>OW240915.1:97139346-97279807 GCA_933207985.1 Pelobates cultripes | reverse complement strand
TTATCAGTGACAACTCTCTTCAGCTGTGTCTAGTCAGGTGTCTGGTTCTTGGCCTATAAAAGCCACTTCCTGTCTCTGTACCTTTGCCAGATTATTGTGGTTCCTGTACTCTCTAATCAAGCGTGTTCTTGTTTCTCCTTCCTGTTGCTGAATTTGGACTGTTTTGACTTTGCTGCTTCTCCTTCCCACTGACCTCGGCTTGCCTCACTACGATCATCATCTTTCTGTTCCAGTCTCCCATCTCTGCTTAAGACCAGAAGGCCACTCAAGGCTCAGGGGCTCAACCACCTGGGTAACGAGTGGCTACCTCTGGCAGAAAACTTTGCTGATCTGGCTACTGGACTCCAAAACTTTGTAACATCAATATCATTACAGAATAATCTGGCCCATTCATGGAGACCGTCGGATCAGATTCTGCATTGGCCCAGCAGGTTGCTTTTAATACAAGAACTATGCAGACCCAGGCACAGACCATTCAAGTGCTGCAGGATCAGGTAGCTGAACTGCAAAATGAAGTTCGATCAATGCATAGTGAGCTTACCAGCTACAGGGCACATGATGTTGCGACTGCTGCTACTACTACTGTTACACCTGCACAAGATGCCCGCTTGCCTCTACCAGAAAAATTTGGAGGAGACCGCAAAAAATTCAGGGGTTTCCTAAATCAATGCCGGTTGCATTTCATGATGTTACCTAACCGTTTTCCATCTGAAAGAGAGAAGGTGGGATTTATTTTTTCCCTCTTCAAAGATGAAGCCCTGGCCTGGGGCTCCCCTTTTCTGGAACAGGACAGTCCAGTCTTGGGAAATTTAAAAGACTTTCTTGAGGCCATGTGCCTAGTTTTTGATGATCCCAATCGCTGTGCTGCAGCAGAAGCCACTCTCCTTCATTTACATCAAGGGAGGCGCTCTGTGGCTGAATATGCTGCTGAATTCAGACAGTGGGTTACTGATACTACTTGGAACCAATCAGCCCAGAGGTTCCACTTCAGAAGGGGTCTCTCAGAAGCTATAAAAGATGAGCTAGCTCGTGTTGATCTTCCTGTTGAGTTTGATGCATTTGTGCGGTTGGCTATCCGTATTGATCGGAGACTTTCAGAAAGAAGATTGGAAAGACAGGGCTCTTTTAAACCAAGTGCTTCTCCTACTTTCTATTCAAGAATTTCTACTCCGACCCCACAAACACCTACAGACTCTGAACCTGAGGCTATGCAGGTAGATCTAATAAGAGGGCCATTATCCAATGAAGAAAAACAGTGGCGACGCACTCACAATTTATGCCTGTATTGTGGTAGTACAGGGCATTATGCCATCAATTGCCCTAGCAAGTCTAAAAGAACAATAGCTATGACTGCTGAGGGTGCACAGATTCAACACCAATCCCAGATTTCAGACCAACTGGATTCTGTCACACAACCCTTGTTTTCTCTGGCTCAGGGTGAAGAAGGTATGATGACTCAACATCCTCATTTGGTGGTGCCTATCATTTTGCAATATGGTGATAATAAAATTTCAACTACAGCTATGATAGATTCTGGAGCAGGCGGAAACTTTATGGACATTAAATTTGCAGCAGGAAATAAAATTCAGTCTATCCCTAAATCTTCACCTGTGTTAATGGAAACAGTAGACGGTTCTCCACTTACGTCAGGCCCGGTTACACATGAGACTGTGCCCTTAAAATTGATTCTGGACGTGAATCACCATGAGCCTATATCTTTCCACCTAATTTCCTCAACACAGTTTCCAGTGATTTTGGGTATACCCTGGCTTGCTCTGCATAACCCACAGATTGATTGGAAGACTAGAACCTTGTCCTTTCCTTCAGAACACTGCTTAATGAATTGTCAGCCCTCTAAGGCGACACCTGTTACCACAACAATTAATGAAATGGTTGCTACAAACTTAACTAAGCTTCCTCTACAATATCGTGATTTTGCAGATGTCTGTGATAAGAAGAATGCTGATCAGCTTCCACCTCACAGGCCTTATGATTGCCCCATAGAGCTGCTACCTGGAGCTGCTATCCCGTTTGGCCGTATATACTCCCTTTCTGAGCCTGAATTGAAAGCACTTCGTGAATACATACAAGAAAATCTTGCCAAAGGCTTTATTCGACCATCCACTTCTCCAGCAGGAGCTCCTATATTCTTTGTAGAAAAGAAAGATGTCAGTCTACGGCCATGTGTCGATTACAGGGACATTAATAAAATCACTGTTAAAAAACGTTATCCCTTGCCTCTCATTCCTGAACTTCTGGAGAGACTTTGTTCAGCTAAAATATTTACGAAGCTTGATCTACGGGGGGCATATAATCTGGTTCGCATAAGACCAAATGATGAATGGAAAACAGCTTTCAGAACCAGGTACGGACATTACGAATATCTAGTAATACCATTTGGGCTTTGTAATGCCCCTGCAACTTTTCAGCATCTAATCAATGATGTACTACGGGATCTCCTGGATCAGTTTGTTGTGGCATATTTGGATGATATCCTGATATTTTCTGATAATCTTGAAAATCACAGAAAACAGGTCTGCATTGTTCTTAAACGCCTTCGTACCCACCACCTATACATTAAACTGGAAAAATGTGAGTTTGAACAAACAAATTCAGTTCCTGGGGTATGTAATAACTCCTAAAGGTTTAAGTATGGACGCAAGTAAAATTAAAGCTGTGCTGGACTGGCCCATCCCCAAGAATGAAAAAGATATACAGAGATTTGTGGGGTTTGCCAATTTTTACAGGCGTTTCATTAAAATTTCTCTGCCGTTATTACACCGATCACTGAACTTACACGTAAAGGGACTCCTTTTCAGTGGTCCAATAAGGCTGACACTGCATTTTCCAGATTAAAGACTCTGTTTACATCTGCCCCTATCTTGGTACATCCTCAGCCAGAATTGCCATTTACTGTAGAGGTAGATGCTTCTGATTCAGCTGTTGGGGCTATAATGTCTCAAAGGACTGGACCTAAGATGTTGTTACATCCATGTGCCTTCTATTCCCGCCAGATGTTACCAGCAGAAAGAAATTATGACATAGGGAATAAAGAACTCTTGGCTATAAAAGCTGCCTTCACCGAATGGAGACATCTCTTGGAGGGAGCCACCCATCCAATTACTGTCCTCACAGATCACAAAAATCTGGAATGTATTCAATCCGCTAAGAGACTGTCAGCCAGACAAGCACGCTGGTCCCTATTTTTCTCAAGGTTTAATTTTTTTATTTCATACCGCCCTGGTTCCAGAAATGGCAAGGCAGATGCCTTGTCTAGGATAACTGACCCCCTCCATACTACAGTAACCAAGGCCACCATCTTGCCGGAGAGCAGATTTTTAGGAGTTACCTTTCCTTCTGATCTAATGTCTCGCATTAAAAGGGCTACTCTAAAGATCCAGTTTTTCGTGATCCTCCTCGTGATCTTCATATGACCATGCTTAATGGGTTTTGGATTTTTCAACAACGTCTGTTTGTTCCAGAATCAGTGCGACTGGACGTTTTACGCCTCTACCATGACTCTAAACCAGCAGGTCATCCAGGAATCCGAAAGACACAAGAACTACTTACCCGATCCTTTTGGTGGCCTAAATATTATGAGGATGTTAAGAAGTATGTGTCCTCTTGTGATGTATGTGCCAGACATAAGACTCCTCGCTCATCCCCTGTTGGCTTGCTTCAGCCTCTTCCGATTCCTCATCGTCCCTGGGGATCTATATCCATGGACTTTATTGTGGAACTACCTCCCTCTAAGGAAAACACTACCATTCTTGTTGTTGTGGACCGGTTAACCAAGATGAGTCATTTCATACCAGCTCGTGGTCTCCCTTCAGCTAAACAGACTGCTGACCTTGTTATTCGGGAAATATTTCGCTTGCATGGAGTGCCTGATGAAGTAATTTCTGACAGGGGAGTGCAGTTTACATCTCATTTTGGAAATATTTTTGTTCTATTCTAGGTATTAATGTAAATCTGTCTTCAGCTTTTCATCCACAAAGTAATGGACAGACTGAGCGAACCAACCAGACTTTAGAACAATATTTGCGGTGCTATATTAGTTACCTGCAGGATGACTGGCTGGATTTTCTACCCACGGCGGAGTTTGCCTATAACAATGCCCAACACTGCTCCACTTCTCTGAGCCCATTTTTTGCCAATTATGGTTACCATCCAACCTTTCTAGTGAGTCTCCCAATTACTACTCCCATTCCTGCAGTCACTGACCGGCTAACCGCCTTACGAGATTCCCAAGAACTGTTGAAGGAGACTCTTTCGGAGGCTCAGGAATGTTACAAAAGAGCTGCTGATAGGCACAGAAAGGAGGCCCCAGTTTATCATGTTGGTGACAAGGTTTGGCTGTCAACAAAGAATCTTAAGCTTAGGATTCCTTCTCATAAATTGGGTCAAAAGTTCATGGGACCTTTTGAGATAATCGCTCAGATCAATGCAGTCACCTTCCGTCTGCAACTTCCGGATTCCATGAAAATACATCCGGTGTTTCACGTGGACTTTCCCTGGTCGAGCCTTGCCTGCCCCACCACCAGTCCTCGTGGATGGTGAAGATGAATACGAGGTGGAAAAAATTCTTGACTCCAGGATCTTCCGCAACAAGCTTCAATATTTGGTTCATTGGAAAGGCTATTGTGAGGAGGATAGATCATGGGAACCAGTGGACAATATTCATGCTCCTGATCTTCAGTCTTTCCATGCACAGTACCCTGCTAAACCAGGAAATAGGGCATCCAGAGGCTGCGCCTGTAGAGGTGGGGGTAATGTGAGGAACTGACTCTGCTGGGTTTCGAACCCTGATTTACATGGTGCTAAACCTCTTCCTTACCAGTACACCAGCCTGCCTTTTGCAAATTTACCTGAGATCTGATACCATTGCTTGTAGAGTCAAGGTTATCAGTGACAACTCTCTTCAGCTGTGTCTGGTCAGGTGTCTGGTTCTTGGCCTATAAAGCCACTTCCTGTCTCTGTACCTTTGCCAGATTATTGTGGTTCCTGTACTCTCTAATCAAGCGTGTTCCTGTTTCTCCTTCCTGTTGCTGAATTTGGACTGTTTTGACTTTGCTGCTTCTCCTTCCCACTGACCTCGGCTTGCCTCACTACGATTATCATCTTTCTGTTCAGTCTCCCATCTCTGCTTAAGACCAGAAGGCCACTCAAGGCTCAGGGGCTCAACCACCTGGGTAACGAGTGGCTACCTCTGGCAGAAAACATTGCTGATCTGGCTACTGGACTCCAAAACTTTGTAACATCAATATCATTACACACACGTTTACTGACAGAGACACACTCAGCGACAGACATACATACACACTCACTTACAAAACATACACTCTCATTGACAAACACAGACTCACTAACACACACACACACACACTCAGTAAGACACACACAGTAACACACTCACTGACACACACTAACACTCACTCTAACACTCACACTCACACTAACACTCACTAGCAGACACTCACTCTAACACTCACACTCACTCTAACTCTCACACTAACACTCACTCTCACTCTAACACTCACACTCTAACACTCACACATGTTTAAAAAAAAAAAAAAATTAATCCCCCAAGTCTCCTTACCTTTTGGAGTGCTGGGGGGATTCCCTGGGGTCCAGAGGTGCTGCTGGGCTGGCTGGCTGGCGGGCCGGCGCGAGAGGGAGTACTCTGAGTGCTTCCTCTTCAGCTCCCTCGCGCGCCGCGTAGGGATGCCGGCGCCGGAAGATGACATCCTCTTCCGGCTCCGGTATCAGTGCGGTGCGCGAGGGAGCTGAAGAGGAAGCACTCAGAGCAGCGTGCTCCCTCGCGCGCCCGCCTGCCCGACCGGCCACCCGCCTTCCGGGTGTCAGCAGGGCCAGCCTCGGGGGGCCCTGGGGTGGTCGGCTCCTGGGCCCAGTGGGTACACACCGGGTCGCAGGGGCCCTGGTATGTACGCCACTGTCTACATACTTCTTGCACACCAATCCTCAATGGTTTACAGCACTAAATGACCAGTGAAGAAGATCATTTATTTACCTTCTGGTGAGAAGCCGTTACTATCTTTTTTAATATACTAATTCAGTAGCGAGCTCCATTGTAACTTTCCTGTCGATAAATGCATCTCCTTTATTAAAGCAGAAATATCCACAAAACTTTCCAGTAGGAGCTTCCGATGATCAGGGAGATGTACATTTTGACGAATTAGTGTCAGTTGGAAAGAACGTGGTCACTACACTAATTAGTTTAATATAGTGACAAAGCTAACCTAAACTTTTTAATTTGAGAGTGTTCTCTACTAAAATAAAAGTAACCAAAAGTCTTTACGGAGTAACTTTCTATATACACAAAATGTCAAGATAAAAACGTGTCTAACTCATGCTGAAATAAAGTTCTGAGAGCAAAGATGCAGAACTTAATAAAGGGAAAAATCATAATTAGGTTCATTTAAAATTTCACACTATACTTTTCTGGACTAAAAGCCCATTGTTCCATTAAGTGCATATTTTTCAGTTACAATATCTTTCTCATCTCAGAGGCAAAGGTTATGGATGTCAATGGAGATAATAAAAGAAATCAAATATTAAGAAGAATGGGATGTGGTAGAATGTCATTTTTAGCTTAATAATCATGGTTCACTGTCCATTTAAAGAAATTACCACTAGTGACCCATTTTCTATCTTGAAAAGCCAATTGCACTTGTAAATAATTATTTAATTGTAGAAGTTTAAACTTAGCCATAAAAGCAGGTTATAGGCCATGCTTTGTAATTTATTTTTGCTTCATTTTCTGCCTTGTGAAGCACAGTGGATATTATCTCAATAAATTATTCTTTTGCCCACTCATATGTTGTTTGCTATATAATAGATTTTACTTGCCAGTACAAATAAGTTAACGGATGTAGTTTTGGTGGAGGAATTTCTCTGGAAAAAAGTTTGTATAGCAATGTGTGTGTGAATGCGTGTTTCTGAACATTTCATTAAAAACAAAATCTATGCATATGCTGATTTAAAGCAACAGTTTTGTTTCATTATGGAACAGTGTTACAGGGTCTAAAGTAATCGTGTATCCAAATGAATCCACTGCAGGAAATAATGTGTGTACTCAGGGGCGTTTTAGACGCAAGGCTAACAAGGTATTTGCCTTGGGCGGCATTTTTCAAATGCCCAGGGCAAATGCCTTGTTAGCCTTGCGGCTAACAGACATGCCGAGCGGGCGGGCGGGCGGCGCTGGGCGGGCGGCTGGCGAGGGAGCTCTTCCTCTGAGCTGTCTGCTCAGCTCCCTCGCGCGGCGCAGAGTGAGGCTGGGAGCCGGGTTGATGACGTCATATTCCGGCTCCCAGCCTCACTCGGCGGTGCGCGAGGGTGCTGAGCGGACAGCTCAGAGGAAGAGCTCCCTTGCCAGCTGCCCGCCCATCGCCGCCCTCAGCCACTGGACCACCAGGGAGATAGAGAACCCCCCAGCATTCCCAAAGGTAAGGAGGGGGGGGGGGTAAATTTAAAAAAAAATGTGAGTGTGTGTGTGTTTGTCAGTGTGTGTGTGTGTCAGTGTGTGTCTGCTAGTGAGTTAGTGTGTGTCTGACTGTGTGTATGTGTGTGTCTGTTAGTGTGTGTGTATGTTAGTGTGTGTGTGTCTGACTGTGTGTCTGTTAGTGTGTGTGTCTGACTGTGTGTCTGTTAGTGTGTGTGTCTGACAGTTTGTGTCTGTTAGTGTGTGTGTGTGTGTGTGTGTCAGTGTGTGTGTTTCTGTTAGAGTGTGTGTGTCTGTTAGTGAGTGTGTCTGTTAGCGTGTGTATGCGTATCTGTCAGTGAGTGTGTGTGTGTGTGTGTTTATTTAGAAGGCGGGGCGGGGGGAAGGGTTGGGTGGGGCTGGCGCGGGTGGGTGGCCTGAGTTTTGGCCTGCCTAGTGCAGCACAAAACCAGGATACACCACTGTGTGTACTTATTGAATGCAGTTGTGTCCTGAAAGGAACACTGTAGCATTGGGAATACACATCTGTATTCCTAACTTTGCAGAGCGTATGCTCCCTCACTGCTGCTCAGCTCGCCTACCCCAGCCATGTCATGGAGGAGGCAGGGCATTCTCCACCAATGGTCCAATCCCTTTCTCCTCATAGAAAAGCATTGGGCACCTAATGTAATTGCACTGCAAGTGCTGCACACACATTCAAATTTTCCGACAGGAAAACTTTGAATCAATGCTTTCCTATGGGCCTTCTGCATCACGTGACTGTGTTTTACTAGGTGCAGCACCTCTAGTGGCTGTCCTACTGACAGCCTGGGCTGCCATGGCACACTCCTGAATTTGCCAATAGGTCTTGCCCCTGAATTTGCCCACAGTGCCCACCCCCGAGTCCACCCTCAAGGATGAAGTGTAGGTATTTGTATAGTGAAAGCAGTGTGTGTAAAGTGGCCAAAATGTGGATGCCCATCTATTGTACAAGTCCCATAATGCTTTTCCAGTTAAGGATTTGCCCATCCTTGCAGGTTGTATTTAGCACTGATCAGTTTTTGTGTGTTTGAATGGAAGCCTTTTTTTGTATGGAGTATGCGTATGTTAGTATTTGAATGCAGGTGTGCCCTTGTGGGTAGTGTATACACTGCCACACACACTGATACACATATACACGCACACATATACATACACTACCACACACACTGACATACATGCAAATACAGTTAAACACCGGCACACATTGACAGATACACATACACTCAGGTGCACACTGACATACAGATACATACAATGACACACAAGGCCATTTTTTAGCAACACTCCTGTTTCTTACCTATTGAGTGCAGTATGGTGGTATCTGCTGGCTAGGGCTAGTGGGAGTCAGTGCTCACTTTCTCCTAGCACTGTCATGATCTTTAAAGAGGCCTGGTCGCACTATTAGATATCCACATTGTTGATCTGGACCCTTAAGACTTATGTCCTTTGGGTGACCCTAAGCGAATACACTGGCGGTAGTTCCACCACTGCGCAAGGCAGTACACACATATGTAGCGATAATTACAATATATGTTTGCATATTAGGAATGGCCCGTCATGGTTGTCACCCCCTGATTGCGGCCCTGTTGACAGCCACTAGATGTGGCATTAACCCTGCAATGCAAACAATGCAATGTTTTAATGAGATGAAGTGGCCTGGATGATTATAGTGTTTCTTTAACCCCTTAAGGACACATGGCATGTATGACATGTCATGATTCCTTTTTATTCCAGAAATATGGTCCTTAAGGGGTTAAAGTGGTCACAACGGTCACATATTTGTTTTTGGTTATCAATCTGTAAACTAAAAGTTACCTACGAGTTGTGCAGTTTCTGACCCAGCCAGAGCCAGGGCCAGGGCCGGATAAAGAGCCCATTTCGCCTGGTGCTGACAATAACAATGGACCTAATTAGAAAATCTTATCAATAAAAAACACCAAGCGTCATGTATCTGATGTAGGTGGTGCCAGAGGGAAAATAGGATTCAGCTATAAGAAAACACATAGCATATGCTAATCTCTCTCCATACCTCTAACAGCAGTTTCTGGTGAAGCAAGATGACCAGTGGGTGGGGTAAAGGGTTGGGCCATTGATGCAAATCACGTAACTGGCACTGCCCAAAGTGGAGGACAAGCCCAGAAAAGGGGTGGGTTTGCCATGTACGCTGGACAAATAAGGACATAACAGTGGCCTGAACTTGGCACAAACGCATCTAATGTGCTCGCTCTATGTTTTCAAGGACTCTTCCCTAGCACTAACATGTCCACTCTTCTCCTTACCTTCTTACTATCAGGCAGAAGCTCCTGTTATACTGTCTGGGCCAGAAAAAAAGGTGAATGTAGTGAGTGTAGAAGAAAAGGAACATACCACAGTGTTAGAGACCGAAACAGGAAGAGCATTTGCACTATGTACGGAGTCAGCTTTACCTTAACTAATTTCATTGTCCTCCAGTCCACACTTTTTTTTTTCCCTACATGCCTCTTAAAGGGACGCCGTAGGCACTGTATCTGCTTCATCTCATTAAACTGGTTATAGTGTCTGGAGTCCTCTGGTACCATCATTTCTTTCAGCATTAAACAGTTTTTAAACTTTTAATGTTTTAATGCTAAACAAGAATCCCTGGCAATCTATCCCCTCTGTGCTGCTTTGGCTAATAAGGAAGTATTAGCCTGAGCAGCAATAGGCAGCTGTGATTGGCTGAGAGTGTCAGCTGATTGCTTTTAGCCTGTCAGAGTTCCAACTGACGGTATGAATGGGTATGACAACAAGGAAGTGTGTAATCTCTGCCTTAGCCACACATACTGAAGGGGCTGGACTGTGGGTGGCCAGGGACTCCTATTTTGTGGCATACTGCACGAACATGGTGCAACACTGAATGGAGGGACAGTGCCAGGGCACTCCAGGCACTATAACCAATTCAAAGAGATGAAATGCTTATAGTGACTACAGTGTCCCTTTAAGTTTCTATACTTAATTCCCTCTGACAAAGCAAGAGCATGTGAAGAATAGTAAAAAAAATAAATATATAACATTTTTTATTTTTTATTAATGGGCCTATTCCAATCTGGCCATGGATAGAGCATACCATGCACCATATTTAAAGCGGCACTGTCATGGCTGAATCCCATTTTTTTTTTTAACTCCCCCCCAACCGACTCTAATTGTCCCCCTAGTCTCCCCAAATGCCCCCTAAGCCCCCCATATTACCTATATTTTCATCTTTATTTCGTGCCCGGACCTAGGTACAGGGTGCCGCCATCTCTGTGTGGGTTGATGAAGTCCCATCTGCCAACACTAAATAGCACTATAAAAAATTCATGCGCATGCCCAGTTAAACACTTGGGCATGCAAACAGAAATTTCATCTATTCATTAATTCGTTAGAAAGATGAATAAATGAATAGAGATTTCAAACAAATGAACGAAGACCTCTTTGTTTGTTCATTTGGTTTATTACAAAGAGGGAGCTACCGGCGCGCAGCTCCCTCCTTGTAATATGTAAAAATAGAAGCGGCAGGGACCAGTGCTCCCCACCACTTCAGTAGAGGAGCATGTCTACTAAACTGTGAGCAACCAGTGGCTGTGAGTGTTATGAGTCATATTACACAGCATGGAAACATTCCAAAGCACTTTCCTATGCTGTGTAAAATGACACACAGAGCACTCTGGTTGGATTTCAAGCCAACAAATCAGAGTGCTGTGACAGATAAATGTAGAGACTTACCTGTGGCCGGGTGCCAATCCCAGAAGACAACTGTAGCATAATGATCAAATGTTAGAAAGGGCTGCACTCACTGTCTTGTTGAATAATATAAATGTATTTATTGAGGGTCCAGGGATCAATGTTTCAGTTCCATACTGGGACTTTTATCAGGATACGAATAACATTACATTACAAAGCAAATTTATATAGGAACAGTAACAATGGTCTAAGTTACCAAAGGTGTGCTCAGTACGATTCCCGGTGTCAGTGTATGCCCAGACAGTATGCGTGTGGATAGTAGTGACGCACGTACTGCATCACTACTGGGGGCGGAGCTACCCACACATTCCACGTTGATCCCTGGACCATCAAGAAAGAAATTTACATTATTCAACATTACCGTGAGTGCAGCCTTTTCTAACATTTGACATATATATATAAAAATAAATATCAGTATTCGAAATATATATATTACTGATATATATATACACACACACACATTTGAGGGCGGGGGGAACTTTATAGGGGGGAATTCAATAAATAAGACAAATTATTTGGTTGTTGAAGGCCCTACTAGGTTATAAGCTTGTTTGAGCAGGGTCAAGAGTTCACTTTTGACACACTAACCACTAAAGTAGACTTTAATGATTGTAGTGCTTTCAGTGTTCATTTAATGCAAATGGTAAAACAAACTACCAAATGAACACTCAAGACACCATAACCACATAAGCACTAACGACCTTCACTCAGACAGAGAGCTTGCAGTTGTAGTAAAGGCTGGACTGGAGACAGAGAGGCACCCTGTGGATTTCAAGCAAGAAGTTAAAACATTCTAAAATGCTTTGACTACTTACATTGTAAGGAGAGCCTTAGTACTCCTGGCACCATCATCACTGAGCATGGTGTAGTGGTTATGGTGTTTAGAGTATCCATTTAATTGTTTTACTATTTTCACTAAAGGAATTCTCAAAGCACCATATCCACTGAAGTATGCTGTATAGTTTGTGTCAGTTGTGCCTCTTCTCCCTGTTTACTGATAGATTTGATTCACGTTTATCTTTATAATGAAGTAAACTTTTATATTGTTTTATATGCTTAGCAAGTTATTTTCAGCATTACTATTCACAGGCTCAGTGTAAAAGCCAATATTCGGTGTCAAATTTAAATATTGTAAAATTAAAGATCTCTGTATTATGTAGTAATGGTTTGGCTTTGTTTGGGTTTTTTTTATTCCATGGTACATGATTATTAATTGAAAGCAACCCATGCCATTTTGATGTTGTGTAATAAAACCACAAACACAATCTAGTTTATATCTTTAAATGTTTTAATTGTTTTGTTCCAGTATTAGTCTTGGTTGTTTGGTTGTTTCCCCCCCCCCCTCCCTTTTTCATCAGATGCAGTAACTAGTAAACAGCATATTGGAGTAAATTTATCGCAATGCGAGAAATAAAATGATATGGACACTATAAAACAACCTGGCTGTATTTTTCTTTTTGGTGTAGCTTGCATTTTTAAGTTAGTGCTACATGGTTATATCAAGCTACATTTTCTATCCTCTGCTTGAAAGTTTCATTAAACATTGTATTTGTCCGCTGTGCTGTGCTTGTCAACCCCTAAAATAAAAATTAAAAAATTAAAGCTAAAACTTACCTCTGTTCCAGCACCCAGGCCAAATTCTCCCTGCAGCCAGATCCTCCTCTAATGACATCACTCCCATAGGAGTGCAGGCTGAGGGAAGTGCATGGTCGGAAATTAAGGGAGGGAACCATGCTGCCATTGGGCACCTGTCGTCAGATTGCAATGCATGCTAATGTTATACTTCCAACATGCACAGAATTCACATTAACCAGTCTAGAACTTTTGTTCTGATTCAGCTCGTGATGCCCCAATGATGTTGCTGTAGGAGGAGTTAAATTTCCAGGAGCCAGGGGGTTAAGCTCTGCAAGTGCAGCATTTCATAGTGAAGCACTGAAGATACAGAATCCAGGCACCATGATAACATGCAATCACTGAAGTGGTCATGGTGCTTGAGTTAACCCTTTAAGATGATTTTCCTAACAATCGATTTTATGAAAAATAATTGTTGGTTTGCTAAAAGGGCTAAGAGAAAGATATTTGTAACTTTCCATTAAAATATAGCTTCATCGGTGGTCTGGTATGGTAAACCTTTAACCTTTAGACAACATTGTCTATTAATTCTGTGTACATATCTAAAGGAAGCAGTGTCATTTTACTTTTCCAGTAGACCAAGAACTGCAATTAAGATGTCTTTAGAAAAGTTTTTAAGCCCAGCAAATGCAAAACTGATAAATTGCTTCATGTAAAACACAAAATAGGAAAAATCATTTTGCTAGCGGTTTCTGTAATGTAGTTTTACGTTAATTCAGTTTTATCTGTTTTGGGCACTAATAACTCTGCTTTCTCTTGCAGAAAATTTCTCTTGAGTATTATGTTTTTTTTTCAATGCAGTACTTTAATTTCAAATGCACTGTTAATTGTTGAAGGACTATTTCCATAAGTTGCCTTTCATGTTTATTTTGGTATCTACAGTCTTAAGGAATCCTTAATGACATCTGCATAAAATTGCAAGAAATGAAAACGTGAGAAATTATGTGTGTAATTGTTAATTCAGATCAAAATTGTATAAGAATAAAGCGTCTTTGCTAATTTTGTGTAGCCTTTATAGCACAAGTTAAAAAAATAAAAATAAACAAAAAAATAAGAGGTTGTTACACTAACCAACAAAATATGTTGAGTTGATAAATTACTTGAATTAAACTGAACTGCAGCTTTTTTTCCCCAATTATACTACTTGCGCCAACTTTTCACAAGGTGATTGTCAATTAAAGGAATACTTCAGTGTTATAAATAAAAACCAATGGAGAATAATGTTAAGATCATGCTGCCATCCAAGTTGCCCTTAATAAAAAGTTAATGAATCTCTAATTTGCTGGTGTGATGGTCCCTGGCTGCGACTCTATTTGCTTGGCATTTGGGCGATCATTACTACTGATGATCTCTTGACCAATCAAGTACTTCTCACAGAGCAGCACTGAAAGGCCAAATAATTATACAAACATGGCAACACTGTGTCACTCTAGCAATGTTTCTCACAGAGAAGCATTGAATCAGTCTATGCTGCAACATAAACCAACCAGGGGGGTAGCAGAGCGGGTGCAAACTAATGCCTTTATAAAAATGATATTTCTATTGCAATTGTCACTTTTATAAAGTTTGGAAAAGGTGACACTCTGTTAACCCATATAGCACTTCAGCATGGGTTGGGAGTGTACCTTTAAAAATAAAAATCACAGTACAGAGGTATATATAAACCTGCATTTTTTTCATCCGGGGTATATCCTCTATACTGTGATTTTTAAGTTTAAATGTTTTGCCCAGCATAGACCTTCAGTTCATTTCAATTCTTATTGGGAAGCCTTTTGCTCGAGAAGGCAAGCATACACTAGCACGGAGCGCCTTCCACATTCGTTAGCTCCATGTAGCCAACAGGAGCAGAGGAGAACCTCCTTTTTTAAGGGACAGTCATGGAGATTTCCCCCCCCCAAATATACAAACGAAACCTGCACTTTAATAAAAACAGTTACAAATGTGACACGGTCCAGACATGTAAAGCAATTTAGCAGAGACTTCTCTTTGAGCTGCATTGGGAAGTATGTGATTTGGGCAGGGTTAGAAGGGTAAGGCTTTCAATAACAGCAGACAAGAGAACTACAGGTTTAGTGATCTATTTTGAAATATACTGCCAGTGAAAAAATGCAAAATTAAATGCATACAAATTTTTATTTGGGATAAATCTACAAACCAAGTTTTTTATTTAAATTATATTTATAACATGAGGCAATTATGAGCTCCCAGTTCTCTGAATACGGCATACATCCATTTAACCATTTATCCTTTTTATGGTTACTATATGAAAAGCCCTTTTGTTACATTAATAAAGTTTGTATACCATTCCCCCCTCCCCCCCTTTTGAACAGCATCTTCATCCCCAGAATAGTATGGGGGCGAAGATGCGTTTGAATGCATACCATAGCAAGTGCGGTGACATCATCTGCTAAAGCGAGTCACACCCGAAAGTAGATGTGGCAGCACTTTAAATCAAAGGCGATATAATGAAGTGGAGAAGCAGAGGGAGAATTACAGCTCTTTAAAAAGTCCATAATATAGACAAAACACATCAAACAAACTTCTTAACATATAGGTTAATCTTGTTATCCCAGTTTATAAGAACCATCTGCTGGATCTATACTTGAATGCCAGTGTTGGTTCTCATTAATTTATACCTGGAGACCTTATGGATATATTACAGGGGGACTACCTGGAGATAAGTGCCCCTTAAGGGTAAAGCAGTTTTAGCACAACTTATGTGCAGTATTCTTGTGACTGCTGGGCCTTGGTTTTATTTTCTAATATTTCCTGTTACATTTAATACTACACTGTAAGTGTCCTTGTTTTTATTTATTTATATTGTGAGTGGTTGTATGAATCATAAGGTAAATATACCATATTTGGATTGCATCTGCAAGTTTGTGTGACAATTAGTTATCAATTTGTTTGACACTTTGAATTGAAAGAGGCAATTTAATCTTCCTGGCAGCACTTCATTATTTTTTATCACACTTATAATTACACATAATATAATATCAAGTTAGGCTTTTTTTTTTTTTTGTATTTTTAAGATTCTGAAATTCTTAAGCTTTTTTTCTGTTGTCCTGGCCCTGAATGAAAGTTTTTATGCCCATGCAGCCACTGACTTTGCATCTAATTATCCAGAGGAAATGTTTGGCACTGATTGTTTTGACACTGTGGTGTGTGTCAGGAAAAAAAGACTTAATTTTTCACCATCACTATGGGTACAGAGCCTACCTGTACTTTATTAGTGCCCAAATACAAACTAACAACCATATATACTATAATGTGCACATGCATTCCCAATAAAACAATTGATAGGTGAGGAATAGAGGGCATACTCTTCTCTATTAGGCAACAGAGCTTTAGGTTGACTGGGTTTCGAGTCTCAAGGCCACCAGTGATGCCACATAGAACAGAATTTAATCAGGCAAGGAATAAAATCATTTTTGTGATTGACAGCTGGAAAAAAAATAGCCCTACATTTAAAGGGTGAACATATAATATAACTATAGAATCTTTATTTTTGGTGTTCTTGTACACTTTATCCCAGGCCACACACATAATAGCCATCTGTCTAAATTAGGTTTGTAATGTTTTTATTTTTCCTTTCATAATGCCAAAATCAATTGTGATATAGTTTATATTTCCCAGGGGTTCTTTTACCTCATTTATTTCTATAACCGTGTTGCTTAAAATTTGATCTAAAGTAGCTTTATACAAAATAGATTCTGAAATCCCACTATTATTAAAATCCCATATCTGAAATTGTCTAAGAATAATTTGAATATTGTTACATGCCTTCAGTTCTTTTCTTTTAATAATAGCTTGAAACAATATTTAGTGAAATGCATTTCTGAGAGAGTTTTTAAGCATGTAGGTTTCAAGTTTCTGCAAGATTTCAATTTACGTGGGCTGTTTAAATTCCATTGTGTTTTTGCACACAATTCAATTTATCAAAATGATAACCCTTTAAAAGATAGTTCTCAATTTATTTTTTTCCATCACAATATTGGGATAACTACATGGTCTTATATCTCCTTTTCATGGACAACTCAACTCAACATTGCTTTCCACAGTGCAGTGGTAACCAAACATACCGTATATACTCGAGTATAAGCCGACCCGAATATAAGCCGAGGCCCCTAATTTTACCCCAAAAAACTGGGAAAACGTATTGACTCGAGTATAAGACTAGGGTGGGAAATGCAGCAGCTACTGGTAAATTTCTAAATAAAATTAGATCCTAAAAAAATTATATTAATTGAATATTTATTTACAGTGTGTGTATATGATGAATGCAGTGTGTGTGTATGAATGCAGTGTGTGTATGAGTGCGCAGTGTGTGTGTATGACTGCAGTGTGTGAGTATGAGTGTGCAGTGAGTATGAATGTGCAGTGTGTGTGTATGAATGCTGTGTGTGAGTGAATGAATGCAGTGTGTGTGTGAATGAATGCAGTGTGTGTGTATGCTGTGTGTGTGTGTGATGCAGTGTGTGTGTGATGCAGTGTGTGTTTGTGTTGCAGAGCCTTGGTGGGGGGGTGGGCATTTTTATAAAAAAAAATTTAATATTATTTTAATTTGTTTTGTTATATTATTATTTTTTTTATTATTATTTTTATTATTATTTATATTATTTTTAATATTATTTTTATTATTATTTATATATTATGAATTTATTTATTTTGTTGTCCCCCCTCCCTGCTTGATACATGGCAGGGAGGGGGGCTCTCCTTCCCTGGTGGTCCAGTGGCATTAGCAGTTCAGTGAGGGGAGGAGGGGGGCTGGCAGAGCTGTTACTTACCTCTCCTGCAGCTCCTGTCAGCTCTCTCCTCCTCCGCGCCGGTCCGGTCAGCTCCTCTCTCAGCTCACACTGTAAGTCTCGCGAGAGCCGCACTATGACCCCGCGGCTCTCGCGAGACTTACACTGGGAGCTGACCGAGGTGCTGACCGGACCGGCGCGGAGGAGGAAGGAGCTGACAGGATCTGCAGGAGAGGTAAGCGCTCGCTGCCAGCCCCCAGTCTGTATTATGGCAATGTAAATTGCCATAATACAGACTGACTCGAGTATAAGCCGAGTTGGGGTTTTTCAGCACAAAAAATGTGCTGAAAAACTCGGCTTATACTCGAGTATATACGGTACTTAAAATGGCACTCTCATGCCAATCTTACCTTTACCTAATTGCTTCTTCTTCTCTTCCTCTCTCAGGACCTGTTCTTTATTTGTTTCTTCCTGTCTGCTCTAGTTTTCTTTAAAACATAAGACCAAGTAAAGGACTACTTTGTTTTATGTATATTACCTATGCCTGACCAGCTATGACCTGCGGAGGAGCAAAGTGTCAAAATTCCCACAATTCTCACCTTTCCTCCGTGATCTCGCGATGCCTCCTTTCACTATTCCTGAACGTCCTGTAATTTAGACAGGACACCAGTAAAACTACCAAATTTCATCCTAACAGAATGAGAAAAGTTTGTTCATTCATGTTCGGTACTTTTAGGTCAGTTCGAAATGTCATTTGAACGAATGAAATTCTGATACGATTCGTGATGTGGCTGCATCTTGCAGCCACTTACTAGATAGCTCCCTAATTCCCACGGTATTCTGAAGCTATCTACCAGAAGAACTTTATTAATACAAATTAAAGATTTCAATATCCCTTTTGCTAATATGCAGAAGGACATTGGGGGGCTTAGGAAGTGGTGGAGAGCACAGCTTCCTGCCCCTTCTGTCTTTAAATATTACAAGGAGGGAGCTGCTTGTCGGTAGCTCCCTCCTTGTAATAAACTAAACAAACAAATGAACACCGATTTTCAGTGTTTGTTTTTTCGTCTGACATTTCTATTCATTCGTCTTTCTGACAAATTAATGAATAGACAAAATTCCCATCTGAATTTTGAACAATAGCGAAAGCCCCAGTGTTTAACTGGACATGCGCGGGAATTTCACAGCGCTATATAGTGTGGGCAGATGACGTGTCCCACAGGTCCTTCATCTACCCACACAGAGATGGCGACGCCCAGGACCTAGGTCTGGGCACAAAATAAATATTTTGAAAAAAGGTAATACGGGGGCCTAGGAGCATGTGGGGGTCACTGGGGTGGAGGGAATTAGATGTAGTAGAGTTGGGAGGGAGGTTGAAAAAAACAAAACAAAAAACGGATGCGGCCATGACAGAGCCACTTTAGAATTATTATTTTTTTTATTTTTTTTTGTGATACTGTCTAGGTTAGAGCTGACATAGAGCCAAGGCAAGAATTTGAGGAAAGGTTGTGGTTAACAGGCCAATATGCAGAAAAAAATATATTGATAAATGAGCTGCTTAAGGAATTATTGATAAAACAAGACTTAATAGTGTAAGTGAAGAGCAGGCAAAAATGCAAAAACAAGGTAGCAAATAAAACAATTTAACAATGGTGAAGCTAGGAAAATGAACTAAACCAGAAGGAATTATGGATTCCCCCTCTCTGCTGTCTCTGGAAGCTGGATTACTTCTGATGTCCCAAGAAACAGCACTAACCTCTGGGGTCTTAGAAATCAGGAAGATACACAGAATTGAGGAACAACACATTTTCTGGTGTATAATTGCACAATAAAACTTCAAGATTTATTATTTACAAAGTTCTGTGAGTTCACCTTCCTTGATACTTATATTGTGGCATAAGTGATTTGCACCCTGGTATATACACCCTGTTCCAAGTTATTATGCAAATTCTATTTAAGTGTCACAAAGATTAAATAATTTGTTTTTCAATTTAACTCATGGATGGCATTGTCTCAGGGCTCTTTTGATCACTGAAAACAATCTCTGACACCTGTGATAGATTGCCAGGTGAGCCCAATTTAACCAGAGCAGTTGTAACACTTTTGTGGTGTTTGTGTTTTAGCTGTAATTTTCCGCTCTCTCATTTACGGTTCCCATACAAGTTATATATTGTTTTTTTCAGGACAAGAAGGGCTTTCTTTACATACCATTATTTGTATCATGTCATATATTTTACTTAAAATAATAAAATATAGTGAATTTTTTTTTTTTTAAACAAACATGTTTTTGGACTTTTACTTGAAAAATCTTTTACTTATCTACAAATGTTAATGAAAAAAAACTGCTAAATAGATTCAAAATTTTGTCCTGAGTTTAAAAACACCTAGTGTTTATATGCTTTTTTTTTTTTTTTTTTGCAAGTTATAGGGCTATAAGTACAAATAGGAAATTGCCGTTTCAAAATATATATATTTTAAATGTATCGATAGTGACATTGTAACACTACTATTTGTCATAAATCTCTGAATCACACCCCACATGTACATATTTTTTTAAAGTAGACAACACAGGGTATTCAATATGGGATATGTTCAGTCTTTTTTACTAGCCACTTAGTCACAAACACTGGCCAAAGTTAGCATTTATCTGTGTGTTAAAAATGCAAAAAACGCTAAATTTGGCCAGTGTTTGTGATTAAGTGGCTACTAGAAAAGGCTGAACATACCCCATTTGCAATACCTTGGGTTTACTTCTTTTGCAAATGGTATGCCATCATGGGGGTAATTCTCATGATTGGTTTCTCAAAGGCAACATAACCAATCTAAAAAAAATTCAGTGGAAAAAAAAAGTAAAATCAAGCCTTATATTTGACCCTGTAACTTTCTATGACACCCTAAAACCTGTACATGTGGGTTACCGTTATACTCGGGAGAATTCGCTGAACACACATATTAGTGTTTCAGAACAGTAAAACATATCACAGCAATAATATCATCAGTGAAAGTGCTATTTGTGTGTGAAAAATGCAAAAAACGTCACTTTCACTGCAATATCATCGCTGTGATATGTTTTACTGCTTTGACACACTACTATTTGTGTTCAGCGAAGTCTCCCGAGTAAAACAGTACCCCCATGTACAGGTTTTAGGGTGTCATAGAAAGTTACAGGGTTAAACACAGGGCTAGCAAATTAAATTCTCTGGACTTTCGTCCTGGGTTGTCAGGCATGTCCCTCAAATTGCAATCAATAAAATTACATAATTATGTAAAAATATTACATAAATATGCACGTAGAATTTAAATAATATACATATTTATATATTTGAAGTCTGTGTATATTTATATAATTATTTATGTAATTATATATATGGACATATGTATATTTCGTATTATTTTTATTTATACATATATATATATATATATATATATATCATTTCATTCTAAGTGTATTTTGATATAAATATATACATATATTAATATCAAAATACACAAAGGAAAAAACTGAAATGGGTTAACTAAAACAGTGCACCCAAAGTCAGAATCTAAACCCTAAATGTATCTGCTCCGCCAATTAATTGCAAAGAGTTGCCAGTAATGGAGCATGAAACGAACTAATTACGTTATATATGAATCTTTATTAGTCCCTCTTAAGGGAAATAAAATAAAATAAAATAAAATAAATGAAAAAATGTGTATGTACAGTGACCAAATTATAAAAATAGGATCATCAATTAGTCAATCCACACAATATCATTCACGTGGTATGAATAACTTGAGATAGCTTTTGGGAGGTAAAGTATTAGCAAGAGCTTATTGTAAATAGCTTCCAAATGTGAAATACTGTTAGAATAAAATTATATATATATTTTTTAAATTATGAAAAATAATTTTTACATTTATTTTGATTTACTTATTTATATTTTATAATTATTTATATATATATATATATATATACACACACACACACACACACAATATATAGTTATTATATATATTATAAATATACATGTGCAATTTAATTAGAAGTGTATTTTTATATTAATATATGTATATTTAAACATAAAAATACACTTAATATGACATTATATATATATATATATATGATGTATATACATATATCTTATGTATATATACATATGTATATATATATTTTTACACCTATTGCTTTATTTTTAAACTTTATTTCTAATTTTCGTCTTGCAGGGAGACTGCCTGTAATCACAGACAGTCCCCCTGCAGGCAGATACACAGGCACCTATGGCAGATACACAGGCACCTATTGCAGCCATGTGATTGAGCGATCACATGGCCGCGGGGTCCTGATCTGCCGCAGGGAAACTGTCTGGGCAGACAGACAGTCCCCCCAGACCGGTTGAAATGCTGATCGCCGCCGGGGGACCAACGACGATCAGGTAAGTACCCAAAGACTGTTATGACGGTTCAGGACCGTCATCGGTCGTCAAGGGGATGTTTGCAATCTGGAATAGGTCCTCTGGAATAAGGTCTGGAATATTCATCGGTCGTCAAGGGGTTAAGGAAAAACTACTAAAGGAGGGTGTTCCACATTATTAAGCAGAGTACCATTTTCATACAATATGGGGAAGAAAAAGGATCTCTCTGCTGCCGAAAAGATTGAAATAGTTCAATGCCTTGGACGAGGTATGAAAACATTAGATATTTCACGAAAACTTAAGCGTGATCATCGCACTATTAAGAGATTTGTGGCTGATTCAGAGCACAGACGGGTTTGTGCAGATAAAGGCACATTGAGGAAGATTTCTGCCAGATCCATGCGTCAGATCAAGATAACAGCTGCTAAATTACCATTACATAGCAGCAAAGAGTCCCATGGATATCAAGGTGTAGAGTCCTCCAGAGTCTTGCAACTGTGCGTTAACCTTCTATTCGGCCACCACTAACCAATGCTCACAAGCAGAAACAGCTGCATTGGGCACAAAAATATATGAAGACTAATTTTCAAACAGTTCTGTTCACTGATGAGTGCCGTGCAACCCTGGATGGTACAGATGGATGGAGTAGTGGATGGTTGGTGGACGGCCACCCTGTTCCAACAAGGCTGCGACGTCAGCAAGGCGGTGGTGGAGTCATGTTTTGGGCCAGAATCATAGGAAGAGAGTTAGTCGGCCCCTTTAGGGTCCCCGAAGGTGTAAAGATGACCTCTGCAAAGTATGTGGAGTTTCTGACTGACCACTTTCTTCCCTGGTACAGACGTAAGAACTATGCTTTCCGTAATAAAATCATCTTTATGCATGACAATGCACCATCTCATGCTGCAAAGAATACCTCTGCATCAATGGCTGCTATGGGGATAAAAGGAGAGAAAGTCATGGTGTAGCCTCCATTCTCCCATGACCTCAATCCTATTGAGAACCTTTGGGGCATCCTCAAGCAAAAGAACTATGAGGGTGGGAGGCAGTTTACATCCAAACAGCAGCTCTGGGAGGCTATTCTGACATCTTGCAAACAAATTCAAGCAGAAACTGTCCAAAAACTCACAAGTTTAGTGGATGCAAGACTTGTGAAGCTGCTATCAAATAAGGGGTCCTATGTTAAAATGTAACGTGACCTGTTAAAATGCTTAAAAAGTTAAAATGTTGTTATAAGTTTGATTGAAATAGCTTTTGATTTCAGTAAATATGTTGCAAACACAACAAGTGTTTTGAAACTTACTGTGTGTAATAATTTGGAACAGTGTATTGTAAGTTTTTTTAAGTTTAAAAATAATACTGTTATCATTAGGAGGTTTGTTCAATAAAATTTGAATTGTACTCTTAACCCATTAACGCTGTTATGGCGTTCTATGCCGTCCCCATTATAATGGGCTTTAAAGCCGTTGCGGCGGCATAAAACCCCATAACTGCTTTCACCCCCAGCAACTACTCACCTCTGCCGCGATCCTCTTCTGGAGGGCTGCCTGACTGCCCAGGCAGCCCTCCCACAGCAAAACAGGCCCCCGGGGGCCACGTGATCGCTCTCAAAGAGCGATCACATGACCCCTTATAGCTGGCTGTGGATCTGCTAGCAGGGGGACTGTCTGAAATGTCAGACAGTCCCCCTGCTGGTGGAAAATGTAAAAAAAATAAAAAAATTAAACATGTTTAAAATAAATTAAATGTGTATATATGTGTGTATATATAAAATATATATTATATTATATATATATATATATATATATATATATACATCTTATATATGTAACATCATACATAGTGTATTTTAATGTTAATATAAGTATATATATATATATATATATGTATTAAAATACACTTAGAATGACATTACATACATCTACATACATCTATATATATTCAAATATACATGTATAATTACAACAATAAATTAATAAAATAAATGCAATTAAGTTTTTTTGAAAATAAATTATATATACATAAGTAATTTCATTCTAACTGTATTTTGTTATTAATATATATATTGGTAACAAAATACACTTAGAATGACATTCTATATCTATATATAAAATACAAATAACCGCAAAAAAAAAAAAAAATAAAAAAAAAAATATATATATATATATATATATAATACAGTCAGGTCCATAAATATTGGGACATCGACACAATTCTAATCTTTTTGGCTCTATACACCACCACAATGGATTTGAAATGAAATGAACAAGATGTGCTTTGACTGCAGACTTTCAGCTTTAATTTGAGGGTATTTACATCCAAATCAGGTGAACGGTGTAGGAATTACAACAGTTTGTATATGTGCCTCCCACTTTTGAAGGGACCAAAAGTAATGGGACAATTGGCTGCTCAGCTGTTCCATGGCCAGGTGTGTGTTATTCCCTCATTATCCCATTTACAAGGAGCAGATAAAAGGTCCAGAGTTCATTTCAAGTGTGCTATTTGCATTTTGAATCTGTTGCTGTCAACTCTCAATATGAGATCCAAAGAGCTGTCACCATCAGTGAAGCAAGCCATCATTAGGCTGAAAAAAACAAAACAAACCCATCAGAGAGATAGCAAAAACATTAGGTGTGGCCAAATCAACTGTTTGGAACATCCTTAAAAAGAAAGAACGCTCCGGTGAGCTCAGCAACACCCAAAGACCCAGAAGACCACGGAAAACAACTGTGGTGGATGACCGAAGAATTCTTTCCCTGGTGAAGAAAACACTATTCACAACCGTTAACAACAAATGATACCGCACTCAATAATTTTGAATATAATTGATTGCTCTATTTAATAATTCATTCATTACAAGTATAGTAATATTTAAGTATATACAAGAAAAGAATAAGACAATATACTTAGTGGAAATTATATATCCTGTGACAACCAATGTTACTCCATGTATATATAAATCCTTACAAAATCCGACTTGCTTATTAACAATAATGATAAACTGCATTAATATATGAGTCCAGATTACCATCTGAAAGATTTTTGAAAAAAAATGCAAAAATATTAAAAAATGTAAAAAAATAAAGATGAAATAATGTATATACAGTCCCAGTGTGTACACACTATAATGTTTGGGTGGATCTCACCAAAATTTCTGTAGACACAGGTCCCGTTTCAGGCAAAGTTGTAATATGCACATATAGATGGTGAACTGTCCACAGTGCACAGTATCTCTGTGGTTTTTGTAATCCTATTATTTCTCCCTGGGTGTATATATGATCTCCCCGTTGTCAGTGAGGTACTGGGCGTCTTCTTTAAATGTCGGTGTAGGGTCTTGGACTGCGCACTCGGGACCTTAATAGCCCCTTCGATGGCCCTGTACATAGAATTATTGTTGTATTCACAACAGTTGGCCAGATCAAGAACACTCTCCAGGAGGTAGGTGTATGTGTGTCAAAGTCAACAATCAAGAGAAGACTTCACCAGAGTGAATACAGAGGGTTCACCACAAGATGTAAACCATTGGTGAGCCTCAAAAACAGGAAGGCCAGATTAGAGTTTGCCAAACAACATCTAAAACAGCCTTCACAGTTCTGGAACAACATCCTATGGACAGATGAGACCAAGATCAACTTGTAACAGAGTGATGGGAGGAGAAGAGTATGGAGAAGGAAAGGAACTGCTCATGATACAAAGCATACCACCTCATCAGTAAAGCATGGTGGTGGTAGTGTCATGGCGTAGGCATGTATGGCTGCCAATGGAACTGGTTCTCTAGTATTTATTGATGATGTGACTGCTGACAAAAGCAGCAGGATGAATTCTGAAGTGTTTCGGGCAATATTATCTGCTCATATTCAGCCAAATGCTTCAGAACTCATTGGACAACGCTTCACAGTGCAGATGGACAATGACCCGAAGCATACTGCAAAAGCAACCAAAGAGTTTTTTAAGGGAAAGAAGTGGAATGGTATGCAATGGCCAAGTCAATCACCTGACCTGAATCCGATTGAGCATGCATTTCACTTGATGAAGACAAAACTGAAAGGAAAATGCCCCAAGAACAAGCAGGAACTGAGTAAAACAGTACCCCCCATGTACAGGTTTTATGGTGTTTTGGAAAGTTAGAGAGTCACATATAAGGCTTGCATTTCATTTATTTCACATTGAAATTTGCCAGATTGGTTATGTTGCCTTTTGAGACCATATGGTAGCCCAGGAATAAGTTTTACCTCCATGATGACATACCATTTGCAAAAGTAGACAACCCAAGGTATTGCAAATAGGTTATGTCCAGTCATTTTTAGTAGCCACTTAGTTACAAACACTGGCCAAATACTTGTTTTTTGCTTTTTTTTCACACACAAACAAATATGAATGCTAACTTTGGCCAGTGTTTGTGACTAAGTGACCAGGGGCGGACTGAGAACCCTCAAGGCCCCTGGGCAAAATAAATCAAGGGCCCCCTTACAGGCCTTACCCATGATTCGCAGCAAGCCCCACCCTTGTCCCGCCTCAAGCCACACCCTACACAATCTTTAGACACGAGGAACAAAAGTGCAATAAATTCTAAACAAGTGCAATATAATTAACAAATGCAAAAAACAAACTGTGCAAAATAAATAACAATAATCCCCTCCAGTCCCCCAGTAGAGACTACAATTTAGGGCTAATGGGCCATGGAGGGGGGTCTTCTAGCAGAGGCTATCTCAGTGTCCTTTAGATAGTGTGTTAGAAATAATCCCCTCAAGGCCCCATTAGAGATTACAGGGGGTCTTTTTAACAGAGGCCATCTCAGCGTCCATTAAAGAGCCTCTGTTAGAAACAGTCGCCTCCAGGCCCCAATAGAGACTACAATTAAGGGGTTATGGGCCATGGGGGGGGGCTCTCTGTGTCCTTTAGAGAGTGTTAGAAAGAATACCCTCCAGGCCCCATTAGAGACTACAATGTCTACAGAGTCTAATGGGCCTGGAGGGGTGTCTTTCCAACACTCTGGTTCTTATTCACAATATAGCAACACATCATAGCTCACTAATACCTAGGCCAAGTTGGCTCCTCTCACCTTAATTACTGTTGTTGGCTGGCAGGCTGTGGGCTTGTTCGCTGCGGCTGGCAGGCTGTGGGCTTGTTCGCTGCGGCTGGCAGGCTGTGGCTTGCTGGCTGCGGCTGGCAGGCTGTGGCTTGCTGGCTGCGGCTGGCAGGCTGTGGGCTTGCTGGCTGTAAGCCTGTGGCTGGCTGCTGGCCTGTGGGCTGGCTGGCTGCTGGCCTGTGGGCTGGTTAACTGGTGGCCTGTGGCTGACTTGCTGGCCTGTTGGCTGGCTGGCTGGCTACTGGCCTGTTGGCTGGCTGGCTGGCTGGCTACTTGCCTGGCTGGCCTGTGGGCTGGCTGGCCTCTAAAGATCACTGACAAAGGTGTGGCTGAGCCCAGTTTTTTGGGCTCTGTAAGGCAGTGTGCAGAATACAATGAAATCCGGATTGTGTGGGTGGCATGACGTCGACGCGCCTCCGTGTACAGGACTCCATGAAAACCCAGGACCGGGCCCCTCCTCCTATGCTGAGGTAAGTAGCACTGGCCGCCGTGCCCCGATAGCCGGGTGAAAATAACTCTGTTGTGCACATTCTGTTATGTGCATGGCTGCACGCACAGTGCACTGGCGTGGCGGGCAGGGCAGCCACCAGAAATGTTGGGGCCCCTGACGCAGTTCAAGGTCTGGGCCTCCGGGGCCTGCCCACATGGCCCGCCCCCAAGTCAGCCCACATAACCCATCTTGATTCCACCCACAAGGATGAAGTGTGTGTGTGTGCTGAATTTGGGTGTGTGTGTATAGTGGCTGTAGAATGTGTGTAGTGGATGCAAAATGCATGAGTAAAGTGGATACAGTGTTTATAGTGGATTCAGATTGAATGTTTGTGTAGTGGATAGAGAATGTGTGTAGAGTGGATGAATCGTTTGTATATGCCGAGTGTGTGTTTGTGTAGTGGATGTAGTGTGTAGTGAATTATCTGTGTGTGTTTGTGTAGTGAGTGCTCTGTGTGTGTGTGTGTGTGTTTGTGTTTGTAGTGGATACTGTGTGTGTGTTTGTGTAGTGGATGCAGTGTGTGTGTGTATTTTTTAGCTGTTGAATTTTTATAATTAAAAAAAAAAAAAAAAAAGTTTATTTCTCCCTCTCTGTCTCTTACCTGTAGCCAGGGATGGGGGACACTGTATTGTGTGGTTGTGTAGTGGATGCAGTTTGTGTGTTTGTGTGGTGGATGATGTATGTGGTTGTGTGGTGGATGATGTGTATTTGTGTAGTGGATGATGTGTGTGGTTGTGTAGTGGATGATGTGTGTATTTGTGTAGTGGATGATGTGTATTTGTGTAGTGGATGATGTGTGTGGTTGTGTACAGGGCCGGTGCAAGGACTTCTGTCTACACAGGTGAAGACACATTTTGCTCCCCCAAAATTTATCTTCACCTGTCTGTCTAATATTCCCACTTTTGCCCCTCTTACCAATTCTTTTGCCCCTTTGCATCTTACCACCTTTTTATCTTGTTTTCCTTTTTTGTATATTGTATCCTGTTTGGCATCCTGTTGTATCCTGTTTGGCATTCTTTTTTATGTGTTTTGTGTCTTCATCCTACTTTTCTTTACCCCCTTGCGTCACACACTCACTCGCTCATACACACACACACACACACTGACCATTACACACACACAGCTTATACACACACACTGGCTCTAACGCACACAGTCTCTTACACACTTGGACACACATTAACACATACACACACACTGGCTCTAACACACACACATTACCTCTTACACACACACACACACACACACTAACTCTTACACGCACACAGTTAATGTTTCTTATAGTTGCAAAACAGAGTTCCCGCTGCACTGTTGTAGCTTTCCTCTTCTCTCTACAGCAGTTGACCGCCAGGATATGATGTCATGTATCCCAGCGGCCTGTAGCTCAGGAAGAGATTTGCCGCGGTTGCTCCTCACTGCTCCGCCCCCTTCCCTCAGTGGCTGCACGTTTCCCAGCCAGCTGATTAGATTGCTGCAGAAATTGACCGGCGGGAGCACAGTTCTCCGTGCTCCCGCCAGTCACTCGGACATTTTTGCGCCCCTTTGGTCCGTGCGCCCCAAGGCGGCTGCTTGTGCCGCCTTATGGTAGCGCTGGCCCTGGTTGTGTACTGGATGATGTGTGTGGTTGTGTACTGGATGATGTGTATTTGTGTAGTGGATGATGTGTGTGGTTGTGTACTGGATGATGTGTGTGGTTGTGTAGTGGATGCATTTTGTATGTTTGATGTATGTGTGTGGTGGATGTGTGACATATGCTGGTGGGAGGTATTTTTTTAGCGGTTGAATTTTTATATATATTTTTTAAATGTATGTCCCCCTCCCTGCCTTTTACCTGTAGCCCCCCCTGCTTCCACCCTCTCACCCCTGCTTTCCCCCCTCTCTACCTTCTTCCTCCCCCTTCCCATTCCCCTTTTTTTCTTTCTTTACCCTCCTCGCCTCCCCCTCTCATACCTCTTTCTCCTCCACTCTTCCTCCTTTCTTTCCTCCCCCTCCTTTCCCCTTGCCCTTGGAAGAGGCTGGTCTCCACAAGATTGGCTATGGGCTAGGAGAGATACATTCACCTGCATGTCCTGTGATAACATGGCTGCCCAAGGGCTAGCAAACTATCGATTGAGGCACGTTGCCTATCGCTGAGCCTAGCATATTTCCTGGACACTTGCAAGACTCCTTTTCTTTTTTTTTTTCCTATAACAACATATCTGGGACAAGGAGCGGAGTATATCTGAGATGTCAATGGGCATCTTCCAACTACCTTTATACTGCATTTTATTTTATTTTTTATCCTCCCCCCTTGACTATTGTCATATTACCGTAACAGCAGGCTATGTTTGCAATGTAGCTCAAAATGGAGGGGGTTTTGGGAGATGATTGTCTGGAGCAGTCATCATGGGGGATCAACTGTTAATGACAAGTTACTGTTATTTTTGCTTTGAATGTCTCTTACCTGTAGCCAGGGATGGGGGACACTGTATTGTGTGGTTGTGTAGTGGATAGCCATAGCCTATCTAAGTACAACACAGCATCATTTGACTTTACCAACTACCAACTGCTAGAGCCAACTGGGACGCAGACTGCCTCCCCCCTCCCCCCTCCTCCTCACCCCCCAAAGACTTTAGGGAGGGCTCTTCCCCGAAACTGTTCAATCACATTTACTAGATGGGCTTTTATGGGAACAACCCTAGCGATGAATTTAGAGGTATCACTATCCTCAATCACAAGTCAATCCCGTATCTGTATGGCGCAACCTTGGTAGGGTAGGAGGGACGATACATCTTCATAAAGGGGGAGATACTATGCCAGTAATACACTTTTGCCAACATTTACTCACCTAACTCACAACAAGGCAGATTTCTGAGGGCTACAATGCTTTCACAGAGGGCTGTCAATTATTTGGAGGGGACTTTAACATAGCCTTACACCCATGAGTTGACACCTCTACAGGCACATCAGCTGTTCCTGACCACACACTCCAGATGATTAGGAACTTACTCCTCACTCACCGCTTAACTGATTGCTGGCGGGCTCTGCACCCTGACGCTAGGGACTATTCACACTACTCTATCCTTATTCTTGATATTCCCACCGAGACTACTTATTCGTCCCCTACTACTGTCTACAGCCCTCGGAGTGACAACTTGTTCTGACTATGCCTTCCTCATGCTGAGTCTGACTAGCCCACTTTCTAAACCCAAGACAGTTAATTGGAGACTAAACGTGACGCTCCTCAACAGCCCATTGGTCCTATTGGACGCAAACAACACATATACTATCACTCCACCCACCTGCAAAGAGTGCTGTACTGGGTCAAGGGAAGGGTAACCAAACTGGAAGGACATCGAGCAACGTCAAACAGGCGACTCCTTGCTAGCTCTAGTCTGGATGACTCACGGAGAGAGTAGGGTGTTAAAGAGTCGACAGCCATGTGTCAAGGCCACTCTTAAAATCTGGCACCCATTGGCTCCCAAACTGTACCCCTTTGTAACCCCTCACCACAACCCTGACTTCCCACCGAGCTTCGGGAACAGACCTTATGCATGCTTTTTCCAACATGCACAGATCCAGGTCTACCACACGACTAAGGGGAAGTGGCTCATGATGCTAGAGGACTTATTGGGGGACAAGGTAGGAACCTTCATGCATAGGTTCAAGTACGAACAACTACGAACAACCCAACTTGCACAGGGCTCTTAGCCCATTTGAACAAAATTGTGTAGATTCTGCCCCATAACCCCACGCAATCTTTTTTCTGTACTCCCTACTGCAAACCCAAGAGAACCTACCAGCCCCTAGCTACATGGGTAAATGGGAAGAGTATCTTGGAAAAACTCTTAGACAACAAATGGGGGAAAATTTGTGATTTGGTGCACCACTGCACGTTTGCTAGCAGAACCCAGGAGACAGCCTATAAAGTCTTAACACAATGGTACAAAATACCATACCTCCTACTGAAGATAAACCCTACCTTAGATGTTAACTGTTGGCGCTGTCGGGCCACACCGGGCGCGTTCATGCATGTATGTTTGGACTGCCCTAAAATCCAACCTTTCTGGATGGCAATCAGTGCCATCTTATGGAAGTTCTCGGACAACCCACCACCACTCAAGCTGGCACCTTTCCTCCTACACCAAACCACTACTCCGACAGCTAAATACAAAAGATCCATGTCCATACGGATCTTGAAAATGGCCAAATGGGTTATCCCCCTTTATTGAAAAAAGAGGAGCCCCGCCGCTGACGTTATGGTTTGACAAAATGGAGAACCTAAGACGGTCGGAGGAGCTAACTTTTGCATCCCAGGGACGTACACAAATACACTGATATTTGCACTCATTGGCCGCTTGACGCTTACCCCCCAGACTTCCAAGCTTTGCTGATGTACGGTTCCCCGATAGACACCGCTGAGGGGTTGGGGACGGCAGTAGGGGTATGTGCCAGATGGGGGATGGGCCACGGGTTGCTGGTTGAGATTATCTTGCCGCTGGTTAGGTCCTGAGGAACTTTCTGGTACAGGTCAAAGTCCTGTAAGGGGCTTGGCAGCTGACCTGCCTGCTACTCTAGTGACCTCACCCATCCACTGGACACATGACAGTAGCAGACTAAGGATAGATCGCTCTAGCCTCTCCTACCTACCCATGGTTAGGGCTTGACTCGAGGTGGTAGAATAGGCCACTGGGACCAAGACATCATCTTATAGCGACCGTATAATTTATCTATAAGAGCTCAATGATTATTGCTGAAGGACTCAAGGGTCCCCGTTTACATGTTTTATTATTTTTGGATGCATATATCTCAGTCCTGCGTGTCTGTCTGCACTGTTGATGCAAGTTTCTAAAATTGTTACTATAGACATGTTTTTCTTGACCGCAAGTGATTTCTCTATGGTGACGAATAAAACTTTTTTATTCACAGTAAAAAAAAATCTTTTATTTCAAATGAAGACCTGGGAACGCTATCCTATTACTATTTCTATGTTATGCTGACAAGCACCGTGCAAGAAAGCAAAGTTGCAGAGAATGCAGCATTATTTGGTCTCTGTGTCTCCCTCTCCCTCTGCCTCTGCCTCTCCCTCTCCCTCTCCCTCTCCTTCCCCCTCTCTTTCCCCCTCTCTTTCCCCCTCTCTTTCCCCCTCTCTCCCCTCTCCCCCCCCTCTCTCCCCCTCTCTCCCCCTCTCTTCCCCCTCTCTTCCCCCTCTCTCCCCCCCTCTCTTCCCCCCTCTCTTCCCCCCCTCTCTTCCCCTCTTCCCCCCTCTCTTTCCCCTCTCTTTCCCCCTCTCCTTACCCCTCTCCTTCCCCCTCTCCCTCTCCCTCGCCCTGCCCCTCTCCCTCCCTCACTCCTCCCCAATAATGCTGTGTGTGTATATATATACATACAGTATCTCACCCCTCACATTTTGTTATATCTTTTCACGTGACAACACCAAAAAGAAATGACACTCTGCTATAATGTAAAGTAGTAAGTGTACATTGTAAATAACAGTGCAAATTCTCTGTCCCCTCAAAATAACTCAACACACAGCCATCAATGTCTAAACCATTGGCAACAAAAGTGAGTACACCCCTAAGTGGAAATTGGGCCCAAAGTGTCAATATTTTGTGTGGCCACTATTATTTTCTAGCACTGCCTTAGCCCTCATGGGCATGGAGTTCACCAGAGCTTCACAGGTTGCTACTGGAGTCCTCTTCCACTACTCCATGACAACATCACTGAGCTGGTGGATGTTAGAGACCTTACACTCCAACACCATTTGAGGATGCTCCACAGATGCTCAATAGGGTTTTAGACATGTACATTTAGTTTCGGTCCGAATATGAATTCGGACGAATTTCGGGCAATTCGGACCTCGGCTATTCGGAAGTACCCGAAGTTCCAAAATTACAGAAGTTCCGAAGCACAGTATTGCCTAAGTACTAATATACTTACCCAGTGAAAGAAGAAGAATGTTACATTGTATACAATTTTAAATAAAAAGTATACAAACCTAGCCAGCATTCAGCTGTAAGCATTTGCAACACTTACAACAATCAAGTAACATACATTCATATAAAATGTAAGTTACTTAGCCTGTCAATGTAATGACAGGAATGAATAAGTGGATAACTCCCTAATTCCCACGGTATTAGGGAGCTATCTACTAAAAGGCTGAAAGACCTAAATTGGTCTTTCAGCTAAATTTACTAATACTAAGTAAAGATTGCTTAGTACGCTGAGCATGTGCATTCAACTTCTTTGGTTAGCCATGATGAGGCCTGTTCTGAGTGGAACCTGTGCTGTGAAACCACTGTATAGTCTTGCCCACCATGCTGCAGCTCAGTTTCAGGGTCTTGGCAATCTTCTTAAAGCCTAGGCCATCTTTATGTAGAGCAACAATTCTTTTTTTTTCATATCCTTTGAGAGTTCTTTGCCATGAAGTGCCATGTTGAACTTCCAGTGACCAGTATGAGATAGTGTGAGAGTGACAACACCAAAATTAACACACCTGCTTCCCATTCACACCTGAGACCTTGTAACACTAACGAGTCACAAGACGCCTAGGAGGGAAAATGGGTAACTGGGCCCAATTTGGACATTTCCACTTAGGGGTGTACTCACTTTTTTGCCAATGGTTTAGACAATAATGGCTGTGTGTTGTTATTTTGAGGGGACGTTATACAGGCTGTACACTTACTACTTTACATTGTAGCAGAGTGTCATTTCTTCAGTATTGTCGCATGAAAATATATAATAAAATATTTACAAAAATGTGAGGGGTATACTCAGTTTTGTGAGATACTGTGTGTGTGTGCGCGTGTATATATATGTGTGTGTGTGTGTATATATTTTATATATATATATAATATATACACACACACTTATATACACGCACACGTGTGTGTGTGCGTGTATATATGTGTGTGTGTGTGTGTATATATATATATATATATATATATATATATATATATATACACACACACATATATACACACACACACAGTATCTCACAAAACTGAGTATACCCCTCACATTTTTGTAAATATTTTATTATATATTTTCATGCGACAATACTGAAGAAATGACACTCTGCTACAATGTAAAGTAGTAAGTGTACAGCCTGTATAACGTCCCCTCAAAATAACAACACACAGCCATTATTGTCTAAACCACTGGCAAAAAAGTGAGTACACCCCTAAGTGGAAATGTCCAAATTGGGCCTAATTACCCATTTTCCCTCCTAGGCGTCTTGTGATATATATACACAATACGTACCTTTATGTTGGACTTTAGGATGTGATATACTGTTGGAGCTGAATGTGAGTGAGCCCCTGTAGAGAGGCGGAACCTGTATGTAGTGTTCTTTGCTGTTTTTGGATAAATATTGAAGCATAGATCCTTTAATGCCATGTAACTAATTTGAGACAAAAAAATGTCATACTAGTCTGTGTAACGTTGATAATATATTCAGCCAATAACATTGAGGCCGAAGTAGAAAACCAGACACTCCTGGTCAAACTTTTCCACTTTAACTCAGATAATGCAAGAAAAACAAACAAAAAAAAACAATAAATCTTTTACAATTATTTAGTGCACAAAGGGAAAAGCCACTTGTTTCATATGAGATGTTTTTTCAAGCAGAGTTGCCCTCACGTAGTTTGAGTGGACCTGCTTTATGAACTAGGCTGCAATCCGTTTACACAAAGCCTGATTCCTGTTACACAATTCAATTTACAGAGCTGCTAAAAACGTTGGCATTTTATAAATAATAATAATAATAATGGCAAACATTCTTGAAAACGTACTGATATTTTGTTTTTATCCTTCTTCTGTAGAGTGATATTGATGTGTATTTATATTTGGATGAAATAACACATCTCAAATGTCTCTTGCTTCCCTTATCCACATAGGTGTGTATTTAAACCCTTAAGGACACATGACATATGTGACATGTCATGATTCCCTTTTATTCCAGAAGTTTGGTCCTTAAGGGGTTAATTTTACATTCCATTCAAAATGCACAGTGCTTTCATTTCAATTATTGTTCATTTAATTGGTCTTTTGAAGCTTTTATGTTCCCTTTTAGTGAAATATGCCCTCACTTCAAATAAAAGAGTCATATGTACACAATAAGAACCTATCTAAAGAACATATCCTCATTCTCTAATATTTATTTGAATATGTCTGAGAGTGAAAAACTACAATAAGATCTGAGCTCCATTGTTCAGTTGGAGAGGGGAAGAAATTGGTAACATGGCTAAAGAATAGGGACTATAATCTGTAGATAAGTTAAATAAAAACATATTGAATGTGGTAAATTGAATGAAATGTTGTTTGAAAGCAAATTGTCAGGCTGACGTCTTTATTTTGATAATTTCCCCTACTGAAGGAATTGCATAGTAGGAGATATAGATCTTGTCTCAGGCCACAGTATTCTAGTGTATGCAGCATTTTCATCAGTTGTAAAAAAATAATGCTCTATGCATTTGTCTGCTTGGTTTCATTCTGTCAGGCATCAATTGATTATTCTCCGCATTTTCAATGCAGAAAGAGAGAAGAAAATGAAAGTGACACAAGTTATCCTACATCAGTTTTTGTTTATTGTGACAGATTTATTAAAGTTGCGTTTCAGAGCTACTTGAATGTTGGAAACATTTTAAATTTAACAGCAAAATCAAATGCTGTGCTATCGGTGTACCTTCACTTGGAGTCTAATTTATAAATCACAGCGTGCTGCTTGCAAATTGAAGACTTAAAGCAAAGCATCAGTCAAGCAAAAATATAAAATCTTCTCTTTCTACATGTATAGTATGGGAAATCAATGAAAACTCTGTAAGCCATCAAACGTTCCAGCTGAGAACAGTGTCTTACATTATTAGTGTAGGAGAACCTGTGTATTCAACATATTTATACCTAAAACAGACAGACTCCTTCTACAATCTCTGTTAGACCCTTTGTCACCCACCCTCCTTGACCTATCTGTATATTCCTGTTACATGTGAATTATAACATTGACCTTTCTTATTCTGTTCTGTTCCAAAATGTTTCCATATCACTGTGTAGTCAATCACAGTTCATGTTTAACCCCATTCTTTCCTTCGTAGGTGAATGGGTCACTGGATCCCCTGTCCATACCATCCTACCATTTCTCCATTGCCTCCTATTTCTTTTTTTTTTTTTTAAATCACACTATCTTCTACATCAGTGGTGCTCAAAAAGCAGACCCCAAATGTTCTAGAACTGCAGCTTCCATGATGCTTTGTCATTTTAAAGGCATGCAAAGCATCATGGAAGCTGTAGTTCTACAACATCTGGGGTGTCTGCTTCTTGAGCACCCCTGTTCTACATGTTCTCATTTACCACTTTCCTACCTAATTACTTTTTGAGAGTCTTTGATTTTTTTTCTTATTGTTTACTTTTCCTTGACCATTTTGCTTTAATCTTGTCATTTTGAACTGGAAAGCCCTTTGAACCTTGATTCATAGTAAAGAGCCATATAAATAATTATCATCATAGTTTTCTCCATAGCTGGTTTTAAATGTTGTAGCAACCGTAAAATGTATACTCCTGCTCAAGAAATTGAATCCTGCATTTAATCCATTTCACTAAGGTTACATTTACAGCTTAACTACTGGCTTCTCAATATGAGTCACGAGGATTGCAGTTGCACCATTCTTCAAATCCCCATCTCTAAAACACCAGCGACTGCTCTTTTAACAAGGAATGGGAGATCTGCGCTTCAGGTGGCATAGCCCTCTTGGTTCCCAGCTTTCTTTTGGAAAGCACCATAACATAGAATAAAAGTAAAATATAATACTGCATATGCTGTAGGTTAATGAAACATGCCAAGATAAAACTTTGTCCTCACAAACCATAGTTCTCACTTTCCTGATGCAACACCAAGGTTATCTGACTTTTTCACTACAAACAAACACTGAAAATTAATTCATCAGTGTATTGACTCTCCAAAAAATGGTGCATTAGGCTTCTAAACATCCTTACTTTGGCTCTTAATTTTCCCTATGTTTAAAGGACACTATAAGTCACCAAAACAACTTTGGCTTAATAAAGCCGTTTTGGTGTATAGACCATGCCCTTGCAGTCTCCCATGTCAAATTAGTTTGTTTATGCACCAGTCACACTTCTCTGCATTAGACTTGCACAGCCTTCCTAAACACTTCCTGTAAAGAGTCACTACTGTTTACACGTCCTTTATTGTAAATTCTGTCTAATTTAGAATCTCTTATCTCCTGTTCTGTTAATAGCTTGCAGACAATGCAGCAGCTTCCTGTGTGTGATTAAAGATCAATTTACAGAGCAGGTGATACAAACCTCTGACATAAGTTAGCATCTGATTAAAAATGAAAACAAGCAAGTATGAGTTACCGTCAGGGGAGATGTGGCAAGGACTGCAAGTGATTTAATTCCTAAATAGCATGAACTAGACACCAAAACTGCTTAATTGAGATAAAGTTGTTTTAGTGAATATACACCCTGTTCCAAATTATTATGCAAATTCTATTTAAGTGTCACAAAGATTAAATATTTTGTTTTTCAGTATAACTCATGGATGGCATTGTGTCTCAGGGCTCTTTTGATCACTGAAAACAATCTTGGACACCTGTGATAATTAGATTGCCAGGTGAACCCAATTTAAGGAAAAACTACTAAAGGAGGGTGTTCCACATTATTAAGCAGAGCACCATTTTCATGCAATATGGGGAAGAAAAAAGAATCTCTCTGCTGCCGAAAATAGTGAAATATTTCAATGCCTTGGACGAGGTATGAAAACATTAGATATTTCACGAAAACGTAAACGTGATCATCACACTATTAAGAGACTTGTGACTGATTCAGAGCACAGACGGGTTTGTGCAGATAAAGGCACATTCAGAAAGATTTCTGCCAGATCCGTGCATCGGATCAAGAGAGCAGCTGCTAAAATACCATTACATAGCAGCAAACAGATATTTGAAGCTGGTGGTGCCTCTGGAGTCCCACGGACATCAAGGTGTAGAGTCCTCCAGAGTCTTGCAACTGTGCGTAAACCTTCTATTCGCCCACCACTAACTAATGCTCACAAGCAGAAATGGCTGCATTGGGCAGAAAAATACATGACTAATTTTCAAACATTCCTGTTCACTGATGAGTGCCGTGCAACCCTGGATGGTACAGATGGATGGAGTAGTAGATGGTTGGTGGACGGCCACCCTGTTCCAACAAGGCTGCGACGTCAGCAAGGCGGTGGTGAAGTCATGTTTTGGACCGGAATCATGGGAAGAGAGCAGGTCAGCCCCTTTAGTGTCCCCGAAGGTGTAAAGATAACCTCTGCTCAGTATGTGGAGTTTCTGACTGACCACTTTCTTCCCTGGTACAAAAGGAAGAACTATGCTTTCTGTAATAAAATCATCTTTATGCATGACAACGCACCATCTCATGCTGCAAAGAATACCTCTGCATCAATGGCTGCTATGGGGATAAAAGGAGAGAAAGTCATGGTGTGGCCTCCATCCTCCCCTGACCTCAATCCTATTGAGAACCTTTGGAGCATCCTCAAGCAAAAGATCTATGAGGGTGGGAGGCAGTTTACATCCAAACAGCAGCTCTGGGAGGCTATTCTGACATCTTGCAAACAAATTCAAGCAGAAACTGTCCAAACTCTCACAAGTTCAATGGATGCAAGACTTGTGAAGCTGCTATCAAATAAGGGGTCCTATGTTAAAATGTAACATGACCTGTGAAAATGTTTAAAAAGTTAAAATGTTGTTATAAGTTTGATTGAAATAGCTTTTGATTTCAGTAAATATGCTGCAAACACAACAAATGACAATTTTCAGTTCTTTAAAACCTATAAAGTGTTTTGAAACTTACTGTGCATAATAATTTGGAACAGTGCATTGTAAGTTTTTTATGTTTAAAAAAAATACTGTTATCATTAGGAGGTTTGTTCAATAACATTTTAATTGTACTCTTAATAGTTGATAACATGAGAATTATGCTGACTGTTATTTACATCAATTTTTTTGGTAAATGAGAAAAATATCATTTGCATAATAATTTGGGACAGGGTGTAGTGTCTAGAGTTGAGCAGACACCTGGATGTCCTGGTTCGCCGAGTTCGGCCGAACTTCGTCAAAAAGTTTGAGTGCATGCTCGAACTTGACCCCGAACCCCATTGAAGTCAAAGGGGAAAAGGCTAGAGGGCTGCAAAAGGAAGTAAATTGGGGGTAAGAGTAGGACAAGTTGGGTTTTTCATTTTTTTAAAGCTTGTTTTTTGACACTTTTTAAAATATTTTATTAATTCACATGTTTAAAATCACTGAAAAATTTAAATTGTAAAGTCTGCAAAGGACATATGGAAATTGTTTTAGAATTGTATCCAGGCAACAGTTTTCCCTATAAACTGACCTGTCAGTTTGACTTGTGAGGGTATTGCCCCAGAATTACAATATTGTTTAAGTACCTCCTAGATATTGATAACTGGTTTAAATATAGCAGTTTATCTGGTAGTTTCTAGTGTAGAAAATATCAATCTGTTTTCTATCACTTAGATCTGTTTAACAAGTGTTGTAGGTGTGAAACGATATTACAAGTGACCGATGTAGTAAATTCAAATCAAAGTTCCATTTGCAAAAAACAAATTCTCGCACAGCTTCTGTGGGTTATTGCATTTTTAAGATGTAGACTTATTGTATCACACTAGCCATGCACAGGTAGATTGTCTGGCACGTTATTTTGGTGTTTGGTTTTTAACTTTGTAGTTGTGTCTTTACACAATATAGAAATGTATATTAATGCTTCTGTATATGAAGCGATCACAATAACACATATTTTTCACTTTGTAAAAAAATCAGGCTAAACAAAAATTGGTAGTTAACAATATGACATCTGAAAAGCACATGAAAGGATGCTGTTTGATTTAAAAAAAAAAAAAAAAAACACACTACATGAAGGTCCTGTTCACTAGAGTGTGTAGTCATGAATGTAACCGGTAAAACTTTGTTTTTACAGCCACTGGTTAGCCCATACATATTTTTAAACTTGTTTAATTTTGTTATAGCATGACTTGTAGTCTTGTTTTTAACTTGTCTCTAATACATATTTTTGTATGACACTAAGTGTGTTTTTTCATTGATTATTGAATTTGAATGGTCTAAGATAATTAACATGGCAACAGGCAAACGTAACCCGAATGATTTGTTTCAGTCTTGCCTTCTATACTACCTGCAACATAGGACATTTATTTGTCTTTAGACTTTCTTGAAGCGGTAACTAGCCAGTGTTGCACACATACACCAGATATGAAGTGCACACCCCAAATGTACTATTTAGCACCAAATTTTTTTTTTTTTTTTTAAACTGCGATGTAACGACAGTATTGTGGACTAACAGACATTTAATTGTAACCAGACAACTCTATGTACAGGAACAGAGAGGTGGAGGGACCTGCTCAATGAGCTTACAATCTAGAGGGAGTGGGGTATAGTGACACAAAGGGTAAAAGTAGGGGTGTGAAGTAAGATGTTGGAAAAGTATTCGCTGAGGGCTTAATAGGTTATTTTTGATAGTTGCAGGAGAGGAGTCATGGAGGGTGGGGTATGAAAACCTGCTAAGAGTTTAATTGATATGCTTTCTTGAAGAAGTGAGTTTTCAATGATTTTTTGAATGAGTGGAGACTGGGTGAAATTCTTACGAAGGAGGGAAGGGAGTGCCACAGAAGAGGTGCAGCCCTGGAAATTTTTTGGAGGCTAGCGTTAGAGGTGGGAGTACGGACAGAGGATATACGTAGGTCTTTGGCAGAGCGTAGGGGCCTTGGCGGGACATACTTGTGTATTAGGGAGCATAGATAGGTTGGAGCAGCATTGTGTAGGGACTTGTAAGCAAGCACCAGAATTTTAAATTGAGCCCTATATCTAACTGGGAGCCAATGCAGGGACTGACAGAGCGGGGAGGTGTGGGAGGTGCAAGCAGACAGGAAAATGAGCCTTGCTGCCGCATTCATTATAGATTGCAACGGTGCAATATGGGAACACGTAAGACCAGTAGTCCAGTCAAGAGAGAGAACGAGAGCCGGGTCCGGGGTTAAATAGGGGCGGATGCGCACTATGTTTTTGAGATGGAAGCAGTAGGATTTGGCAATTGATTGATTGGACATGAGGGGTGAAGGAGAGGTTGGAGTCAAAAAGAACACGCAGGCAGCGAGCCTTCAAGGTAGAGGTGATGGTAGTGCCGTTGACTTGGAGGGAGACAGACACAGGAGTAGTAACACTTGTGGGAGGAAAGATCAGAAGTTCTGTTTTGGACAGGTTGAGTTTAAAAAAGTGAGCAGACATTCATTTGGAAATTGAAGAGAGGCACTCAGAGACACGAGTCAAGATGGTCAGAGAGAGATCAGGAGAGGACAGGTAGATTTGCTTGTCATCAGCATAGAAATGATAATGGAAGCCAAACGAGCTGATAAGTTTACCAAGGGAGGTAGTGTAGATAGAGAACAGTAGGGAACCAAGGACAGAACCTTGAGGGATGCCGACAGAGAGTGGTTGGGGGGAAGAGGCAGAGTCAGAGAAAGAAACACTGAATGAGCACTGGGAGAGGTAGGAGGAGCACCAGGAGAGAGCAGTATCCCGTAGACCAAAATTACGGAGAATGCGAAGAAGTTGATGATCAACAGTGTCAAAGGCAGCAGAAAGATCAAGGAGAATTAGGATAGAGTAATAGCCGCAAGATTTAGCAGCAATTAAATCGGATACTTTGGTCACAGCCATTTCGACAGAATGACCAGTGTGGAGTCCAGACTGAAGGGGTCAAGCAGAGAGTTGGTTTTGAGAAAGTCAGTCAGTCTGTGTACACAACTCTCTTGAGGATCTTGGAGGCAAATGACAGTAGAGAGATAGGGCGGTAGTTGGATGGGGAGTTGGGGTCAAGGCTGGGCTTTTTCAGAATTTGGGTTACAGTTGCATGTTTGAAGGGTGAGGGAAATGTGCCAGAGGAAAGTGAAAGATTGAAAATTTTAGTGAAGGGAAGAGCAAGAGAGGGAGACATAGTGCGGGTGAGATATGAAGGAATAGGATCGATGGAACGGGTGGTGGGGCGGGAGAACCGGAGCAGAAACCTCTTCTGCTGTAGCAGGTGCGAATGAGTGTAGAGTGGTGGAGGGAGTGGGGTTGGGGGATGTAATGGTAGGGGAAGGAGAGAAATAAGTGATCTCTTCTCTGATTGTAGAGATCTTCTCAGTAAAGTGAGATGCAAAGTTTGTGCCGGACAAGGTGGTAGAAGAAGGGGGAGTGAAAGGGCGAAGCAGAGCATCAAAAGTGTGAAATAGTTGATGTGACTGTGTACTTATGAGGATGTTAAAGTAGTGTACTTTTGCAGTGGAGAGAGCCAGGCTGTAGGAGCGCAGCATAAATTTATAGTGGAGGAAGTCGGATGCAAAGTGAGACTTTCTCCAGCAGCGTTCAGCAGCTCTAGAACAATTTTGGAGGTGATGGGTCAGCTTATTGTGCCAGGGTTGTAATTGGGGGCGCTTGCTGCGTTTAATTGTAGGAGGTGCCATGATGTTGAGTTGAGAGGAGAGCGTTGAGTTGTAGAGTGAGGTGGCCGAGTTAGGGCATGTTAGATTTGAGATGGGTAAAAGAAGAGCATTGATATGAAGTGCGTGCCACAAATTTACTTTTTAGCACCAAAAAAATAGCATTTTTCAAACTGCGATGTACCCACAGTATTTGACGTTTCTATTTGACTCTCCAATATGAAGTGCACGCCCCAAATGTACTTTTTAGCACCAAAAAAATTAGAATTTTTAAAACTCCAATGTCACAGCAGAATTTAAAAATGCCTAGATGTTGCCCACTGAGCTCACAGCAGTATTTAAAAATGCCTAGATGTTGCCCACTGAGCTACCAGAACAAGGTTAAAGTAATGTGCCTGGCACATTAACAAACAGACTGACTGATTATTTCTCTGTGGCACTGGGCTCAGGGCAGGGTACAATAATGTAGGATAGCACCCACAAAAAATAATCGCAGTAGTTTGCAGATTAAACACCAGAATTCTTTCCTAATCTGTCCCTCACAGCTGCAGCATCCTCTCCCTACACTAATAACAGCTCATATGACTTGTGGCGCTATGTCACTCCAGCTTATGTAGAGGCTGGGTCACATGCTGCACTGGCCAATCACAGCCATGCCATGCACACGGGTCAAACACTTGTTGATTGGCTGCCCTTCAGCTTTTCAAAACGCGCCATTAAATTGGTGAACACCGAACTTGAACCTGAACATTCACTGAAATGTCAGTGTTCGGGTCCAGGGTCCAAAAATCGTAATGTTCGGTACGAACCCGAACTTTACAGTTCGGGTTCGCTCAGCTCTAGTAGTGTCCCTTTAACCCCTTAAGGACCAAACTTCTGGAATAAAAGGGAATCATGACATGTCACACATGTCATGTGTCCTTAAGGGGTTAAGTAGTTTTCCCAGATATCAGGGACATTACACTTATGGGTATAGTATTTTATTTACTTTTAGGAGTTTGTAGAGTGAAACGTGTTTGCTGTAAAATATTTAAATGTCAATATTATTTATTTTTATTTTTTTCCATCAGCTGTCTTAAAGGCTTGCGCAGATGGGGGTGCAAACTGTTTATATGTCAGCACAGCGGGAGAACAAGACCAGTAAGTAGAGATGCACTTTGCTCTAATTTCCTATATTACAATGCTTGACAAAAAAAAATCTAACAGCCAATTTATGTATGTCAGTAATTTATGTTGACAATTACATTCAAGGAAGATTATTGAAGTGAATCAAATGATTGTTTAATCATATTTATGTTTAAATGCAGCGATAAGTGCTATGGTATGTGTTTTGCTATTACATATTTGCATCCAAGTGTGTTTTGAGTCTTGAATTCTTATTTGTATCTGGCATAATTTCACAACATTGCTACAAAAACACTATCATCTGTCTTTTTTCATCGGTCTTACTGGTCTGATCTGCATCCAATTTTGACATCATTTTATATATATTTTTACCTTTTTTTTTCTTTCTATAACATAGGAAAGACATTTATTCAAATGAGTATTTTCATTTGATTGAGACTGAAAGCATGGGCGTAGGAACCCAAAAAATCTGTGGGGGGATAGCATTTTTACTTGCCGGGTATATTCTTATTCCGTAAACTAGGAGATGTTTATCCCATTGTACAGCCCTGCGGAATTTGCAGTCGCTATATAAATGATTAAATAATAGCTTTAAAGGGTCACTACAGGGAAGGGATTTTACTTACCTGGATACAGCGCCGGGATCCTGCTGATGCCGCGCCCCCTATTTCGTCAAAATGACTTAATAGGAGGGTGCGAGCAGGGAGCAATAAAATGCTTCTATTCAGAAGCGTCATTGCTCTCTGGTGCTCATGCGCAGCTTTGCTATAGACACCAGAACTACTACGTTTAGCTGTTGTGGTTCTGGTGACTATAGTGTCCCTTGAATATAGAGAGGAAAAAAGAATCATCACAAATGTAAGAAATAAAATGTCTGTATCATTATTCTAAAAATTATTTTTTAAAAATATGCACATTCCTAGCTTAATTTGTAGCACGACATATGACACAAACATTTTGTACTTTGCAGATTACTTTTTATATTTTTTTATACATATACAGATTGTGTAATACTGCCCCTGACTTAGGGTGACCACATTTCCTAACTGCCTTTCAGTGACACTGTCAGAAATCCATTCCATACATTTTACTACCCGTCTCTACCCCTTCCATGAATATTAGAACCCCACCTACCCCTTCCATGAATATTAGAACCACCCCTACCCAGGGCCGGTGCAAGGATTTTTGCCGCCCTAGGCAAGGTGTGTTTCTGTGTATGTACGGGATGCAGTGTGTGTACGGGGTGCATTTATTGTGTGTAAGGAATGCATTGTGTGTTTCTGTGTGTGTAAGGTTTGCATGATTGTGCGATTGTGTGTGTGTGATGGATGCCAATCTCTCTACCTCCCTTTTCACTCTCTTTCTCCCCCTCCCTCCCTTGTTCTCCCTCCCTCCCTCCCTCCCTTGTCACTCTTTCTCCCCCCTCCCTCCTCCTTCCCTCCCTCCCTCCCTCCCTTCCTTGTCCCTCTTTCACCCCCTCCCTCACTTGTCCTCTCTTTCTCCCCCCTCCTTCCCTCCTCCTTGTCACTCTTTCACCCCTCCCTCCCTCCTCTCTCCCTCCCTCCCTCCTTGTCCTCTCCTCCCTCTTGTCCCCTCTCTTTCTCCCCTCCTTGTCCTCTTTCTCCCCCCCTCTGTCACTCTTTCTCCCCCTCCCTCCTCTCACTCTCTTTCTCCTCCTCCCTCGTCACTCTCTTTCTCCCCCTCCCTCCCTCCCTCCCTCGTCACTCTCTTTCTCCCCCTCCCTCTCCTCCCTGTCACTCTCTCTCTCTCCCCCTCTCTCTCTCCCTTGTCACTCTCTTTCTCCCCCTCCCTCCCTGTCACTCTTTCTCCCCTCCCTCCCTTGTCACTTTCTCCCCCCCTCCCTCCCTTGTCACTCTTTCCCCCCCCTCCTCCTTGTCACTCTTTTCTCCCCCCCCTCCCTCCTTGTCCTCTTTTTCTCCCCTTGTCACTCTCTTTCTCCCCCTCCCTCCCTCTCTCCATTGTCACTCTCTTTCTCCCCCTCCCTCCCTGTCAATTCCTCCCCCCCACACACCTTTGCTGTAGCGTGGCCAAGCCCTGTATGGTCCGCGGGTACAGGGAGCTTTTGTTTCCTGTACCCGGCTGGACTAACAGGAAGTGCACACTCAGTGTGCACTTCCTGTTAGTCCGGCCGGGTACAGGAGACAGATGCTCCCTGTACCCGCGGACCATACAGGGCTCGGCCACGCTACAGAGAGGGAGTGACAGGAGGGACCGCTGAGCGCTTCCCTCCTGTCAGCCCCTCTCCTCAGGCTGCGCCCGGGCGGTGCGGTCCGCCTTCATGGACGCACCGCCCGGGCAAAGGTGCAGCCACCTGAGGCTCTCTACAGAGCGCTCGGGCGGCTGCAGCATGGGGGGGCCGGCGGAGCTCGGGGGGATTTCCCAATAACCTATCCCCCCCGCATGATTTGCTGGGGGGGATGCGTCCCACCCCATCCCCCCCGGTTCCTACGCCCATGACTGAAAGTATTTAAAATTGTGTATCTAAGTGCCCCAATAGTAAAATATAGGTTACATTCTTAAAGTGTTCTAAAATATCTGTAACAGATCCAAGGAAATGGGAAGCAGATGGGACTTAAAGAACTTTCTTTGAATATTGAGTAATTCCAAAGAAATACATTTCTTCACAAGGTTATCCACTAAAGTCCAGTAGCATAGTTTTCTAAGTTCATTATTGATTGTAAAAAACAGAGGGGAGTTTGGGGGGGTATATATATAAAAAACAAGAAATAAAATATAGTGCTCACTGTTTAATAAAATAACAGGTGTTGTACTCTCTGACCTAGAGCAAAAAGTGGTTTTACACAACGTGGTTTTGCTTTTGATTGAGCAAAATAACTTTTTTCTCTGTCAGTGAGAATATTGCCTGTTATTTTATTAAACGGTGAACACTATACTTTATTTCTTGGCAGGGGAGGGGGGTGGGGGAGGGTTTTTTTTAATATACCACGGTAAACAATTTAACCTACATATCTCGAGGAGTGGGGATCATTCCACTCCATGCTATATACTAGGAGCCACTTGAAAGCTCAATAAATGTGAGTGTGTACTTTGTACAATATTAACTCCATGCTAAGATACCAGACATACTACACTATATTAGTATTTATACACATATATTCTTTCTATACACGTGGACCACCTGTTTTAGACAAAGATACCAAGTCCACATCTACAAGTGGGGACGATACCACCCAAACACATATAGTGGAATAATAGCTCCACACATTGTAAGCAAAATCCCCTCCCCCCATTTTTTTTTATTTTTACAATCAGTTAACTTACAATCATCTTACTAAGTTCAATTTTTTATGGTTTCATATCAACTTAGATCTGAGGACTTTACTAAGGCCCACACTGAACCAGTTAGTCCAGCCCATTGCACCCACATGTTAAGACAATCCTGCCAGTTAGTCCAGCCCATTGCACCCATGCGTTAAGACAACCCTGCCAGTTAGTCCTGCCCATTGTACCCATGCATGAAGACAGCCCTGCCAGTTAGTCCTGCCCATTGCACCCATGTGTTAAGACAACCCTGCCAGTTAGTCCTGCCCATTGCACCATGCTCACCTTCAAGATTTCTTGAGGGCTGCACCGTTCCTGTGGAACTCTCTTCCCTCCTCTGTTTGATGCCCACCCAGTCTCCACTCCTTCAAAAAATCGTTAAAAACCCACTTCTTCATAAAAGCGTATCAATTAAACTGTTAATAGCTCCTGACTGATTCCTCTTCTGCAACTGTCACTAGTCTAATACTATCCTTACCTTTTTGTGTCATTTTACCCCACTCCCTCTAGCATGTAAGCTCATTGAGCAGGGCCCTCAACCCTTCTGTTCCTGTGTGTCCAACTTGTCTGGTTACAACTACATGTCTGTTCGTCCACCCATTGTAAAGCGCTGCGGAATTTGATGGCGCTATATAAATATCATAATAATAATAATATCCACTAAAGTACAATTTGTTACACATTTCTTATATTACATCACAATAGCTGTCAAGTACATGAGTAGGTACAAACCAGGACACCCACAAACAATTCAGAGCGCCCTGAGCTGGATATAGTTCACTAAAACTGATATGTCACATTTTTAAAATAATTATCTAATTCAGGTATAAACTTACTACATTGTATAACTTCTGCCACTTTGTGCTACAATGCAATTACATAATCCACCATTGTGACATGTTAAAAGAAATAAACTGGCTATCACAGGAATCCAGGCTCACCCTTTATCTTTCCAGCCTTGTGTTAAAGAGATTTTATGAGAAGCTCCCACCCTACTAGAGCGGAATGCTCTCTGCGGTTGTTCCCACCTCCCATAACATCAGAACTACCGTATGTTTTTGCTCTATAAGACGCACTTTTTCCCCCCTCAAAAGTAAGGGGAAATGCCTGTGCGTCTTAAATAGCGAATGTGACAGTTTACTTACCTGTATGGTAGCGTGGGCCTGCAGAACAGCTCGCACTGTAGTACAGTAACTTAATTTTCAGTTTCCGGCAGTAACGAAAGGAAGTGCGCACTCAGTGTGCACACTTCCTTTCAGTCCGGCCAGAAACCGGAAACTGAAATTTAAGTTCCTGTACCGCGGTGCGCGCTGTTCTGCCGGCCCACGCTACAATACAGGAAAGTAACTAAGGGACACTATCGGACAAGGAGAGGGGGGGAAACTATGGGAGGGAAAGATCACTGTGGGACTAGGGGAGGGGGGAGAGCACTATTGGACAAGGGGGGACACTATGGGAGTAGTGATGTCGCGAACCCGAAATTTTCGGTTCACGAATGGCGAACGCGAACTTCCGCAAATGTTCGCGAACCGCCATAGACTTCAATGGGCAGGCGAATTTTAAAACACACAGGGACTCTTTCTGGCCACAATAGTGATGGAAAAGTTGTTTCAAGGGGACTAACACCTGGACTGTGGCATGCCGGAGGGGGATCCATGGCAAAACTCCCATGGAAAATTACACAGTTGATGCAGAGTCTGGTCTTAATCCATAAAGGGCATAAATCACCTAACATTCCTAAATCACAATGGATATGGATTGACACCTGACATATGACATATTGACACCTTGACATATGGATTGACACCTGTCCTCAGAGCCCCTGATACACACTGACACAAAGCAGAATAGAGACTGTTCCTCCTACATAGGGTCACTTGGCAGATATGAATTGACACCTGTCCTCAGAGCGCCTGATACACACTGACACAGAGCAGAATAGAGACTGTTCCTCCTACATAGGGTCACTTGGCAGATATGGATTGACACCTGTCCTCAGAGCCCCTGATACACACTGACACAGAGCAGAATAGAGACTGTTCCTTCTACATAGGGTCTCTTGGCAGATATGGATTGACACCTGTCCTCAGAGATCATGATACACACTGACACAGAGCAAAATAAAGACTGTTCCCCCTACATAGGGTCACTTGGCGGATATGGATTGACTGTTCCCCCTACATACACACTATTGGATCTCGCAAAACTTACCAAGGATCTAAATCATGTTCCCGTATCGTACATGAAAAACCTACTCATACAAAATCTCTTCCCAAACGTCATTTCGTTCAAAGTGGAGAGAATGTTAAAAAAAATATATTTTTGTTCTGAGTGTGAGAAATGCTTTTCAGCCGCTTCCAATCTTAAGCATCATTTGAGGAGCCATACAGGAGAGAAACCTTATTTTTGTTCTGATTGTGGGAAATATTTCTCTCAAAGAGGCCACTTTTATATTCAATCTATAACAGTGAAAAAAGTTTTTTGGTTTTAAATGCAAGCTATTGTGACACCAGTGAGTGAGTGGTGGCACTGGGCACAGTATCCACTGTGAGCCTGACACACCGCTTTGAGACAACTAACTGCTATTCAATCTATAACAGTGAAAAAAGTTTTTTGGTTTTAAATGCAAGCTATTGTGACACCAGTGAGTGAGTGGTGGCACTGGGCACAGTATCCACTGTGAGCCTGACACAGACGCTTTGAGACAACTGACTGCTATTCAATCTATAACAGTGAAAAAAGTTTTTTGGTTTTAAATGCAAGCTATTGTGACACCAGTGAGTGAGTGGTGGCACTGGGCACAGTATCCACTGTGAGCCTGACACACCCGCTTTGAGACAACTAACTGCTATTCAATCTATAACAGTGAAAAAAGTTTTTGGGTTTTAAATGCAAGCTATTGTGACACCAGTGAGTGAGTGGTGGCACTGGGCACAGTATCCACTGTGAGCCTGACACACCCGCTTTGAGACAACTAACTGCTATTCAATCTATAACAGTGAAAAAAGTTTTTTGGTTTTAAATGCTATTGTGACACCAGTGAGTGAGTGGTGGCACTGGGCACAGTATCCACTGTGAGCCTGACACAGACGCTGGCAGACAACTAACTGCTATTCAATCTATAACAGTGAAAAAAGTTTTTGGGTTTTAAATGCAAGCTATTGTGACACCAGTGAGTGAATGGTGGTACTGGGCACAGTATCCACTGTGAGCCTGACACAGAAGCTGGCAGGCAGGCAACTGCAATTACATTACACAGAAAAAAAAAAAAAGCAGACTGATGTTCTAGCCCTAAAAAGGGCTTTTTGGGGTGCTGTCCTTACAGCAGAGATCAGATGAGTCCTTCAGGACTGTAGTGGACACTGTATACCCTAACCTAGCTATGCTTTTCCCTTTCTAATCAACAGCAGCTACACTTTCCCTCCTCTCACTAAGCATGCAGCTTGAGAATGAATGTAAAATGGATGCCTTCCAGTAGGTGGGAGGGTCTACTAGGGAGGGTGTGCTGCTAATTGGCTGGAATGTGCCTGCTGACTGTGAGGTACAGGGTCAAAGTTTACTCAATGATGACGAATAGGGGGAGGATCGAACATGCTATGTTCGCCAGGAACTATTCGCCAGCGAACCATTTGGTGCATCACTATATGGGAGGGAAAGATCACTATGAGAGGGGAGGAGAACACTATTGGACAAGGGGAGGGGGGAGAATACTATTGGACAAGGGGAGGGGGGAGAATACTATTGGACAAGGGGAAGGGGGAGAATATTATTGGACAAGGAAGGGGAGAATATTATGGGACAAGGGAGGGGAGAATATTATGAGGGGAGAATAACATTGACAAGGAAGGGGAGAATATTATGGGACAAGGAGGGGAGAATTATGGGACAAGGGGAGGGGGGGAGAATATGGGGAGGAGGGACACCATGGGACAAGGGGAGGGTGGACACCATGGGACAACAAGGAGGGGGGACACCATGGGACAAGGGAGGGGAGGACACCATGGGCAAGGGGGACACTATTGGACAAGGGAAGGGAGAATACCTATGGACGAGGAGGAGGGAGAATACTATGGGACGAGGAGGGGGGAGACTATGGGACCAGGGGGGGACGAGGAGAGGGGACACCATGGGACGAGGGAGGGGGACACCATGGGACAAGGGGAGGGGGGGGACACTATGGACACCATGGACGAGGAGAGGGGGGACACCATGGGACAAGGGGAGGGGGGACACTATGGGACAAGGGGGGGGGGACACCATGGGACGAGGGGAGGGGGGACACTATGGGAGGGGTGAGAACACTATGGGAGGGGAGAGAACACTATGGGACAAGGGGAGGGGGGGTGAGAACACTATGGGACGAGGGGGGGTTAAAGATCAGTATGGGACAGGAGAGGGGAGTGGGTGGTAAGGAACACTGTGGGACAGTTTGTACAGAATATTTTTTTTCTTGGTTACCTCCTCTAAAAACTAGGTGCGTCTTATGGTGTGGTGCCTCTTATGGAGCAAAAAATACGGTAAACACTTTATTTAGTCTAACACAATACAAAAAGAAAGCACCACAATTATGCAATACCCTCCCAGACACTTTAAAATCTACCCCCAGCATAAACTTCTTTCCAGTGATCTCTTTCTTCATATCTCAAAACAGAATGCACCTGTATCATGGTTGATTATATTTTTTTACCTATTCTTTGTTAAATTTCTATATGTTATGTATTAATATTATTTTGTATTTTTAATATAATATTGTAACAAAGCTGTGTTTGTGGGCCCAGCACTTGAAAACAAAAGAAATCTCAATGTATCCTACCTGGTAAAATATTTAATAAATAAATAAATTTCCAGCATATCCTTATTACTGAATATTCATTCATTTCAGTTTTTGTTGTATTTTAAATGTAATTTGTTTTATATATTTGTGTTGCTTGGTGTCTACCTATCTCTCTATAACTGGAATGGTGGGAAAGATTATTATTTAAATTGTGTGGTTATTAAATATTTTTATTTTCAGTGTATCCAAATAAAATAATACATGTGAGCACATGCAAATCAATGCATTTGAACAAAGGTGTAATACATTGTAAACAGTACTATAATACCTCTGAGTTCCAGGGGTAGGCAGCCTTTTTCACTCCAATTGTTGTGAGCTACCTTTTCTATAATGCTCTTAATGCAAAACATTAGGGGAGACTTAGTCCACAATATCTGCAGTGTCGAAGGTTGCCTACCCTGTCTCAGACAAATAGAAAGCAATAGATTATGTAGATGTCTGATCTAAAACAAACACTGAGAACTCTTTTGAGTAAATGCCTGTGTACTAGGGATGTGCATGGGCAAAAAATTTGGTTCGGTGCGGAAATTCGGGTAAGAAACAAAATGTGTCTGCTTCGGCAATTCGGACCAATGGCATTCGGTTCGGTTAGGCACTTCCAAAATTCAGGACTTAGGCAATTCGGGAATTCAGGTCCTAACCCAAAGTCCAAACCCCTAACCCACTTCGGAAATCTGGCAATTCCGACATTCATAAGCCTTTTTTAAATGTTCGAATTGCACAAAATTCCGCCGAATGTACATTTGGAGCGAAACAAATTGCACATGTCTATTGTGTACAGATAAATAGTGATGTCCCTAACGGTTCGCCAAACGGTTCACCGCGGACGGCGAACATAAACATAAACTTTGACCCTGTACCTCACAGTCAGCAGACACATTCCAGCCAATCAGCAGCAGATCCTCCCTCCCAGAACCTCCCACCTCCTGGACAGCTCACTAAGAATGCAGCTTCACAATGAATGTAAAATGGATGCTGTCCAGGAGGTGGGAGGGTCTGGGAGGGAGGGTTTGCTGCCGATTGGCTGGAATGTGTCTGCTGACTGTGAGGTACAGGGTCAAAGTTTATGTTTATGTTCACCGTTCGGCGAACCGTTCGGGACATCACTACAGATAAACACTAATTTACAAATGCTGATGTGGAAAAGGAACAAGAAAGGCTAAGGGAGGCCATCCATGACTTCTTGTAGAAAGAATCTCAGTTTGGCAGACCTAGTTGGACTCCTCTTTGGAATTCATCATTCTGTGTGTCATTTCCTCATTGTTCAGTGTTGATTGCAAAGAGTTATAAATCATGGACATCGGATGAGCTATTTAGAGAAATGCATCTTTACTGCTAGAATCATTTGAAGTGTTAGCTTTAAGTAATCATTTTAAATGCTGCAGAACGTATGTCTTATAAAAAAAGAGGGTGTATATAAGAAGGGAGCAAAAGCACCTGATTGACACTGTGCGTGGGGCCATGTTATGGATTTAAATAAAGCGTCAGTTTAAGAGAGAATGAAGGCAAAATCATATGAGGGTATATCTGGAACCCCTAGTCAACCTAAGTTTTGGCAGAACACATAAGGTCATGCTTAATTTGAATGGACATTTTTTTTTTCCAAATAAACACGTGGTGCATCATCTGTTAATGGGGAGTGTAGTGTTGCACTTGCATTCCTTGACACAAAGGATTGATGCGTTAGCTGCTGCTGTGATAGGAAAAAGTCAGTTGAGGGATGCCAAAACCGACATATGCTGTAGGCCAGTAAATAAACTGGGCAAAAAGGAATACATATCCTGATCAAAATACATTTATTGAGTAAAGAACATAATACAGCGCAAGTACATTAAGATGACATATCAACGAATGCCCTTTGTATTTCCTGTACCAGTTGGGGTATGTATATTGTATATGCTGATGATTTCCAGCAACCTAGAGTGACATGACATGGACTGGAACTTCCTGGCTCAATGCTATAGATGCGGCCTCTATTCTAAATGAGTGTCCTAAATAAAGGCTAGGGTTCACCTAGGTTACCGAGCCTTGTTAACAATAACCGTACGTATAAAATGAATTTAGAGGTAGTGAGGATAGCCCCATGAAGTGACAGTAGCGGAAGAGATACGACATTTGGCATGGTGCGGAGGTAAGAATCGAAAACCTTCACTGGGCACCATATATTATTCGTGGGATAGTATGGAATGTGGACGGGTTGATCCAGTTGACGCGTTTTGGTCATGGGTAGAGTCAGAATGTAATTATCTTAATGTTTAATTAGGTAGGAGTTTCGAAGGCAACCTCGTGCGTTGTGTTGGCCACTGATGGTGAATTCTCGTGGCCTCAGGAAGCCGTAAAAGGCCAGGTAAATATCGGTTTTTAATGACCGAGTTAGTGAGGGGTTTGAAAGTGGCTGAACCTAGCAAATCAGAAATATTTTTGATACCCTTAAGTATAGTCTGATTGTTTAGGTTGAAAGGAAACTGGTGTTGTTGAGAAAGTAGAGAAACGTGTGATGTTGGATGCCAGTCAGGTGTAACTTGATGGTATAGTGAGATAGCCTAAATTGAAGGTGGCAAAAAAAAAAAAAAGTAGCAAACACAACCAAAGATATAATAACCAACATTATGTAATGAAGGACCACTTACCTGTGACATAAATAGTAATGGAGAGACTTGGTGACAGCAATTGCTGGGATACCACTAAGGGCACAACTTGAAATGCCTTAGAACCTGGAGGAGTAATACCGTGTACATTGAAATAGCGGTATCTGACAGACTCATGAGCCCTATGAGGGGTTAGGAAATTGTTGTAAACATGTAAGTGACAACCAATATATACTTTGCAAACAACTGAGGGGTAAAGCAAGAGTCTTGGGCTAAACCAGGTGGCATGAATATGAAAATACCAGCATATGAGGTAAACCATAAATTAATAGCATTGAGGCATATTGCAAAATTCTAATAATGCATAAACTCTGGAAAGTCAGTGAATCATGAACCTATCACAGGTAAAAGCCCCTGTTGCCTGAAAATAATGGGATAGCCCGGAGACAGATAAGTGATGGACGTTGATAAGTGATTAATATAGCGAGGGCCAAGTTGATAAAACCAACTTATATAGGAGAAATAATAGAGTAGAACGGGTTGAGAACTGGAATTGTATCAATACTGAAGAAAACCAAAAGAATAGCAATCATCAGTATCAACAAGAATGTACAATGAAAAGCATCTACAAGGACCATAACGGTGGACAATTCAAGCTAACAAGTGTATGAGAAGAAAACCAACAACCTGTCATTTGTATAACTAAACCAAAGTAAACCTTTGTTAGTCAATGAGTCCCATGAGGGTTGTAGTTCATGTAAGTATAGTAAATGTATATACAAGTTAGTCAATATTAGTGAACCATATGTGTAGGCCCAAGTTGGGCTTGACATAAGTGATCCAGTCAATAGCGACACTTAGCCATGTAGGGTGCCAAGACATATAATATAAGTTGATATGTTCCAGTAACAAGCCTAATACCAGAAGCTGAAGAAGGCATCGCTGTGAAGCTACGTATTAATGAAATGCTGAATATGATAGTAGTGAAATTCGCCCTGAAAGAACAAACATACAGTTAGTAGAAACCGATTAAATCAGCCATGGCAGGCCTGCCCTGGCGACTTTTATGACTATGATGTAGGGTCAGCTCAACTTAAAGATGACATGTTTTAGTACAATAATTATGTTGTCACAGTATGCCTGATAGGAGTGGCATTGCAACGTATCTATATCCTAACTCAGCTATTAGTGTAAAAACTTTCAAACAGAAAGTTGGGTAGCATGACAGAAAGTCAATGTCTCGTTGGATATCTGAACTTACAGGCGCACATGCTCAATATCGAATTGTGCTATGATCGTATTTGTACAGAGGACCCTGCAAGGGTCAGCGTCCTGTTGACGGCATGGTTCGACAATGTATTTCTAGTCTTTGCAGTCTCTCATTTATTTACCCCTTAGAGGACACGAGTGCTGAGAACGTTGCGTGGAGGTTATTGTTGCTCAAGCAACTCTGGCCTACTCCAGCAACAAGATTTGTACGTACTGGTACGCATGAGCCTGTACAGTTCCACTTTCTCGGCCGTTGCTGGGTAAATATACGGTCTGCGTAGCTCAGCCTTAATACGAAGAATGGTCAATGACCTGATAGAACCTGATAGGTGTAGTAGACCAGACTGGAATACTGGGGATTGACATGTCATCACCTTCTTACAGGGATCTAAGACATACTGCAATATATTAATAATTAGCTTGGATCAGGATCGTTTTACTGGCTGGCTAGCTAGTGCCAAGTGGCGAAGCAATTCACTAGGCTGGTGACAGGTGAGGCCCTGCTTGTTGCCAAATGGCTTGAGAGGCTCTATCTATGCTTTGGTGTGAGCGGATCCGTGGCCACCGAACGTTGTAGCGGGGTGTTGGCCTCTCGGTGACCTTTAAATCACGAGATAGATTGGGTGTGACAATTGAGGCCCTCTCTATGCCACTGTGTGAGGCGGCTAACTATGTTTTGGCCCGGGGGGCGTAATACCTCATGTGTGGAGGATGGCTGTTGGCCTCGCGGGACCACTAACTCCAAGGTAGAGATGCCAGAAACTTAACATCTACTGGTCACCTAGATCCCTATAAGCCAGTAAAACCTACGCATCACAAAAGTCTATATTGCGGCAGAGCCATTGTGGCTAAAACTTACCTGAATTCGTATAAGAGTTAGTTTAGTTCTGCATGATATGGTTGTAACCTGTAACTGAAATCTGCAGTATCCCCTAAAGGAGGCAGAGAGTGGAAAGAGAGGTCTATAACCTACGGAAAGTACCGTAACTGACAAATGGGTGCGAGGTCTGAAGAGCAAATTATGCTCTGAATTGATAACCTGCAAAAGAATATGATTTGATAAGACATAAGGAAATGGATGTTGGCAAGACCTTGTACAGGCCCCATGGCGTCCCGGAAAGCCATAGGACCAAATATCCGCAGGCGGGAACTATAGTGTTAAACCATGCAATCATATTTAGGGAAATCTCAAAATTTGATTTGACATGACACAAATATGTTTGTAAGCAAAACCTTAGACTGTGCAGAAATGCACATGTAAATATAGACAGTGTGGCCCAAGGCATATCGTCTATCGTAACTCCTCTAATATGCCACATCGAAGATAATACCGGTGTGTGGCATTATGCAAATCAGATTAAGGAAATATTACCGCTACATAACTGAAAAATGATATCCGCATACTAGGTGCCTATAAATGTACTACCCAGAACCTAAAACAAGTCATTATATTCTTAATCCAAAATCTATAAATGTTTTGCCCTTTACAGGGCATATGAACACACATTGTAAAGGCATAGTGATGCCAGGAGTAGGAAATAATCGTATCCCGATTTGTATCCCGAGGTTCAGGGTGGCTGTGCGGACTGTGTTGGAATTAATGCGAGTGAAGGAAGGATGTGAATCAGAGAATGGTTGTGGAGTTTGTATATGTAACTAAGACATGTTGGTGAGGAGATGGTAGAGAACCCGATAATTAAGAATAATCATCTTGTTTATGAAATGGTGAAAAGAACAGAAACTGTATATAAACACTTATAAAATATCATATAATAAAACGAGGTATTGGAAGATGGAATCAAAATGGGAACAGAGGCCTCTAGAATGCCACAGTGGCTGAACAGGCTAGCGGCCATACAAAATACATAGGAAAAGACAGGAGATATAAGAAGAATATTAAAAAGACCTACATCTGGAATGCGTAGGAGAATGATAAATACTTATGCATACACAGCTGGCATGGAAGATTAGGGTTGAACGCAACAGGAATATGTGATTTTAGTAATTAAAATTTGAGGGACGTGCCTGACGATGCAGGCAGAAAGTCCCGAGAATTTAATTCACAATCACTATAGTTAACCCTGTAACTTTCCAAGACACCATAAAACCTGTACATGGGGGGTACCATTTTACTCAGGAGACTTTGTTGAACACAAATATTAGTGTTTCAAAATTGTAAATTGTATTACAACGATGATACTGTCCGTGAAAAGGACTTTTGTTCGCATTTTTCACACACAAACTGCACTTTTACTGACAATATTATTAATTAAAACATAAATTTTACTGTTTTAAAACACTAATATTTGTGTTGAGTGAAGTTTTCCGAGTATAACAGTACTCCCTCCATCTACAGGTTTTATGATGTTTTGGAAAGCTAGAGAGTCAGATATACGGTTTACATTTCATTTTTTTTACATTGAAATTTGACAGATTATTAATTTTGCCTTTGAGACCGTATGCTAGCCCAGGAATGAGAATTACCCCGATGATGGCATACCATTTGCAAAAGTAGACAACACAAGGTATTGCAAGTGGGGTCCAGTCTTTTTTAGTAGCCAAACACTTTTCAAATTAGTTTTTTGCATTTTTCACACATAATCAAATATGAACGCTAACTTTGGCCAGTGTTTGTGACTAAGTGGCTACTAAAAAAGACTGGACATACCCCATATTGAATATCCTGGGTTCTCTACTTTTGTAAATGGTATGCCATCATGGGGGTAATTCTCATTCTTGGTCTACAATACGTACATACAATACAGTCTCAAAGGCAGCACTACTAATCTGGAAAATTTCAATGTGTATAAACTGAAAAATGGAATGTGCTATATTTGACCCTGTAACTTTCCAAAACACCATAAAACCTGTTCATTTGGGGCTGCTGTTGTACTCGTTAGACATCACTGAATACAAATATGTGTATTTTATTGCAGTAAATGCAAATAGTAGTATGAAATTCACAGGTAAATTGCCATGGAGAACTAAAAAAATAAAATTTCCTAATTTCTGACCTTTTAAATTTTATTCATATTAAATTATGTTTCTTATATAAATATTTGATGTGACATGAAAAACCTGTTTCTCCTGCACAAAATGATATGTAATAAGTGTGGGTGCACTTAATATGAAAGAGGTCAATTACGGATGAACAGAGTAGTGCAAATTCCAGGTTTTGTTTAGATTTTGTTTTGATCTGAACTTGTACAGTTGCCTCCATCCTTAAGGGGTTAAATGGTGATCATATTATTTGTACTAACCTATAATGCTTTCCAGCAAAACACTATTTTGTTACTATATTGTTAATGTATAATTTTGTGTAAGTGCACATAAAACATATAAATGATTGTATTTAGGATAATTGTACTACAAAAAAATATATATCATTTCATGTGTTTAACCCCTTCAGGACGGGTGACGGACGAGGTCCGTCATCCTGGGGATACCCTTAACGACGGGTGACTGACCTCGTCCGTCACGCGGTAAAATTAACCCCAGATCGCTGTGATTGTGGCGATCGCGGGGTTAATGGTGCTCCGGTCTGCCTCTGTATTAGAGGCAGACCGAGAGCACCCGATCAAGCTGCCCCAGGACTGGTGTTCGCTCTGACAGGCTGTCAGAGCGAGCACATGTGCTCTGTATACTCATCTTCCGCCTCCCTGCACTTCCTGGTTCTGTGTGAAGTGCAGGGAGATGGATCATCACTGATCTTGTCCCTGTTAGAAAAAATAAATAACGTTAATTTAAAATCCCACCCCCCTTTACCCATTTTAATAAAAAATTAACCCCTTCCCTGCCAATTGATCACTGACTACAGTGATCAATTGGCAGGGATTACATTTTACTATGATCTGATTATTTTTTTTAACCCCTGAGGGTTAATTCTTTTTTTTTTTTTTTAACCCTCAGGGGTTAAATTTATTTTATTAATTAATTTAAGTATTTTAAAATTATAAATTTAGCTAGCTGGGGTGGGTGTAATTTAGTGGGGAATTGGGGGGGTTGGTGTTAGGCTAACTAGGGGTTAACGTTAAAAAAAGTTTTAAAATAAGCTTTAAAAAGTTGAAAATTAAGTTAAAATTTTTTTAATAACGTTTAAGTAAAAAAAAACAAAAACAAAAAAAACCCTTTAGCCAGTCCAAATAAAAATTAACCCCTTCCCTGCCAGTCTATCACTGCCTACAGTGATCAAAATACAGATCACAGTATTATACTGTGATCTAATTTTTTTTAACCCCTGACGATTAACTTTTATTTATTTTTTAACCCTCAGGGGTTCAATTTATTTAACTAATTTAAATATTTTATAATTATATATTTTGCTAGCTGGGGTGGGTGAGAGTTATGGGAAAATGGGGAATTTACTGTTAGTGCTGCTTACTGCTAGTTAGGGGTTAACGGTAAAAAAAAGCTTAGAAAAATGTTAAATCTGTAAAAATAAAAAAAAAATAAAAAATTTTAAGAAAGTCTAGGAAAGTTTAAAAAAATTAACCCCTTAAGGACACATGACGGAAATATTCCGTCATGATTCCCTTTTATTTCAGAAGTTATGTCCTTAAGGGGTTAATAAGCAAAACAAAAGTTTAAAAACTAGTTTTAAAAAGTTTAAAAAAGTAAAAAAATACATTTAAAAACACTCATTACCACTACAACTGGAACAAACTAGAGAAAAAATTATCCCACGCCAAGATTCAAAATATGCCTTTTTAATTACCCCAGGGTGTATTCCTTAATAAATAGTATGTGTTTGTGGGGAAGTTTCAATAACCAACCATCTAAACTACTCCAAATTGGAACATGGACACAGCTTCAAAGTTAAAAAAAAACAAACCAGAATGGCTGCATCTCAAATGTGCCCCTTCAACATCCACATATACCTGGCAAAGGTACATACGGGGGTATTGCTGTAATCAGACCACATAGCTGAGCAACATATGAAGTATTATACAGTCGTAGCACACATAAAGTTTGCAAAATATACTCTGCAAACTCACTTTTTGTGTCAAAAAGGCAGAAAAAACGCTTATTACCACTACACTTGGTACAAGCTAGAGGAAAAATGATCCCACGCTAAGGTTCAAAATATGCCTTTTGAAACACCCTGGGATGTCTTCTTTAAGAAATGGTATGGCTTTATGGGGTATTTGGATTATATAGCCTGGTAAAATACTCTAAAATGGTGTAAAAATTTAAAGTTTGAAAAAAACTGGAATGGCTGTGTCCCAAATGTGCCCCTCCGATGTCCACATATACCTGGCAAAGGTACATACAGGGGTATTGCTGTACTCAGCCGACATAACTGAGCAACATATGAAGTATTATACAGTGGTAGCACGCATAAGGTTTGCAAAATATACTGTGCAAACTCACTTTGTGTGTCAAAAAGGCAGAAAAAATGCTTATTACTACTACACCTGGTACAAGCTAGCGGAAAAATGATCCCACGCTAAGGTACAAAATATACCTTTTGAAATACCCTGGGGTGTCTACTTTAAGAAATGGTAGGCCTTTGTGGGGTAGTTTGAATTAAAAACCTGTGAAGATGCTTGGAAATTGCACATAGGCCCAGCGTCAAAATTCAAAGTTCGGTAAAAACTGATATGGCTTGGTCTCCTATATGGCACTGTAGCTTAATAAAATAGTGCCAAAGACATTCATTGGGGTGTCTTTTTACTCAGAATACTTAGCTGAGCATAATTTGGGGGGTTTGAACTTAGTGGCACATCTGAAATATACAAAATGCCCAGCAAAAATGCAATCTATATGTAAAAAAACGCACGAAATTATTTTTTACCACATACTTTGGCATATATTGGTGAAAAAATGGGGGCATGTTAACCCCTTAAAACCGCAGGACGTACAATTACGCCCTCTAATAGGCGGCTCTAAACGCCGCCGGGTGTAATTGTACGCCCTCCGGTTTTTGTTAACTTACCCGGTCGCCGGCGGTCCCACGCCGGCGATCGCGGTGGGGGGGACTCCCAGGGAGCCCCCCGCGGCACATCCGTCCTCGTTGAAGCCCCCCGGCCATGTGAGAGTGGGGTCCTAGCAGGACCCCACAATCACATGGCCGGGTATAGCTGGCTTCTGTATTGCCGGCAGGGGGGCTGCCTGTAATTACAGGTGGTCCCCCTGCTGGCTGAAAATAAAATAAAAATAAGTTAATGGTGTAAAAAAAAATAATTATATATACTTAGATCATATGTATATATTATATATATATGATCTAAGTATATATATACACATATACATACACACACATACACCGTCTAGGTGTATTTTACTATTAATATATATATAATTATATATATATATTAATATCAAATTACACGTAGACTGATACTGATTAAATATATATATAATTATTGTTATATATATATTTATATATAATATAAAAAAAATAAAAATGTAAATACGTTAAAAAATAAAATTAAAAAAATAATTAAAAATAAATAATTAAAAAATATATAGATGTGTGTTATTTCGTTCTAACTGTTTTGTGAAATTAATATATATATATATATATATCAAAATACACGTAGAACGAAATAATATATCTATATACATAAATATATACGTATATATCACTATATATATATACCTATATATAAATAAAAATATTTTTAAAAAATTATATAGATATATACATATATATACACATACGTATATATATGCATATATTAATTCTACATATATATTTATGTAATATTTTTACATAATTAGGTATCTTAATTAATTACAATTAGCAGGACCTGCCTGACAACCCATGCCGAAAGTAAAGGGAATTTAATTTGCTAGCACTATATTTAACCCTATAACTTTCCAAGACACCATAAAACCTGTACATGGGGGGTACTGTTCTACTCAGGAGACTTCGCTGAACACAAATATTAGTGTTTCAAAACAGTAAAATGTATTACAACGATGATATCGCCAGTAAAAGTGACGTTTTTTGCATTTTTCATGCACAAACAGCATTACACGGACGATATTATTGCTGTGATACTTTTTACTGTTTTGAAACACAAATATTTGTGTTCAGCGAAGTCTCCCGAGTACAACAGTACCCTCATGTACAGGTTTTATGGTGTTTTCAAAAGTTACAGCGTCAAATATAAGGCTTGCGTTTCATTTTTTTCACATTAAAATTCGCCAGATTGGTTACGTTGCCTTTGAGACCCTATGGTGGCCCAAGAATGAAAATTACCCCTATGATGGCATACCATTTGCAATAGTAGACAACCCAAGGTATTGCAAACAGGGTATGTCCAGTCTTTTTTAGTAGCCACTTAGTCACAAACACTGGCCAAAATTGGCATTTTTTGCATTTTCACACACAAACAAATACTAACGCTAACTTTGGCCAGTGTTTGTGACCAAATGGCTACTAAAAAAGACTGGACATACCCCATTTGCAATACCTTGGGTTGTCTACTATTGCAAATGGTATGCCATTATGGGTGTAAATTTCATTCCCGGGCTACTATACAGTCTCAAAGGCAACGTAACCAATCTGAAGAATTTCAATTTCAAATGTAACGTGCTATATTTGACCCTGTAACTTCCCAAAACGCCATAAAACCTGTACATAGGGGGTACTGTCTTACACGTGAGACTTTACTAAATACAAATATGTGTATTTTATTGCAGTAAAATCAAACAGTATTATGACACTGACCTTTAAAATGCAATTTAGAACTAAAAAAATCGTATTTTCTCTCATTTTTTTCATATTAAATTATGTTTCATAGCTAAATATTTGATATTAAATGAAAGCCCTGTTTCCCCTGAATAAAATGATATATAATAAGGGTGGGTGCATTTACTATAAAAGAGGTGTATTACGGTTGGACAGACATGTAGCGCAAATGCCAGGTTTTGTTTACATTTTGTTTTGTTCACAATGTGTACATTTGGCTCCGTCCTTAAGGGGTTAAGGCACAATATGCACCTTATGAGATACCCTGGAGTGTCTACTTTTACAAATGGTAGGCCTTTGTGGTTTTTTTTTTTTTAAACAGTCAAACTGTTAAAATACCCCAAATGGAAGCTCATTAAATCTTTCTCTCAAAATTCTACTGTGAATACTAAAAAGAACAGGTCTCCTAAATGGCACTGTAACTTCACGAAATAGTGCCAAAGACATACAATAGGGATGTCATTTTACTCAGCAGATGTAACTGAACACAAAATAAAACTTTGTACAGGAATAGCACACACCAACTTTACAAAATAAACATGAGAAGTTCTTTGTTATAAGTTTGTGTGCCGAAAAAACCAAAAAACACAATTTTACTCCAATATTTAGCAGAAGTTGGCGGTGAAATGGCTACGTAGAAAGTGTCAAAACCACCTTAGGTAAATAGCCTGTGATGTCTACTTTATATAAATATATACTTTTGTGTGGCAATTTTGTTTTCTTTTATGGCTATTAAACTTACAAGACAAACATACCAAATTCTAAAATCGCTCCACATTAAAAGTTTATTTTACTCCTTGTGCATTGTGACCTGTAACTACAAAAAAACTTAAAATCCCAGACACATTATATATTCTGTAAATCAGAACAACTAAATTAATTTATTTTTAATTACTTTCCTTAACCTGCACTAATTATGCACACATTATTATTGCAAAAACTGTAAAAAACAAACAAAAGTTTTCATTTTGTTTGCATTTTTCTGTATTTTTTTATAATAAATAGGTGTGTTTATATATATATATATATATATATATATATATATATGTTATATCAAATTAAAGCCCTTTCTGTCCTTTAAACAACAGTATATAATATGTGTCGGTGCAATAAATGAGAGAGATGCAAATTGCAGTTGAACGCAAACAGCAAGAAAATGCAAAAATTGCTTGTCATTAAGCGTAAGTCAAGCTTCTGAAGCTGTGTCCTTAAGGGGTTAACCAACCTTAATTCATGTTTTCTTTTGTGAATTAAATTGTGATAATGCCAAAACTGGGGACCCAGGAGCAAACTTGTCCCACCATATTTAGAATTTTCCATCCTTTGTCTTTCTCCACCAGTTCCAAAAATATAGGATTTGCTTTGACAAAAAATGTCAAACAACTTGCATTTTATAAAAATAACATCTGAATTGCAGTAGTTCTCTGAACAATATAAAATATCCAACATTCCAATCAAGCATTATTGATAAATACTGTTTTACATGTTTTTTACAATGAAATTGATGCAAAAAAAAAACCTATAAATTGTTAAAATATCGACAAATAGTAAAAGTTTGACACTTTAGGTTCAAAAAATGGTGGTCTGTCGCAATTTTTTGTTTTATTATTAGGTTTTGTCTATCATAACCTAATCGCGTGTGTATGTTTGCTTCTTATGCCAGTACACAGACAATGTCTGTAGAGATGTTCACCGCTGTGTATAGTACGCTATATATATTGATAGAATGCTAGCTATATTTATTATTCTTATAATTGGCGTTTATATAGCGCCTACTGGACTATCCCACAGCACTTTACAATATTATAAGGGGGGAAATTTAACAATACATGAGACAATTAAAAAATGTTACAGAAAATTAGGTTGATGATTTAAGATCATTGAATGTACCCAGGGATTCTGAGCCATTGTGTGCTCATAAGTTTTTTTTTTTATTACAGAACAAGGAATATATGTGCGCTGATGTACAATGAAGCACAGGATTTTGAAATAACACGCATCATATGCTCAGTATTTCTTGCAAGAAATGCTTAAATTAAATGTATTTATACATTGTCTGGTTGCAGTTACCAGTGATTGATACCTTACCTCAGCAAAATTCATGTACTTTGGTCTTCTGACTTTAAAATAATGAAAGCTCTGCAAGAAAATATATAAACTAGTAACAGCCTTCCTCTGCACTATTATTACAAAGAAGATATATTCATGTTCTCTGATCCTACAGTAAGTTGAAAGGAACAGGTTGGGATATAGTACAATATTTGTCATTTGCAGTAATAAAGGTTTCTGCTAAAGATAACTTGTTATAGCTACAGTGAACTATAGATCCTGGCGATTTTTTTGTTTTGTTTTGTTTGTTTTTGTTTTTTGTTTTCAGTATTGCCCTATTTTATACAGGTTTGACAGTGATTTCCTGCAGCAAAATACATAGTCTTCAGCTATCCTCACTAGCATAAGATATACCGGGTATATTTATGGCAAATCACTATATTATTTATTTTAGAAAGGCACAAGTATTTGTATGTTAAACAGTGGGAGGAGGAAGTAAGTATAAGTAACTAAATATATATTTAGCTAAATATTAACAAAACTGCCCCATAGTTTGGAACAGTCCTTTAAGAGAAAGGTATACCTGAATTACCTTGTTAATTTGGGTTTCTTCATTTCCCAGGCCATAAGAGGGTTAGAGGCATGACATTCCTAAAAATACATTTTATTTTATTTTTTATTTCTCAAAATGTAAAGGGAAACATTGCACCCATATTTTATGCATTCTATAGATAAAAACATGGCATATAGAGAAAATGAAATAGAAAACATTAAAAGTCTCCACAACTGGACATGTGAGAAAATGTGTCTGCAGCTACACGCAGTTAAAGGGACACTTCAGGCTATTGGTGAGTCTGCATGTACAAAACTGGCTTGGAATGAAACACACCTTTTCCAAGCCAAATTAGTGAATGAGGAGTCACTGGCTGAGAGCATCAGCTGAACACTCTCAGCCAATCAGTAGCACCCCAGCCCAGCTGCACTCCTCGATTCCTGAATGTGACATGTCATAAACCGAATGCCACCTAGTGGGGAGTGGACATCACCACTTGAGGTAAGAGTGCCTCTAGAGGCCTCCTGGCATAACATTTAGATAAATTTGTTTTGGTGCCTGGAGTGTCCCTTTAAGGCAGAGGCCCTACCAATATGTGAGGTTTGATCTTATTCTATAATACCATGTCTAGTATAGGTTAAAAGAAACACTCCAAGCACATTAATTGGGTCAGCTCACTGTAATGGATATAGTGCCAGAAGTGCCCTGGCACTAACCCCATTGTAAGGAGACAAACCACTTTTGATTGATTTTATTTCTTGTCTGGGGTCTTTCAGTACTGCTCCCTGCCTCCACTACTCTCTACCGAGAGCCAGAAGCTATAAGCCCCAGGGAGAGTGGAAGTACTTTCATTAAACTGAGATTTTAAAGAGGCCTTTTCACTTCCCAGAATTTTTAATATATAGTTTACATATTTAACAAATATGCATTTATGAGACATTAAAGATAAAATTGAATGTATAAATCTACACTTCTTTATGTTGCAACTTGGTGTCTCTGTCTTAACTTCCTTTCAGTCATTTGGTTTAATTAATGGTCCTTTGTTCCTGGAAGTCAGCGCAGACAAATCATATAGAGAAAAAGAGAAATGAAACAATGCTTCGATTTCTTCTTTTCACTGGCAATGTTTGCCCTGGCTTTGCTTTGTCTGAACTTAATTATGATTTAATTTTCTGAATCTTTAATGTAAATTTAAAAGAGAATTGAACATTTTATTAAAAAAAGGTTAAAAAGACACTATGGGTACTAGGACATCTACAGTTTAATCTAATGGTACTGGGGCAAAGAGCCTGTCCCTGCAGGATGACCAATGTAAACACTGTCTTTTCTCGGAAAAGGAAGTATTTACACGGCTGCCTACTACCACCTCTAGCTGCTGTCACCCCGACAGGCACTCAAGACACTTTCGTGGTTCACACCTGCAAAGATTGCTATGTACTATAAATAGATGCATCTCTATGAGGAGATACTGATTGGCACCCCACAGAGATTTGCTGTGCATGCACACTATTCTTCCAATACTTCTCTATGGGGAAGTATTGGATGGGCTAATATAATCTGTATTGAACAAGACTGGCATGTTTGCTAGAAAAAGGTAAGTAAATCACTTTTTTTAATAGATGGGGAGGACAACAATCTAAATAGTTATTAGTTCACTCCAGGGCCCTCTTTAATGGGGGGCAAATGGGGCAGTTGCCCTGGGCTTAGTTACTTCTGCCCCATTTGCCTTGTGCTTGAAATAATTTATTTTGGGATTGCCATTTCTATAAGTAATAATTGCTGGCAGCAGACCAGCACGCTGAAGGGGGCATTGTTTCTTCAAGAGCCTGGTCAGTGCTTTGGCCCTTTAAAAGCACTACCGGGCCCCTCTGATATCAGCATTGGGAGTAGGTGACAGCCGGTCACTTCCTACTAGCTTCACGGTGGGGAAGGAGGATTTGATGATGGGAGTGTAGAGTGAGAGCCTCTGACTCCCAACAGCATCAGCCAGCCACTGGACCCCAAGAAAGGTGACTCAAACATTTTACTTTTTGCATGTGTGTGTGTATCTGTGTGCCTGTATGTGTATCAATGTGTCTGCATGTGTGTGTATTTGTGTTTGTATTTCTGTGTGTATGTGAATATGTCTGTCTGGATGTTTGCATGTGTGTGTATCTGCTGTGTCTGTATGTGTGTTTGTATCTGTCTGTATCTGTGTATTTGTTTGTATATGTATCTATCCATGTATCTGTATGTGTATCTATGTGTTGTGTCTGTATTTGTATCTATCTGTGTGTCTGTATGTTAATCTGTATGTGTGTTGGTGTATCTGTGTGTTGTGTGTGTCTGTATCAGCATGTATCTGTGTATCTATCTGTGTGTCTGTATTTTATGTTTGTATATCTATATGTTTGTCTGTGTATGTATCTGTATTTATAACTGTGTGCCTGTGTATCTATTTATTATTCTGTATGTGCATATCTGTGTGTCTGTGTATCTGCATGTGTGTCATTTTGTGCCCCTACTTATCTGTGTGTGTCAGTGTTTGTATCTGTTTGAGTGTCATTTTGTATATCTGAATGTTTTGTGGGGTTTTGTTTTGTTTTTTTGTGGGGGGGGTTGGTGGGGAGGGCGTGATTGTTTGGCAGGGAGTCGGCTGGGGCAGGATCCATGGGGTCCAAGTAAATTCTTGCACAGGGTCCAATCAATATTATAGAGTGACCTGATACACTCCAGCTACTAAACTAGTGTTATTTGTATACAATTTATAGGTGATTTCAATGTTTTATTCATTGGTGTAAATTCCAGAGTATTTTACATTTCCACAGTTTCCCTTTAAAGGACCACTATAGTGCCAGGAAAACATACTTGTTTTCCTGACACTATAGTGCCCTGAGGGTGCCCCCACCTTCAGGGTCCCCCTCCCGCCAGGCTCTGGGGGGAGGAAGGGGTTAAACTTATCTCTTTCTCCAGCGCCGGGCGGGGAGCTCTCCTCCTCCTCTCCTCCTCTTCGGGTGAATGCGCATGCGCGGCAGGAGATGCGCGCGCATTCAGCCAGTCACTGTATTTTCACAGTGAGAAGCACACAAAAGCCTCTAGCGGCTGTCAATGAGACAGCCACTAGAGGCTTTAGAGGCTGGATTAACCTATTTATAAACATAGCAGTTTCTCTGAAACTGCTATGTTTATAAAAAAATGGGTTAACCCTAGCTGGACCAGGCACCCAGACCACTTCATTAAGCTGAAGTGGTCTGGGTGCCTAGAGTGGCCCTTTAAGCTAATTGTGAAAAAAAAAGACTGCATCCAACCCGCAAATTAACTTTTATCCCTAGTTCCGAAGGACAGTAACAAAGCTTTGAGTAGATGCTCCTATTCTTGCATTGTAACCTTATCTTTGATAAGCAAGAGTCTAACCCAGAGGTAATGTTGCTGTATTAACAAAGAAAAAAGTGTTTTGTAAAATGCATGAAATTGTTCTTAATTTGTCTTTACTGCATCAAGCTGCAAAACTAATAAACAATGGGCTGAGTTTGTTAAGCAGTTTTATTTCGTACCGGGTTATATCTCTTTGTGCATTGGCTTTGAAGAGAATTCTAAATGTCAATCATACCATATGTGAAGCCTACACTGCTCAGTTTTTGTTGAGACTGGTGCCAGTTTAATTATGTTTTAATATAACAACTATCTTCTGAAGTGTCTTGTGTAATGAATTTTGACTTGCATCCACTGTTCCTGCTTTCCGGTACAGTACGTCTACTTCTCAAACTACTTAGCCTCTTGAAAGTTCTTTTAATTGTCTCATTTCACTTTTTAAAAATTAAAGGAACACTCCCACTCCAACAACTCACTGACATTGTTGTGGGGGCAGGAGTGTCCAGGCACCAGGTTAAACTAATTTCTAATTGTTTCTAAAGGTGACACTATAGACACCCAGACCAATTCATCTCATTGCAGTGCCCCTGTCGGTTTAACCCTGCAATGTAAAACATTGCAGTTTCTGAGAGTGAATTTCTAACATTGCCAGGTTAACTCCACCTCTAACTCCTGAAGTTGGTCCCCCAGAACCACCTGACTTTCTTCCTCTCAGCTGTCGTAGTATGTGGAATGGTAGACATTTATAGATGAAAGGCTCGGAGCATCAGATAAGAGTGTATGTACTATTTAACCGAGAGCCTATTACTGGCCACCTGGTAAAACCTTCCTCATACTGCAGAAGTTCGGATTTAAGAAGATTAGACAAATACCAAGGCCTGAGAAAGAAGCCAGAAAATATGTGAAATATAAAGGAAGTAGAACTCTCCATGGTCATAGGAGCAGTCTGGGCCGTAACCACCAAAGTTGGGAAAGTGGCTTCATCAGATTCCAGGTCTAAGATCTTTGTCCATCAGAGTGCAGTTCAAGGAACAGCTAAAATTCTGCACAGAACCGTCAGAGTAAATTTAAATTATATTTGATTTGGGATTTGAGTCTTGAATGCTCAGATTGGTGAATGGACTTATTTTATATATTAATCTATATAGTTGCAAATTGTAATGGTTTGTGTTTATCTTGATTATGATCTGGTAAGGTCGAACAGTTGGACTGTTTCCTGGTGTCATAAGTCCTTTAAGTGCTACCAATTTGTTGAGATATAGATATAAAAATAGTATCTGTGGTTGTTTATGTATGTGGAATTTTCATTAAATGCTCATTGTGTTAGTGGGAAACATTTAGATATTTTATCTGTGAGTAGAACTGATTATTAAGTTTCACTGACAAATTACATCCTCAAATTAAATGTGAATGATAAACATATGGTCTTGAATTGTCTTAAAATATAATGTACATTGTTGCAATTATTTAGTTTCAGGAAGATAAGTAGAACAATCATAAATCGTAGTAACCTGCTGAGAATAATCTTCTTGAAGTGTAAATTAAAATATGCTCTAACCAATTAAATTAAAGTGGGAATACACGACTGGAAATCGCAGGTTAATATGAAATTATTTAAGATCAACATGTGTCCTGAGCATCATCCAATAAGTATAGTCATATTCAAAGAAATATAGTGTTCATATTGCCAAATTTGAATTTTTAATTTACAGCTCAAAGAAAACGCTATAGGAAAAAGTAGTATAACAAGTTACAATGTGTGCATTGTGCTAACCAAATCATTTGCATATGTATTGATTGAATTATAGTCGAATATTAATTCCTACCAATCTCAGACAGTCACAAGTTAAGCTTGGTGTTATGGCTGTTTATAGGAAATGCCTAATTCTAGCCAACTCTTTATATTCACATGTAAGAAGGACAGCACTTCTTCTTAAAGCAACACTGTCACTTTCTTAGGACTTTGCAGAATTTGGGGGTCTGGTGGCCTGGATGGGGGGCAGGAAAAATGTGAGTTCTACTTATCTGAACCTGCCCCACATAGGTGCAGCCATCTTTTCCCAGAGGGTCTTCGAGCCAATGTCACTACTTAACTCATCACTACTGGATCACTGGTGACGACTGGGGGAATTAAATCTATCTTGCTGAAATACAAATTGTTCGGGGGGTGGGAGTGACAGTGCCACTTTACGTTACAATTTTTCACACAATAACTAGAAAAGTGAAAAGGCAAAATTGGAAAGGATGAGAATTGTATAGTACAAGCTGTGATCAAGAAGTTCAGAAGTGAAGTCATGGAAACCAGAAAATGCCAAATAAGTTAGTAGGAAACACACAAAATATAATGCTACCAGGCATAGAAGAACCACAACAGCATACCTCCCAACATTTGAAATGCACAAAGAGGGATGTTAGAAGGAGAGTCTGAGCTATACTGAGAATTTTTAGAGACTTTCTAATAACAATTTGTGCAATTAAAAAGTAATTAATTTAGAACAAAACAATGTGTCTTATTTACTCAGACTGATTTAGAAACACATTTATTGTAGTGTAAAGACATATTATTGTGAGTATTATTGCTGTGGGGCTCTGTTATACACTCAGACACACCAACAATATGGAGCTCCTAAAATAGAGCGACATAAGTATAGAAAAAAGGGACAGAAGGATTTTGGCCCAAACTGTTATCAGTAAATAGGGTCACGTGGGACAAATGCAGAAGTACAATTACAGTCAGGCCATGTTGCTTCTGCTTTACCAGAGAAGGAAAAATGAGGCTGTATGTCATGAAACAGCTGATACTTAGAGAAATGACCGGATCAGAAAGTGCTTTGGGCCACCGATCCCCAAGCAGCAATGTCATAATTGGTGTCTTTGCAACATATGTAAAAACCACAGAAGGTCAGAGAGAGACTTTAATCAGAAACTTTTGCAGTTTTATCAATATGTTTTATGGCAAAAAGAAGAAGAAACTGTATATTCTTGTATATAATTTATGTTGCTGGTGCTAATTCTAAAAAAATCTCCCTCTCAATGACTAGCGGTCTCTTAGCCCCTAATCAACCCCCTCCCCCCCATTGACGAAGGATCCCTAACCCCTTGTCACCCCCTAATAAACAGTTACTCTGCCTGCCTCCCTCATTTTAATATGTTAAGAATAGGAGGGTAGGTGCTTGGGGACCCCTAGTCACTGCAGGGTTGACTATGGGCTAAAGGAGTCCTAGTCACCGGGGGCATGTTATTTTTGCAACAAGCCCCCACCTACCACCAAAGGGTGGGAGCTGGGGTAGACAATGGGTTCCCCCCATTATCACTTCGGACCTCCACCCGCCGCCAATGGTTGGGGCTGGAGGGGACACTAAGCCCCCTCATTATCATTTAGGGCCCCCACCTTCCACTATTGAGTAAGGGATGAGGGGACACTAGGTCCCCCTATTATCACTTAGGGCTCCAACCCACTGCTTATGGGTGGGGCGAAACTAGGTCCCCATTTAGTTTAATAGCCCCCACTTACAGGACACAGGTGAGAGCTGGAGAAAGACATTATGTCCTCCCTGTTATTTAATTTAATAGGTACCCCACCATGGGAGCATGGGGGATCTGTGCCAGGTTTCCCTTTATTGGATTGTGGACGGTCTTTCTTTTTTTTACATAGTTACATAGCTGAGAAGAATTCAGGTTCAGCGTTTTTCACATTTATTTTTTGCTATTGATTCAAAAGAAGGCAAAACCCCCAGTTTTAAGCATTTTCAATTTTGTTACAAACTAGGAAATATTCCTTCTTGACCCCAGAATGGCAGTCCTAGAGTCAATAAACTATTACCCCACTAATTAAAAATTATATGCCTGAATACTATGTTTTTGCAAGTATTCATCCAGTTACTGTTTAAACATCTGTACAGACTCTGATAAAACCACAGGCTGCTCACTGTTTAGTAGGCATGCCCCTAATCATTAGTAAATTAGGGAGGTTAAATTCTCCCTCTTGCCCCCTGCACGGTGAGTAGGGGCAAGAAGGAGAATTTAACCTCCCTAGTTTACTAATGCTAAGCATGTTTTACTTTGTATTAGTAAAGTTGGCTGAAAGTCCAAAATTAAGAAAATAAATGTATTTTCGTAACTTTAGACTTTCAGCTTTTTAGTAGATAGTTCCCTAATACTTGTGGGATTGCCATAACAATGAAACAATGATGTTCAATATGAGGTTAATTTTGCTATGTGGAATTAATGGGGCAGATAATATTTGCTACCTGTGTTATCGACATACATTTTGGTATAATAACAATAATCTACATCATAACTTATTTCGGCACATAACCATTTTAATGTTTTTATTTAGTTAAATACCATTTGTACAGCCATCTCCTAAAAATTAACTTTGCTTTGTTTTCTATTCATCATTCACCCTTCATTAGGAAGATAATGTGCCTTCCACGAAAGCAGTCTTGGAAATCATAAATCAAACTTAAAGGAGAACTCTAGCTAAGTGATATTACTTAAATGCTAGTGACAAAATAATATGCCATTCTATGAAAATGGTGTATTAAAAATGCCCTTGTGTAAGAATTTCTCTGACATATTAATGGCTTTATTTATCTACAAAGTGCAAGCTCCTGAGAAAAAAATGACTTTGCCTGATATGAAATGTTCAGCAGAAAGTACCTGAACATAGGTTGCTAAAGATGAAATTAAAGTATTATGTAGTACCAGTATATATTGAGTAGAAAGAGGGCACAACCAAAAGTCAAGGTGTGAACACTAGTGATTCTGGCTTTTCTTGAGTGTATCTTTCTTGCAAAGATCTTGCACAGAGGCTTTGGTTGTTTACTTGCTAGATGTTATAGTAGGAGAAAGTGATGTATATTCTAGTTATTGGGTCTTAAAAGGACAGTTTAGTTACCTTGAGGTATCAATTCATAATAACTTACTCTAAATGAAGTTAAATGTATCTTTTACAGGTTTTGTGAATGGGGAGTCACTGGCTGAGAGCGTCAGCTGACTGCATTCAGCCAGTCACCAGTACCCCTGCCCAGCAGCAGTCCATGCTTCCTTAAAAAGTGACTTTTTAGAAGCCAGACGCTGCCTTGAGGGGTTGGGGGAGGGGGGTTTGAAATCAGCGTTGAAGGCAACTTTAGGGTTAAACCACTTGAGAATGGTTTAACCGCTTGAGGCAAGAGTATGCCCAGTTGGCTCCTGGCACATAACTTAATTCAGATGATGATGTTATGGTGCCTTTAAGTGCCACCTTAACAATTTGTATTTACCGTACACTGCTATTTGTGTCTGACAAGGCTTGACAAAAACATTGCTGGATCCACACTTATGGTATAAATCAATTTCTTGCAATTTTACCCAGCTTTGCAACTTTATTGTTTCTGCTTCTTTTGAGGGGATTGAGGGATTTCTGGAGACCTGTACCTGGGCTTGAGTTCAGTGCAATGGTGGTCCTTCTCACATATGGTTTTATATTTTTTTGTGTATTTTATATAAAGAATGAATAAATAAAGGCAACATAAATATTGCATAAATTTACATCGTTATTTTTTTTTCTTTTTCTCAACAGCCATCAGTGCACACAATTGATGTTTTCTCGTAGGTTTATGATTTATTAATGCATCAGATCTTTCAAATACATTTTAAGCTATGTTTGCAAATAAAATACTATGTAATAAATAGACTAATTTGGAAGGAGCAGTAAGAATAATGCCAAATTGATTTTCAGCATCTCCCCTAGATTAAGTAATATTCCATGTTTTGTAACAGGATACAAAGAATGGATAAAAGTAACAAAGAACTAGCTGAAATTGGTTGCAAATTATTTTGTTGTCATTTTACAGTCATGGCTCTCTATGTTTTGGTTCTTTCATGGAATAATAACCGATGTGACTGCTCCACAGTTTGAAAAAGTGAGTTTGTCCTCTTGCTTGCATAGTTAATTTGTGATTTACAATGCAATCCTAAAATAGGCAGAAAACCAACTGAATATGCTATTTGCAGATTGCTCCTCTCACTGAGTGGGTCACTGACAGCTTCCATTCATCAGTTGCATGAACAAATTATTTCACAATTCCATCTTTAAACGTATAAATGGTAATGCTAGACTGCTAGCATTTTCAAATTCTGGCATTGCTTTTAAACACATTAATGATTTGGGCTTTGAAGCTAATAATTCTTTTTTATTTTTTATTTTCCGGTAAAATCATAGTGACATTATATTCTGTATTGAACATGATGCATTCTTATTGCCAATATTCTTTGCAATAATACGTTGGTAATGCTGTTGTTTGTTTAGCTTCTGTAAGTAAGCTTTCTCTGTTTAACTAAAGAGGAAATAATCAGCACAAATGTAAACCCATAAATAAATTATAAAGGGACACAATAGGCACCCAGATCACTAAATCTCATTGAAGTGGTCAGAGTGCAGTGTCCCTGTCAATTTAGCCCTGCAATGCAAAACATTGCATTTTAAGAGAAACTGCAATGTTTACATTGCAGGGTTAAAGTAACAGCTTCATTGAAATAAAACGTTCCCTTTTCAAGCCAGTTTTATGAATGGGGATTCATTGATTGGCTGAGAGTAGTGATGTCCCGAACGGTTCGTCGAACGGTTCGCCACGGATGGCGAACATATGCGCTGTTCGGTCCGCCCCCTATGTCATCATTGAGTAAACTTTGACCCTGTACCTCACAGTCAGCAGACACATTCCAGCCAATCAGCAGCGGACCCTCCCTCCCAGACCCTCCCACCTCCTGGACAGCTCACTAAGAATGCAGCTTCACAATGAATGTAAAATGGATGCTGTCCAGGAGGTGGGAGGGTCTGGAGGGAGGGTCTGCTGCTGATTGGCTGGAATATGTCTGCTGACTGTGAGGTACAGGGTCAAAGTTTACTCAATGATGACATAGGGGGTGGACCGAACAGCGCATATGTTCGCCATCCGTGGCGAACCGTTCGGCGAACTGTTCGGGACATTAGTAGCTGAGAGCATTATGACTGCTTCTAGTGGCTCTCTACCAGACAGTCACTAGATTTCTGCTGTTTCATGAAGTTTAACCCAGTGAAACAACGTTAGACATCCTGATGCTTTGCATGAGGACATCCAGTGTCTTCTAAATCCCTGTAAGAAAGAATTGATTTGGGGATCCGGTTGACTTGTGTAAGTTGTCTAGCCGTTCTAAAATAGTGTAGCTTCTTAGTTAGGGATGGCCCATCTGGCACCATAACCACTACTGCCTGGAAGGGAATAGGGGGTGGCTACTGCAATTGTCAACCCTCCAGTGGATTACATGCCTTAATTTTAAACTTCCAGAAAGGGAAGGTGTGACATTTTTTATGACTTCATAACTTTTATGGGCTCAAGTCTATTACTATAGATGTGTGATAAAAATGCCATCATGGTACAATGTCTGTTTTCATTAGTTAGAAAGACACTATAGGCACCCAGACCACTTCAGCACATTGAAATCATCTGGGTGCAGTGTCCCAAGTCCCTTAACCCTACAGTGGTAATTATTGCAGTTTTTAATAAACTGCCATAATTACCTGTCAGGGTTAACTTGTGAGGATATTTATGGGGTGATAAATATTAATATAATATTTTCATAAAAATTATCAAAAATGAATTTCATAATTTTTTTATTATATCAAAAATGTATATATTGGCACTGTTCCCCTTGATTGACTTAAAGGACCACTATAGTGCCAGGAAAACATACTCGTTTTCCTGGCACTATAGTGCCCTGAGGGTGCCCCCACCTTCAGGGTCCCCCTCCCGCCCGGCTCTGGAAGGGGGAAAGGGGGTAAAATTTACACTTTTCCAGCGCTGGGCGGAGAGCTCTCCTCCTCCGATCCTCCTCTTCTCCTCCCCGCCAGCTGAATGCACACGCGCGGCAAGAGGTGCGGTCACATAGGAAAGCATTCATAATGCTTTCCTATGGATGCTGGCGTGCTCTCACTGTGAAAATCACAGTGAGAAGCACGCAAGCGCCTCTAGTGGCTGACAATGAGACAGCCACTAGAGGAGATGGGGAAGGCTTAACCTCTGAAACTGCTATGTTTATGAAAAAATGGGTTAACCCTAGCTGGACCTGGCACCCAGACCACTTCATTAAAGGACCACTCTAGGCACCCAGACCACTTCAGCTTAATGAAGTGGTCTGGGTGCCAGGTCCTTCTAGGGTTAACCCATTTTTTCATAATTATAGCAGTTTCAGAGAAACTGCTATAATTATAAATGGGTTAAGCCTTCCCCCAAAGCCTCTAGTGGCTGTCTCATTGACAGCCACTAGAGGCGCTTGCGTGCTTCTCACTGTGAAAATCACAGTGAGAGCACGCCAGCGTCCATAGGAAAGCATTGTAAATGTTTTCCTATGAGACCGGCTGAATGCGCGCGCAGCTCCTGCCGCGCGTGCGCATTCAGCCATCGGGGCGTAACGGAGGCGGAGAGGAAGAGGAGAGCTCTCCGCCCAGCGCTGGAAAAAGGTAAGTTTAAACCCCTTTCCCCCTTCCAGAGCCGGGCGGGAGGGGGACCCTGAGGGTGGGGGCACCCTCAGGGCACTATAGTGCCAGGAAAACGAGTATGTTTTCCTGGCACTATAGTGGTCCTTTAAGCTGAAGTGGTCTGGGTGCCTAGAGTGGTCCTTTAAAGCTAAGAGCTACCCACTATTTTAACACTATTTTAAGACCCTCGTGTACCTTTTATTAGAGTATTTGTATTTCACACAATCACAAACTAATTATAAAAAATATAATTTGTTGTGACAATGATAATGATAATATGTAACATGCGTGACAATATTCAGTGAATATTTAGGTATAACATATGTATACAATATGGCAACAGTTTAGACACAATTTCAGATAGCTCATATAGCAACATTATATTCACATAGATGCAAATTTCAACAGATTTATGACCGGACACTTTCTTTGAAATCAGCTAGACAATTCTTAACACAGTTTTGAAAATTCCTTTACACAGAACATATCGCATCATGCCAGCACAACTTACAGCAATAAAAAAAAACGTTGACAGTTTTAAACACACAGCGTTAACTCACTCACTGCTGGCTACAATTCTCACAGGAAAAATATATTTTATATTGCAATTGACAAATACAATATTTCTCATACCAGATCAGTTAACCATTCCTTCTCATCCAATAACCAATACGAATAATTCTAACCAGATTTTACAATTGCAGAAGATTCACCTTTCCTGACTAAAGATTACTATCCCTAAATTCAGATAAGTCAATATCTCTGGATAAAAGTTTGATATGCTAAACTTGGCAAATTACCAGTAAATATATTGTTCAATTATTCCTCCTGCAGTAAGGAATATTGGAGCACTATATTTCATTTAATTATGATTAATTATGATTTATAAGTTAGAAATCTGATCAAACCTTTATCCAGGTATATTTCTGCTTTTAGTAAAAATGAATTAATTTAAATTAAATTGAATAAATAAAACCATCATATTTACCAGCTTTCTTTGTAGAATTTTCTTGTAGGCTTGGAGGTATTCAACAAATTGTGTATGCAAGTATGAGTAGAGAAAATTGTGGGAAATAAGAAATTTATCAGAGTTCTGATTTTTAAAGAATTTCAGTTCAGGAGTTTAATTTGGAGAAGATTTTTCAGAGTCCCAGAATTAATTGGAATAGATACAGAGAGTTGTGTGTCCAGGTCCTGCTCCAGATTAATGACCTCTTCTCTTGAGCTATACTCGATTTTTTTTTTTTTAAAGGAGAAGCTTCCTTACAATTTCTTTAGGTCACTAGTTTAAAGTGACCAATCAAGTAAGGTGGGCGTGTCTTCCCTACAGGCTATCATCTAGACTTTGGTCAATAGATGGTGTAGTAACACCACAAGAAATTCTCGTCAGGAATTCAAACTACCCCTTTGTACAAGAAGTTAACTGAATTTCGTGATGTGTTTGACTTCACAAATCCTTATCTTTATGGTCCATCAAAAACCTGTAATTTTTAAAGAATGTTCTTTCTTTTTAGCAGACTTACCGTCTGGTTTTTGGGTCATAAAAATAGATTTTGACACCACTGAACCCTTGTTCACCTTCTCTAATAATAAAGCTCTGTATCAATTCTTTAACTTTAAAAAGTCAAATTAATTACTTTTAGTGTTATCTGTTTCTTGTAATCCTGTGTCTGGTTTTTGTATGAAAATTTGTGTGTAGCACGTAATAATGTGACACATGTTATGTATGCATGTCTTCTATACACATTCCACTAATATTAGTTTAATTATATGACATTTCTTCATTGATATTCTTTCCATAAATATTCAATATTATCAACATAGGTACTATTTATATAGTATTAAAAATATAGTTAGTCTATATGTGGATATAAATGTGTGTGTGTGTTTCTGGGCTGTTTCAGCCCCCCTTGCTGCAGACATAAGGTCTTGTAAGAAAGAGCCTTATTTCTGGCCAATGTTTACGCTAGCCGCATTCCTTTGCATTCCTTAATGAATAGAGTTATACACAGAAGTAAAAATGTGTCTGTCTTTGCCTTTATGTTACAAAAATGGAGTCACCTCTGCTTAATGGTGACTTACAGAATACATTTTTAATTTCTATCTTAACACAAAATGTCTGCCAGTAGAAATACCCTGACAAACTCCACTTCTGGAGGCTGTCTACTAGACAGTCACTAGGGAGAGTTCTGGGTCATTAGATGCAGTATATAGGGTAGTGTATAGTAGAAATGTGGATATATATGAAATTGTATAATAATGCACTCACATCCGGGTCTTTACATCATGGCACCTCCTACAGTTAAACGCAGAAAGTACTGTCAATTACAACCCTGGCACACCAAGCTGACCCAATACCAAAAATGTTCCAGAAGTGCTGAACGCTGCTGGAGTAAGTCTCACTCTACATGTGACTTCCTCCACTATAAATTTATGCTGCGCTCCTACAGTTTGGCTTTTTCCTGGGCAAAAGTAAACTACTTCAACATCCTCATAAGCACACTCAAACATGCAACTGTAACCCAATTCTGAAAAAGCCCAACCTTGACCCCAACTCCCCATCCAACTACTGCCATTTGCCTACAAGAACCTTGAGAGTGTTGTGTATGCGAGATTGACAGACTTTCTCAAATTCAACTCTCTGCTTGACCCACTTTAGACTGGATTCCGTGCTTGTCACTCTGTCAAAACGGCTGTGACCAAAGTATCTATTTAATCGCTGCTAAATCCCACTGCCATTATTCTATCCTAATTCTTCTTGACCTTTCTGCTCCTTTTCTACACTGTTGATCATCAACAGCTTCTTCTCATGCTTCGTAATCTCAGTCTATGGGATTCTGCTCCCTCCTGGTGCTCCTCCTACCTCTCCCACTGCTCTTTCAGTGTTTCTGGCTCTGCCTCTTCTCTCCAACCCCTCTCTGTTGGTGTACCCCAAGGTTCTGTCCTTGGTTCCCTACTGTTCTCCATCTATACTGCCTCCCTTTGTAAACTCATCAGCTCCTTTGGCTTCCATTATCATTTCTATGCAAATGACATGCAAATCTACTTCTCTTCTGATCGCTCTTCAGCCCTCTTCACTCATGTCTCTGCTGATTGCCTCTCTGCGATTTTCAACTGGATGGCTGCTCACTTCCTTAAACTCAACCTGTCCAAAATAGAACTTCTGGTCTTTCCTCCCTACTCCCGTGTCTGTCTCCCTCACGAGATGCGTCCCCAAGTGTCTTCTGAATCATCTGAATAGTTTCAAGGGAGGAATGTTCATGCTTTGATACAGATTTGTTGCTCTACTCACTTGGACATACAGTACACAGTAGTATAGCACAAGTGTCTTACAAAAACACAATACAGAGTAGTCAGGCTAAAAAGTAGAGGAGTAGGAGTAAATAGAAAATTGAGAGAAAGTAGCTTGAATACTGGAAAGAGTGTCACCAAACCTCTGAAAGAAAATCACAAATATCACTTACTTAAAATAAGATAAGAGGAAAAGGTACCAGGAGCTACAGTAAACTCACAGATAATAATTAGTGTCGATAGTAATACTCATATCGTATGGGAATATAGATCCCAAGTCACAATAACTATAATGGGATAATATGGTATAAGTCCGTATAACAATAGTGAAAAATAAGTCCAAAAAAAGAGAAATGTACAAATAGAAAAAATACAAATAGAAAAAAAAATGAAATAGAATAAAAGTAAAACTAAAAATGGTCAGTCCACAAATGTGTAGCATAGGAGTAATCGTACAATACAAAAGTACACAGTAAACGGCGTCTAGCATCTACACTGACCAGTTCAGTGAAGTAATCATTGTTCATGCATGCGCATTTCAGTCCACTCTCCTTGGCTGCCAGGTTTCGTCAATATTGCGCAAATTGTTCTCATTATATTAACAATGTCTAGACTTTTTATGAACAAACCTCTATATAAAATGGTGTTTTAAACCACAGTGTATCAAAACACTTTTTAATACACAATAAAAAAAACAAATTATTTAAAATTTTTGCCATCGCCAAAATTCTTGTTCCATGGCGAGACAGTAATATAAATAAAATTATAGGTCAAAAATTAATTCTATGGGGGGTGGAGCCTAGCAGCTAAGCTGAACGGTTATGCTAAACCTCAGCTCCTGCACAAAACGACACAATTTAGGGGAAAAACCCCAAAAGAACTGGCACAAAGCACACTAAAGTGGAGCCAGCAAGACAGGGACACCTCTGATACCAGAAACAAATGTGTGACCCACAGGAACCCTGCTCTGCTAACCTGAGGCCCACCGGAGATCGCGCTATGGAGAGATGGCCGCTCTCCATGCTGACTAACCTGGGTATGGATCCCTCCTCCAACCCCCCCCCCTGGACCGATGGGGGTCATCTCAGTCCACAGCGTATGATGGGAGAGGTGGACACGGACCAGTTCGGCTGCCTGGGGAACAACAGCAACGGGGCGGCCAAGCACATGGCGCTCCCAAAATGGCGGCGGCAAGCTTATCAAGTGAACATCCTCACAGACTTGAACTGGAGGAAGGCATCGACATACAGCAGTGCATAAACACAACTTTGCTCGATTTTGGACCAGCCTCAGAGAAAAGATGCAAATACCCCAGACAAAACCGCAAACCCAACTACTCAAGGGTGAACGGAGTCACAAGCATAAAGAGCGGAGAGAGGCACCCTGGAAGCAGTGTGAGATGAAACGGCAACATGTAAGTGAGCCGTGACCCGCGATACCTATTACAAGGTGCCCCAAGCACCAGCTAGCCGCACGGACAACCCACACACACAAGTACATCAAGCAGACTCCCCGGGATCCCCGCCCGCGCACAAGTGCCAAACTCCTAACCCTACAGAATCGAGCAAGTGGTCGGGGGGCCCAGAAAAGCATTAAATTAACACGAGGGCCGAAAATCGACACAGCATGGGAAAATACACCTCAGAGCCAGTCCCGGAAAGACAGAGGACTGGAATGGCGGCACACACCCAGACGGAATCCAGGGTCTGGTATGGGGCACGGAACCGGCGAGAGGCTACCGGCACACATCTAGACATTTATGCTCAAATTCTTCCCAAGCTAAACACAGGACAAGGAGAACTTACACAACCACAGGTTGCTGAGCCTCTGGTGAGGGGCATTGGCTGAAGGAGCCGACGGCACAACAGGAGCTTCCCCCCAGCCATACCTAACTCTTTGAACTGCCAATCTGTTATCTTACTGCCTTTGATTTACTCCCTTATAGGTTTCACGTACAACTCGACCACACTTAGATACAGAGCACAGCATGCCTGACTACACTCTAGGAACCACACACACTGCACCAGTTGTAGTCATACATCATTACTACCACCGACCCACCACAATGACACAACAACTTTGGCACCTCAATCAACACACATAGCTGTAAGACATAGTGACACTGTATACCTCTCCCAGCCGCATGAAACGGCTATTAAGCGACCTATCCCTCTTCAATAACACAGTCAGTTGATAAATCTAATAAACACACTAACCTACACACTGTCTATCAACACTATTTTGTTAGTCTTTTACTAAAACTATAAAAATGTGCATTGTATATCATGCCTTAACACTGTTTTAATATGTCACTCGGAACGCTGACAGTTGATATTGGGGCACTGTGAGCAATTACCTTTGCACCAAAAATAAAGAATTAAAAGAAAAAAAAAATTCTATTGAAATTCAATTTTAAAACCCTAGCATCTAAAGCTTAATCAGATTTTGACCTACGTCATTTTTTATAGCACGCACTATTTTTCTATTTTATTTTATTTTTTGCAATACATATTAAGGGAAGGATATAAGAAAAAAAGGCAAGGTACAATATTTTTTTTTTTTTATATATATACTTATTTTTTTTTCCACCCCCCACATACTGACATACTCATTATATACTGCATATGCCACAATCATCTTACCTTACACAAATATCATCACACTAGACATGTGCAATTCATTTCGTTCCGAATCTTAATTCGGACAAATTTCGGGCAATTTGGATATTCGGATACTTCGAAGTTCCGAAGTTGCCAAAGTTACTAAACAAGATTGTTTGACATATGAGAAATATGCCTAACATGTCAAGACAATTTGTTCCCTCCTTTGTTTTACTTTACATGGATGTTTTTAATACTAATGTTAGGATTCTTGTTCTTACATATGATTCTGAATAAGATGTTACAACTCACCAGCAATATAAAACTGTTGAAACAAGCTCAAACCATTGTTGATATATTCAACATAGTTTTGTGTTACTATATATCATCACACTTTGACTAACCATGAAAACTGCATTTAATTCTTTTCTGGGTTGCTAGAACCGAGACTAAGCATTTGCTAAATCACAGTCTCTGATGGGATTTCTGAAGTGTACTTAATGATTCGGGAGAAAGAGATAGAATTAGAACTCATAGCTCTTGTTTTGCAGGTAACCTGCATTGAAGACTTGGCAGAATACCATTTTAAATTGTCTGGAATGAATCCAGAATGCATTTTGGATAGTAAAAGAAAAATCAATTTTTAAGGGGCAAGAGTGTAATTTTCTCTGTAAATTAAGGAACCACTTGACATACTTGCTACAATGCAGCTACAACTAACAGTTTTCAAAGAATATCTGAAGTTCTATTCCGAACAATCATATTGGTGTTACATAATTATGTATCCATTTTTTGTTTTGTTTTATAATTAGTCATTGATGTAGAATAAGTCTATAGTTTGTCAAGAAAGAATTTTGACATATTTTCTTATTTTCGAGATTCTTTTATATAGTTTCCAGAGTGATCTATTCAAACATGATGATGTTGTTGCTGATGTAGTTATCATTTTAAAAAATAGTGCTAAACATTTTTTTAGGTCTAAGCATGGGCGTAAGAACCGGGGGGATGGGGGGGACGCATCCCCTCCAGCAAATCATGCGGGGGGGACAGGTTATTGGGAAATCCCCCCCAGCTCCGCCGCCCCACCCCGTGCTGCAGCCGCCCGAGCGCTCTGTAGAGAGCCTCAGGCGGCTGCAGCTTTGCCCGGGCGGTGCATCCATGAGGGCAGGGGCTGACAGGAGGGAAGCGCTCAGCGCTCCCTCCTGTCACTCCCTCTCTGTAGCGTGGCCGAGCCCTGTATGGTCCGCGGGTACAGGGAGCATCTGTCTCCTGTACACGGCCGGACTAACAGGAAGTGCACACTCAGTCATCACTGAGTGTGCACTTCCTGTTAGTCCGGCCGGGTACAGGAAACAAAAGCTCCCTGTACCCGCAGACCATACAGGGCTCGGCCACGCTACAGCAAAGGTGGGGGGGGAGAAATTGACAGGGGGGGAGAAAGAGAGTGACAAGGGGGGAGAAAGAGAGTGACAAGGAAGGTAGAGAGATTGACATCCATCACACACACACACATAATCGCACAATCATGCAAACCTTACACACACTAAATGGACCCCGTACACACACTGCATCCCGTACATACACAGAAACACACAATGCATTCCTTACACACATATCAGGACATCTCCTACACACTCCACCCCCTGTGAACAAACTCATTGGTGGAACATGAAGGTGAACCCTGGGACCCAGACCTTGAACTATGTTAGAGGCCCCAAAAAATGGAGCTGCTTCCCGTTCTCCCAGAACATTGAATTTTGTGACCACAGTTACAAACAGCCTCCAGAGATCCTGTTCTACACCAGACCAGTGGAGCCAGACTGCAGCCAGAGCCCATCATCATCCTCATCCGATTGTAAGTAGGCAATCTAGTATATTATTAGTGACACTAACTTCTAATTTACCTCACATTAAATGGACACTATAGTCCCCAGAACCACTGCAGCTTAATAAAGTTGTTCTGGTGTCTATAGTTTGTCCCTGCAGGCTTTTTAATGTAAACGCACACTGTGTGCAGCACTGGCATTAGTTCATATGGCAGATCATATGGGTGGGGCATTGCGATGTCCCGAGGGGGGGGGGGAAGGGGGCAGCAAATCTTTCTTTTGCCTAGGGCGGCAAAAATCCTTGCACCGGCCCTGGGTAGGGGTGGTTCTAATATTCATGGAAGGGGTAGAGACGGGTAGTAAAATGTATGGAATGGATTTCTGACAGTGTCACTGAATGGCAGTTAGGAAATGTGGTCACCCTAAATCAGGGGCAGTATTACACAATCTGTATATGTATAAAAAAATATAAAAAGTAATTTGCAAAGTACAAAATGTTTGTGTCATATGTCGTGCTAAAAATTAAGCTAGGAATGTGCATATTTTTAAAAAATAATTTTTAGAATAATGATACAGACATTTTATTTCTTACATTTGTGATGATTCTTTTTTTCCTCTCTATATTCAAGGGACACTATAATCACCAGAACCACAACAGCTAAATGTAGTAGTTCTGGTGTCTATAGCATATCTTTGCAGGCTTTTTAATGTAAGCACAGCCATTTCGTAAAAAGGCAGTATTTACATTACTGCTGAGGAATACCTCTAGTGGACACTCAGATGGCCACTAGAGGTGCTTCCTAGTCGAGACATGAATGCCGCCCTATGAAGTATCTGTGCATGCACGGCAAAGCTGAATAGAAGCGTTTTATTGCTCCCTGCTCGCACCCTCCTAATAAGTCATTTTGACGAAATAGGGGGCGCGGCATCAGGAGGATCCCGGCGCTGTATCCAGGTAAGTCAAATCCCTTCCCTGTAGTGACCCTTTAAAGTTATTATTTAATCATTTATATAGCGACTGCAAATTCTGCAGTGCTGTACAATGCGATAAACAACTCCTAGTTTACGGAATAAGAATATACCCGGCGAGTAAAAATGCTATCCCCCCCCAGATTTTTGGGGGTTCCTACGCCCATGGGTCTAAGAAACAATATGTCAAGTGGTATGAGTTTTAAATGGTAAAATAATTTATCTTTCTATTTAACGCAACATGTCGAATTAAAAACACCATTTTTTTTTTCTTTTAATGAAATAAATCCACATGTGTTGTGTTTAAATTCTAAAACCTGAATTTAAACCTGTGGAGGGTCTGAATAAAATCAGTCTATGAACAATAGGATAAAAAGTGTTCTTGCTGTAATATATCACCAATCCTTGTTCTTTATATGGAGTATCTAGATGCATTGCAAACTACTATTGTTGGGAATTGCCATCATATTATGTATTTTGCATTACAAATGTAAAAAATCAGCCGTAATGTGTTTTCTGTGTCCAAGGACTGTAAGAATGACAGCATGACATATATATAATGGGCTTTGGTAATTATGGCAGTTTACAAAATGTAGCTATGCCTGATGCATCACGCTACATGGGATAACGTGACTATTTAAGAGAATCTTTTGTTTTATGAAACATATTTTGTTTCCATATAATATGTCTTTTGAATTTAGAAATAGCTTCTGATTATTCCTACTTTTAAGAGATTTCAGATTTGCCTTCTTTCCTACATCTAGGTTTAGGTTCTATGTATGTAGTCCATGTTCCATAGATTTCCTAGATAATGCCCCACATTAGGATATTTTTTTGAATATTTTACATGTATTCTGAATATTAAGAGATTGATACTGAATTATAATGAAACCATGTAGCTGCTTGTCCTACAGTAATTATATATATTTTATATTATTTTAACTTTGCAGCCATTTTATGTTGAATATATGATCAATGGTAACTTTAGTAGAAATATTGAAGGAGTGCTGTCAGCGTGGGAATATTTCAAATCAATTTAACCTATACTGACATCTCAATTAATCTTCTAGATTTTCAGGCAGATATGACCTATTTTGGAGGTCTATAAGAGACAGAAATTTCCAAGACAGACAGAGGAGAGGGGAAATTGAGCATTGAGGATGTTATATGTATGTATATGTGTGTGTGTGTGTGTGTGTATATATATATATATTTGTGTGTGTGTGTATATGTATGTATGTATATATATATATATGTGTATGTATATAATAAAACTAATAAATACCAAAATTTATATACCAGTTTAAATTTGTACTAATTATATTTTTATATTAATATACATATATATTTAAATCAAATTACATTTAGAATGATGTTATAAATACATATATGTATGTATCTATAAATATATATATCTTTTATATATATATATATATATATATATATATATATATATAAATAAAGATAATAATAATAAACCTCTTAAAAGTATTTAAATTCTACAAATATAATTTTTACGTACCGTATATACTCGAGTATAAGCCGACCCGAATATAAGCCGAGGCCCCTAATTTTACCCCAAAAAACTGGGAAAACTTATTGACTCGAGTATAAGACTAGGGTGGGAAATGCAGCAGCTACTGGTAAATTTCTAAATAAAATTAGATCCTAAAAAAATTATATTAATTGAATATTTATTTACAGTGTGTGTATATGATGAATGCAGTGTGTGTGTATGAATGCAGTGTGTGTATGAGTGCAGTGTGTGTATGAGTGCAGTGTTTGTGTATGAGTGCGCAGTGTGTGTATGAGTGCAGTGTGTGCATAAATGCAGTGTGTGTGTATGAGTGCAGTGTGTGTGTATGAATGCAGGGTGTGTGTATGAATGCAGGGTGTGTGCATAAATGCAGTGTGTGTATGAGTGCAGTGTGTGTATGAGTGCAGTGTGTATATGAGTGCAGTGTGTGTGATGCAGTGTGTGTGATGCAGTGTGTGTTTGTGTGGCAGAGCCTTGGTGGGGGGGTGGGCATTTTTATAAAAAAAAATAATAATAATAATATTATTATTTTAATTTTTTTGTTATATTATTTTTTTAAATTTTTTTTATTATTATTATTTATATATTATTAATTAATATTTTAATTTTTTGTTATATTATTTTTTTAATTATTATTATTATTTATATATTATTAATTAATATTATTTTAATTTTTTTGTTATATTATTTTTTTTAATTATTATTATTATTTATATTTGTATATTATTAATCTATTTATTTGTTGTCCCCCCTCCCTGCTTGATACATGGCAGGGAGGGGGGCTCTCCTTCCCTGGTGGTCCAGTGGCATTGGCAGTTCAGTGGGGGGAGGAGGGAGGCTGGCAGAGCTGTTACTTACCTCTCCTGCAGCTCCTGTCAGCTCTCTCCTCCTCCGCGCCGGTCCGTGCAGCTCTTCTGTCAGCTCACATTGTAAGTCTCGCGAGAGCCGCACTATGACCCCGCGGCTCTCGCGAGACTTACACTGGGAGCTGACCGAGGTGCTGCACGGACCGGCGCGGAGGAGGAGAGAGCTGCAGGAGAGGTAAGCGCTCGCTGCCAGCCCCCAGTCTGTATTATGGCAATGTAAATTGCCATAATACAGACTGACTCGAGTATAAGCCGAGTTGGGGTTTTTCAGCACAAAAAATGTGCTGAAAAACTCTGCTTATACTCGAGTATATACGGTAAGTTAATTTATTAATTACAATTTGAGGGAGCTGCCTGACACCCCAGACAGAAAGTCCAGAGAATTTGGTTTGCAAGTACTATATTGAACCTGTACATGGGGAGTACTGTTTTACTCTGGAGAATTCACTGGACACAGATATTAGTGTTTCAAAATAGGAAAGCATATCACAATGATGATATCGTCAGTGAAAGTGCCTTTTTTTGCATTTTTCACATACACACTGCACTTTGACTATATAATTGTTGTGATTCATTTTACTGTTTTGAAACACTAATATTTGTGTTCCTCATAGTCTTGTGAGTAAAACTGAACCCCCCCATGTACAGGATTTATGGTGTTTTCAAAAGTTACAGAGTAAAATATAAGGTTTGAATTTCCTTTTTTTCACATTGAAATTTGCTAGATCAGTAATGTTGCCTTTGAGACCGTATGATAGCCCAGGAATGAGAATTACCCCCATGATGGCATACCATTTGCAAAAGTAGAAAACCCAAGGTATTGCAAATGGGGTATGTCCACTATTTTTTAGTAGCCACTTGGTCACAAACACTGGCCAAAATTAGCGTTTTTCACACACAAACAAAAATGAACGCTAACTTTGGCCAGTATTTGTGACCAAGTGGCTACTAAAAAATAGTGGCTACTAAAAAAGACTGGACATACCCCATATCCCTAACAGTTTCAGTGATCACTGCTTAGTGGGATGCTATCCCTTATCTGCCAGTGAAGCCTAGAACCTGTTTTTTGGGGGGTTATCTACTAAATATCTACTTCAGATTTTATATACTTTACACTATATAGGTTTATTCAAGCCAGTTTCAAATATGTACACATATACGCAGACGACACAGTAATCTATGCAATCAAATCCAATCTACCGCAGCTTGAGGCTGTGCTTCAAGACCAGTTCACAGAGGTAGAAAAGTGGATTGCAAAAAATAAACTCTTCCTAAACACTGACAAAACTGTCACAATGATCTTTGGAACAGTTCCTAAATTACACAAATTACACAATTACCACCTATCCATCAAAACAAAATCAAATAGCACACTGACCGCAGTCCACTCTTTCAAATACTCTTGGCCTCCACATAGAAAAACTTGCACCTAAACTTGATCGAAAACTAGGTACCCTACACAGAAACAAATCCTGCCTAAGCCATACAGTAAAGGAAAAGATTGTACAGCAAATGACGCAAATCATTGATTATGGGGATGTAGTATATGCACCTGAACCTGAATCCATCTTAACAAACTTAATACATTGTATAACTTGTTCTGCCACTTTGTGCTACAATGTAAATACATGACCCACCATTGTGACATGCTAAAATAATTAATCTGGCTGTCACTGGAATCCAGACGCACCCTTCATCTTTCCAGCCTTGTGTTTAAGAGCTTTTCTAGGAAGTTCCACCCTACCTGAGCAGAATGCTCTCCCCGGCTGTTCCCACCTCCTATAACCTCCGATCCAGAACCAGCACTTTATTTGGTCTACCACAATTCAAAAAGAAAGCGGCTCAATCCTCCTTTTCCTACAGAACACTTTCAAATCTTCCCCAGGCCTAAAATCCTTTAAGAGGTCTGTGACGGTCTAAATAGGTATCACCGTCTTGCATACCCTTTTCCCATAAAATAATACGCCAATAATCCACAGGTTCCAATATCGCTGGTGTCACATAATAACCAACACATGAGCCAAAGCTTAATGCTGGGACAAGACTGGTTTAATGTGAACACAGGCATTCAATTTATACAGTGCATAACTCCTCCTCTGAGCCAGCGAGATAATTGAGTTTGGAGAACATACTGAACTCAATTATCTTCTGGTCAGAAAAAGTTACATTTTTCACAATTCTGGGGAAAAAAAAACACACAAAAGAACCCCACAAAAATCACATCCCTGGATAGCTTGTCTCTGTGAGAGCAAAATATAAAAAAATCAGCCGCATGGAGAGTTTGCTTTCTTTTCCTATGAGGTTGAAGCCGGTTAACCGTTCCAGAAGAAATGTAGCAAGAGCCGGTCTCTGTTCATGAGGTTTTATACGAAAACCGCAACAGTTAGTCTATCTGGTTCGTGGAGAATGCTCCTTGTGTTCTGTAGTTTGTACCTCCCGAACGCCATTCTTCTGAGTTGCTGGGAAAGAGAACGTACCAGAGTTCCATAGAGAGCGGTGTTCGTGTAAGTGCATTGCCGAAAACAGTTCCAGGCACTCAACGACCAAGTCCAGCAGGCAGCTTTGGGAGACAAGATGGCCGCCACCAATTGTTCTCACCACGTGTATTCGTATGCACGACATTGTGGCCACCTAGGAACATTCAATTAGTCTGCGGTTCTTCAAATAGATACATGGCGTTCTTAGTTCTAATTAGTCTCTGGGGTGGTCTCGGTTCGGGAACCGAACTAATTAATGAATGGAACAGCAAAAAGAACGAATGACTGGGGAAGGCTGACAGAAGGGAGTACAATTAGCCGAATGTTGATTTGGTTATCTCTTCACAAGGTCCCTCTCTACATATCTGAAAACAGAATGCACTTGTCATGGTTGATTATATATTTTCTACCTGCTCTATATTAAATTTTGTATATATTGTGTATTAATGTTGTTTTTGTATTTTATTGTACCGTATTGTATCAATGCAATGTTTTGTGGACCCAGGCCATACTTGAAATCGATGTATCTTTCCTGGTAAAGTATTTTAGAAATAAATAAGATTGAACACCCTGGGTTATCTACTTTAAAAAAAAATATGTACATGTAAGGTGTGATTCGGAGATTTATTGCAGAAAACCATGTTACAATGTCACTACTGACACATTTTAAAAATGTATTTTTTGAAACCGCAATGTCCTACTTGTACTTATAGCCCTATAACTTGTAAAAAAAAAAAAAAAGCTAAGAACATGTTAACATTGGATATTTCTAAACTTAGGACAAAATTTAGAAACTATTTAGCATGGGTGTTTTTTGGCAGTTGTAGATGTGTTCTACATTTTATGGGTCAAAGTTAGAAAAAGTGGGTATCCCAGTCTCTTATATGGCAGATATTTCTCCTTATAGGAGGTTATATTGTATAATATTGTAGTTTGTACTCTTATTTTATTTATATAACCTAAGACTGGGATATTCTATAAACAAAATGGAACGCAAGGAGAAGTTCCACTATACAGGATACATGATCGTGATGTATGCGTTCCATTGATGGAACGCAAATACCCGGAAGCGGAAGTAACGTCCGAACGCCAGGATTAGAACCACCAAATGAATGCTCATTAAGGACCATTTAAAAAGGACATCTCCTACAAATGACTTCACAGCAACTGATGAAGCCTCTGAATAAGGCGAAACGCGTTTTGCACGAAGGACTTATCCTACTACATACCTTCAATACTGTAAGGTCTTGTTATTGTATATATTTTTTTTCTTACTTTATATTACTTGTGCACTTTATAATAAAGTGCTTTGGAACTGTATACTTGCTTCTGAGAGGATACTTGGCTACTAGCAACATAAAGAAGGCAGTGGGAACCTAGATATCCCACAAAGCTGGAAAATTGAGCCCTATCTAGAGGCTCTCTACTTGTGAGTGATATTCCATTTATCCCTATTTAATATCTCACAGACAATATTGCATGTGTTTTATTTTTCCTTGCTTCTAGGATTACCTATTATTGATACCTGTTCTAATAAGAAGAAACTCCACCTTATACTGTATGTATATTTCTAAAATTATTTATGTAATTATTTATATTTTATATGGACATATATATATTTACATATATATATATATATATATATATATATATATATATATATAAAATTTCCTTCGAAGTGTGTTTTGATATAAGTATATCTATCTATATAGATAGATATATTTATATCAAAATACAGTTAGAATAAAACTAAAGAACAAAGAATAAAACCGCTGCAGGCAGATGCAAAGACACCTACTGCAGCCATGTGACCGCTCTCTCAGAGCGATCACATTGCCTGTGGGGGCCTAATTTGCTGAGGAGGGATTGTCTGGTCTCTCAGGCAGTCCCCCTAGACCGGAAGCAACACTGATTGCCAGCGGGGGAGCGGTGGTGATCGGGTAAGTAATATATTTGCCGAAGACATACTAGGTACGTCCACAGTCCTTAAGGAACATTTTTTGTCGGACGTATCTAGTAAGTCCACGGTCCTTAAGGAGTTAATGCATTATACAGATAATAAAAAATGGAAAAAAAATTAAATAATAAACAATAATGTAGTTGCATGCTGGACCCCTGCTACATCATGTACATCGTTTTCATTTCTGTCATAAAAGGTTAAGAATGACAGGACTAGTTTGCATGACAGTCAGATTGCAATTTACTATCCCTTTAAAGAGTTAATAAAATACCATAGCATTACATCTCAGGATTCACTGCACCTAATACAATCTTTGTATTCATTAAATATCCATATAAGATGAAAAGTTTCCTGACAGGCTAATATCATCTGAAATGTACATTGGAGCCCAAGGTCACTTACTTCCTCCGAAAGGTTAATTAAAACTAAAGGAAAGGTATTATGATGTAATTAAATAGTAATGAATGAGAAGACATGAAGTATATGGCACATGATACAATACTGTTCAGAAAATTTGATCTAGTCTGTAAATGTATTCTTTTTATTTCCGTGGATTTTAGCAGTTGTTATAAATCTGACTCGTTGTCCCTATAATTTTATTGCCTACCTTGTGGGTAGCAGTGTAAAATTACTTATACCTCTGTTACGATACATGAAGATAATTTTTTGACATATGGGAAGAAGTATCTATTAAGTACCCTCTGAAATATTAAATATGAAAAACTATGTTGCACAGAAAGCTACATTAATATGATTTGCATAGGAAGTTCTTAATCTAACTAATGGCGAAGAGCAAGATCTGTTTTGCATGACTTGTAACGGAGTACCAACTGTAGTCATGGGATAGAAACTTACAATTAGATTTAGTCATTTAACAAAGACCAACGGATTTACTCTTTCTATAGAAATGTGAATAGGTAGAATAAAAGAACATGCAATGAATTTTGACAGGGAAATATAAATATTTTTTAAATTAAATTTAACTTGCATAAAGAATTGTAGATTGTGAAGGATGCTTCCAGGCCACGGCATTTTGAAGACGTGTAAAGGCCAGCCTCCTGCCCACAGACTATGAGCCTGGTCCCCAGATCCGCTAAAAGGAACTATGTTCAGCTGAAATTGGGGACCTTGGGGGATTGCCTGGACTTGTCCTGCACATTGAACGCCTGACTGGGAGGTATCCTGAAACACTATGGAGCAGTTTGCCAGATTTGAACTGTGCTATAATCGTATAAATTGTAATTGGTTTAAATGGAGGTGCTGTCCAGGAAAAGGTTTTTTTAGGAGACATTTTGGGCTATATGTTTGGGAGGCACAGCAGGGAGTCTATCTAGTTAGCTGGGGATTTCACAATCAAGACCCCAGACAGTGTGGCACCGGAGTAGGACTCCTGTAAAAGCCATTTCTGTGCTTAAAAAGCTGTTCTCTACTCCCCTACATTCAGTCTCGGCTAATGTGTGGGGAACACTATCTATAATCACAGCTTCACAGGACAAAGGGTCTCCAGAGCTATATTCACTGCAGAGAGCTACAATCATTGCAAAGAGCTATAACCACTGCAGAGAGCTATAAACACAGCAGCTTGGTCCAAGGTGGCAAAGCTGCACATAGACCTTAGTCAAGCTGCAGCAACTGGGTCTGAAGTGCTCCAAGGTCCTTGATGGCAGCTAGGAAGCAAATTTGGCGGAGGTAATCAGCTGGAGTACAGGAGCTCAATTACATAGATGTATAGAATCTAGCTTGAAGAGAAGTTTGTTTATACTGTTAACATGAGTGCATGGAATATATTTATTTAATCAAGTCTTACATTTAATTAATAACAATTATTACAGATTATATTTCTAAACAGTGAACCTTTTATTTATACATATTTTTAAACCAATGAAATTTGATTTTAAAAAAATTGCAACTTTTTCTACCTATTAGTATTATTATTATTATTATTATTATTATTATTAAAGCACCAACAAGTTCAGTAGCACTGTCCAATGGGTGGACTAACAGACACGTATTTGTAACCAGACAAGTTGGACACACAGGTACAGAGGGATTGAGGGCCCTGCTCAATGAGCTTACATGCTAGAGGGAGTGGGATATAGTGACACAAAAGGTGTAGGTTAGAAAAGTAGGTTGTTAGGATAGGGGTTATATATTAAAATGCATATATGTATTGTATTAGATTGAGGATGTCAAACTCTGCCTCCAAACAATTTGAGACTAGTGAAGTCATTATAAGTTGCATTTTTAGTTGAATTTGAGGAAAACACTTAAAGCATTGATTGTGTCAAGCTGTTTCAAATGCTTTTGTTTGATGTGTTTGTTGCAAACAATTGAAAGTCTGTATATTTGTACAATAAATCTGATTTTCAATGAGGTTTGAATAATTTTGATTACAACTGTATGTGAAACCACTTAGGATAGAAATACTTATTTATACAGTATGAAGAAGAGCCACATTGTTGTTGTTTTTTTTTTAAATGTCTTTTTAATAAATCATATCTCTTTAAATCTCTCTTCACTAGCCATTTTGATCAGATCATAAGAAGTCTGGTTGTCATCATATTAAGGTTTAAACGGTGTCTCCATATCTTTTAAAACAAAGCATGCAGGGCACAAATTACATTGTTTAGAAATTCTACACTGAACCCAAATGGTAGTTTTGCATATGTAACATGCTAGAAAGTATTAGTACCTATAGAAGCAGAAAAAGGGACTTATCGTTGTGACGGTAAAGGGAAAGGCTATAATTGCTGGAGTTTGGAAAGAAAAGCTTAATCTATTTTCCCACTTTCAATATGGGCTTCTGATGACAATTTTAAGAGTGTCACTGACTATCATGTCACCTTACAAGTAGAATATCTTGAAATGAAGACTATCCAGGAAAGACATTTCAAAGATTGAGGTGAAGTCCAATGGGACACCTATATATCAGACTTAAATGTTTGGTAAGTAATAGCTTTTTGCAAAAAGGAAGCTCATTACCTTTCTATGCAATGTGTGCTCTCCTCTGTGCCCTCTTAAGCTTATATACGTAATCCTACTACTCAATCAGTGAATCCTCTAAATGTATGCGCAGCATGCATGTCACATTGAGTCCCCAGTTCCTCTTGTTCCTGAAAGGTTTAATTATCAAGCAGAATTAAACCATTTTTTGCACCTTTATTCATTATTCAGGACCATTACATTGCTGTTGCAATTTTCTACAAATTTGCTGTTTTATGCATCCAAGTATAGAGTCTACAGGTTCAACAGGTTAAGTGCAAAAGAGAGATTGATTAAAGATAGGGACACACAAAAATATGTGTTTTGTGTGAAAATGTGGAACCAAAATTGGGTACCCCTTCCAAAGGAGAGGTGTATGTAGTAACCAGGGTGTAACAAATCAGCAAGATAGTAAACAATTATAGTGATGACATCCATGCTTATTAAATATCTCAATCAACATCAAAAATCATCTATTGTAGTTAGATTAGCACTAGATAAAGCAATAATATAATGGCAAAAAGATACATGTAACATATCATTGATTCATGGTGATCAGGTCACATGACCCCTTGTCAGTTTAAACAAAAAAGAATTAGAGATCAAATTTGGAATCAATTACACTGGGGGGATATGATAGAAACATTTAAATATATAAAGGGAATCAACACAGTAAAGGAGGAGATTATATTTAAAAGAAGAAAAACTACCACAACAAGAGGACATAGTCTTAAATTAGAGGGACAAAGGTTTAAAAATAATATCAGGAAGTATTACTTTACTGAGAGGGTAGTGGATGCATGGAATAGCCTTCCAGCTGAAGTGGTAGAGGTTAACACAGTAAAGGAGTTTAAGCATGCGTGGGATAGGCATAAGGCTATCCTAACTATAAGATAAGGCTAGGGACTAATGAAAGTATTTAGAAAATTGGGCAGACTAGATGGGCCGAATGGTTCTTATCTGCCGTCACTTTCTATGTTTCTATGTTACTTCTAGCAAAACATATGCTGTCATACGTTACCAAGCCAAGATAGTGAGAATGTAATGATAGGAGCCCATATACTACATACTGTAATTATGCTTGGTATAATCTCTGGTATGGCAAAAATACTTGTTATAGCACAATCAGTCCTAATAAATACATTATAAAGTGACCCAGATCACATCAGTGATTTGCTTAATTTAAAATTGAGCATACTTCAAGTCATGCCCTAAACAAAAAAAACTCAAGCCAAGTATTCTATGTCACTACCCCTCAAAGCCTCATGCATGCCAGGCATCATGTTCATGGTAACCCCGGTGCGCAGAGACTAATTTGAAACCAATCAGATGCGTGAGTGGCCACAAGGAGTGATAAGCTAACCCTGGATAGATAGGAAGCAATGAAAGCTTTCTATTTAAGGCAAACAAGCATGTGGAATATAGTCATTTTAGGGAGTATATATGATGGCAAATACAGTGTATTTGTCAAAATGCAACTGTATGGTAAATAAAGTACAGATATGAAGTGTGGTGTGTATAAATATACAGTAACAAGCACTGAATACATTATAATTAAACTGGCTAAGAGCAACACAAATCCCGTAGAGAGTCAACTGTTGGGGATATCCAGATCAAAGAAAAACAAATAAATAATAAAAAAAGAATGAGAAATACAAAATAATTAAAATTGGAAAATAAACCGAAAATAAAAATAAAAAGTAAAAATTAAGGAAATAAAAACTAAAGATTAAAAGGTAAAAAATTCAAACAAATTTTTTTTTTTTTTAAAATAAGATGGAAAATAAAAGTAAAAGAACAAAAAATTTAAAATAATTATAATAAAGTAGATATCATTGAGAAAATAGCTCTGGTCAAATTATATATAGCAATCTCATAGTAGATAAAGTACTATAAGTGATTCAGAGTAGATAAAACTCAGATCACATAGTGGAATACCTGTACAGCAAGATGTACAATAGCAAAGAAGTAAGCTTTTTACAGGGGTAAGCATACAAATATGTCTAACCCAATGGGCAAACAAATACGTGAAATAAACTGAAAAAAATAAATAAAAATAAAATAACAAAGAGGAAAAATAATATATAAACAACGAGCAGGAGGGATCAAATGGATTCCACCTATTATATTACTGCAGACAAGAGAACATTTCCTGTAGTTAATCACACAGATCAGAGGTGTTACGACACTCACCACCGGGTAGATGAAGCCGCCGTTTAGTGAATAATCCCCCTCTCCAGAAATGCAGTTTCTATCCAGCCGACCGCCAAACTCCCGAACGAAGTTCACGAACACGGCAACTCCCGATCAGCAAAACAGTCGAACGCCTTCCACAGCTAGAAATAACGAAAGCGCTGTCCCAGTAATAATTCCCCCACAAACGAGACCAAGCTCCGATTTAAGGGTCAAATAAGGATCTGTTTAATGGGGGCTACCTGCCCGGTATTTATGCAGGTCTCCACAGGGTGGACACTCCCCTAGGGGACCTTGTGGAAGACTGTAAAACATATTGGACAGTAGCCAATCGCAGTGGCTTCAAAATAAGCCCTTCCCATCTTACCCATAAACCCTTCTTCTCTACCCCGGAGATAATTAGGAAGAAACCTAATTATCTCCCAGGATAGAGACAATCGCCATTTTAAAATACAGTAAGAAAAATACATTAAAATATATAACTGAAGAAATACCGAATGAATCTAGTTCGTGTAACGTATTCCCATACAGCCTGGATCTGAGTGCATATTTCTACCGAATAGCGCTCAGATCCGATGTATCTAGTCGAATCGCCATGAAGTCAAAGTCTTTCACCAGTCCTTCGGTATACGAATGACTCCAGGGGACGGCTATCTGGGTAAAGGTCCATACGGATGTATAAAACTCCCGAACAGACCGGCGTTCGTGCGCCTCGCCGAAATAGAAGGTGGGCAGCAGCTTCCAGCGGTGTTCGGTAGATTAAAGTGTCCATTTTTAGTTCCATAGAATTTGTACCGAACACCGCTACGCTTCCTCGTGTCCCAAACTGGCCGCCGCCTCATGGTCGGCATGCGAACGACGACCACCCGTACGAATGGAATGGAGAGGTGTCTGCGGTTAACCACAACGTTCTAATTGGGGCCAAGAGGTTAACCAGCAGCACACTCCTCTCCTGGGTGGTCGTTCGTTTCAATCGGTATTTTGTAATCACACGAACAGGGGCATACGGACAGGAAATCCAGCGAAAACAAAGGGTAACAGACGAACCAGCAATACAGATAAATCTGTCACAAGAGGTAATTATAAACATAGTTGAATTCCCTATTCAAGCCATTTGGTTCTAAACAATCCAGAGAATATTGTCACGATTCGGGGAACCCAACACGCTGGCACACACACACACACAAAAGGTGCCGTACCGGACCTTAGAGTGGCCGGGCTAAGCACACACAGAATAGTCAGGAAACAAGCCGAGTAAGGGGAACCAGAAGACAGAATAACGTGAAACGAGCCGAGGTCAAAGGGTAGGAGAAAGTCACAAAGTCGGATAAACAAGCCAGAGAGTACGTAACCAGAAACACAAGGTAAGTAGCAATACTAGCAAGCAAAGACCACAACAGGGCAGGGAGGAACAGGAAAGGTAAGTATTTAAACCATCAGGTTAATTCTGATTGCATAATTTCCAATCAGAATTAACAATCACACGTGGGAGATATTTAGACCTCCCACTGTGATTGAGGCACTGTGCCTTTAACGCCGGGTCAGGTGACTGACCCCGGCGTGTACAAACTTGGGCGGTCTCCAAACGTGCAGCGTCATGTATGCTGCCGCTGGGAGACGTGGAGGGAACGGCGGGCGGCATCCGAGGCTGGAAGGATGCCGCTCGCCGGACCCAGGAGGAGGAGGGGACCGCGGACGGCTGGAGGGTGAGTGCCGCGAGCGGAGTGCAGCCTCCCCTCGCAGCCGCCCGCGGGATCTCGACAAATATATCCAAATGGTTTCCTTTTTCAGTAACAATCTCTCCCAATTCCTACCTCATCTGAGAGGTTCAACAGAATCAATGATTTGGTATCTTGGTACCTTAATTGGGGGATAGTGTGGCCACAGCGCACAAAATGCTTAGGAATAGGTTGGACATTTTTTTTTATTGTGAATCATTGATTTGTGGCTAGTCAGGCCTCATTGTGGTTTCACCAATATAGATCAGTCCACAGGGGCATTTAAGCAGGTAAATAACATACCTGGAATCTAAAATAGTCATTGATTTTGAAACTACAGCCAGTCCTGGGGTTACTGAATGTGTCACCTCTAATCACATTACTGCATCAAGCCCAAATGAGGCAAGGAAATGTGCCAAATCTAGGGGTAGTCAAAAAACAGTTTGTCTCTTTCTCCTAGATGTCCAAATGTCAGCCTTCACCCATATGTCCCTGACATTCCTGCCTCTCCTCTAGGTGTTTGTGATTCCGGGGAGTGTATTGGACATAATTACCCAGTGTTTCCGAATGGTATGGGCATCACCCCTACTGATGGAACTGAATGTGGTGATAAAGGGAATTATTATGTTAGTCTTGTTGACAGGGAACACAGATCTGCGGGTCTCCCCTCTATCCAGGTTCAAAATTTTATATTTTTCCTCTTTGTGGAGGTTGGTGAATGACCCCTCAATTAATATCTATTGCTATGACACTGTTCGAATCTAACACATTACTTTTAACCCACATGAATTGGCAATGTGCAAGTGACCAAATTGTCCGTTCCAGGAGAAAACTGGTAAAGTATAACAAACTCTTACAATATGTAGACTTAGAGTAAATGTTGGTGTGCAGGCCATAATCATCTCTCTATATTAATAAGTCTAAGAAGTTGTTGGTGCCAATTCATAAGGAAGGTTACGTCAAGACAAGGTATGTTGAAGTCATTAAATAATATTAGATATGCCACAGGGCCTTCCCAAATATAGAAAATGTCAGGGTAGTGCCACCAAATGTTAGTATGCACCACAAATTTGGGATGAGTGTAAATTAACACCTCCTCAAATATTGGTGTACAATGGAGCTATATTTGACCCCTTTGCAATCCTTTTCACTTGTCTGTACAAGTCATCTTCAGTAAGAAAATAGTTCTGAGTGAGGATAAGGTGTAGTACTGCCATCAAGAATACAACTGTACTCTGTTCAAAGTTGTGTCTCTCAAGTAATTATTTCACTGCCAAGATGCCCCCTCATGGGGGATAAAAATATAAAGGGTAGTCACATCTCAATTAAACAACACACTGGAATTGCTGTTATCAGCTATATGTAATCACCATAGAACATTACTCCTGTCAAGAATAAATTATCCAGATTCCCAGGCAAGTGGGTGTAGGACCCGATCCAGGAAGATTGCCATGGGTTGAACAGCTGACTCAGTACTAGCCACTATGCAGTTAATGCATAGCATGGAAGTTATGTATTTTTTTATGGACATGTACTATTTAAGATGTAAACTGCTAATCCCAGTTCGGTCACCCAGCGCATTTTGCATCAATTAAAAACGATATTCTTATAACTGCACCAGACTGATTGTCTTATTGTTTTATTCTTGCATGTCTCTTTTATTATTCGTCTTACATATACATAAAAATGTGCAGTGTCATCAACATTTTATACCATATCCATCCTATCATTGTTGCATATATCCATGCTAAAATGCCAAAGCAATGCGATATGTTTTTGGTTTTTTTTGCACACTAAAAATAGAGTGGGAAAAAATCATTTTTACAAATAGTATTTTATTTGTTGGCAAATTAAAATGGGACCTTGTCTATAAGCATGCAGTTTAGGTACAGCTTCCATGCTGACCAAACAAGTTGTCTTTTTTTTAACATGCTGACCAAACGAGTTGTCTTTTATTCAGTGCACACTCTCCCTGATAGTGTCATCAAATTATCTCCATAAGCCATCTTTCTATTCAATCCAATATTATTGAATCATGATTAAAGGAGAATCATCTAAACATACACTATAAAGCAATGGTAGGCAACCTTTTGGCACTGCAGATGTTGTGAACTTTCTCCCCTGATACTTAGTCATCATTAATATTGTAAGAGCATGATAGGAGATATATTCTATAATATCTGGAGTGTTAAGGGTTGTCTACACATGCTATACCTCTGACACTTGTCTGTGTCCGCATAACCTGTGTGGTCCATATACCTTTCCACCAGCTCTTCACTAATCACCCGCTAATCTGGCTTCAGTTTATAAATTTACTGCTAGTTGCATATTTCTAATAGCACATCTGTCTTCTTAATTCATAATAAATACAATTTCCATATATGAAATAATTTCATAGTTAAACATCTTAATTGCCATGATTACAGTTGCTGTATGATTCTCTGCCATCCATACATTGTGATGGTTCTTAAATGATATAAAACAGATTTTGAAATGTTAACATACATTTTGCTTTAAATGTCTGATTGCCAAAGCTTCTCTCTATTGGCTTTTCATCTGATGCCGTTTCATAACAAGTATGAACGGGAAGTGATTTCCATAGGGGTTTTGACAAAGTTCTCAGTAATGTACTGCAAATCTCTTTAGCAGCATAGGGACCACGATCTTTCACTTGACTTCTAAAAATAAAATAATCACTTCCTTTCTTAAACCAAAGAACTGTAATTTTCTTTCAGTCATATGTTGCTTCCCCCATAGAATGTAATCCACTTTTCCAAGAGATACACATTTTTTCAGGAAATCTTTAAAGAAACACTGTAACTTTTTAATATTTCATGGAGATATCCTAAAACACTTGCATTTCATTGCAATTACAATGTAATGAGAAGATATCATAAGGTGTGGTGTGGTTTTATGTATACTGGAAAGGAAAATCTAGATGCTGAGCTCTGGCCACTATGGTACAAAACACGTTTTAACCAGCCTTATGACCTTTATTTTTTGCCACAGGGGCACTTGGACAAGTACCTACTTACAACATCAAATTGTCCCACAAAAATCTAAACGAAAAGGATTAATGTGGCCTGCTGTGCTCAAGCCAGTCTGTTAGCATTTGCAGAAGAACCGGGTGACGCTGTCCTTTATATCCTTTAACTGCTCTGCCAACATCACTTGCATCCTGCATCAAAGGAGAGTGGATTGTTCATATCTTGCCCAAAAGATTAAGACATATGTGACTAAGAAAAAAGCAGAGATCTATGTGCTGAATATGCGCACAGCAGAACTCAAGAGCAGGGTGGAGGGTGTGGTAGCCCATATTGCGGCCATAGACCACCTTAATGACATAGACCCTACATGAGTAGCTGTCTAATCAGTCCTATCGCAATAATAATCTCATTCAGGGGATACCAGAGGCTTCCAATAAGAGCCCTTGGCTTAGTTGTTCTGGATATATTTTTCCCCCTGACATACCAGAGGCATATAAGAGATAGATTGTGCCCTGAGGGCCCAGTGAAAGGAAATACAGCCACCTTATGACATTTTTCTACCACTAGGGGTGTTGAGACCTCCTATCATGGAGTGACACTGTCTTTTTTAAGATTTCTCCCATCCCTAACGTTAAATGAAATGCATAGAATGGAAACCCTATACAGTGTTGTTGCTCTCCCACAACATGCCATTTTCATTGGGCAAACCCTTTTAAACTTTTAACTTTCCTGAGTGGCAAGATAATTGCTTTGCTACCTATGGGGTACCCTTCCATTGGAATTTCTGTTCCATAGAATGTATCAGGCCTCTCTGGTTCTGGAATGCTTTCTGCTTGAACGGATATTAACAGAGGAATCTATTATTCACTGTCAGCTGGCCTGGAATCCTTGCTGTATAGATAGTTATATTGTCATTCGGCCCTCTTTCCACTGGCCTCAAGTGTCCTGGACTATATTTGATTCCAAGTTTGTTTTTTGTTTTTTTTAGGTTCGGCATACATTTTGGCCTTTTATGACTTCTGCGGTGTGCCAGATCCCAAGCTTCATTTATTCTTCTTTTATATATCCTTATGACTTTTCATTTTCCAACGGTTGAACTAGGACTCTGAGTTCCAATATTGGATTTTGTCCATTTGGCCAGACAGAATAGTGCAGTGGACTTTATACTACCCCAAGGTTTTCATCTCAAAGGTTAAAATGGGAGGGACTTGGCACCCAGACTACTTCATTGAGATTAAGTGGCCTGGGTGCCTAAGCTGGAGACATTTACTGAGAAACTTTCACAGGCCTCATGCCTGGCGAGGAGCAGTGGCATTACCTTGCTCTAATTTATATTCAAGCATGGTTAAAATTGGAGGGGCATGGCAGGTTCAAGTACTTTTTCTTTATATACTATTTCTGCCACCACAGTCATGGATCAAGCATTTTGTGAGGGGCTGGGGGATGCTGTTAGCCCGTTGGATTCTAAATGTCTGTTGGTGGGGAGAGATTACATTGCAGTCTTTTGTCCAGCTGCTGACAGGATCTCTATACTGGGGTGGTCCTGTTCTCAAGGCACCCTCCACAGAGCTTGGGTGGGCAGGGGAAAGTGTTCATGAGATTACTAGACCTCAAATTTTTGGAGGGATCAACACCGTCACCACAACCCACCCAGCACCCTCGACATGCTGGCCAAGCCTCGAGGGGCAACTAGCGCTACTTTCATGCCAGCCTCATGGAACTCTTTTTTTTTTTGCTTCAATCTTGAATCTTGGGTGGGCTTACCTATTCTTTTATTGGAGAACCCATGCTGGAGGGTCTCTGTAGATAAATCTGTGTTCACTATTTTCACCCTTCATCAAGTCTTGGCTGATGTTTGGGTAATCACTAATAGCTTTGCGGGGTCAGGGAGAGGTTTATAGTGAATGTACTCAGCCGGAGTACTGAAACTCTGCTACATTATCCTATAGACTTATTTTCCTATAGTTAACTACATGCTCCTACTGTCGATCACAAGATCAGATAATAACATTACCTGGTCTTATCACACAGATATACCAGTATACATAAAACGTCATTCCGCTTTCCCCCTTCCCCAGCTTGCCACCTCAATTCTTCCCCTTTAAAATATGCACAGACAGTGGAGGAGATATCCCAGACCCTTAGTTCCTATATCTATTAAAAAAAATACCTCCTATCCATATCCATGAAACCACCGGAGCCCTTAGGTCACAAGTTAAGAATCTTCTCTTGGACAATGTTGCTAGGGAAATGATGTGGTCCAGGCATCTTTGTATGAAAAGGCAAATACATGGATAGGTAACTAGCCAGGGAATCTAGATGCACATTCGAGCAAAGCCTTTAACTGCTGTTAGAGATAGCAGAGGTGCACTGGTCACTTCACCAGACCAGATAGTGCATTTAGGGAATACTATAGGAATTTGAGTAGCCATACCATAGAGCACTTTTGCTAGTAATAGCTCTTATGATGAAGCTTTGATTATTTATTTATTTTTTCCTTTCTCTGGATGCATCATATTCCAGTCTCTTTGAATTAATTCCTTAGTTCTGATAAGGTGATGTCTGCAATCTTTACCTTAAAGAGCCTAAAGCCCTATGCTCCAAAGGATTTAGCATGAGATATTACAAAACATATCTAAAAAAAAAAAAACATTCCAAATTTGATTGCACTTTTTAATCCTTCTCAAGAGATTTCATTAGTCGTGTGGTATTAGGAAAAGTATGAACCCCACCAGAGTAACCAACTGTAGGCCAATCTCCCTTAACAATTCTGCTGCAAAACGTTTGGCCAAGGATTTTGACGACCGCTTAAACCCTCTTCTTAGAATTCCCATCAACTTGGGCCAGGTGGGATATTTACCCACTGTGTGAGAATACATGACATGTTCTGGACTTGGTCTGGCAAGTGGGATCCCTTCTCTAATTTTTTAATTGGATCAAGTGGGTGGTCCTGTTCTCAAGGCACCCTCCACAGAGCTTGGGTGCGCAGGGGAAAGTGTTCATGAGATTACTAGACCTCAAATTTTTGGAGGGATCAACACCGTCACCTCCAAATTTTTGGAGGGATCAACTGCCTTCTCTCGAAATTCTTTCCCATGTGGGTTTCCGTATGGACTCTCTACACTGATCTAAGGGCTTAGTTAATATTCTCAGGTTCCCATTTTCAGAGAAAATTCAGTGCTTACATTACAGCTTGAGAACACCTCCAGTGGCCACCCATCAGATAGCCACTGGAGGTGCTTCCTGGGGCAGTGCTGCACAGTGTGCAGACCTGTCATTCAGTGCCCCAAGCTCTGCTTGAAGACTACTGAACCTTCCCCATAGAGATGCATTGATTCAATGTATCTTTATGAGGAGATGCTGATTAGCCAGGCCCGTCTGCTTAACTGAGATCATCAGAATTGATGATCTCAGTCAGTCCAATGATTTCCTATGTATTTTTACCAACTTTAAAGGGCACAAGTGGGGCCATGGGGCTAAATAGTTAACACTATAGGGTCAGGAATAAATCAAAGAATATAATCTAAAAGATAAGAATATGGTTAACAGTAACCACAGTCTGTTCATTGCAGATAAAAAAAAAAACAAAAAAAACTTTATTCCAATGAGTTAAGTAAATCTCAAACCAAATTTGTTTTTGTTGACAAAAGTATAAGTCTGAGAGTATCTATTTCCATTCCAAACTAATAACTGGTCATCAATGTATCTTTTGTCTAAAGTAAAACTTCTATAAAGGTAGTTACTGTCTACACAGATGTGGGATTCTCTCCACCGACTCATATGTAGGCTAGCATACAATGGTATAAATTTCGCACCCATCGAAGTCCTGCATCTAAAGAGTTAGTATGAACTGTTAAAATAGAAAACAATTCTGCAACTATTAAATGGTTATCACAATAAATTCAATCAAATTTCTAACCACTATGTCTATCCAGATGGTTACATATAGCTTGTGAACCAAATTGTGTGGCATAACTGTACAATGGCATGACATCCATAGTGACAAAAACTGTGCATTTCTGCAAATGAAAATACTCCAAAACTTCACGTACATGTAGTCTACTTCCCTTTGTCTAATAAATATTTCCTTTGATATCTCCAATTGAGGGACCTTACCCAATCTGCAGGGGTTAAAGAGGCTACTGAGGCAGGGATTTTTGAACATCTGTTTGTGGAGCTTGTATCGTAATGGGCTAATGTTTTGTATTTACAATTATGTTTGTTCACATTCTAATGAGAGGGGTGTCCTACACGATATTCACTAATGGGAGAGTGATTAGGGCTTAGAGCTGGAGGGTACTTCCTGGAAAGAGGGAAGGGTCCCCCCAGTACAACATTTTGTTCAGATGGCACATTACCCCAGTGCAATTATAACCATACAGATTTATGTATCTAATAAGGTACTCTATGTGTTGAAAAGTGTAATAAATCCTAAAATGTAATTTAAATAATGATAAAAAAAAAATGCTCTTGATCTTGACATAAAGCTGGACCCCTATCCTATTTTATGGGTTGAGATAGATACATCACATTCATTAGGAACCAGGAATATACCCAGGATAAATTATTTTATCTAGCAGAACTCTTTTCTTCAATGAAACAGAGACTTCTTTGACAAATAGAAGTATTCAAATAATTGATTTTGCAGAGTGTATTCTAATATATATTATGAGGTATTCAACAGAAGAGCTGTTTCAATGTGTCTTATAAGAGATTTATTCAATTTAACATGACAAAATATATATTGTTTTATTATTTAGAATTCCATGGTACAACAATTCCTGTATGCTTTTATTGTTTGTCTAATAAAACTCGCTCAGCAAATTGATTGTACAACATATTGCTACATGACAACAGCCTAATGTTAACATTGAATGATTGGTGACCAAACTATTGAGCATAATGTGAGTCCCTGTAAGAAAAAAATGTACTATTCAAATTTGGGAATCTTAAAACCATGATCATTATCAATCTCAAATTTGCACATACATTTTCAGTTGAAAGGCACTGACAATTTTTAATAAAATATACCCAAATTAATTTGGAAAACAGTAAGTTTGAAAACCAGTATGTTAGAAGCATACACTGCATTGCAAGGGTTAATACAAAAAAATACCTTTATTGCTTAATAGTGTTTAGTATGTACGAACATTACTGTTAATAGCTCCCAACTGGAAATGTGCAGCGTAAATTAATGCATGAGTATTCAGCAGGATATTGGTGGAATGCCCATTATACTCTCTGCAGGTTAATAAGGATTCCGTCTTATTTATGTAAACACTGTAGACTTTGAAATGTTTCCCCATTCTAATTAAACGTATGGCTTGTTGTCATCTAATTGAAATTCCCCAGACAGTATTTTTCCATCCATAGCAATTAACAATTTATTCTTAATCCTCCCAGTTTTTACTTTAATTCTAAAACTATCCTCAGTGGTACTTGTTGCAAATGTTTGTTTGTTTTTTGTTTTGTTTTTACATTCTGTGTGTTCCCAAAAGCTGGATATTTTTGTAGCCGACCACATTTAAGCGACTTCAGTTTTTAAAACAATATTTCAGCTAGTTTTTGCTTCATTGCACTTTGTATTAATGACTGCAATTTTTGATCAGTTGAGCTTGTTTTATTTTAAACACATGGGGAATGCCGATCAAATTTTTAATTTTATTTTAATAACTGGAAATCATTGCTTATAATATACACAGGCTTTGTTCTATTACTTTTTTTTTTCTCCTCAGTTTCTTATGGATAGGTGCCTTTCCACACAATTCCAATCAGTTCCTCTAAACTCCACATTTAGGACTGCCTTGCACAATCAGCTGAGGCAGCATTCACAAAAGTGATAAAATACTTACTCCCTGACATATTAACCTCTCCCAACAATCTAAACATGCCATGCTGTGCTGAAAATAGTGGGATTTAAAGCCTTTAGAATGACATGGAATTACAAGAAGGGTTCAATCCATGCTCGTATCGGGGAGACCCAGAAATCAAGACAATACCTTGGCTCCCACATGTCCACTAGGGCCAGACTTACAGATGAGTTATATCCAGTGCTTACATTGAGTGTTTCATATAGCTTTTAAAATCATTGCGGCTGAACAATCAGTTAGTGATTATCTAGAAATCATGAAGGGTTCTGATGTTTCCCCAGAAAGAGGTAGAACCCTAGGTTTTGAAAAGACTCACGTAAGATTCCTATATACCCCCTGCCGAAAGTCATTAGTGCTGGGATCTGATTTTTGCCAACACTGCTCACATAGTGATCAGCAGGGACTGCAGCATAAGAGGAAGATCTCCCTCACATTATCTGTACATTAGGATTTGTGTAGGATAGGTGTCCCTCCAAAATCATAATATTCCACATACAGTTAAGGGAAAAAGAAAGCATATCCTCTTTAAATTATATGGTTTTACATATCAGGACGTAAAAGCATCTGTTCCTTAGCAGGTCTTGCCACAGGTCAAGTCCTGCCGCAGCATTTTAATCAGGTTGAGGTCTTGAATTTGACTGGGCCATTGCAACACTTAATTATTTTCTTTCTCAGTCATTCTGTTTAGATTGGCTGTTGTGCTTGGGATCATTGTCCTGTTGCACGATCCAAATTTGGTCAGGGTTGAGCTGTCAAACAGATGGCCTCACATTTGACTCTAGAATACTTTGGTATACAATGAGTTCATGGTCGACTCAATGACTGCAAGGTTTCTAGGTCCTGTGGCTGCAAAGCAAGTCCAAATTACTGTTTGGTTTTCACCAAATGTGGCGTTGTGCATTATGGCTAAACATCTCCACTTTGGTCTTTTTCACTGTAGAATAATGGACTTTAAATTTGTCACAGCAGCTCCCATGTCATGGCCTTTTGGAAAGGCTTGAATGCCAATCTCTTGCCCAGAGGCTATGGACCGGGCCCCAATGGACTTGTGAGGGTAGCAATTGAAAAACAAACTTTTCATTGTTGCTTGATAACTCTGCAGTGCCCTCTGCTGACTGAAAGGAAGTGTGTACATTTCCAAAGTGCTGATATGCAAATGAGGGCAACCAAATATGTAGTTAAATGTATATATATTATTGCTTTTTAGTGTGTTTGAAAATGTTACTTGCATTATATAGTTCACATACTATCATTCCTCTTTACCCGCTGTTCTAAATATTTGTATATTACATGTTTTACCACATGCTTAAGGGCAAGTCCCCAAAAGGCTAGTCCTTGTCGAAAATTAAAGAATGTTATGTTAGTTCCTTTTGGAACTGTTTGTCCTGTGTGGATTTTTTTCAGGGATTACAATAACAGTCTTCGGACCTGTTGGCTGGCTGCATTTTAGCAGGCTGCATTTTAGTAGGCTGCTTGTTCAAACTACCTAACAGGGACCTACCATTTCTTTAAAAAGATACCCCAGGGTATTTCAAAAGGCATATTTTGGACCTGTCTTGTGAGGTTTTACCAAGTGTAGTGATAATAAGCATTTTTTCTGCCTATTTGACACTCACAGTGAACGTTTACTGTATATTTTTCAAACCTTATGTGTGCTACGGCAATATAACACTCAATAAGCTACTCAGCTGTTTCTTCTGAGTACAGCAATACCTCTGTATGTACCTCTGCCCCAGGTATGTGAAGATTTTAAAGGGACAGTTTTAAGACACCACAATTTAAATTTTTTTAAACATTGAATTTTTATGTTGGGTCCTTGACCTATTTTGGGGTATGTTAAAGGTTACTTATTCAAACTACACCAGAAACACATACTATGTCTTAAAGAATACACCCTAGGGTGATTCAAAAGGCATATTTTTGAACCTTAGTGTGGGATAATATCTTTTCACTAATTTGTACTGGTAGTGGTAATAAGCATTTTTTTTTACATTTTAAAACCCCTGAAAGTTAAAAAATAAATAAATAAATAAAAGTTAACCACCAGGGGTTAGAAAAAAGATCAGATCACAGTAAAATATTGGAGGAGAGACCACTAGAGGAGGAGGGGATGAAGAGAGATCACTAGGGGAGGGTGGGGGGAGGGAGGAAAGACCACTAATGGAAAGGGGGCAGAGGGGAGTAGAGACCACTAAAGAGGAGATGAGAGACCACTAATGGAAAGTCAGGGAGAAAAGAAGAGACCACTAAGGGAGGTGAGAGAGGAGAATAGAGACCACTAAGGGACAGGGGAGAGCTCTATAGGGCAGGGGGCAAGACAGGGAGCTCTTTCACACTACGCACACACACAAACACACACATAATGCATCCCTATACATACACAGAAACAGACAATGCTTCCCTTACAAACAGAGAACACACACAATGCACCCATTACACACATACACACAAAATGCAACCCTTACACATAAAGACAATGCATCCTTTGCACACATACACAGATACACACAATGCATCCCTTACACACAACCAGAAACACACAATACATCCCTTATACACAAACACTGTTTCTATCCCCTACACACAAACACACTGCATCACCTACACAAACTGGTATCCCTACATGCCAGCACACACAGTAGATCCTCTACAATAACACATCCCCTACACACTCCACTCCCTGTAAACGAACTCATGGGTGGAACATGTAGGTGGACTTATGGGTGGGGCCTTATGGGCATACTCACCCTCAGGCCCTGGGCCCCAGACCTTGAGCTGTGTAAGGGGCCCCAATAAATTGAGCTGCTTCCCGTTCTCCCAGAACATTGAATTTTGTGACCCCAGTTACAAACAACCTCTAGAGATCCTGTTCTACATCAGACCAGTGGAGCCAAACTGCAGCCAGAGACCATTACCATCCTCATCTGGTTGTAAGTAGGCAATCTAGTATATTATTGGCGACACTGATCTCTAATTTACCTCACATTAAAGGGACACTACAGTCCCCAGAACCACTGCAGCTTAATGAAGTTGCTTTGGTGTCTATAGCCTGTCCCTGCAGGCTTTTTAATGTAAACACACACTGTGCAGCACTGGCGTTAGTTCATATGGCAGATCATATGGATGGGGCATTGTGATGTCACATGGGGGAAGGCGGGGGCGGCAAATTTTTATTTTGCCTAGGGCGGCAAAAATCCTTGCACCGGCCCTGTGTAGGAGAGATACCTGCAGGCAGCAGCCACTGGCCAACAGGGACCGATGATCCACTCCAACCCTGCCAGAGCAAGGTAGGGAGGAAGGGTGGGCCTCTTATGTACTAAATGTGTATAAATGTGATTTTTGTGTGTGTATGTATGTCAGTAATGTGATTGTGTATGTCTGTGATTATGTGTGTGTGTTAATTCAGTTATGGACTCTTGACCTAATTCTGTCCTAGACACCAAGACTTGAAGTATCTTGTATTGTTTTGTTTGATGACCCCATGTTGTGATCAGAGCCGCACTGGGAACTAAAAGCAGCCCTGGAAAAATAATCTTTACCAGGCCAATAATGCATCGCGCCAGCGTAGTATGCTGATACAGAGTTAGAAAGGATAACTTAAAATTAAAAATTATTACTCCAACATGAAAAAAACACTCATTAAAAATGTATTTAAGATTTGTTTTAAGCAGACGTGCCTTTGCATGTAATCAATGTTTCAGTCCAACTACCTTGACATATTAAGGAAAGTTTAGTAATGGGACTGAAATGGTGAATGTATGTAGTGCACAACTGTAAAAAATGACGTTATCTTGTTTATTTTAAAGTCCTGTGGGTACGCTCTTCACTTTAAATATGTTATTGTGCTGGAGTATGCACCTAGCAACAAGACTGGGCCAATATCTGCTCATTACATATGGTACATATCAATGACATTTCTCTGTGTGTTATGCATATGTAAATGTACATTAATATATGTGTAAATATTATAGGCATAATTTTATATATATATATATATATATATATATATATATATATATAGTCCCTATTTGTGTCTATTTCTACCTCCAGCCCCTCTGTGTGCCTTTTTGTCTCCCCCTCACTGCTTCTCTGTGTCCATGTCTCCCCTCTCCTTCCCAGTCTCTCTTTTCCCCTTCCCCTTGTGTCTCTCTCTTCCCCCTGTTTCTTTCTCCCCCTCCCTGTGGGCCTCTCTCCCCCTCTGCCTCTATTTTTCCCATCGCCCTGTGTGTCTCATTCCTTTCTCCCCCTCCCCCTGTGTGTGTCTCCCTCTGTCTCTCTTTTCCAGTCTCTCGTTCTCCCACCTTTCCCTGTGTTTATCTGTCCCCCAAATCTCTCTTCCCCTCTGTCTCTTTTTCCCCCTCCACCATCTCTCTATTCCCCTCTTTCTCCCCCTGTGTCTCACTCTTCCCCCTTTGTCTCTTTCTCCCTCCTTTCCCTGTGTCACTCTCTCTCCTCCCGCTGTCTCTTTCCTTCCCCTCCCCCTGTGTCGCTCTCTATTCTCCCACTGTCTCTTTCTTCCCTCTTCCCCTGTGTCTCTCTATTCCTTTTCTGTCTCTTTTTCCCCCTCCCTTTTTCCTAAAATAATTCAGAGGGGGGCGGCCGCGTTGCACGCTTGACCGGCTTGGCAACCACCCGGCCCCACTGCACACTCACTAATGCTGACAGCAGCGAGCTGTCAGCATAGGAGGAATGAAGGAGGGAGCATGTCTCTCTATCATGCTCCCCGCATTTCCCACAATTCCCACCACAGCCACAATGATGTGCAGTCTATCACAGTGTATATCTGTGGTTGTGTGTATGTGTATATTAGATAGCTCCCTAATTTGGTATACTTAAATATGGCAATCCCACATAAGGATAACAAATAAGGCAGTTATCTACTAAACAATTGAATATCAAAATTAAGAAAACAGCTTTTTTTAATATTGATCTTTCACCTGTTGTAGATAACATTCTAAATTGGTACTTTTATATGTGATTGCCATATTTAAGCATACCAAATTAGGACACTGTTTAGCAGATAGCTCCCTTAAGTAGTGTCCTTAACTATGTCAATCCCACATGAGGATAACAAAAAAGGGAATGTATCTGTGTATTTGTATGTGTATCAGTGTTTGTATTGGGTGTCTATGTATCTGCATGTGATTGTGTGTCTATGTATCTCCATGTGTGTCAGTGTATGTGTGTGTGCATACATATCAGCATCCCACCAACACTACACACAAATACACCCCTGCATTCAAATGTTTAACACTACATACAAGCACACCCCTGCATTCAAACATCAACACTACATGCAAACACACCTCTGTATTAAAATACCACCATGATATATAACCACACAATTGCATTTAAAATCCACACTACATACAAATGCATGCCTGCATTCAAATGCCAAAACTACATACAAACACCCCTACATTCGCTCACAGATACTCCATACAAAAACATGCTTACATTCACGCACACAAACACTGTCCAGTAGTAAATAATTTTTAAAACTGCTGGTGTTTCTTGCATTTTAAAGTGTGTGTAGGGGGAGGCAGGGCCGGATTAACATAGGGGCTGATGGAGCTGCAGCTCCAGGCCCAGGCCCATGGAATAGGTTTGCCACCTGACTGGTATTTTACCAGCACAGCCGGTATTTGGGGCTGCCTGGCCGTGCCGGTATTGCAGTAATACCGGCAATACAAATGCAGATATTTTTCTCAGTATAAATGGAGATTACTCTGAAATACCAACACCAGCCAGTAGGGGTCACTGTGAGTGGAGAGAGGCAGGGATAGGAAGTTACAGCATATCCCTCCCTGCCTCTCTCTACTCACTGATCTGCGGGGGAGCAGCTACACAGCACAGAGAGTTCAGACAGCAGCTCTCAGTCTGCAGACAGACAACAGCTCAGGGAAGTGAATAGGGGGAAAGGCAGCAGGGAAACATGGGGACACCGAGACACTGGGGGTCACTGTGAGACATAGAGACATGTGTCTCCCACCCAATGTCCCCACAGCTCCCAGTGTTCCCATTGTCCCCTAGTCTCCCAGTGTCTGTGTCTCTAGAGTCTCATTGTCCCCATGTGTCTGTGTCCCCATATGTCTCCCAGCCAGTGTCCCTAGTGTCTGTGTCCCCATGTCTCCCAGTGTCCCCATGTCTGGGTCCACAAGTGCGCCCCCATGTCTCACAGTGTCCCCAAGTGTCTGTGCCCCCATGCCTCCCAGCCAGTGTCCCTAGTGTCTCAGTGTCCTCATGTCTCCCAGGGTCTCTGTCCCTATGTCTCCCAGGGTCTCTGTCCCCATGTCTCCCAGGGTCTGTGTCCCAATGTCTCCCAGTGTCCCTGTGTCTGTATCCACAAGTGCCCCTGTGTCTCCCAGTGTCCCCAAGTGTCTCAGTGTCCCCTGGTGTGTCAGTGTCCCTATGTCTCACTGTGTGCACATGTCTCTCAGTGTCCCCTAGTATCCTAGTGACAAGGGAAACTCTGAGACATGGGGACACGGGGAGAAATGAGGACACTGAGACACTGGAAGACTAGGGGACTGGGCGTCCAATTCTTTGGACAGACATGCCCCCATTTTTGGGCATGTTCGCCCCTTTTGGCAGTTCTGATCACGTGATTCGCGACAGTGGCCCACCCTTTTACCCCGCCCATTGACTTCCTGCTTCACTGGACACTGCTGTTAGGGGGTATGGATTTACTTGAAAGATGAAAGCATAAATTAGAGAGAGATTAGCATAGAGTATGTGTATTCTTATAGCTGCATCCTTTGAGTTTCCCTCCAACACCATCTCCATCAGATACATGACGCTTGGGAGGTATGACTGTTTTAGTGTTTTTGGTTGATAAGATTCTCTAATTAGGCGCCATCATAATTGTCAGCACCAGGCCCACTGGGCTCTTAATCTGGCCCTGGGGGGAGGGAGTGACAAAAATAAGACTCTCCCCTGGCCTCCCCATCAATGACTTGTACACCACTTCCCCTCCTCCCCCAGAATAGACCATGAATCTATATGGCTTCTAGATCAGATTGGAGGCCTGAGAATCCCACATACAGAAGCATACTATAAAGTGCTAATTGCTATTGTCAGCGCTTAGAAGATAATCCCCTTAAAATTTATCAAGGGTGCACACATATAAAAATTTATCTAAAAAACTGTATCAATAAAAACAGTATAAATGTCCCTAAAAAATCCAAAGTCTGTTCAATTCACATATAAGTTCATTTGGGGGAAAGTCCAAATTCCTACTGTAGCAATTGAGGACCCTATAGTGTACTGGAAATTCCTTAAGGCAAAGAGAGACAAAATATAGTGTAACTCTATAACATTTATTGTCCCAGTACAAAAAATCCCCCCCAAATAGGAACTCTTACAAAATTAAAATGTGGTACTTATCACTAAGGACCACGAAAAAGGATCTTATAGCTGCTCGTACTCCTGAAGTCCCCGAAGGAATGCCTGGTTCTCCAGAGGAGACCGCGTCTGCCTCGTGCACAAAGGCAGGCTGTCCGAAGATTTTTCAGTGGAGATACACTAAGGATAAATCTGGCTTGTTCCTGGAACCTGGTCGAAAAGGATATGCAGCAGAGCTCAATCACTAGCACCTTTCAACGCGTTTCGCCCTTCTTCTAAGGGCTTTCTCAAGATATTTTGTTTAACCTTTGTATACAGCTCGATGAAAGATATGTTCTACCTGTGATGACTATAGCTCATAAGCATCACACATGTATTCTGTATTATGTATTAAGACTTTCGTATTTGTATATAGTAATTCTTACAAAACTCCAAAAATATGATACATTTATAATAAAGAAAAAAAAAGAGGGAGATATATTTGATATGGACACTTTATATTCTCCGCATTGTTTTTAAAATATTGATATATTGATAACAAGAATATATGCAGAATGACTAACATATTTAGAAAACATTTAGTCCTTATATGTATATGCATGTGTGTGTTCATGGAAATCTGAACAAAAATTCTTTACCACAGGAAATACAATTATGATTTTAGTTGTAACACTTGGAATATATCATATTTAAAGGGAAACTGTCACCACTTCCCTGGCCCTCTACTTCCCTGCCGTGATCGCCTTAGAGACGTGGGTGTTACACTTCTGTAACCACCTGTAACACCAACGCTTCTCCTCAGCTCCTCATTGATTTGCTCATGTCATACCATTTCTATACTGCCTATCCAGCGCTAGCAATACTGGCTAGGGAGTTATTCTAGCCAGTATGCACTGTGGTTGCAATGGGTGGAAAGCAGAGGGACCTCCTTTCTTCGGCTGTTGCTGTCTCTTAATTCTTTGGCCTTGCGTGTTTTCCGAAGAATTGAGAGACAGATAGGAGATATACCTATTTTGAATAGGCTTTTCTCCCAATCTATACATTTGTAAGCAAAACTGCTAGCACGATGTATAGATTAAATTTGAAGCTCTTTAAAGTTTGAAGCTCTACAGTCTAGATGTGGCTTCCTATATGCCAATATAATCGATAGTTGGATATGGATATACACATATTATATTTTGATATAAATGATATACACTACAAAAAAAGTTAGCCGAAAGTGTAGACTTTACATACTGAAACAGTGGAAGGTGCACTTTCTATACAAAATACATCTGAAATAATAGAAATGTAAGCTGTATTTTTCTATGAGGATGGATTTTATTTCATGTTCTCATGACTCATTATTATTTCAATTGATGAGTGAAATGCAGGTTTGTGTTTGAGTCCAGCACAGCTTGTTCCAGATTCTGCATCATCAAATCATTTTGTATGTCTCTTGATTGCAGTGGTCTCTGTAAGATACAAATAAAACCCAATGAGATAAAATGAGGGTATTGTTCAGTAGATTAAGTAATCAGAGCATTTGGTTCATCTAACAATTTACCATAATTGAAAGATACATAGCCTATCATTTTCTACTACTGAAATCAGAGGCTAGTATTCCATGGTAGTCAGCTGTTTGAGAAGAAAGCACAGGTCACTTTACTCTAACCTTACGCTAACCTAAAAAAAAATAATAGAAATACATAGCCCGAATATAATTTTTGATCTTTAATCAGGATGTACTGTATATTGACTTCAGTAATATTACCTTTGTTAGTTTATAGAAACAACAATAGATTTAGATGCCTTCCTATGTAATAGTGTGAAGTGTTCATATTGGTCACCTTTGGAAAGTGCAATGTGGAGATATATATATTTTAAATGTTTTTCCTTTACTGGTTTAACCCCTTAACGCCGTTACGGCGTTCTATGCCATCCCGCATTAAATGGGCTTTAACGCCGTAAAGGCTTTGAGCTCTGGAGCCGTTGGGATACTCACCTTCCCGGTGCTCCGCTTCGGGAGGACTGCCTCACAGCCCAGGCAGCCCTCCCATGCCAAATCAGGCCCCCGGGGGCCATGTGATCGCTCTCAAAGAGCGATCACATGGCCCCCTATAGCTGGCTGTGGATCTGCCAGCAGGCGGACTGTCTGAAATGTCACAGTCCCCCTGCTGGTGAGAAGTTTAAAATAAAATTATTAGACAAGTTTAAAATAAATTAAATGTATTTATATATAAATATAAAATATATATATATATTATAAATATAATATATATATATAAATCTTATATATATGTAACGTCATTCGTAATGTATTTTAATATTAATATAAGTACACATGTTAGTATTAAAATAAACTTAGAATGACGTTACATATATATGATATATATATTATATATATATAATACATCTATATATATATTTTATTTTCATATATATATATATATATATATATATATATACGTATAATTACAAAAGTAAATAAATTAAATAATAAAATAATTTTTAAAAAAATTAAAATTATACATATGTAATTTCATTCTAACTGTATTTTGTTATTAATAATATATATTGGTAACAAAATACACTTAGAATGACATTCTATATCTATCTATATATAAAATACAAATAACGGCAAATATTTATATATAGATAAATATATATAATTACATAAATAACTACATAAGTATACATGTAGAATTTAAATACATATATATGTATATATTTAAAAATTCTACGTGTATGCTTAAGTAATATTTTAACATAATTATGAGATTTAATTAATTACAATTTGATTGACGTGCCTGACAACCCAGGCAGCAAGTGCAGAGAATTAAATTTGCATGCGCTATATTTAACCCTGTAACTTTCCAAGACACCATAAAACCTGTACATGGGGGGTACTGTTTTACTCGGGAGACTTCGCTGAACAAAAATATTAGTGTTTCAAAATAATAAATTGTATTACAACAATGATATATTTAGTAAAAGTGACGTTTTTTGCATTTTTCACACACGAACGGCACTTTTACTGACAATATTATTGTTGTAATATGTTTTACTGTTTTGAAACCCTTATGTTTGTGTTCAGTGAAGTCTCCCAAGTATAACAGTACCCCCTATGTACAGGTTTTATGGTGTTTTGGAAAGTTAGAGAGTCAAATATAAGGCTTGCATTTCATTTTTTTCACATTGAAATTTGCCAGATTGGTTACGTTGCATTTGAGACCGTATGGTAGCCCAGGAATGAGAATTACCCCATGATGGCATACCATTTGAAAAAGTAGACAACCCAAGGTATTGCAAATGGGGTATGTCCAGTCATTTTTAGTAGCCACTTAGTCACAAACACTGGCCAAATATTAGTTTTTTTTGCTTTTTTCACACAAAAACAAATATGAACGCTAACTTTGGCCAGTGTTTGTGACTAAGTGGCTACTATAAAAAACTGGACCCCACTTGCAATACCTTGGGTTGTCTACTTTTGCAAATGGTATGCCATCATGGGGTTAAATCTCATTCCTGGGCTACAACACGTTCTCAAAAGCAACATAACCAACCTGGCGAATTTCAATTTGAAAAAAACTGAAAAATGGAATGTGCTATATTTGAACCTTTAACTTTCCAAAACACCATAAAAAGTGTTAATGGGGGGGTACTGTTGTACTCGTGAGACTTTGCTGAATCCAAATATGTGTTTTTTTTGCAGTTAAAGCTAATGGTATTATGACATTTACAGCTAAAAGGTCTACAAATTATTTTAAAAATCTTAATTTCTCACAGTTTTTTAAATTTTATTCATAATAAATTATGTTTCAAATATGAATAGTTCATGAAAAATGAAAGCCCAGTTTCTCCTGAACAAAATTATATATAAAAAGTGTGGGTGCACTTAATATGAATGAGGTGAATTACAATTGAACAGACATATAGCGCAAATACCAGCTTTTGTTTACATTTTTTTTTTTTATCAGAATGTGTACTATTGACTCCGTCCTGAAGGGGTTAAGTTACTGGATTCCATATTTTAAAAAATAAATAAAGAAAATAGTAAATCTTTAAGAAAAGCTCTATCCTCTGTGAGGACCTTAAACTTGATGATCTGTATCCAGTCAGATGCTTAAAATAGAGAAACATTTTGAACACACTGTGCAAGAGCAGCAAATGCTACAATTTGCTAACCCAGTGCTTCTCTAGAAAATGCAAAGTTTTAAAAATGCCATTAAACATTTCTTTATTCCAACACTAGGACACTGCAGACCCTCACTGCAGTCTGTTCCTTCTCTTGTGAGGTCATCAAGTTAATCAGATGCTTCTCAAAATAAAATTTTACGACACACGGCGCATGTGCAACTATCACCCCGATCTGCCAAACTCAATGGTCCTCACTGGATGCTCATAATCCAATGTACATTTACTTTGCATGCTGATCAATAACTGAATCAAGTTAACTGAAAAAATTACAAATAAATTAACAAATACATATATAAGCCCATTTTGTGACATATCTGAGGCATGGTGTGCAAATTAGTCATGTGAGAAGGATAGAGGTCAGTACTTTAACTCCACATCCCACCCTCTGTGCACAAACCCTTGCAGTCTATAAGTATAGCCAATGTTTTAAAAAATAATATATATTTATATATTCTTCTTTTTAGGTATTTACCCGATTATATTAGTGGTGATTTCGATTCAATACAGCCAAAGATTAAAGAATTTTACAAGGAAAAGGTAAGATATTATTTTATCTTTTATACATTTTAATTTATTTATTTTAATTCTTTATTTGTGTATTGATAGCAGGTACATTCAAGGTAACAACAATTTGTTACAGCATAAGTGATAACATTGATCACAGTTGATTCAAGTTATGCAAACAGCTTTTAGGTTCCAGGTATGTTCTAAGAGAGTGGTGGGGCATTAAGTGTGCCTTAGATCCCTCGTTCAAGTATCTACTGTCCAATACTTTTTATATTATAGTACAAACAGAAATTAACTTAAAGAATCAAAGAGAAGTGAAAGAACGAAAAGAAAATGAAACTGCTGGGCTAGAGAGATAGGTATCAGCCCCTGTGAGTATGTTGTTTCCTAGATAATCTGTGGACCCGTGCACTGTGCTTTACCCCACCCACGGGGGTGATCCCTCAGGATGGAGGTCCAAGGCTCCATGCCACACCACAGGGAATCTCCCGTTATGTCTCATTGATTCCCTCATCGGGCAACCTTTAATCTTTCTGTTCCTGTCCTACAATTTTTTTATTTTTGGCTTTAGTGACCAGGCGGTTACTTGCAATGAGTGTGAGAGTAGCAAGCATTGTGTGACATTATCCTTGCTTCTGCAGGGGTAGCAGAATTGGTCTGGCACACAAAACCTTCTCCTACCTACAGTTTTTACCTTATGTATATATTGGGATTTTTTTACATTTATATTTGCTATATATACATGTTTTATTGTTTTTACCTGGTTGATCCCGCTACATGTTATTTGGGCAGCCAACTGTGATATTTGCTTTGGGGGTCTTTCTGGTGATTTAGCTTCTCAAACATAGTCTTTAACTCTTTTTTTATTTTGGTTTTCCCTGGTGGTCCTGGGGGGCATTTACAGCATTTTCAGCATTCTTCTGAGTGTTTATAGCTTCAAGAACAGTCCCTATTTCCATCTGTTTATTATCAGGAAAGCCTCAGGAGGATGGAGACCCATATTGGAGTATTCACAAGTTCAAGGTGGAATCTCTGCAGTTCATTGTAAAAGTGGAATGGTTGATGTCTGTAGACTTGCAGTACTTGCAGGTTCCTCAGATTTTACGGTAGAGCAGGGGTGGGGAACCTTCGGCCCCCTAGATGTTATGGACTACATCTCCCTTGATGCTTTGCCAGCATTATGGCTGTAAGACCATTATGGGAAATGTAGTGCAGAACATCTGGAGGGCCGAAGGTCCCACATCCCTGCCATAGAGGAAAGGCATCTTCAATTCAGAGCCCCTCGCTTTGGTCTCAGTACTGCACATCGGACATTCTCCAAAGTTCGAGTGGTCTTTATAGCATAACTGAGAAAAAAGTGCATTGCTATTTACCATTATCTGGATGATATAATTATCCTGGTACACTACAAGAGCACTCTGATAGACCATGGTCAGCTTTGAAATCAATTATTCCAGCTGCACAGCTGGAAGATCAGTGCCTCCAAAAGTCATAATTTCTCTCCCAGTCAGTGTTATATCTGGGTGCCCTTTTCAACACAGAACAAAGCGCAATTTGTCTCTCTCAAGAAAGGGGGAAAAGGCATATCTCAAAAGTCAGAAAAATGTTGTCTGCCAAGACATTGGCAGATTTTCTCAGCCATGTGGATGGATAGATCCAGGGGAATGGTGCCTATCAGACAAAGTCCTTCAGATGATATTGGAAAAATGTGGCATAACTCAAGTGAACTAATGGCAACTTGCTGCAACAGGAAAATCTCTATCCTCAGGCTCTATGAAAGAATGTATTTTCATGCAGGTGGCAATTCAATCTGAGATATGCATTTACACATACTCCTTGCATTTCCACATTCACTTCTGAGTTTGCTGCTAGAACCTGACCATGGTTTCCTCTTCTTCTGAGACTATGCAGGGAACCTACATAGAATCTCCCAAGAGTTCCATCCCTTCTCTCCATCAATGCATGGAGGTTGCAAGGGAAATGCAGAATAACAAATGGTTCTCCTCTGCAGTAATCAATATCACTTTGCAGGCCAAGAATCATTCCACTTCAACTATGTATTACAGAGTATGGTGGATGCTTTCTCTTCCTGTGTTCTTTCTAGGCAAGTAGAGATCTTACATCCCTCTATAAACCTCTCTTCTGTAATTCCTACAATCTGGACCAGATAAAGGTTTATATTGCAATATATATAGGTTAAACAAAATTAATGCCCTGTCTCTGTATCCCCTGTCAAAGAGAGGGGAGACAGGCACAGGACAATCTGGTCGTATGGTGGTACCAGCTCCACCTGAAGGCTTCACCCAAACAATGAATACTAGGAAAAGAATAAAAATAATCTCCAACTAGGGAGATCTTAATGCTGGTAACAATAATACGTAAAAAAACACTACTGGAATGATGACAATTGTCTCTAACTTGGTTATGGTAGGTATATAAACGAGGGAAAGTAAAAAGCAATTATTCCAATTATCATTACATGTGCCCTTTAAACAAAAAAATGTACATATATAGCTTTATTGGTACTTCAACTTCAAAGGTACACTGTGAAAAAGGAGAAGCACAAACCTTAGACTGGCTAATAGTAGACTAGCAATATTAAGTCTGCTTTTAATAATGTTGCATTAGTCTCAATATTGCAAATATCCTGATATAGTGATAAATTATCCACTTAATAATCGCCTTAGTGATCAAATGCAACGTAATATATACTTAGAAAAAATTGCCGTCTGTGGAGTTAAGATCGCAAAATTATCCTCTAAATCTACAGGGATATATGTAAAGAGAAGATTTCGATGTACCATTACACCTTCGTCAGGGGCTAAGCTTACCTCCTGAAAGCCCGGGACTTTTAAACGAGTTGCAGCCAATGCGGTGTAAATCTCCCTCTCGTCATTGGTGACGCATAGATTTCCCTTGCGTCATTGATGATGTGTGGTACCGGGGGGGGTGTTTCACACTGACGTTATCCGATTGACAGGACGGACAGTTCCAATCACCCAACCTTAAATTTGTACCTAGATTTATTGGTACATTTCATGTCCTTAGCAAGTAATGAAGGATGAGGGTAAAAGCTGTAATTGTCTAAATGATCTCAGGAAGCCACCTTGTATTCCAACTTTAAAGGGCAGGATAAATTTATACATATTGTAACATAATCCACTTCCCCTAATGTAGTGGGGGGATTATTTGACTCTGTTCCAACATTCTTATGATGAACATGATATGTCCAATGTTAAAACTGTCCCTATACACTGTTATGAAAAACTCTTAAGGGGATAGTATCATCAATAATTACTATCCTAGTATTTTATATATTAAGCTTATATTCTGTGGGTTGAAGGTAAGTATTGCTGTTCAAAATATTTACTTAATTTTTTTCTGATTGCTACATTCTATAAATGAGTGTCAATATTTACAGTGCATTCCAATATTTACATGTTATATATTATTTGAGATTGTGTGATAAACAGGGAATAAGAGAAACCCTCGTTCAAACCCTTTGGTGACAGTGTTTGCAGGCGGTAAATCCAATAACACTCCCTCCTTCTCAGACACTGGTCCCAGTTGCCCCTTCTCTGGTCCTGTCTCACCAGTTCTATGCCTTGAAATTTAAGAACGGTTGGATCTCCCAGATGGAAGTTCTTAACATGTCTAGAGATTGGAGTCTCTATATGTCTTACAGTTTTTACAGAATTAACATGTTCCAATATTCTTCTCCTGAAGGGACTACATTTTTTCCCCACGTACAGCATCATGCATTGAGAGGTAATCAAATACACTAAGCCCTTGGAGCTGCAGTTAAAGAAGGAAGGAGTGTCAAGTCAAACTGTTTGAGCTATTTTTGAACATTTTGGACTCTTTTTTTGATAAAATCACAGGCTTTGCATCTACCACACCTGTATGTTCCTTTCAAACTATTTGATAACCAGTGGGTAGGTGCTGTAGTTCTCTGGAAATGACTGTGTACAAGGGAATCCTTAAGATTCCTTCCTCTTCTGGCTACTAAGCATGCCTTTGACGGTACAATGTCTTTTAATTGTTCATCCTGTTTTAACAGTGGCCAGAACCTGTTCATAACGGATCTAACTCGATCCCAACCTGCGTCAAATGTGGCAACGCATCTAAGTTGTTTCTGTTCCGATCCCTTCATTTTCAGGGAAGATGAATTATCTTTCCTTATAAGATTCTCTCTCTCGGTAAGGAGAGCTCTATGATAAGCTCTCTTAAGACATTTGTTTGGGTATCCTTTCGATCTAAACATCAACCGCAGCTCTCTAGCCTTAGACTTGAAATCCTCAATGTCCGAACAATTACGCCTAAAGCGTAGATATTGGCCAATGGGAATTCCCTTTTTCTGTGGAGTTGGATGGTGACTCCTCCAATTTAATAGACTATTAGTAGCCGTACTTTTCCTAAATAGGTTGGTCTTTATTGTTCCATTGGAATTCGGAGACAAGGTGAGGTCCAGGAAGGTAAGGGAGGGAGTACCCACTTCAGCTGGGAATTTCAGGTTTAAATCATTGATGTTGAGTGTCTGTACAAAGTGGGAAAATTGTTCCCCTGTGCCTGTCCATATAATCACAATGTCATCTATGTATCTTTTCCAATAGTAGATGCATCGGGTGAAGACATTATTGGGATCTGCAAAAACTATTTGCTCCTCCCACCACCCCAGGTGCAGGTTGGCGTAAGAAGGCGCGCAAGATGTCCCCATCGCCGTTCCCTGCACCTGGTGGTAATACACTCCATTGAACAGAAAAAAAATTATGTGTCAAGACAAACCTGAGAAGATCTATTATAAAGTCACTATGTCCATCTAAGTGGGTGCCTCTTTTCCTTAAAAAATGGCTAAAATGTTTAAGTCCCAAGAAATGAGGACTTGAGCTGTAAAGGGACTCAACGTCCAGGCTACAGATTGATCAGGCATCTGAATTTGAGTTAGTTCCGCCACTGTTTGCTTTGTATCTATTAGATAGGAAGGTAATTGAGATAATAGAGCAGGGGTAGGCAGGGGCGTACCTAGAGCATTTGGCACCCGGGGCGGACCCTGAGTGTGGCACCCCCCCTCCCGCCCACCCCCCATAATAAAAATGTAAGAAAACACCCACACTTTTTTCAATGTTTTCAATAACATTTATTTCACAAATTTGTAAACTGTATATCAACTTTAAAAAAATGAAAAAAACTATGAAAAATAAATTAACTTAGAAATAAGAAATAAATAAAATTTAAATAATTAACATTTACTTAATATACTTAATACACCCCCCATAATTAATCCACCCCCTGATAATTAATCCACCCCCATATTAATCCACCCCCATAATTAATCCACCCCCATAATGTCCATACCCTAATTAATACCCAATTCATAATTAATACCCCCATAATTAATCCACCCCATAATTAATCCACACCCCATACTAATACACCCCCATACTAATACACCCCCCTATAATTAATACCTCATAATTAATCCACTCCCATAATTAATCCACTCTCACTAATCCACCCCCCATACTAATCCATCCCCCATAATTAAACTCCTCCCCCTCCCATACTAATACACTCTATAATTAATCCACCCCTATACTAATACCCCCATACTCATTACACCCACCATAATTAAACTCTCCTCCCACATTACACCTCCCCATAATTAATACACTCTATACTACACCCCCATAATTAAACCTCCCTCCCATAATTAAACCTCCCTCCCATAATTAATACACCCACCATAATTAATACACCCCCCATAATTAATACACCACATAATTAAACCTCCCTCCCATAATTAAACCTCCCTCCCATAATTAATACACCCCCATAATTAAACCTCCCTCCCCTTTAATTCTTTAATTATACACCCCCCATAATTATACACCCCCCTTTTAATTAATTTAATAACATCACATAAATTACATAAACACATAAATGAATAACATCACATAAATTACTACTCACGTTTTGATGATGCCTTCCCTCCGAGACCGACCACAGGATCCTTGCGCTGAAGATCCGTGAAGGCGGACTGTCGGCGGCGCTGCATACGGCGTCATCACTCCGCGTCCCGCAAGACTCCTCCCCCTTCTCAGCCTCCGCAAAGGTGCTGCCGCTGTGCGCAGCGTAATGATTGGGGCCGGGGGGGTGACACATGACACTGGAAGTCATGGCAACCCCCTAGTCAGTGGCACCCGGGGCACCAGCCAGCCCTTGAAAAAGCCACTGGGTGGCATGTCAAATATGTGCGTTTCTAAAGCCTCTCACAAATCTCCTCCTGGGCTGCTACAACCACTGCCAATACCTAATGCTCCATGGACCCATTTAGCCATGGATTTCATGGTGGATCTGCCCAGCTCAAACGGATTTAACATAATCCTTATGGTCATAGATAGATTCTCAAAAATGGCACATTTTGTACCTCTGAAAAAATTACCCTCTGCTCAAGATCTTGTACAAATATTTTTGAAAGAGATCTTTCGGTTACATGGAGTGCCAAAAAACATAGTATCTGACAGGTACCCAATTTATTTCTAGGTTCTGGCATGCCTTTTGTAAGCAATTGGGTATAGAACTTTCATTTTCCTCAGCATATCACCCTCAGACTAATGGTGCAGCAGAGAGGGCCAATCAGTCTTTAGAATCTTATTTACGTTGTTTTATCAATGCCAATCAGTCTAACTGGTACGAACTCTTACCCATGGCTGAGTTTGCGAGAAATAATGCGACTCATGAATCCTCTAATCATAGTCCATTTTTTGTAAATCAGGGTTATCAGATACTGTTATTCCTGCCTTGAACACCCATTTGGATTCTATTCATGACACTTGGGATTCCGTTCATACAGCACTACAGAAGGCATCAAAACGTGCTAAAATCCAAGCTGATAAGAGACGGGGTGCCAATCCTGTCTATCAACCAGGAGACAAGGTATGGTTATCCACACGTCATATCAAACTTAAGGTTCCTTCCATGAAATTTGCCCCTCGGTACATAGGTCCTTTTCGGGTCCTCCGTCGTATCAACCCCGTGACTTATTCATTGGCACTTCCGACTCACATGAGAATTGCCAATTCATTTCATGTGTCCTTGCTTAAGCCTCTTACTTGCAATCGATACACTAAAGTGGCTGCCCCTCCTCTGCCATTGGTAGTGGGTGATCAGGAGGAGAATGAAGTTCGTACTATATTGGACTCCAAAATCTCCAGGGGTATTTTGTCTTATCTAGTTGACTGGAAAGGATATGGTCCTGAGGAACGTTGTTGGGTTCCTGCTGACCAGGTTCATGCGCTCCGTCTTATCCGGTTGTTTCACAACCGCTTCCCTCATAAGCCGGCTCCTTCCCGCCCGGTGAGCGGTATTCGAGTGAGGGGTACTGTTGAGGCTCCAGTGCCCAACCGGCACGACCTTGCCGATATTGCGAGCTTACCTGCTCGCCGGGAACCGCTCCTCCGCATCTTCTGGGCTTTGAGCCCAAATCAAAGATGGCACTGACCACGTGGTCGCGCACACCACAAGCATCTCCCCTCAAATTTATACGGACATGCGTGTGACATCACGACGTCAACGCACGCGCACATGCTGGGGTCAGAGGTCACCCTCTGACCAATCAGAGCCCAGAGAGGGATATTTAAATCTGTGACATCCGCTGATATGTTTTTCTGTAGGTCGTCAAGGAGGGCCTTAAAGGACCGCGGTCGTGACCCGGGATGCGTCCGGACCCGGTGGTGCTTTCAGCGTTGGAGAAGGTGTAGGTGAGAATTCTTCTGCCGTGTCGTCGGAGAACTCCTCAGAGATGTCTGAACAGCCACCAGAAAGCGTCGCCATCTTGGGCCCAGGAACACCATGCACTTGCCTCCACTTGTCTCCAATAGTCAGCCCATGGTTAGGTTTGTCCAGCTTCGATTTTTTTTTTGTTTTTCGACCCATTTGGCTCAGAATTGCTAGAGGGGTTCCCAGTCCGGGTAATAAGGTGGGTTGTTGGGGTGTTCGGCTTCGTTCTCCATTAGAAACCCAGAGCTGCAGGCTAGTGCGACCGCTCAGTGCAGGGATCCAGCTCCGCCCCCATTGTAAATAAATTTTAAAAAGTTTTCTTATTCAAAAAGACCTTACACCTTCTTTGCCCCTGACCCATTCATTCATAAAAGTTTTCAGTATCATTTTTTATTTCTGTATGCAAAACTTTATGGCTGGTAGTAGTGTTGAGATATTTAAAAAAAAAAAAAAAGTGCCCTCCTGTGCCGCTGGGACATTCAGGGGCATACTGTCTCTTTAAATCAGTCCCAGTGCTATAGCACAATGTAATTTCTCGTTTCTCAGAGTGTGCATATCCTGAAATAACCCATAGACATATATATCTGTAAGATATCCTGGTTCTTTTCTATGTTTGGTAGCGAAAGGTATCAATCATTTTGATATCTACTATACCTTATACTTCATGAAAAAATATATTTCTCCTTACAAGTTAATAGGCATTTTGTGAATTTGCGCAACTCATCTTGTGTCTGTTCTTGTTCCAACAAAGCTGGAAACTCAGAAGAAGAACTATATTGTACCTATAAATTGCTCACTGCTTGCTCAAAGTAATCACAGCCTAAAACAAATTTTTTCACAGTCTGCCAGCAGTTTTTTCCATCTAAAATCTATTTGCACTTTTTGAGTTTCATTTATTTTCTGAGCTTCTATAGTTATAAAGGCAACAGTGTTTAACCCTTCAGCCAAATCTCATTCTCTTCACAGCGTGAAGGAAGCAGGAAGCATCTCATGCTGTGCTCAGAGGCAACAAGAGGATGAAACAGATAGCAAGACGATTTCACATACAGCAAACCACAAAATGGCTCTTACCTGCTTCTCATGTTAAATGGAAATTATCACTTTATTACAAGCATGTTAATTAAACACAGCATGATAGGAAACTCAGTGTGACGTTTAATTTAGGTGTAGCGTGCATGTCTTTATCACAAACGTTTCTGTCTGAGAGATATGTATACCTATGTGAAGCTTTGTCATATTTATAATATGCTGTTCAAGGTAATGTGGGGCTTGCTATAAAATATAATACAGCAAGGTGGAATATCATAAAGGAATGTACAAAACACATAGCCAGCTGCGTCACTAGGGGTGTCGGGACTGCACCAGCGGACAGCCTCAAAGCGGGTGACATTGGGTGGGCTGCTTCTGTATATGGTCAGTGCATTGGGTGAATGGCTTCTTAGCCACCGTTTAGTGTAGAAATCTCCTTTTGGGCTCCCTCTGCCCTGACAATCAGCTACACAGTGCAGGGTAGGGAGAGCAGTAAAGGCCCTGTAACGGCACCCTCAGCATAAAAGGGTTAAACCGCCGTTTAGTAGATCTTCCCTTCCAGAGACACAGGCACAGCTACTGCAGAACACCAATCCGCCGAACAGGAAACCATATGAATGCTGTAAACAGCCGAATAGGAAAAACCATACAAATAGGTTTACACTCCTAGCAGTCAAACTGAAACAGCATACAATAAATCCCCCCAAGAACGAGACAAAGCTCCTTGTTGAGGGTCAAGCAGTGAACAGACAGCGCTGTGGGTTTATTGTGCTTATGTACACATTCTTACACATTAGTACCACCCACAGGGTCTTGGAACACAACCAATAAACACATACAATACACTCAGACACTCCCACACAAAATCCTCCCCTCTGCCTGTGATTCAATTACCTTACACAATGGATAATGTAATTATAACAGTTATTCATAACTTGAAAAGTATGCATCACATTCACATATAACGTACATTTTCAGAATCAGCATTCTCCAAATACAAACATACGTCAAATTCATACAAATTGGTCCAATGGTTCAAAAGATAGATCGTAGTCCTTTGTGACCAAAGGAAGCATGGCTTTTCTGCCCAAAACCAGTTCCACAGAGTCTTCTATCCTGGAGATAATTGGAAGTAATCCAATTATCTCCAAGGACAGAGGCAAAACTCCATTGAACACATGGCAGCAAAAGACAATAAAATACATAAAAATATATAACTGTGCAGCCATTGCATAAAACAGGTACATTCAACATATCCCCAGATAGTTCAGATCTGAGCGCACATTATTACTGAATGGCGTTCAGATCACACACATACAGTTCAATTGCCATGGAGCCAAAGTCTTTCCCATAGTCTTTCATTATACGAATGGGCTCCATGGCATAGCTATTTGGGGTATCACTGCTCAAACAGGGCAAGCACCAAATGACCCGGCTTTCTTGTCTTTTCAGGGGAAAATCAAGCCTTTTAACATGGGGCCATAATCCAAAGGCAACAGGAGAGCAACCAGGCTTCTCCAATGCAATGTGGCGAGATTGGTCTCGTCACAGGCCCCGTTCAGTGAGGACCAGAGGGCTCAGAGATTTCCCTGTGACCTACTTTTATTAGCTGTATGGTTCACATGAGCACACCTATATGTTATGATTGGCCAGGTAATGGAGGGTGTTTAGTGTCCAGACAAAGTGAAATTGTGAGGGAGCAATGACTGTCAAGTGATCCCTCACAATGCACACTATTTTGCTAAAGCCCCCGGGATATTGGTCACTCGAACAAGAAAGGGAATAGCTAAACACTGAAGATCACCGTGTTTTATAACAGGCTCGGTGGGATACTGTATGACAATAAAGTGGAAATGTGTGTTAGTGAATGTGTGTGTGTCAGTAAGATTGTGTCATTGAGTGTATCGTAGAAAAATTGTGTGTCATTAAGAGTGTGTGTGTCAGTGAGTATTTGTATGCATGCATCATTGACAGAGTGTGTGTGTGTCAGAATGAGTGAGTGTGAAAAAAAATTATACACTGGGAGTTTGAGGGTTCTGCGCAGTATTTTAGCTGTTCCTAGAAACTGCACTCTTCTGGACAGCAATCTCAGATGTCTCCATCTTCTCGTGTTCCTTCTTACTGATATTATAGTCACTGGGTATTGCCACATTCACCATGACTGCAGTCTTTCGTTCCTTGTCTACCACCACGATGTCGGGTTGGTTGGTCAGCACTTGCCTGTCTGTCTGGATCTTGAAGTCCCTGTCATACTCGACTACCCTTTGTGGTATCTCCTATCTGGACTTAGGCATGTCCAATCCATATCTTGTGCAGATGTTTCGGTACACAATCCCAGCAACTTGGTTGTGTCTCTCTGTGTATGCTGTTCCTGCTAACATCTTGCATCCGGCTGGTGTGGTAGACTTCTAGTAATCTGGTGCTAAGTGCCTGTTCCTGTGCTGCTAGGGTTATTGCCTCAGTGCTGTCTTTCAGTCCTGCCTTTTACAACCACTGGTAAGATTTTGTCATGTGAGCCATATCCACTATCTGCTGGTGGTACACCCCATGGAGAGATTTGTCTTGCCAAGGAACCTCCTCTTTTTCTACATCCTCTATTTTTTTGAAGTCTCTTGCATTTCCTTAGCAGTTCATCTTTGGGAGCCATCTTCGTCATGTACTTGTGGAAGCTCTGTGTTTCATACAGGACTGTGGCCTTGACACTCATCAGGCCCCAACTTACTTCCTTCCGGCAGGTGTACAGTCTCTGGGTGCTGGATTTCGGATGGAATCCTCCATTCATAGTGAGTAGTTTCCTGGTCTTGACATCCATGATGACCAGTTCTTCTCTTCGCCAGGTTATTATTCCAGCTGGGTACCAGTAGGGCATATGTGTTGATGGCTTGGATCTTGTTCTTGCCATTGAGCTGGGAATTCAGGACCTGTCTGACTCTTTGGAGGTACTTGGATGTTGCTATCCTCCTTGCCTCTTCCTCATGGTTGCCATTTGTTTGTGGTACCCCCAGGTACTTGTAGCTGTTCTCTACATCTTCTATTTGGCCTTCTGGAACTTCAACTCCTTCTGTCCTGATCATCTTTTTGATATCATCCGCCCGCACTTCTCTAGTCCGAATGACATTCCGATGTCCTTGCTGTATATCCTAGTTAAGTGGATCAGTGAGTCAATGTCCAGCTCATTCTTGGCATACAGCTTGATGTCATCCATGTAGAGTAGGTGGCTGATGGTAGCTCCACTCTTGAACCTATATCCGTATCCACTCTTATTAATGATCTGGCTAAAGGTGTTGAGGCTATGCAGAACAGCATTGAGGATATTGCATGCCTTGAGTTATTGTCCTGGAATTGGCATTGAGAGTTGTTTTCCACTTCCCCATCGAGTTCTCGATGAAAGCTCTTATTGTCTACCTAACCTTGTAGAGAGCCAAGCATTCCAGTATCCATGTCTGTGGCATTGTGTCATAAGCTTTCTTGTAGTCAATCCAGGCGGTGCACATATTGGTCTGTCTGGTCTTAGAATCCCTTTCGACTGCTTGGTCTACCAGCAATTGGTGTTTTGATCCTCTTGTGTTGTTTCCAATCCCCTTCTGAGTATTGTTCAAATATTGACTCATATGCCCTTGGATCTTGGAGACTACGATGCCTGACAGGAGTTTCCGTGTTGTGGGGAGGCAGGTTATTGGTGAGTAGTAGGATGGTGTTGTTCCCTTGTGAGGGTCCTTCATGATCAGTATTGTTCTGCATTGTGGTAGCCAGTCAGGGTGGGAGCCTGTTGCTAGTAGCTGGTTCATTTGTGCTGCTAGACGTTCATGCAGTGCTGTTAACTTCTTTATCCAGTGGCTGTGGATCATGTCAGGTCCTGGGGTGGACCACCTCTTCATGTGTGCTGCTCTCTGTTGATTATCTTTGACTGTGATGGTGACTTGTTCCGGTTCTGGCAGCATGCAGTGGTCTGCTTTCAGGTCTAGTAGCCACTGGGCCTCAGTGTTATGAGATGCTTCTTTCTCCCAGATATTCTTCCAGTAGTGTTCAGTATCAGCTCTGGGTGGGTCTTGCAAAGAGATGTTATGGTTACCCTGTAGCTGTTCTTTGGTAAAGAGGGTATTGATTCTCTTAACCTCTGCTTCTCTGGTGTATCTGCTCAGTCTGGTTGGCAGTGCGGTCAGTCTATATATATATATATATATATATATATATATAACATACAAGATCCAGCACAGAATTTTCTAGGCTCACAGAATGTAAGTTATTTTAAAGCACCTCACCTAGGCAAAAATAATGGGGGTTTAGTTACATTGCATAAGCTTGCCACAACGTCAATGTACCCCATTCTTGGCAGGTCCTACTCTAACAGTCTAATGCCGGCTTTTATGAGATGAATCCACTTACTTTTAAAAACCTTCCTCCTTGGACTGTCTGCACTGCAAGTTTAAATAGGGCCCTTGAATAAGTGACAGAGTGAGGTTCAAAATTGGCCCCAGCAGAACACATATAATATACATGTTCAGGTGAGTGCAGCCCTCTTGGTTTTATATATATATCTGTATATATTATGTGAGTGTTTGTATGTCAGTGAAATTGTGTGTGTGTTAGTGAGAGATAGTGTGTAAGTGACTGTGTGTATGAGTTAAACATGTGTCCATCCCATAAATATATATTAGTTGTATAGTCTATATTAATATAATTATGCATTCAATTAAAAACAGATTTACTTAAAAGAACATTATAGGGTCAGGAACACAAACATGTATTCCTGACCCTAAAGTGTTAATAACACCATCTAGCCTCTCTGTACCCCCTTCACTCCCTTGTCCCCCTTAATATAGTATAATCTTACCTTTACTCCAGTCTGCTGCTGTGACTCTGCCCCTGATCTGCCTCTTTGGCTGACATTATCAGAAGTGTTAATCAAAGCCAACCACAATGCTTTCACATAGGAATACAGAAAGCTGTAGTAGTTCTGGTGAATATAGTTTAACGTTAACCCATCAGACTAAGTATTCTCATAGAAATGTAGGTCCATGAGGTTGTGGCACCAACCCCTGTGACACCACTACACATTGCGAGCAACATACAAATTTACTTTTTTAAACATATAAAAGGAGACACATACTGTACAACTATAGATACTTGTTACATATACAATAGACCTATATAATATGGTAATACATTAATGGGGTGCTCTAAGATCCATAACCACTACAGTGTAAGCTCGTTTGAGCAGGGTCCTCTTCAACCTATTGTTCTTGTAGGTTTTTGTACTTGTCTAATTTATTGTTAAATCTCCCCCTCTGATATTGTAAAGCGCTATTGAATATGCTGGTGCTATATATCTACCAATAATAATAATAATGAAGCATGCCATCGGCACCAAACCCTGGTTCTATGTCAAACACTTCTCATTTTGACATAATCCTGGGGTCCCCTGGGCTCGCGTGGCTTGGTTCCTCAGTTGCCAAATGGTTACAATTTTGCATAAGCAATATCATTTTTGTCCAAATATGGATGACGTTTACCGGCTGTGTGTGTTAGCAGGTCACTGCATGTCTACAATTTACTTTCTGTGCCTTGAGTCAAATTGACCTGTTCTGTGTGTATTTGAGCTGAGGTTCATCCAGGCTGATTTACCTTTTGTTATTTTCATCAGTTTGGTCTAATGAGACTGTATATCTTTAAAGGCCCAGTGTCCATTTTGAGCTAAACAGCTTAGCAATGCTGAAGTGGTAGTGGTATTTCCAAATTGAGGGAAAAAGCAATAATTATACTTTTACAGGAGGTAAGTCAATTAACAGTTTTATAAATCTATTACTTATTAAAAAAATATCCACTGCTTTTAAGGTTTGTTTTGTTTAAGAAGATAGTTTAAAAGCTATACCAGTGGCTCATCCAGCATTTACACTTGTTAATCTTCCCATGTAGCATATCTGTTAGAAAGGGATATTTGCACTTTCAAATCTTTTAGGACAATGTTACACTGACAAATGTGCAGGTATTTGAAACTGAACAGTTTTCTAGCTCCATTTCAGTATGATTTTTAAATCAAATTTCGCTAGTATGATATAGAGACATTCCCTTGATTTTCCAAAGGCCTGTAATGTAATTAAACACAATACCCTTCAAAATACATTAAAAAAAACTCAGCTACTGATGATGTGTGCACGTGGAGCTCCTAAGGTAGATTGTCAGACCTTTTCTATGATCTTAATTTCTAAATGACATTTTCAATGGGTGCAATGCGCATGTATATAAATAACACCAATATTTATGCAAACAAATCAATGTAATCACAATTGGGACTGCATTACATGATGATTTCTCAGAGGTTGGAAGATGGACTGCTAAATCCAAACTTTGTTTATATAGTAGCTGAACATTTGCAATTGTACTTAGAAAAAAACAGACTACTAAATCTAATCAATCCCTAACAAAATATTATATCCAAGTCTAATTGTAAGCTGGTTAACGTTACAATTAATATCTTGAGAGGAGGTTGGATCCCAAAGCTCATTGGGCTTCACATTGAAAAACTATCTCCAAACCTTATCGAAAAACTAGCAACTACCTTCAATCAATGATCCATATTGATGCCCCTCCTCGTTCCCTCCGCTCTGCCCGTGACCACCTCCTGACCGCTGCTCACATCTGTACTACTCGCGCATGCAGGACCTCTCACGGGTGGCTCCTTTCCTATGGAATAGCCTGCCTACCGCCATCAGACTCTCCCCTAGTCTTCAAACATTTAAGAAGTGCCTTAAAACCCATCTCTTCAGGAAAGCTTATGGCCTCCCAGAGTAACCTCTACCTTACATACTTGTCTCTTGCTCTCTCCTATAGGGCAGCACTCTACCCCCTCCTCCAGCTCTGCTTCACTCCCACCCTTTTTGATATTTCCTGTCCTAATGTGTCTTATACCCCACCTCCTATAGACTGTAAGCTAGTTTGAGCAGGGTCCTCTTCAACCTATCGTTCCTGTAAGTTTTCTTGTAATTGTCCTATTTATAGTTAAATCCCCCCCTCTCATAATATTGTAAAGCGCTACGGAATCTGTTGGCGCTATATAAACTAAATTCACCTCTGTACAATTTGTTCTCAAAGTCACTACAGTAGCTATCATTGTGATTGGCTGAAATAACTAAACCATAAAACTCTTGAATCCAGATGTACCCTTCAACTTTCTTGTCTGGTTTATAATTATATAGTTGGGAAACTCCCACACTACCTAAGCAGTATATTCTCTCCAGCTGTTTGCAACCTCAGTGACCTATGTTCCCCTCCACACTTTACTTTTCATTGTTGACTACAAAGGTACGAGTGTCAATTAGCTTTCTACTTTGGAGCCCCTAAAATATTGCATTTTACAAAATCTTCCACCAATTTGAAGTTTTTCTAAAACATCTACATCCATCTACCTTCAGTTTCAATCAAAATGCACTGTTAAAGGAACACTATAGTGTAAGGAATATACACATGTATTTATGACACTATAGTGCTGGAAAGCAGCATTAGGTCACTGGCACCCCTCTCCTCTGGAGATGAAAGGTGATTTTGTTCAATTTTTCTTCCATACCGCACAGGTCTCGCTGCGACTGGCCCCGCCTAGCTCTGTCTCCGTGACTGAGATTATCAATTTTGATTTTCTCAGCCAATCCAACACTTTCAAAGGCTATAGTGCATGCGCAGCTAAATACAGTGCAGCACCAACCAGCATCTCCTTATGAAGATGCCTTGAATCAATGCTTCTATGTGGGGAACGTTCAGCACCTTCATGCAGAGTGTGGAGATGCTGAACACCAATGCTGCACTGGACTAGGAAGCAACTCTAGTGGCCTTCTGAGTGACTGTCAATAGAGGTGTAACTAGCCAGCAATGTAAGCACTGCCTTTTCTGCAAATGCCCTATTTACAGTGCAAAAGCTGCAGGTATATGATATAGACACCAGAACCACTACGTCAAGAAATTGAGTGGTTTGTTTCTAGCAAATTGTTTTAAATAAAAAGAAAGATTAAGTCTGTATGTCTGAGGATATATTTAACTACTGAAAAAACTAATACTTGACAGGGTTTAAACAAATTTTCCTCAACTCAGTGTTAAGAGAAATAAAATAGAATATATTCAATGACCCAAGCTTTCTATTAGCTACGGCAGTGTGCATTCTAACAAGATTACCTTTTTCCACTTTATGAGATAGATAAATACTTCCAATCAAATTAGTCTGAAAGTAAAAAATTTCAAGAAGTCACACAAAATCTGTATGGATTGGAAAAGAAACATTCTCTAGTATAAACTGTGGACTAACGGAGTCTTTATGGTGATACTTGAACACAATATCTTTGATGTCGTATTGTGCAATATTCTTTGTATTAAATTGCAGTTGGTTAGAATTTTCATGGTAATGTCCCCTCAAAAAAATAAAGCTAATATGCTAGTATTAGGTTTTGTTTTACATTCAGGGTGAAGTAGTTTGGTATTTGTAGCTATGCATACACTGCGTGATTGTGCCATTTCCATAACACCCATTAATTAATGCCACACTGCCAGACACTACTGCCCGTTGCACAGTCACCTAGAACGAGAGATTTAGCTTTTTAATATTTGAGTGTTCACTAACTCACAGATTCCAATTAAAGTGTCAACATGACGACATTAAGCATTTTCACTCAGTTGCTACATGTCAATTTTGATAATGCATCACTTTAAAGAAATGGAAAATGTTCAACACATTGAAATATTTTTCCTATGTCTCGTTAGTGGTCGACAAATTGCTTTGAATTGAATCACAAATCATTTGTCTTTGATTTTTCTCTCCATTTAGCTTCACACTAGGGACATGGGCTTATGATTCTGAACAGGCAAACTAAGACCACAGGTTGTGAATGGCACCTTCCTCCGTCTTTCAATATCTGCTTGCAAACTTCCTAACAGTTCCTCTTGTCAAAACAGGGCATTTTAATTATAGGAAAGACCTCAAACATCTCTTAACAATCCAGACTTTAGGTATTGCAGAATTCTGTGTCAATGTGGGTTTTGATAAACATTGGACAGTTGTTGGTCCATTATCACTGTTTAACAAGTGTGCCTTGTGCATTGAGTGTGCAGCAATAAGGAGACTGCAATTATTCACATGATGTCCACCAACACACGATGGGTAGCATTTGTACACCCATACCTTACAAGGTAAGTACCATGGTTTGCCTGAACATTCTCGATACTTATAACATATTTCTTAATTTTATGATAATAAAACAATGCCGATCAGAATGTTATCTGTCCAACTCTACCAAAATGTCATAAAAAAAATGTTTGGCGTTTGATAAATTTAGAAACTGAAGACACATTGATTTCAATAACTACTTTATTATTTTTTTTTTTCATTATATTTTTTCCAGAATGCAAACATTTGCATTAACTTTACTATTTTACAATTTTACAAACTAGGTATAAAAAGAACATAAATAAACAAGATAAGTTATGCGTACCTAATTTCCAGGGAAGAGGAACCACTTATTCTTCCCCACCCAGCAAAAAATAATTAAAAAAAAAAATCCCAAAAGTACAAATGAACTAAAATAAAAAAGGGGTCTAACCAACATAAGATTAAACAAAAATTGCTCTGTTAGAACTTCATTTTTATACATTTTATTATAAGCTAAATTAATATTCCTTATTTGCAGTGATGCAAAAAAAAACAAACAAACATAAAATTGTCCCTTTTGTTTTATTTTTGTGGTTAAGGTTCAGTGGGTTAAGCACAATTAGATCATAAAAATACTGATAGCAAGCCATAGGGTTGATGATTAACCTCTTTGCTGCCAGAGGGGCTCATTATGTAAATCTCTACCAGCAAAACAGGGAATGAAACCTAATGGATTTTTGGTATTGCTAAGCGTTCAACGCTTGCAATATATTTATTTTGGCAGTACCAAATACTGGAGGATGCAGTTTCTGCCCTTCACTTGCAACATGTTTAGTCAAACCTACCATAGTAGGGTTACAAAATGTGGGGAGCTTTTATAAT
>OW240915.1:97062150-97139246 GCA_933207985.1 Pelobates cultripes | reverse complement strand
CCCCCATAATTAATACACCCCCATAATTAAACCTCCCTCCCCTTTAATTCTTTAATTATACACCCCCCATAATTATACACCCCCCTGTTACTTAATTTAATAACATCACATAAATTACATAAACACATAAATTAATAACATCACATAAATTACTACTCACGTTTTGATGATGCCTTCCCTCCGAGACCGACCACAGGATCCTTGCGCTGAAGATCCGTGAAGGCAGACTGACGGCGGCGCTGCGTACGGCGTCATCACTCCGCGTCCCGCAAGACTCCTCCCCCTTCTCAGCCTCCGCAAAGGTGCTGCCGCTGCGGCTGTGCGCAGTGTAATTATTGGGGCCGGGGGGGGTGACACATGACACTGGAAGTCATGGCACCCCCTTAGTCAGTGGCACCCGGGGCGGGCCACCCCCCAGCCCCCCCCCCCCTTAGTACACCACTGGGGGAAGGCAACCTTTTAGCAGCACTGTGCCGATAGAGAATGATGATGTCCTGATGAGGTCCTATTTTTTTTAAATTGAGGTGTGTATGCTGTCGTATTCTACTTGTGTTATTTTTATTGCAGTTGCATTGTATCGTTTTATTTGTGCGTGTATAAGCTATTATATTGTATATGTTCATTAGTAGTTTATGGTATTGTGTATGATACACATGAATGTGGGCTGTGTATGAGTGTTGCTTGTGGAATTGTGTGTGGATGGATATGTCACATTGTGTGTTTGGTAGTGTGTGGGGGCTGTTTGGGGTATTGCATGTGAAAGGCTGCATATGGGGTTGTGTGCAAGTATGTGGACTTTTAGTGGGTTACGTTTGTGCGGATTGTGTGTATGTTTTTGTGTGGGCTGTTCATATTATTTGTATGAGGGGAGGGTTATTCTGCTTTTCTGTGTATATCTTGCAGTGTGTGTGGCTTCCCTGGGTTCCAGTGGGGACCAGGCTGGCCAGATACAGGTCAAGGACAGGAGCTGCAACAGCAGCTGCGGGCTGCTCTACTACAGTGTGGATTCCCGTTCACAAGTGCTGGGATCACTTGCAATGCTTAAATTGAGGATTGTCCTTCACCACCTCTTCGTATTAGCAGATATCTGAAGTTTTACTGGGACTCCTGATAGGCCAGAGCCTGTTTGGCTCTAGCAGCCTGGAGTGCCGTGCAAATACACCTTGAGTGCCGTGCATGGCACTAGTGCCGTAGGTTGCCTACCCCGGTACTAGAGGTTTAAGGATATAATCGAGGTATATACTTGCCTTTTGTGTCAAGTTATTATTTCCCGAGACTATAGGTCTCCCAGTTAGTGTGCTATACTGCTTGTATATCTTTGGCAGGCTATAGAATGTTGAAATTCGTGGGTTATTATCTAGTATGAAATCATATTCATTTCTAGAAATCAATTTTTCGTCCAAGCTCTTTTGTAGAATTTCTTTTAACTCCTCCAGGAACCTTTTGGTGGGGTCTTGTTTGATGACTTTGTAGGTATGATGATCCGTTAGTATTTTCTTTGTCATTTCAACATATTTAGAGGTGTCCATAATCACGAAATTTCCCCCTCTTTCAAAGAATTCAAAGCCTTCGCCTCCTCTGTAGTCAAATTGGAATTGGGTTTCAAATTTAACTCTGATGTTGTGACTTTCCCAATTTCATAACACACTAACTCTACAAACGTCTCGACATATTTAGAGTTTGAGACAGTACTAACTTTTTTTCTTTAAGTCAGTGAGAGGGTACATTACTCCTCCACTGTTGTCATTTTCTTCTAACAATTCTGCAAGGATCATAGTCATTTGATAGTCCTTAGGTTCCAAACCTAGCGCCTTAGCTTTTTTCTCTTCAATGAGAAGATGATTTTTGTGTAATAAGAGTTTCCGTGCATAAAGATGGATATCTTTCACCCAAGTAAATTTGTCGAAACGTGGGATGGGTATAAACTAAAATATTCCCAATTCAGACTGTATTAACTTATACTTGGATAAATTAACACTCTGGTTGTTATTTAGGAACGATTGCTTCGATTGTATTGTTTTCTGGGTCTTAATCTCAATTGGGGGTGCCCCTCCCCCTGTTTGTCTAAAAAAGTTACTCCTTTTTTAAGAATGCCCCTATTCTGTTCATCTGAGTCACTCGACTCGTACTCAGAGGTTGAGACTTGGTCCCTATCAACTCTTCTTTTCCGCTGGAATCTCTTATATACATTGTCTGTTTTAAAATCTTTGTGATCTCTCAAAAATGTCTGATGTTTACGCTGTTTAATTATAGATTGATATTTTTCTAAATTGTTTTGGAGTTTGTTCTCATTGAGGCTAAAGGTCGGATCTATTTTAAATTGCTGGACTTTTTACACCCCTACCTCAACCTTTTTCTCAATTTAATTTAATTTTTTTGTTCTCATATTTACAAATTATTTGCATAAACCGTGCTGAACATTGGCCTGCAGCTTCTTCCTATTCCTTAATGAAGTCATCTTCATCTATATGTGTGGTAGGTGTCGTCGGGATTCGTAGCCCCCTAGGTATTAACCCTTTTTTGAGGTAATTTTCTAGGGATGCTATCTCCCAACTTGTCCTAATTTGCTGTTTATAAAGATAGATTAAGGTATTGAAGCCAGTTGATAGGAAATACTTTAACTCATCAGGTGGTAAAGTGGATTCTGAGAATATTATATCCGCATCTTGACACCACTTAGAGGTGTCTGGTTTATTAGAAAGGAATCCCGCCATATACAGTATGGGTGATAAATCTCAATTACGACCAGTCTATTAGTTGGGTCTTGAATCCTATAGTAAATGTATATAGCATTAAGATCTCCCTAGTTGGAGATTATTTTTCTTCTTTTTCTAGTCTTCATTGTTTGGGTTCAAGCCCTCAGGTGGAGCTGGTAACACCATCCGACCAGATTGCCTTGTTCCTATCTCCCCTCTCTTTGACAGGGGATACAGAGACAGGGCATTAATTTCGTTTCACCTATATACATTTACTATAGGGTTCAAGACCCAACTTTTTCTAGTCTTATATTGCAATACTCTAAAGGTCCATATCTCTTTTCTTTTAGCCCTTACTAGCCATAAATAAATGTAGCCAGTTTTCTTCCTGCAGTCTTAAAGATCAATCCCCCTGTTAAGTCTATTGCTATCCATGAGATTTGCCCTTGGTGATGAAAGCTCTGAAAACATCTAATTTTGAATCTTTGGTTTCCATTGCTCCACATTTTCTCGCCATCAAAACATCATTGCTGGTGGCTGTGGCATCTGGCAGGAGATTATCAGCTCTTTAAGCATTGTTTTCCAAGGAGCCCTATACAGTCCATTAAGACAGGTTTATCCTCAGAACTGTTCCTGAGTTTTGTCTTCTACTTTGACCTTAACAAGGAAATTGTGCTCTCAGCCTTGCATCCTATTTGACAAGATTATAATGAAGAAATTAAATGTTCAGCACTTGACTTGGTGAGATGTTTAGGATCTGCATTGATATATCTAACTGGTGTTCGTCTCAAAGTCTATTTATCATCCCTAATGGGGCTAGGAGAGGTCTTCTAAAGACCTTCTAAAGAATACAGCAGTAGGTGGATTGTTTTTATACAGGCTTACAATGCCTCAGGAGTTCCTGTCCCTGATGGACATAAGGCTTATTATACCAGGTTTCTGTTATCCCTTGGGTTGCAGCAGCTAATTTTTCTTCAGAACTGATATGCAGAACAGCCACTTGGGCCTCTGTCAACATTTTCATTAGACACTACCAGTTGGATGTCAGGGTTGGGCAATTTAATAATTTTGGCAAGAGTGTTCTCTCTTTATCTAATTTGTAAATAAGTTGTTTTTATTTTTATGATTGGTTTGTCAGTTTGGTTTTGTTAACAAACTTGCAAGTGATTTGGAGTCTTTGCATTTTCCTGTCCCTCCCTTGGTTATTGCTTGGGTATTACCCATTGTTGTTCTACCATGGATATGGCCAGAAAAGTAGAAAATGTATTCCTACTTTCTGTGATATTCTTTTTCCTGATCATAGGCCCTGGCAGCACATTGATCCTGTCCAGGGATCTTGTTGGAAACAAGACTGGGGTAAGGGACGAGAGGTAGGAGGTTGTATTTATACCTTTTATTTTTATTAGGTTCCTGTCTGATTAGGAATGGAGAAGAGCTACCCATTGTTGCTCTGCCATGGCCTGTTACCTGGAAAAAAAAATGATGGTAATGGGAATACATTTTTTTCATATATCTCATATTACTTTTTATCCACTCCTTCTCCCTCTACTATTTAGCCTGACTACTCTTAACTGTGTTTCTGTAAGACACTCTCACTTGTATTTTTTGTGCAATATTGTTGACATTTATCATATATCTATCCAAAAACTATTTTAAAGGATCTTACATGAAAATAATAAGGATAACAAAGAAGATAATGGAGATAAAAAAAGAGATAGATGAAATCATAAAAATGGCGGGCCTAAGAGAATTGCAAATGTTCATCAATAACTTTTTATACATGTCAATGTTATGGTTTCCTGTCTTATATTATTGTATTTTTATAATTAGACCAGTTAGACCATAGGGCCATGTTGTGTTAAGCCCACCACTGAATCACAGTACCCTACTATCAGTGGGTATTAGTATCTTAATCATATACAATATACACAAATGTAGCAAAAAAAATCTATTTATTGGTATTGAAAGCCATACCAATTTTAAGGCTTGTCATCACCATGCAGTGTATTTAAATATAAATAGCACACCATGATGAATGTAGACTGAAAAGGTCAAAGAGCAAGTTAAAACAAATAAAGCAGTGCATTAGAAAATCTAATTAGTGGTGCTAATTCAGTCTAGAAAACTATACGACATTGTCACTGTCATTGCAGTAATCTCTATGAACATACGATACTGATAATTTGAAGTTATTAAACATTAATATAGTTTGACAATTAAAACTATTTCATATATAACGTCACACGTAAGACCTATATTTACATCCAGAATTTTAAACAGGAGGTTTGATTGGAATTTTTCAAGTGTATTGAGACATATATATTTGTTTTAGTTACATAGATTAACTGTTCATGGTTGTATAGAAACACATTTATACAATGTAAATTTTTTTTTAAAAATTACACTTTCTATAGAAGCACCTAACAAAATTTAAATTTCTATTGAAAGTGAACAACATTTCAAGTTTATTTAAAACTATTTTGTTGAAGTCAGGAGGCTAGACTTTCCATACCAATAATAAATATGTGTTAAACAGCTGTACAACCATACAGTGCCTTGCAAAAGTATTCACCCCCTTTGACGTTTTACCTATTTTGTTATGTTACAACCTTAAGTTCAATGTTTTATTAATCTGAATTTTATGTGATGGATCAAAACACAATGGTCTAAGTTGGTGAAGTGAAATGAGAAAAATACATACATAAAACTAATTTTTAGAAATAGAAAATTGGCATGTGCGTATGTATTCCTCCCCCCTCCCCCTTTGCAATGAAGCCCATAAGAAGCTCCGGTGCAACCAATTAACTTCAGAAGTTACATAATTAGTGAAATGATGTCCACCTGTGTGCAATCTAAGTGTCACATGATCTGTCATTACATATACACACCTTTTTTTGAAAGGCCCCAGAGGCTGCAACAACTAAGTAAGAGGCACCACTACCCAAACACTGCCATGAAGACAAAGGAACTCTCCAAACAAATAAGGGACAATGTTGTTGAGAAGTACAAGTCAGGGTTAGGTTATAAAAAAATATCCAAATCTTTGATGATCCCCAGGAGCACCATCAAATCTTTCATAACCAAATGGAAAGAACATGGCACAGCAGCAAACCTGCCAAGAGACTGCGGCCCACCAAAACTCACGGACCAGTAAGGAGGGCATTAATCAGAGAGGCAGCACAGAGACCTAAGGTAACCCTGGAGGAGCTGCAGAGTTCCATAGCAGAGACTGGAGTATCTGTACATAGGACGAGAAAAAGCCGTACGCTCCATAGAGTTGTGCTTTATGGCAGAGTGGCCAGAAGAAAGCCATTACTTTCAGCAAAAAACAAAATGGCACATTTTCAGTTTGTGAAAAGGCATGTGGGAGACTCCCAAAATGTATGGAGGAAGGTGCTCTGGTCTGATGAGACTAAAATTGAACTTTTTGGCCATCAAAGAAAACGCTATGTCTGGCGCAAACCCAACACATCACATCACCCAAAGAACTCCATCCCACAGTGAAACATGGTGGTGGCAGCATCATGCTGTGGGGATGTTTTTCAGCAGCCGGGACTGGGAAACTGGTCAAAGTTAAGTGAAAGATGGATGGTGCTAAATACAGGGATATTCTTGAGCAAAACCTGTACCACTCTGTGTGTGATTTGAGGCTAGGATGGAGGTTCACATTCCAGCAGGACAATGACCCCAAACACACTGCTAAAGCAACACTTGAGTGGTTTAAGGGGAAACATGTAAATGTGTTGAAATGGCCTAGTCAAAGCCCAGACCTCAATCCAATAGAAAATCTGTGGTCAGACTTAAAGATTTCTGTTTACAAGCGCAAACCATCCAACTTGAAGGAGCTGGAGCAGTTTTGCAAGGAGGAATTGGCAAAAATCCCAGTGGTAAGATGTGGCAAGCTCAAACCAACTTGGAGCTGTGATTCCTGCAAAAGGTGGCTCTACAAAGTATTGACTTTAGGAGGGTGAATAGTTATGCACATTGACTTTTTTCTGTTATTTTGTCCTATTTGTTGTTTGCTTCACAATAAAAAAAAAAAAAACTTCTTCAAAGTTGTGGGCATGTTCTGTAAATTAAATGATGCAAATCCTCAAACAATCCATGTTAATTTCAGGTTGTGAGGCAACAAAACATGAAAAATGCCAAGGGGGTGAATACTTTTGCAAGGCACTGTATGCAACACTACAGGGAGGTGATGGGGGCAATTACCCCCTAGGAAATTTATTTTTTTCCCCCATGTGCCTCCCTCTCCAAACTTCCATGGTTGATGGGGAGAATAAAGATGTCCCTCACCAGCCAGGCTGCCCAGTTGTTGGGGGTGGGAGAAGGGAGAACGTTGTCTCCCTTTTTGTATGGTATCAGAGCATTGCCAAGAGCTCTGATACACTCCCCAACATCAGCTGGAAGAAGCTGTCTGTACCTACTGTGCAGACAAGCAGATTCTTCTATCAAACCACCAGGGATCAGGATTCGACCTGTTGAGGTAAGCCTTGGGGAGAGGGGAATAAACGTGAGGATTTTTTTTTTGTTCCTCCACCCCACTACTGTACCTATCCCCATCACAGCCTCCTTTCCGTCTTCACAGAACCTATCCCCCATCACAGCCTCTATCATCCCACATGAGAGCACCTACCACACTCATTAGAGCCACACCCACTACAGCCCATAATACCCCCTGCACTCTCGACAGCCCCTATGCACCCTGCACCCATTAGTCTCTATTCCCCATTCACCCTCTAAATCCCATATTACCCTCTGTACCCACTAAAGCTCCCATCCCTCCTGCATCTACTACAGCCTCTATCCACCCTCCACCCACCAAAGGCCCTATTACACCTTGCACTCACTACAGATTTTATCCCTCTGCACACAGTGCAGCCTCTATGCCATTGCACCTACCACAGCTTCTATCTTCCTACAACCACTACTGCCATGATTTAGTGGTGTAAATTATTAGTGTCCCCTACCCAGTTTTGACTGCAGTATTTTATGTGTCTGTTTTGTTCTTAAAATTGGCAATGTGTACAACAGATTTGTTTGTTGACAGTAGAGAGCTGAGTTTGCACTTACAGGTGATACAGAGTGGGACATCCTAAGATATATGCAAACGTGTGTGTGCGTGATGACACATTTCACCATCACTATGGCTTCATTAGGTGTCCTAGTCCTAGGAAGTACTGTGTGTGTTTGGAAGCTAGATATCAACTCTGAGGATTCAATCAGACTGGAGCCATGGGCTGGTATAGGGAGGCGATAAAGGAGTGCCGTTTTCTGGTTGTGCATTTTAATCTATCAATAAATCTTTCAAGTTATCCATCACTTCTGTATGTGTTGTATGGAACATCACCTCTGGAGTCTTTTCAGTTTGAGCAGTCTCTACCTGCTCTTTACTTGTGAATGCATTGAGAGATTTCTTTACTTCCCACTTGTATATACTGTTTTAAACAATATATGTTACTTTTCTCTTTTTTTCTATATGTAATATTATGGATGTTACTGCTTATGTAAGCGTTTAATCATAAGGATTTGTGGTGATCACGTTGGCACAAATCACTTTATTCAGCATATGTGTGTATTTGAAGATGTACTTGTTGGTTTTTATAATTTTAGATTTTTTGACAAAATCGGATACATTTCTAATTAATTAAAAAGCAAAAGGGGTATTTAGTGTTCTGGGTTATTGTACTAATCAAGTTGCTGCTATATAAAATAATTGACAGCACTATTTTTGTTTAATTCTTTATTTTTGATTTGACAGCTGGTACATTGTATCTCAAAAATGAAAAACAGTCATAGACTAATGGTTACAATGCAAAAATTAAATATCTGTACATCATGCATAGTCGGTGGTGTATATAGGATTTGTGCTGCCCTAGGCAGGAAGGTGCTCGGTTACCTCCCCTCCCCCTAATTTACATTTTCCCCACCCCTTCCTATCAAGGCCGCACTTTGACTGACAGACACTCACTCACTGACAGACGCACACTTACTGACAGACGCATACACTCATTGACAGACGCATACACTCATTGACAGACAAACTCTCATGTACAATGACATACACACAGTATTACTTGGACACACACTGACAGACGCACATTATCACTGACAGACGCACACTCTCACTGACAGATGCACGCACTCACTGACAGATGCACATACTCACTGACCGACACACACACACATTCACTCACATAGACACACACACAGATACACTCACATACACGCTTACAGAGAAACACACATTCACTTAGAGACACACACACACACATTCACTTACAGAGACACACACACATATTCACTCACATAGACACACACACAAATACACAGACACACTTACAGACACCCACACATACACACTTACAGATACACATTTCTCCCAACACTCACAAATTATAATTTTTAAAATGTTACTTTAAATCCACCCCAGCCTGGGAGAGCTGGAGTGGATTGCTTACCTGCGCTCCAGTGGGGGCTGCTGGGCGGGCAGGGAGGGGGCGGACAGGCAGAGTAGGCAGCGAGGGAGCTTTAATCTTCCTGCTCCGCTCCCTCACATGACGCTTAGTGATGCAGGGAGCCGGAGTGACGTCATATTCCTGTTCCTGGCTTCAGTAAGCGGCGTGAAGGGAGCTGTGCAGGAAGAGCTTAGGTGAGTATGCTTCCTCACTGTCCGCTGCCAGCCTTGGCGGGGCTCAACAGTGGCCTCTTGAGCCCCCCAGGACACGAGGCAAGCAAGGGATCTACCCGGGCATTTGGGGTGGCTTTTTTTGCCGCCACCTGCAAAGTGCTTCCGAAGGCAGATGCCTTGTTTGCCTCGTGTAAGACACGTCCCTGTGCATAGTAAGAATCAGGAGATCGCTATGTGTCAAAATTCAATTGTCTAAGTCTTCCAAAGCGAATTTAAGCACAAGCTGCCAAAGATTTTTAATTAACAGTAAAGCTAAAAAGAGCAGAAACACTTATAGGGAAGTTGAAAGAAGACATATGTAATTATCACTTGCTATTGTTTTTATTATATAGTAATATCTCGAATGTGATGAAACTTTGTAACTAAATATCCAAGTGGCAGCTTGTAACAAAAGTGTTCTTTATTTAATCAAATCATATATAAGACAAACGCCAAGACTCCCTTTCCCCCAACGTATGATTATGTGCTAACTTCAGCGTGTAACGGGTTGGGTGAAGGGAAGGGTCATGGCATGTGTCTGGTTTATGATTTGATTTAATAAAGAAGACTTTTGTTACAAGTTTCCTCAAGTTCCAGATACTTCTACTTGTTTAATTAATACACGTGGACTGAAGTTTTTTTCAAATGCAATGGAGCAGTGCAGTGTTTTAAAAGACCTATCTAGTAACACCAGTGGAGAAGGTTGCCTAAATGTTTGAATTCATCACTGGAGTTTTGAATGCCTTTTTTCTGCATATTTTGTTTATATATAGGAAGACACGCTAAGTGTGGTTTGACTAAAATTGAGGCTCTCCTAGCACCCAACCCCAGCCTGAGAAATTCAATCCTACACAGAAAAAATGCTGAATTTTCCAAACCTGTCCAACATAGAGGACAGTGATAGGCCATCAGCAGTTATGGTGGATAGCATTATCACGTCTATGACTGAGGTATCGGGCTTTGTATGCCGCAAAATAAACTAAAATTAGCTGAGATTTCCTAGTTCCTTTTTATACAAGTCAGTTGCCTTTCTCACAAAATATATCCAGTTCAATTCAAGTAGCTCATGAGTAATTCATGGTTTGTTACCATGAATATAGAAGCCTCTTAGGTATAGAATCCCCTTCCAATAATGGCAGAGAGGCATGCCACATAATCTAGACATTCAAACTGAGATAGAAAGATGTGTTGAATAGGTTGCCTAAATAATAATTATAAATGTTTTGAATGAAAAAAAGGAAACACACTCATTTTATTGAATTTTTGAGAATGCTAAATTATGTGTAAAACTATTTGCAGGTTTATGATCTCTTTTTTTTCCCTTTCCCTCTTTTCTTTGAAATAAAAGAACCGACAGCATTCAAAGCCAAATATACTGTAATTTAGCTAGTCACATTGAATTACTAGAATAAGACTTATTGACCCAGCCCCAAAGGACATTTCCAATAACGCTACTTCTCATGTGAAGTCAGCCCATTTGGATTGCTGCACATAACGCAATACTGACATTCCCTACGGTGCTAAGAACTTACCAATCAAAATGCTTCCTTCATTAAGTATTATGAACAGACAAAGCTTGTTTTATATTGGCTGTCAAATCCACCTTGGATTAAGGATAACACAAACTCGTTTTTTTCCTCCCAAAAGAATCCCATATCATTTTTATATCTTATTTGTATATAGATTAAGTTATATGACTCTGCACTATGTGTTTGCAAACTACATTTTTATACCTTCAGGAATTTCACTTTTAAACAAAATATTAGACACTTTGTTCGTGGCTGATCTTTCATTTTTCTACAAATTGAGTTACTTATGTCACATTTCTTTCCCTACATATTAATAATGTTATTCATCTCCCCATTTTAGCATGTATAAATGTGAATTAGCATCCACATCCTAAACCATGTATCATATTTAACTGAGCTCACAAAAGGGATTAATGTTAATATACAAATGCATTTAATAAAAGCCTTCTTTTTTTTTTTTAAAGAAATGGTCTATTTCACATATTATTTTTGAAACCTTGAATATAGACACATTGATATGCTGCATAAAAGATAGCAAGAAACTCCAGGCTGACGTGAGCCATTTTTAATGCATTTTATAGATAATGCATTAAGAATAGGTGTAATTTAAAAAATAAATAATAATAATAATGTGTATGCTTAAAAAAAGCTAAAGAGCTGCTCACATTTTAACTTCCATTTGCTATAATGGACTTCCTAAGTGAGTTGTCATGATCGAGATTTGTCTCAGCCTTTTGTAATGCTTTCTGAACTTTTTATGCCTGTGCTTTGTTATTCTAGAATTTCCCTTTCCAATTGCAGTTTTTATTCTAGAAACTGCTAATACTTGGCTAAAACACCCAGACACTTGTTTCTGGTTGGAATCAAACTTTCTGGCATGGTGGCATAAAAGACTAAACTTACCTGTGATCCTGTGTCGAGGCCATATTATCTCTGATAACTGACAATCCTCACATCACTCGCTCTCACTACAGGAAACAATATGTCCCAGAGGCATGGCGGAGATGATAAATTTATGGCACGATGAGAGGGATGTCCCACCATTGGATGTCTATCACCAGCATGCAGACAACAGACTCGTTCTATACACAGAATTCAAATTAGCAGTTCGGAACTTGTGAAATGCTTGTTATGCTGCCAAAGTGTGGGTTGCAACTCAAGCACACATACAATCAAAAACCTCTGTATGTCCAGTGCTTTGTACTGGTAAACCTCAGATACACTTTCACTTGATGCTTGGAGTAACCCTTCAAGTGATGAAATCATGTAGTACTCTATTATTAAATCAAAAATAAATATACCCGGAGGAGAGGAGTGGAGAAATGTATTATGAAGCAAAAAAATTTTTTTTTTATTAAAACAAAACAAAACACACACACACACCCATGCCAACTGCAACCTAACTTACATATATGTGACCTCTTCATGATGAGGACTATTTTACCTTTAATGAAGGAAAATGCGTAATTCATCAATTCATATTTCTCCTCCTTCTTAGTGCTTCCAACCATATTGTATATTGTTATCTAAAAGACTAATCTGACTGTCAAGTGATATGTGTACAGTTGTGCTCAAAAATTTGCATACCATGGCCGAAATTGTGAAATTGCTCATTTTTAAATCATAATGATAACAGAATTTCCCAAATGGTCCTGATCAAAAGTGCCCTTGAATGTTTGGCCTTGGAGACACACACGTTGACACACACACAGGTTAAAATGACAACTAAAGATTTATTTCCCACACCTGTGGCTTTTTAAATTGCAATTAGTGTCTGTGTATAAATAGTCAATGAGTTTGTTAGTTCTCACGTAGATGCACTGAGCAGGTTAGATACTGAGCCATGGGGAGCAGAAAAGAACTGTCAAAATACCTGCATAACAAGGTATTGGAACTATATAAAGATGGAAAATATAGAAAAATATATCCAAAGCCTTTAAAAAGCCAGTCAGTACTGTTCAATCACTCATTAAGAAGTGGAAAACTTTGGGATCTCTTGATACCAAGAAAGATTTCAGTCACAACTGCCAGAAGAGTTGTTCGGGATACAAAGAAAAACCCACAGGAGAAATACAGAGGCAGCTCTGGAAAAAGATGGTGTCGTTGTTTCAAGGAGCACAATACGATGATACTTGAAGAAACATAAGCTGCATGGTCGACTTTCCAGAAAGAAGCTTTTACTGCACCAAAAAAAAAGCCTGATTACATTATGCCCGACAACACCTGGACACACCTCACAGCTTCTGGCACACTGTAATTTGTAGTGACGAGACCAAAAAAGAACTTTATGGTCACAACCATAAGCACTATGTTTGGGGAGGGGTCAACAAGGCCTATAGTGAAAAGAACACCATCCCCACTGTGAAACATGGTGGTGGCTCACTGATGTTTTCGGGGGTGGAGGGGGGGTTGAGCTCTAAAGGCAAGGGCAATCTTGTGAAATGTGATGGCAAGATGCAGCATGCTATCAGAAAATACTGGCAGACAATTTGCATTCTTCTGCATGAAGGCTGCTTGTGGGATGCTCTTGTATTTTCCAGCATGACAATGACACTAAACACAAGGCCAAGTTGACCCTCCAGTGGTTACAGCAGGGAAAGATGAAGGTTCTGGAGTGGCCATCAGTCTTCTGACCATAATATCATCAAGTCACTCTGGGGAGATCTCAAACATGTGATTCATGCAAGAAGATTTTGCATGACCAGGAAGCTTTTTGCCAAGACAAATGGGCAGCTATACCACCCGCAAGAATTAGGAGCCTCATAGACAACTATTACTAAAGGCTGCATGCTGTCATTGATGCTAAAGGGGGCAACACACAATATTCAGAAATAATGGTATGCAGACTTTTGAACAGGGGACATTTCTTTTTTTCTTTGTTGCCATGTTTTGCTCAATGATTGTGCAATTCTGTTATAACCTACAGTTGAATATTAAACCCATAAGAAATAAAAGAAATGTGTTTTGTGTGCTCATTCATGTTTTAAAAAATGGTACATATATTGCCAATTCTCCAAAGGTGTGCAAACTTTTGAGCACCACTGTATACAAAATAATAGTTTTGTACAAAATAATAAGCCTAACAAGATATACATAGACACAGATTTATTTACCTCTGTATTTAAATTTTCATCTATTTTTGATAGCTAGCGTTCACATATTACAACCAGCAAATGTTTTATATTAGTGCAATAGCAACAACACTTTTTTTATTATTAGTTCTATTTTACTAGTTTAACTCACTAAGAATGGCAATAGTTGTCCAAGTTCTAATTTTTACACATTCGACTCAACCAAATAAAACTGTTACATATCAGTCCTGATTGTTAAATGCCTAATTTGTCTAGGATATAAATTCATTTTTGGTAGTTAATGCTAACCCTTTCCCACCCATTGATTAATTCTATGCCATCCATATCCCTTACCATATGCTTACACAAACCCGAACCTTAAGTCTGCACTATCTATAACCATAAAACGGCATTAACCCAAGCCCAGCATTACCCTAATCCTACAGATAACCCAACCCTAACACTAATTAGAACTCTGTCTAACTCTTACCCTACCCCTGTGGAGATTTAAATCCCTACTTAAAGAGCAGTATGCACAGCTTAGTTTTATCATTTAATAAACCTAATCTGACAGTCTGGGGTCCCAGGTTGACAGAGAGTAGCCTCAGGTATCGATTGATATTAATTTATGGTTTAACACTGGATGGAGGTATGGTGCATAGGAACTCCAGACACAATAAGCACTTAATAGGAGGTAATGTGTATATTGCCTGGAGTGACCCTTTAGGACAGAAATGTTTTTGCACGTTTTCCATTATTTTATCCTCCTGGTTTTGAATACAAATGCCTCGAATGCATAGGTTGATTTCTAAATTTCTCAGGTAGTTGTTCTCTATGCTTACCATTGCTTTTTACATCAGTGGTTCCCAAACTTTTTAGGTTCACGGCTTCCCTAATAATTCAATATTTTTCCAAGGCGCCACAAGTCAAATAATGTTCTAGGTTGTATATATGTACAGCGCTGTGGCATATACTGGGACCCTGTTCTGCAGAAATGCTTGCCGTTCAGGCACAGATCTAGAACCTAATCTTGGGAGAGGTACTGGTAGATTATTTAAATAAACAATGCAGGCACAATAACCACTACAGCACTTTGTAGTGGTTATGATGCCGGTAGTGCCATAGTGCCCTCCCAAAGTAAGTAGTCAAACTGTTTAAGAACAGTTTGACAGGGGAAGAGCCTGACCGCTGTCTAATCTCTGTAACCAAGGCCTATATCAGCAGTGAGTGGGTTGGACTGCTGCCGCCCTGCTATTCTGCATACCTGAAGCAAGCCAGACCCTTTACTCAGCTACACACAGGCCCTGCCTCCCCCCTTTGGGCCGGTGGGGGTCATCCCAATCACCCTGGAGCCCTACTGCCAGCTTAATAGATTTACCAGTTACCTGCTTTGGAGGACTCGCTTACCACACAAGATGGCGTCGGAGCACATTCCTCACTCCACGGAGAAGGTGGTCTCTCTCTCTCGAGGCTCTTGGCACCCCCTGTGGGCGAGGCTGGGCAACACTGTCTGTGTTACACATGGCTCACTGGACGCTAACAATCAACACCGAGGCAAACTGCCAGAAGCACTTATTTCTCCCTCTCTACTCGCCACCTCAGCTTCCACAACATTGTGACTCTCCACAACATGGGGTGACTCTCCAAGCAGCTAATCTGATGGCTACTAATGCTCATAGCTGGTTGTATGTTTCTGAGGGCTTGGGGGTCTTGATTTGATATGGCATGCTTAATCTAATATCAACTTATCTTCTATCCCTTTACTTCTAATGCCATATTGTGTTATTTGTTCAAATATGATTTAGCTACCTTTATAAAAAAAAAAAAAAAAAAGTGCAGCATCTATGACATATATTACCTATTTTGTTAACCATGCACAAGTAGGGGATAGGGGCAGTAGTGTGTGAGGGATGCAATGTGTGTGTGTGTGAGAGAGAGAGAGGGTTGCAGTATGTGTACAGGGATGCATTGTGTTTGTGAAGGATGTAGTGTGTGTGTGTGTGTGTGTGTGTGTGTGTATGGGAGGGTGCAGTGTGTGTATATGTGGGGCAGAATGTGCGTTAGGGGTGCAGTGTGTGTGGGGGGGCAGGTTGTATGAGGAGTACAGTGTGTATGTATGGGAGGAGTCATTGTGGGTCTGTAGGGGGTAGGAGGGCAAATTCATAAATATATCATTATTTTTTTCATTAAAAATAATTATTTTCACATCCCCCCTTCCTGTTTACCTTTGCCTAAGAGGGGGGACAGTGCTAATCCCTGGTGGTCTGGTGGAGAAGCCCTGGTAATCCAAGTGGTGAAAGTGAACTCTAGCAGCCTCAGGAGCTGCTAGAGTTCACTCTTGCAAGATTCTGAGAGTTGCCATGGTAACTGCGGCAACGCTCCAAGCTCGCTAGAGGAGAACCCGGTGGAGCGTGGCACGGACGTTTCCCGTTGCTATGATCATGTTATCATAGTACTGAGGAATATTTTGTGGCGCCCCAGTGGAAACCGCTGTTTTACATCATTGCTATAGATCTCCTTAATTTACAGTGTATAAAATAGTTAGGGTAAGTTTGAATTTGCTTCCCATTTAATGCCAAAAGTCGTATCTTTTTTTTTTACTTTGCAATCTGTAATTTGTTCAATAGTGTATTCATATTAACCAACTTATAAATAACACACATTTTCTTTGTGCAGGTTGTATTTACTTATTTTCACGTTTCACCTAATCTGAAAACATTCAATTTTCAGTAATTAGAGACAGGATACTGCTCAGGAGATGGTTTTAATCTAACAAGGGAATTTAATAGAGTTATCTAGATTACGTTAGATGCTAGATGATCTTACTTAACATTTTAAATGGGTTAAACTTGTATAGTTAAATCAATTTACCAAGTGATTAAAAAATTAATGAACCTTAAAAAACATCACAGACTGAATGTTCTTCTCCTGAGAAATTTTCTATAGAAGAAACAGCACTGACCTACAAAAAGGAAGTACTCATTTGACATATCTCAAAGGAAGAGCACATTCTTGAAGTCGGTATACTATAAAGTAACCCAGACATGCTCTAGTTTACACTAAATGGATTATCGCATTTTAAAGTCGGCCAAGTAAACAGAAGTAAATAAAATCATGTCTAAACCACTGAATAGTTATGTTTTTTGTTGCTTTTTCTTTACATTAGAAGGCAAATCCATTAAATTTAAAGAACTACTGAAAAGTCACAAAAGTATTGAATAGAAAAAGAGCATTCTTAGAAAAGGCATGCATTTATGATCTAGTATCTTTAGTACATAAACTTTTAAAAAATGTTCTTGTCAATAAACATGAAGTATGCTAGGCATAATACTGAAGATCCATATTTAGATTTTTGACAGTATATTTTTATAAATTCTTTTTAATAGTAAAAATGTTATATATTCCTATACATGAAACATTGATAAGGGAAAAACACAGGCAGAAGGCAGACCCTCTATTGCCATACACCTCCCACAATGCTATCCTAGCTGGTAATCTAACGTTCACCCATCCTTGCACATGTGCAGTGCTTTTGTGTGAATGTAGGCATATTTTTGTTTGATGTATGTGTATGTGAATGTTTCTGTATAATGCTGATGTTTTTGTGTTTCTACAATGCTGATGTTTGAATGCACAGGTGTATTTATGTGCAGTATTGATGTGCGAATGCAGGGCTGTATTTGTAGTGTTTTGTAATGTAGTGTTGTGTAGTGTTGGTGTCTGAATGCAGGGTTGTGTTTGTGTAGTGTTGGTGTTTGCCCACAGTACTGCTTTTGAGCACAGTGTTAGCATTTGAAAGTTATTGTGGTTGAGTATGTAATGTTGGAGCAGCATGCAAGGATCTGTTTGTGTTTAGTGTTGGTGTTTGAAAGCTGGAGTGTGTTTTTGCAGTTTTAGTGTTTGAATGCAGGGGTATGTTTTGTTTAGTGCTGGTGTTGGAATGCAGAATTTTTTTGTGCATAGGATTGATGCAGTGGTGTGTTTGTGTTTAGTGTTGCTGTTTGCAGGGCTGAGCTGTTGATGTTTGCATGGATTTACACATATATTGCCATGCACACATACCGATGCACAAGACCAAACACAAAGACACCACCACACACAGCTATGCACAGATATACAAAGATGCACATGCACAGACACACACGCACACACAGATTCACAAAAACTGATACACTTGCACAGATACATACATTGACAGACACAGATACACTAACCCTCACTCTGAATCTAACTCTTCCTCCTGCGGTGTGTGCTTTCAATGTTTCCCCTGGGAAATGGTGAGCCTCCTTGCAGCCCTCCCTCCTTCTATTTCATAGCAGGAACTACTAGCTGGGCCAGAGCCAACAGAAAGGGCCCCACCAGCACCGCTTGCTCCACTCAGACCTCAACACTCAAAACATTCCTCCTTTTAATATATATACAGTCAATCTAACTACCACCCCAGACAGTTTTGGATTGTGTGGAAAACACACGTAAATTTATTTTCAAATTTCAGAAAAATATCTATAGAGGCTAATGTTACATATTGATGATCTTTATTCATAAAACAGTCTGTAAGGTCATAGTAGTAGATTCTTTATATTTATTATATTTCTCAATGGAGTGCCCCACTCAATGAACAGCAACTGAACTGCATGGATATGTCGTAGCTGAAAAAGAATTTGCATTCCATTCAGGTATAAAGTATTTTAGGACCCAACTAGGATGACAACAATGTGTAACATTGGACCTTAACGGCATTAATGCCCAAGGCATGTAGGCCTTCTTTGCAGTGTTTAAGATTAATTGTATTGTTTATCTCGTCTTCGTCACAAGGGCTATATTTTGATAATCCCTGATCTAAATACATTATAGACAGCATCATTTAAATTATTACTAGTAATAATCTTTGTGACTGATTATGTTATATATTTTTTTTTTCTGTACAGGGATGTAACCTTATAGAAACTCCAGATCAAGATTTCACTGATTTCACAAAGTGCCTTTCAATTTTTCAGGAAAAAGCTGTCCAACAAAACCTGCAGGTGATTGTATTTTATATATATATATATATATAGTATGCTTACATTATTGCTACAAAAAGTTATAGACATGGGTCAAACAATATAGTTTCTATACACAGAGTAGTTTTGGACATTGATCAAAGAGTTTGCATGTAAGTGTTGGTTTCATGTACCATCGAGTGTTGTATGTAATTTTGAGTCTAGGACAGAAGAGACTATAAGCCAGAGGACTCCAGGCACTATAATCAATTCAATTAAATGGTTATGGTACCTACAGTGTCCCTTAAAATATAATTAAATACATTCAAACATTAGTTGCTACTTCTTTCATTTTATTTATTTCTATTTTTTTAATTGTCCTATCATTTTAAGACAAGGCCCTAGAATACAGATATCTTGTCCCTACACTGCATGCAAATAAGAGGAATGCCACTCATAGACAAACTCCTTTCTCCATCGCAGTGTCATTTCTCATTTACCATATTGAAAAAAGCATTTCATTGGCTTAAAAGGACAAGCCAAGCTGGAAGGAACTTCAGCTTTAATGTACTTTATAAATTATTCATTAAATAACCATATGTAACAAATATATACTTTTAAAGTTCATGTGTTAGATAATCAGCTCTCATCCCTGCCTGCTCCTTGAGGTAGCTTGGCCAATCAAGAGCCTCTTATTTATGTTTCACTCTTCATCATAAGAGTTAAAGTGCAGATTGGGCACTATCTGTTTAACTCTATTTGCAAAGATCAGAAATGTAAGTAGCCATTCCGAGAATATTTAACTTGCAACTTATATTGAGCAGTGACATCACATAGTAGGAACAGTACTTTAACAAGAAAAAAACATTTTTAGAATGGGAGAGAGGAGTTAGAGATAAGATGACTTTTTTTATTACTATTTTTCAAAAACTTTTAAAAATTGAGCATGCTAAAATTGAGCATGCATCTAATACAGGCCTAAAACTATAACATGCATAAGCATTATGTTGATAGGTAGAGTGCCTTTTAACTATTCGGAAATTTCTATAAAGCTCATTTTACAGATGGCATTTTATGGAATATGGCTGCAAACCAGTTGGCCAAAATCTATTTCAGACAGCAGTATACTCAAATGTAGTCAAGATATCCATAAATAAAAGCTTACCGAATCTGATCCAGAGACTATACATTTTATCCACACTATAACAGGCAAGCATTCAAGACATCCCTTATAGGGCAATTTACTTATAAGTGGTCATTTGGCACTCTACCTGAACCACCAAAATCTGCCATTTCTACTCAATCAAATATCTTAAGAAAAGCTGCATACTGTGGATTTAAATCATCTGTTCAGTAGTCAAAAACTATAGTATTTATCCTTACTGAAACTTAAATGCCTTTGTTAATAGGAATAGGTTTGAAGGAAAGAAGCTAACAAAAGAAAACGTGTGCATTTAGATGATTTTGTGCCAGAGTCTTGCGTTAGATTCCTACAGATTATTATTTTGTAGTGCATCATGATTGTTACATGCATTGCTATAGTATTGGAAAGCACAATTAGCATGTGTTGTATGTTTTTGCATTGAACATTCACTCATGTACTGGGGGAGAACTAAATGAGAACTCCCTATATGATAAGTCGTCATGCGTTTAGTTCTCACCTTACCCATAAAACTATTAACACTACAGATGCTTTAATTAATTAGCTTCATTATAAGTTACAAAGGATGTGTACATCATTAAATCAGATGACTCCTTCTGCTCTTATCCCTTGACTGATTCCCTTGCCAATTTCCAAATTAAAATAGATGTCCTTGCAGGAGACCTCATAAATCTAATGAAAGTGGACTTGAGTAACTAGCACACCATAGTGACATTACCCACCTGAAAAATACCTTTTTGGTTTTCAATGTCTACTACAAAAGGTTATTGGAAGGGAAAAAAAACATCCTCTATAAATAGCTGGTCTTTGCAAATAATTGAGAAAAATGTATTGCCTTGGTGAATGGCTTTGCATTAATGCTTTTCCAAGATGTAATTGACATATGCAGGGTTATTCAAAAAAGTGAATTTCATGGATTTTAAAATGAAATCCCAAATTAGCTGAACTGGAACCAAAGCTGACTTGGAAAATGTTTCCAATTTGACTATTCTAGCCTTAAAATAACACTCTAACATTAGCAATACAAGCAATTTCTAATGTTAGAGTGTTTTTCTAACTCTTTAGATGATTGCACACTTCCCAAAAAACATTATGATCTCTAATCCATAGATTGCTACATGGGGGGTAATGCGCATGCATTGCAATCACCATGCTGTGCCAATCAGGATATCCTCATTGAGATGTTTATTAGCTGAATGCATCTCAATGGGGATCGTTGATCTTTGCTGGATCTCAATGGGGATACGTTTTCATGAAGAACATGAAGATGACGAGCAGTGGAAATGCACAGTTTGCAGAACCCCACTAGGAAGCACGTCTAGTGGCCATCTGAATGTCATGCATTAGAGTTTACATTGTCTTAGGAGACAATGTAAACACTGCCACTTCTCAGAAAAACTGTATTTGCATTGCAGAGGCTACAGGCACAGTCTCTCTTTGGACATGCTTAGCCAATGAACGACATCCAAATGTGGATCCCAACCCTGTCCTGTTTTTGTGGATTTTTATATTGGTTTACTCACTATAAGGGCAATTAGGGTCAATTAGTCAATTAGGGTAAAACTATGCCTGTCCACTTTCATGAGGGTTTTGAGTAATTGTATTTTTTTTTATTGGAACAGTAAACTACTATCTTTCCTGTATCAGGAAAGTGATATAGTAAACCGAGAGGGACATTAAGCAATGATTTAACCCTTGTGAGCATCAGCAGTGGACTTTGCTTTTCTGATTTATGACTCACTGGCCTATTTTGTTCATGCTTTGCTGTTTAGATAGAAACAGTACGCTCCTCTTAAAGTCTCCCAAACATAGCGCTGAATGGTTCATGATATTTACCATGTTTTCTTTCTGATTTATTTTTTAATATATATATATATATATATTTTTTTTTAAGTTGATGCAAGCACTAAACTACAGCATTTAGTATTGAATTAAATCACTATATTTTTTTGCTATTTCCAAACCAACATATTCTGCCGTATTTGGCAAACATAAACCTTCCATTACAAAGATAGATAAACACACACGTTCTATTCTTCACTCAATAATAGTTTGCAGCAACTTCATATTCATCTGTACAGTCACATTACCTCCTGTTGTCAGAGTTGTTTTAAATAATAGACCTATTATGCCAAAAATGCAAATATTAAGAAGAGCTGTATGAGCATTCAAATGTACAATTGCAGCACCGTTTGGGTCGATCAGTCAGAATAGAGTGACTACCTGTTTCTCTACTTTGTCCCATCAGAAATCCCAGCCATTATTTCTTCGGTGGTAATGCAGGCTTCCATTTAGATAGGATTCATTAGTCATGTATGGAAATTTTAATATGACAGCATAGGGATTCCCAACAGGATATTTTACACAAGCTGTCAAGAACCGAGCAAAGTCTTTGTTGTTTTTTTTTCTGCTGCTGTTATTACTACCAGGAAGGAATATAAAACTTCAGAGCTCTATTCTCCAATCGCTCGTTGTACTTTTCTCCATTCACTGGGGTTATATTTTACAGGCTTATTAAAATGTACTTCTCTATTATTGCTTTTGTCAGATCATTTGTTTTTACTTAGATCTGATATATTTTTTTTTTCCTCACCAGCTTAGAAGGGGTCCCTTTACTTTACATTAAATCATCAAACTGTTAGACCACAGAAATTCATTGTTCAGAGTCAGCCACAAAATGTTTTAATCAGTCTCTTTATATTCTGTATACATCCTTTCCTCTTTATGCAAACAGAATAAAACATACAGTAATTGCTTGATTAATTCAGATGAAGATTGTGTAGATTTAGACTTTCTGCTGAACTGGTTTTATGACTTTTTACAGACAGGCAGATACATAATGCATATTTTTTTGTATTATTTGTTACAATTTTAACCAGCAATCTTAGTGAATATTTATAATGTACAGTGTAATGTTGATCCTCCCTTCTGCGTCCCCTTATTCTATCCACCATTCTTTTCAAAAACTGTACCATTTCTTATTTTATATGAAAAAAAAAATAGTTTTTGTTAAATCGCTTGATATATGTGTATGTACACTACAATGTTTCCTAACTACCACATGGCCTAAGAACATCTTCTAGTGCATTAAACGCTTTTCCAAGATTCTGTTTTATCTGTTTCTTTTACTCTAACTATTCAAAAATCGGTAATTTAATACACTAATACCCAGAAAAGTTGTTCTGAAATAATAAAAAAACACAAAAACAAATATAATAATATTAAAGAATACAAAAACAAATATATGATGTTAGTGCAAAGCAAACTATATTAAAGGAACACTCCAGGAACCATAACCACTTCATCATAATGATTTGTTATGGTGATTCATTACTGGTTTAACCCCAATGTTTTCTCGCCTCCACTGTTTTTTGTCTGCCCCTGTTCTTCCTCTTCTCTGAGGTTCTTCAAACAGAAAGCCTTAAACTGATGTGGGTGCAGGGGTGCAGCTGATTGGCTAAGAGTGTCAGATGACTCTAAGCCAATAAGTAGTTTTTAATTCACAAAAGAGCTTGAGAAGCATACATATTTTTCTCAAGTGATTGTAATGAATAGGCAGCTACTATACTGGCTTAGAGCATCCGCTTATGCTCTCAGCATATCGTCGATGCCCCTGCTACGTCAGTCCGAGGCTTCCTATTTGAAGAAGATGAATATTGACAGGTATCCCGCACCACTTCAATGAGATGAAGTGGTCTGGGTGCTAAGCTAGCACCAGGGACCTCCTGGCATGATAACAACTTCATTTTGTAAATGACCTACTAAACTTTATGTCTCCTGAGTTAAACTTATTTTCATAAACTATATAGAAGTTCTTTCTGAAAAATAACTCTTAATTATACTTTTTTTTCTTTTATCGAAGGAACAGCAAATTACAGAAATCACCTAAAACCTTACATTGCTACAGTCCGTTAACAAAATCATTGGAATTAGCAACACATAAATCCTCATATTAAGTTCTGCATGCTATAAAAGCAGAACAGTCTTTTAGCTGTGGATTGCTTTACTTAACGCTGTTCTAACATGTTCCTAAGTCATTTCCATGTAAATTACAAAGAAGAATAGCTTTTCTGAATAACTTGTTAAGTGTCCTTAAACTAAGGTATGAATGCTAATGTACAGTGAATATTGCTTTTATAATAAATCTGTTCTTTAGCTCCTTAATGCCATCATGGCGTTTTATGCCGTCCACACTAAGTGGGCTTAACAGCCGTTAAGATGGCATAGAACTCAGTAACTGTTTGCAGCCCCAGCGGGTGCAAATACTTGCCTAACACAGCAATCCCAATCACGGGAACATCGCAATTACATGGCTGGAATGGCAGTCTGAAAAACCAATACATAATTTTGAAATAGATATATATGTCCCAAATTGCACTGAAATATTGACTATAACTGGTGTGTACACACTAGTGGGTCAGCGCTAAATAACCAATAAAAAATAGATAAATAAAAAGAAGGCAGACATCCTAAAAGGGAAACCCTTTAAAAAGACATAGAAAAATAAAAAAACAGAGAAGGGCTGCGCCACAAACCAAACAGCAATATTCAGACAATCTACAAAGATAAGACAAAGATAAAATAAAAACAGTAGTAAAATACGAAAAGTATATAGTCCAAAAAGCTCTCACATACAGATGCCTCTAATAGGAGAGGAAAAAGTAGCTGTAGATGTTGGATAAGACGTGAGGTAACTTGGGGGATATGAACTTTTCAGATAGTTCGATATCCACATAAAAGATAAACGAGAAAAGCAGGGAAAGCCAGTAGTGCAATATGTCAAATCTAGTGGATATAAGTATAAGAAATAGCGGTATCACACTCACATTTCACAGAGCTATGGCTAGTTCTAGCTTGAATGGCGTACAGTGGTACAATCCTCACTTGTAGAGTATGCTGGAAAATGGCCTCAGCGATGGGAGTGCCAAGAACCCAGTAAAAGGTAGAAAGGCAAACAATAGTGCTTTCAATTTATGATGAAACTTATAAAAGATAATGCTCACAGACTTACTGCTCTTTGCTAACAGCATTGGTGGTATGATCCCCACTTTGGATTTCTTGGAGTAAGATGCTAAAATGCCAGTAAGTATAAAATGTCAGAATAAAAGGTATTATTAGTTTTTTTTTAAAAAGTAACAATATCCATATGCGTTTTGCCATTTGAAATAGCCAACTGCAACCACAACAGCTCAAATACTAAAAACAGGTGTTTCAAGCACAGCGCTTGCAACCAATTAAGGGCTTCATTAGTTGCACAAGGTGTGCTTGAGCTAGAACACTTGAAATACCTGAACTGGCTAAGGGTTTGTTAAGGGTCAAGTTTGACTGCATGTTCGATATATGGCTAAGTCAAAAGAATGATCCACAAAGTTAAGAGATCATTGCCCATCACAAAGAATGAACAAGATATGGAAAGATGGCAAAGGGACTAAATGTTTCTAAAGACACAATTGGTAGCATAGTTTGCAAGTTCAAAGTTGAAGGAACAGTGGTTACACTATCTGGACAGGACAGAGAAAGACGGCTATCAATAGATGCAACCAGGTTTCTGAGAAGGCAAGTTGTAAAACACCTTTGAGTGATTGCAAAAGACCTGCAGCAAGACTTGGTAGCAACAGGCATTGAGGTTTCTGTGAGCACAGTAAGGTGCAGAAGGTTTCCATGTCAGAACTCCAAGATATACACCACTACTGACCCAAAAGCACAAGAAAAGTTAGCTCCAAAATTCTTAAAATCATTCTTTGTGGGGCGATGTAATAACACTAGAACTTTTCAGACAAATGGATCAGCGATATGTCTAGAGGAAGAAGAATGAAGCATAAGCTGAAAAGAACATTCTGCCTACAGTTAAGCATGGTGATGGCTAGGTGATGCTCTGGAGCTGTTTGGCATTCTTGGACACTGGACACCTGCAGAGTGTGTAAGGCAAGATGAATTAATTGAAGTACAAGGAAATCCTAGGAGAAAACATCATGCCGTCTGTGAGGAAGCTGAATCTTGGGCGTCATTTGACCTTCCAACAAGACAATGATCCCAAGCATACCTTAAATTCCAAGAAGGTTTGGTTACAGAAGAAACCCTGTGAAATTCTACAGTGGCCACCACCTGACTTGAACCCCATCGAAAATCTCTATTGGGATTTGCAGCATGCAAACCTAAGCCATTGCTCATGAGAAATGGGCTAAGGTTCATCAGGAACGCTGCCAGAAGCTGGTGTCGGACTATACATCTCATTTGCAGCAGGTCATAACAGCAAAAGGGTGCTCTACTAAGTACTGAATGCACTTGCAATTAAGGAGTTGAATCCTTTTAAGACTGGAGAAATCATTATAAATTGCATTTTAAGTTAAATTTGGGGAAACCACTTGAATTATGTGTTGCGCTATCTCAATTGCTTTTGTTTGATTTGTCCATTGCAAATAGCTGAAAGTCTGAATATTTTGACAATAAACCTGATTTTCAATGGGGCTTGAACAATTTTGATTGCAACTGTACTGCTCAAATATAACAATGTATACATACACAGTTACATGCGGTAAAATACACTCTTGTACACACACACACTAGCGTAGCTTACAAATAATTTCATACATTCACTCACACACTCCATACAAATATTCACTGAAACTCTGAATTTGCCCACACTAATATTACACACAGATATGCATTTGAATTCACATACATCTGCAAATTCCTAACTGCATTAGCAGTGTATTGACACAAAAATGTACCTAGCATCCACACTCTCCATAAAAAAGAACTGTTTTCCAACACTGCTCACAAATACACACTTGCATTCACTCATTAATGCTCCACATGGATACACATCTGGATTATAAAGATGTAGAACTATACATTTATACATATACATGCTACCCCTACATAAACTGCATATATGCATTCTGGCCCTATCCACACAAATACAACCCTGCATTCACAAACTATTACACTGTACACCCCTACATTCAGACACACCTGAACATATACAGAAATACATATACACTCACAGACTTCTGAATATACAAAACATTCCTGCATTTGCACACTGACACTACATGAAACTAAACACATGATTCTAGAAATAATTACCCATGTAAACAGGCATTAAGACATATATATCTTCTCAATATGTGCACTATGCACACATACAATTACATATATGTTTATTTCGAGATGGACTGATAACAACAGTGCAACAGTAACTGGGCTGTACGCGAGTTTAATAGATTTAATATTTTGCCCACATAAGAATATTGTATTGTGCATGACAGTATGTACGTGATTGTGATGGACCGCCTGGCACCCCAATTGGGTACCTCAGTCAAGCTCGCTTCCTAGCTCTCTACTGGGACACCAGTAGGGCTTCAGTCCCTAGCTGCCACAGCTTGGCTGGTGTCTCTCCGTCACATTCCGCCCTGGAACAGGGTCGTGGGTATAGCTGATTCACCCAAACACTAGCCCAGACTGAGTGAAGGGTGAAAAGGAACTGGTTAATTATGGCCAAGTTGCCTGTGTTATACCCAACAGGAGGTTTCCATTTAATGCAAGACAAGCCCCTCCCATACATCTCTGTGCCTGGGAGATAATTGCATTAAATACCTGTAAGCTAATTATCTCCCAGGAACAGAGTGGCAAACACAAAAATATAAAACCTAAAAATACCCCAAAATATCATAAACATAGATATTAACCCCACAAATAACACATCCCCAAATAGCCCTGATCTGAGTTCTCCAAATAGCGCTCAGATCCATGCAGTGTAGGGGAAATGCCACCGTGTTAAAGTTCTGACCGGCCGCACACGTGGTCCTATGCCCAAAATAGTTTCAGGGTGTTTGGTGCTTTGGCCGGTCAAATTTCTGGAGCTCCTGCATCTGAAATACAGGGTGCTCTGCCTGGTTCTCAGGTAGCGTTTGTGCCCCTTAGTCTCAGGCACCTTCTCTCCAAAAAGCTCCCTCCTGGCTGGTTGCAAATTCATTAAAAACCTCATGCCAAAAACCGTTCCATAACATTCGCGGCTAAGTACCGTTGGGGTGACTGGGTACCCATGAAGTCCTCATGACAAATTTAGTTCCATAATGCTGCTAAGTACTGCTGGGGACAATTTGTGGGTTTCTTCATGCAAATGGTCACCAGGGAGCTAATATTCAATTCAGTTCCAAAGAATGGAAAGTGCCGAATCAGGGGCACCCAGGAAAAGTTGCTGGGGGAGGTCGAGCAGGTTACCTCCAGAATGGGGTCCTTGGATACGGCCCATAGTCCTTGGGCAGAAAGCTTGCTAGCAGGCTCGTTCAGGAGCTCGGGCATAGGCACGTTTACTACAGTGATGATCTGAACATGAAAGCACCCATTAAGTAGCCACTGGACAGGACAAAACAAAATACCAGACAAGTGGCTATTTTAAATAAATTTTTCCTGATTGAAAACATATGATCATGGCACCTGTCAAGGGTGGGGTATATTATGCAACAAGTGAACTGTCAGTTCTTGAATTTCATGTGTTGAAAGCAGAAAAAATTATCAAGTGAAAAAATCTGAGTGATTTTGACAAGGGCCAAACAGTGATGACTCGCAGACTGAGTAAGAGCATCTCCAAGATGGCAAGTCTTGTGGGGTGTTCACAGTATGCAGTGGATAGTAAACGTGGTGCAAGGAAGGTCAGCCAGTGAACCGGAGTCGGAGTCATGGGCACCCAAGGCTTACTGATGCAGGCAGGGAGCGAAGGCTAGCCAATGTGGTTTGATCATCCATGAGAGCTACTGCTGCTCAAACAGCTGAGAAATGTAAAGCTGACCATGATAGAAATGTATCAGAACACACTGCGTTGCAGTTTATTGCAGTTTTCTGAGTATGGGCTGCGTAATAGTAGCCTCTTTCAGTAGGATAAGCAACCTGTCACATTGAAAAACTTGTTTAGGAATGGTTTGAGGAACACGACAAAGAGTTCAGGCCTTGGCCTCTGAATTCCCCAGACTCAATACGATTGAACATCTGTGGGATGTGCTGGAACAAAAAACATGATTTATGGAGGGCCCATACTGGTGGATCCAGGAGGGGGAGGGGGGCAATTGCTCTCCCCCCCCGAGGCTCTCCCCTGCTGGCTTATTCAGGGCTGGCACTAAGTGCCAGCCCTGCAATGTGCCTTAAAGGACCGGAGGGGAGATCAGAGATCTCCCTCCCTGTTCCGCAAGCACCATGCTGGCAGCTGGCAGGGGAGGGAGGGAGAGAGGACCCTGGAGCTCAGCCTGCAATGCTCCGGATCTTGTGAGAGTGAACTCTATCCCTGAAGCCACGGGCTAGAGTTCACTCTTCCCACTGCGACCACCAGGGATTCCCCGCGGACCACCAGGGTTCGAGAAATGCCCCCCTCCTCTATCAGTAAAGGTAAGAAGGGAGGGAGGACACCCTTTTTTTTTATTATTAAAATAAATTTTAAAAAAAACCCTACCCTCCTCACCACACATTTGCAAATTGCCCCTATACACACACTGCCCCCCCACACACACATACACTGGCCCATGCACAAACTGCCCACACACATACACTGCCCCCCACAAACACACACACTACAAACACACACACTGCCCCCATACACATACACTGCCCACACACACACACATACACTGCCTTACACACATATACACTGCCCACCCATACACACATTGCCACACATTCACACACTGCCCCACACACACATACACTGCCCCCATACACACATAGTCCCACACACACACATACACTGCACCACATGCACATACCCTGCCCCCACATGCACATACCCTGCCCCCACATGCACATACCCTGCCCCCACATGCATATACACTACCCCCACATACACACACACATCACCCCCACACACACATACACTGCCCCCATACACACACTACCCCCACATGCCATACCCCTGCCCCCACACACATACACACTGCCCCCACATACACACTCCCCCACACACACACACACCCCCCCACACACACACACTGCCCCCCACACACACACACTGCCCCCCCTCCACACACACACACTGCCCCCAATACACAAATTGCCCCATACACACACATATCTCTGCAGACCCCAGGTAAGTTGTCAAACCGTTTGACTACTTCCTCTGGGAGGGGGTCCCGGCACTCTATAACCACAACACAGAGCTGAAGTGATTATTGTGCATGCATTATTTATTTAAATAATCTACAAGTGCCCCTCCCAACATCAGGCTCTGAATCCACCACTGAAGGCCCCACCTCGCAGCTTGCAGGACTTAAAGGATCTGCTTCTAATGTCTTGGCGCCAAATACCTCATGCCATGTCCATAGGTCTTGTTGCATCAAAACTGTTTCAGCAGCATGAGGGGGACCTATACAATATTAACCCCTTGATGACTGATGACGGTTCAGGACCGTCATCGGAAAAATCCCCTTGGGGACTGATGACGGTCCTGAATTGCCATGACTGTCTGGGGGTAGTTACCTGATCGCCGTCGGTCCTCCGGCGGCGATCAGCACTCCTCCCGGTCCAGGGGGACTGCCTATCTGCCCGGGCAGTCTCCCCGCGGCAGATCAGGACCCTGCGGCCACGTGATCGCTCGATCACGTGGCCGCAATAGGTGCCTGTGTATCTGCCTGCAGGGGGACTGTCTATGCTGACAGGCAGTCTCCCTGCATCTGCTAAATAAAAAAAAAGTTTTAAAAAATCAATCCATGTAAAAATATATATATCATACTAAGTGTATTTTTATATTTATATATACATATATTAATATAAAAATACACGTATAATTAAATTACACACATGTGTGTATATATATATATATATATATAATAAATATAATAACTATATATATTGTGTATATATATATTATAAAATACAAATATGTTAATAAAAATAAAAAAGTAAAAATAATTTTTAATAATTAAAAAAAATTATATATATGTAATTTTATTCTAAAAGTATTATGATATTAATATATATATATATATATATATTTATATCAAAATACACTTACAATGTAATGATATATATATCTATGTATAAATAAATAAAAATATGAAATATACAAATGTCCATATACATAATTACATAAATAATTTTATAAATATACACGTAGACGTCAAATATATAAATATGTATATATATTAAAATTCTTCGTGCATATTTATGTGATATTTTTACCTAATTAAATAATTTTAATGATTGCAATTTTAGGGATATGCCTGACAACCCAGGCTGAAAGTCCAGAGAATTTAATTTGCTAGTACTGTGTTTAACCCTGTAACTTTCTATGACACCCTAAAACCTGTACATGGATTAGTGTTTCAAAACCATAAAACATATCACAGTGATGATATTGTCAGTGAAAGTGAAGTTTTTTGCATTTTTCACACACAAACGGCACTTTCACTGATGATATTATTGCTGTGATGCATTTTACTGTTCTGATACACTAATATTTTTGTTCAGCGAAGTCTCCTGAATATAACAGTACCCCACATGTAGAGGTTTTATAGTGTTTGTGAAAGTTACAAAGTCATATAAGGCTTGATTTTACTTTTTTTATTATTATTTTTGAAATTTGTCAGATTGCTTAGGTTGCCTTTGAGAGCGTATGGTAGCCCAGGAATGAGAATTACCCCTATGATGGCATACCATTTGCAAAAGAAGACAACCCAAGGTATTGCAAATGGGGTATGTTCAGCCTTTTTTAGTAGCCACTTAGTCACAAACACTAGCCAAAGTTAGCGTGTTTTGCATTTTTAACACACAAACAAATATAAATGCTAACTTTGGCCAGTGTTTGTGACTAGGTGGCTACTAAAAAAGACTGGACATACCCCATATTGAATACCCTGGGTTGTCTACTTTAAAAAAAATATGTACATGTTAGATGTGATTCTGGGATTTATGACAGATAATGGTGTTACAATGTCACTATTGATAAATTTTAAATATATATATATATATTGAAACAGCAATGTCCTACTTGTATTTATAGGCCTATAACTTGCACACAAAAAAAACAATAAAGCATGTAAACACTGGGTGTTTTTAAATTCGGGACAACATTTTAAATCTATTTAGAAGTTTTTTTCATTAGCTTTTGTAGATAAGTAAAAGATTTTTTTTTAATAAAATATATGACATTATACAAATAATGGTATGTAAAGAAAGCCCTTCTTGTCCTAAAAAAACAATATATAACTTGTATGGGAACCGTAAATGAGAGAGCGAAAAAGTACAGCTAAACACAAACACCACAAAAGTGTCAAAACTGCTCTGGTCCTTAACGTACAACATTGCAAAAACAGGCCAGTCCTTAAGGGGTTAAGCATAAATGTTTAATGTTGTGGTTGACTGTTATGTTTACAGTTCTGGGAGGAGATAATACAGTAAGCTTGCTTTAAATGTTTTATCTTTATCTCCTAACCCCATAGTGCAAATCACTGTATGAATAGGTAGAAATTCTAAAGGGATTTATTCACTAACCGAAATTTTAGCAAAATATGCATTAGATATAACTATCTAATATAAGTTGGTATTTTCTTTTCTATATCTGTTTTATTTGTGTTGTCAATCAGATTTTAGTTTACCGTAGTTCAGAGTATTGTGAATAACCTTGAATGTGAATTGCACATATAGTATCCAAACTGAAACATATTTTTGCCTAAAATTTTACATTTACTTTAACATTTCTGTCTCCTGTACTAGCAAGAAAAGGTCCCAGGAGTTTCCCCGTTTCCAAGTGTAGGAAAGTAACCCCAAACAACATAATACAAGTTGTTTCAGTTTTATTTTCATGTAGTAGAAATAAAAATCTAGATCTAAAAAATTTTATATTTTTTTTTAAGTCCCTAACTATATCTATGTAATTTAACACATAATAAACCAAAATGAATTGCTTTGCAACTATGTTAAAACATGAAAAAAAATGTATCATGGTTTTTGTTGGGAATCTATTTGTGTGTGTCACCCTTTAACTTGTACATTTAATGTGTAATATATAGGATTCGGTATCTAGGCATTTTGTATTTACAAATCATCTATTTTATATTATTTAGGTGGAGACTATAGTAGTGTTGGGTGGACTTGGTGGTCGATTTGACCAGATTATGGCTTCAGTGGAAACTCTTTACCATGCCGTCAACATCACTCCTTATCCAGTTATCATCATTCAAGACACTTCTCTTATTTACCTCCTCCAGCCTGTGAGTACAAAAGTGTATCTGATGAAGCTATATCAAATATAGTTTTGACTAGTTTCCATAAAGATGTAAATCATTCCTGTATTTTGTATTCCACAAAGGTGAATTGTAAAATGTAAACCAAAAATAATTTTTCATGAAGTTTTGAATTGTAGTATGTATTTTAACGTAAAGGGGTACTGTCGGTACCATAACCACTACAGCTCAATATTGTCATTCTAGTGTAAGATTTTTTTTTTTTGTCAAACCACTTAAGAGCTGTTTTTCAAAATAAGGGGCTTTTCACAGCAGCTAGAGCTCTCCTCTTCTTCAGTCACATTGAGGACGTGTGATTTCTATTTCTGCATTATCAATTCTGTTTCACCTTGCTTGCAATGATTGGCTAATGGGAGCAAATTTGGTTTTAGAAATTGTTGAACAATATATCTCACTATAGGTATAACTAAGGCATGGTGGGATGGAACACATTGATGGGAAGCCAATTTAAATGGGTTACATGGTTTAGGAAAGAGAGAACGTATAAGAAAGCAGGGTGTGTAATATTTTTTATTATTATTTTTATATTTTTTTATTTAGAATAAGTCTGAATTAAAGCAGTGTTAAAAAAATCATCTGAATATGATGGAATGCATATTACGAATTTTGGCCTGCTCAACTACATCCTATTTTATATCTGTAAGCATGGAAATTGGGGTTTATTAGGGGAAAAATATGGTATAGTTTGAGATCAATTTACATATTTACAACTCAACATTAATATTTGTTATAATAAAGTAGTTTTGCTAACAGGGCAAAGTCATGGGATATTTAAGTGACATATTAAGAAAATGCAAAATATAAATTAAATAATAACAGGAAAAGATGCTTGCCACCAAGATACCCAGCCAAATTGCTTTTATTATGTCTGATGCAGCTGCAGGCAGACCCTTCATAACCAGGACGAGACCTCCAATGTGGAGCATGTCATTCTTGTATATGGGTTATTTTCCTCAACAGCAGGACTTTATGGGATATGTAGTTTATCCCCAGTTCCATTCATTCCATAGGATGAGTAGAATTGATCTGTAAATTGATTGCAGTCATACTGCATCTGCGATCAGTTTACACACAGCCTGGATCACTGTTTATTGAAAAGCTCTGTTCACTGATCAGTGCATCTGTGTGCACAGTAAATTAGAACTTTTTTTCTGATTAAAAAAAAAAAAGCGAGCTCAGCGCAGTTTATATTTGCGGCAGGCAGACACATCAAGCAAGACTTTGAGAAAACTGACATTGTGCAGGTGGAACAAAGCACTCCAGCTGTGTGATTTACAGCTCTGAGAGGCTTCCTTAGAGCTGCAGCACATTTTCCAAATTGCTGTCAATCTAAGCAAATCACGGAGGTGAGAGCTGTCTTAGGGTGCTCTATGCACTATCATCATTTCAATAATGCAAACTTAGATTGATGCGTGAGATGGGTCAGCAGCACCATATAAATTACATGGATGCCAATAGAACTTACAGAAGTCTCATAAAAAGAAACATGATTTTTCACTACTTTGATTTGGAAAGCATACCCTACAAAACAGATAAGAAAAAAAAAACTAAACAAGTGCTTTTAGTCATTTTTGGACACGTAATTTAATCAAGCAGGTGTAAACCAATCATTGATACCTTGATAGAGAAAAATCTTTTTGAGATTTTTGCACATCGTTCTGGGCATAAACTGAAAACAATTTTAAATTAAGCACCCATGCAATCTGAATTTAATAGAACAAAAATATGTAAGCAAATAAGGAATTTTCTATACTTTCTGTAATATTAAAAACCGTATGTAGCGGTTTTATTTACCAAACTGTGATTTGCATAGACTTGAAAATCAACTGGCATAAATAACTGGGAGTTTTATTACAATAAAACATTCGTAGTTCAATAGCAAGCAGTCAGCCAGAATCACAAGACTTTTTGTCAGAACAACACAATCCAAAAGTCACAGACAATTTTACAACAAGGTAATGCTGTCAAAGTCTGAAACCTTAAAAAGCAACTCTACTTGTGATTTACTTATTCAAGGAATTGCGTCAACCAAAAAACAGTGTATTACTTAAACACTGTTTTTGGTCAGAGCAACCCTTTCTTGCATCAGCTAATGATGCTATATTTAAGCTGTTTGAAGGGGAGTTACATGCACCTCTGGCATCAAAGAGCTATATCACTATGTGTGGCATTTCATAGTGAAACACAAACCCTGAGCACCTTGACCACTTGAAAAATTTAAAGGGACACCATAGGAGCTGTATCTGCTTCATCTCATTAAACTGGTTATAGTGTATGGAGTCCCCTGGTGCCTTCATTTCTTTCAGCATTAAACAGTTTTTAATGTTGTAATGTTTTAATGTTAAACAAGAGACCCTGGCAGTCCATCCCTTCTGTGCTGCTTTGGCTAATAAGGAAGTATTACCCTGAGCAGCAATGGGCAGCTGTGATTGACTGAGAGTGTCAGCTGACTGCTTTTAACCTTTCAGAGCTCCAACTAACGGTATGAATGGGTATGACAACAAGGAAGTGTGTAATCTCTGCCTTAGCTACACATACAGAAGGGGCCGGACTGTGGGTGGCCAGGGACTCTTATTTTGTGGCATACTGCACAAACATGGTGCAACACTGAATGGAGGGACAGTGCCAGGGTAATAGTGACTACAGTGTACCTTTAAGTGGTCATGTTGCTGGGAGTAACCCTTTAATTTTGCAGTGACACTGAGAGGCCAATATCATAAGGTTAACCCCTATGCAATGTAACATTTGCTAACATTTTGATTATAGCTTGAAGGTTACAGTCTATCTATGGCATAATTATTAAAAGTGAAATTGCAGTTTACACTTGGGCCGTTTTATATATATATAAATATATATATATATATATATATATATATATATATATATATATATATATATATATATATATAAACATTTTTTTACTGATAATCTGTTACCCTCCATTTAATCTTGTAAAATTTACTTTACATCATTTTCAGTTGATACTCCAAATATTGACCCCTAGTTGGAATGTAGCACCAGTAGCTCAGTAGTGAATAATGTTTAAGGGACACTGTAGGCACCCACTCATTGATGTGGTCTGGGTGCAGTGTCCATTTTGCACTCAGTGCTGCAATGTAAAACATTGCAGTTCCCGAGAAACTGCAATGTTTACATTGCAGCTCTAAGTCTGCCCTCAGTGGCGTTCTACCAGACAGCCCCTAGAAGGCTTCCTGAATCGAACCTTTGATTTGGTAACAGACACTTGACGTCCTCACGCTCTGCATAAGGGCCTCCAGCATCAGATTTTCCCCCACAGGAAAGCATTGTTTCAATGCGCGTGCGACCGTCAGAAAAGGCAAGTAAATAAAGTGTATTTAACCCCTTAAGGACACAACTTCTGGAATAAAAGGGAATCATGACGGAATATTTCTGTCATGTGTCCTTAAGAGGTTAAACCCTTTATTCACCTGGGCCGGGGAGGAGGTACGATGGAGGGGGGAGGCGGTGAGAGAGAATATAGTTTTGTATTCCTGGCACTATAGTATCTCTTTAAGAGGCAAATAGGTGGTAAGTATCAGAAAACTTCTAGTTGTATTTAGGTATGTTGGCATGTCATTGTCATTTGCCATAAAAAAATAAAGTGAAATACAGAATGCACCCTTCCCCTTATCCTGCTTTTTTCATATCTTCCCCTCTTGTCTTCTAATGCTAAGCCTAGGCACCTTAGCATATTTCAAGAAACACACAAATTCAGTTTTAGTTTTCAGATTACCTAAAGCATATAAGTGACTTCTGCTTTGGTTCCATAACTTACTGGACCCATTGGTGGACAGAGGCTAACATAATTGGTTTAACAGGTAAGGTAGGTAATTTAAGCTATCTATAAATGTAATGATTACCATGGGGAGGGTGGGTGGGAAGCGATCATCCAGTAAATGCTACCTCTGCTTATGGCAAGTCCTGCAAGCTAGATCATACTGCATTGACAATTGCAAATTTGTCTCTTAGAAAACTGATAAAACTGTATCACACACGAAAAACACACAGTTTTTTTTCCTTCCAAAACATTTACACGTACTTATTCAAGATTATCCAGAAAATCTACTATTGGTCTTTTGATAGAAAGAAAAACATGCAATCAGCTTGCTATGTAATTTGAAAGATGGATTAAGAGCTTGTCTATATCTACAATATGTTAACCAAACAAAGGCCTATGATGTAAATAAGACCTCTAGGTTAATGAAATATTTGTGATAATGTTTAAATTCAGGAAATGCATCATAAAATGTATGTACTCCAATGTGGTTAATGTTGATTTCGAGTAGTTTTATGAATATGGATGTGTTTTAATAATTTCTCTTCTTGTGCAAATGGTTCCATGCCCTTCAGCTTTTGCAAAACACCCAGGCCAAATGTTACACAGTTCATACATAAATTGTAATTAGTATGATAATTATCTTGCCATTTTTGCATGTATGTGTGTGTGGGGGGAGGGTTGGGTGGAGGTTTAATAAATTCAACAAACCATTTCTTTACAAAATAAAATAAAACATATGAATGTTATGGAAGTAGACACTTATGATCTATAAAGGTTTGTTCCCAAATAATTTTAAGTAATTAAATATTTGGCTTTTATAGATGTCTAAACAATGTTTTATTTAAAATAGACAACCAGCAAAATTCAGAAAATTTTCTCATACTTACCGTAATTTTCTTTTCCTGGATAAATCCATGGCAGCATCATGATAGGGTTAGCTCCTCCCTCTTGGCTGTTCAGGACAGGAAACACTTTACAAATAGACCCTCTTTACCTGGTATCATCAGTTATGTAACACGCTCGAAGGATCTAAAAATTGTGAAGGGAAAATTTTTATATGCTGCCATGGATATATCCAGGAAAAGAAAATCACGGTAAGTATGAGGACATTTCCTGAATTTCTGGCTAATCCATGGCAGCATCACGATAGGGTAATACCCACTCTCAACTCAGGGGACGGAAATTAAAACTAAGACAAAATTATAATGCACTAGAAAAATTCTTTATTATTCAGAATCACGAAACTGAGGAAAGGACATTCCTTCCAAACTCTGTGGCCTTTTGGGACCTTACATCCAAGGCATAATGCTTAATAAAGGTGTTAGCTGAGGCCCATGTAGCTGCACTACAAATGCTCTCTACAGGAGTGTTAGTTGCAGCTGCCCATGATGTAGACAGAGACTTCGAAGAATGAGCCCTCAAGCCCAAAGGGACCTGTGTGATGAACTTCTCCAACTAGCCGTCTTATCCAGATAGATAGAATGACACCTGGAGACATCTAAGGTATGCCATCTCTCTTCCTCTGGATTTGAGGGGTACTGAAAAAAGGATGGAAGAACTATCTCCTCAATAAAATGAAACTCTGATATCACTTTAGGACGGAACTCCGGGGTCATTCGTAGAACTACTTGATCAGGGTAGAACATCATACAGGACCCTTCTGCAGATAAAGCCTGAATTTCAGACACCCTCCTGCCTGAAGTAATAGCAACAAGAAGGAGAACCTTGAAGGTAAGTAGCAGTCTGTGGAATACAAAAGAGGTTCAAAGGGAGGAAGAGACAACGACTTTAGAACTGAAGGAAGGCCCCAGGGAGGAGACAGGGACCTAATAGGCAGCTTCAACATGGATGCTGTCCATGAGGTGGGAGGGTCTGGGAGGGAGGGTCTGCTGGAGATTGGCCGGGATGTGTCAGCTGACCGGAGTTCGTGGCGAACTGTGGCAAGCCGTTCGCGGGAAGTTCGCAAACGGTTTGCGACATCACTACTAATAGGTTTTGCTGTCTACTGTGGTCAGAAAACTGGCACCATGCTATCCAAAGTCCACCTGGAACCTGTAAGAGCAGATAACGCTGAAACTTGCATACGCAGGGAACTTAGGCTTGGCCCTCTATCCAGGCCAGTCTGCAGAAAATCCAAGATGTTGGAGACTGTGGGAGGAAGACAAGATACATTGTTATCTTTGGCCCAATCAACAAATGCTGTCCAAATGTGATAATAAGTAGAGGAGGTAAATCTTCTCCTGGACTGCAAAAGTGTGCTGATCACAGCTTGAGAAAAACCCCTGTTAGCTAAACTCCTCCTTTCAGTTTCCATGCCATCAAATGGAGTGTCTTTGGAGATGTGTGAAGCGCTTGTCCCTGAATTAGAAGATCCGGAATGTCCGGTAATTTCCATGGCTGGACAATTGACAGAGATTTGAGGAGAGGGAACCATGGCCTGTGAGGCCAACGCAGAATTTTTGCCAACACCAAGAGCCCCTCCATCTTGATCCTTTTCAAGGTCTTCCAGGAAAATGGGGGAGAGAAATAGAGGAAATGGGGGAGAGACATAGGCCATCTTGAAATGCCAGATGTTGGACAGGGCGTCTGTGGCCAAGGCCCTGGGATGAAATATCCTTGAGAAAAATGTCTGAAGCTGGGAGTTTGTTATGGTTGCAATGAGATCCATTTCTGGAATTCCCCAACGCAAAACTAGTTGTTGGAATATCTTGGGATTCAACTGGCTTTCCTTGGCATCCAGATAATGCCTGCTAAAGAAGTCAGCCCTCGAGTTTTCTGGAATATAAATTGCAGACAGTCCCAATACCCTCTTCTGAACCCACAACATAATGGGCTCCAGTTCCTGAAGAAGATCCCTGCTTCTGGTACCACCTTGCCTGTTTATGTACGATGCCGCCGTTCGATTGTCCATGCAAATCTTTACCCATTTCCCCATTAAAATGTCTTGAAAGTGAATCAGACCCAAGAAAACTGATCATAGCTCTAGGAGGTTGGCTGGAATGTGAGAGGCCTTGTTTTCCCATTTGCCTTGGGCATTCCAATGTAGAAGATGAGCTCCCAAACCTAGACCACTGGCATCTGCAGTCAATGTCATCCATTCTACCTCCCCCAGAGGAAAACCTTTGTGGAGATTTGCAGGATCTTGCCATGGTCTTGTAATGAGGATCTTTTTGGACCACTTGTCCCTGTTCTGGTTGTATCTACTTAAATACATCTAGGGGTAGCGAATATGCCACTGAGCCCACTTTACAAGGGCAATGGTTGATGAAAAATTGCCCAGGATGCTCATGAATACTTCCGCAGAGACCCATCTCGAGTTGATCACCATCTGTACCTTCGTCATGATGTGATCTCTTCTTTCTTTTGAAAGACAAAGCATTGATAATCTTGTGTCAAAACATTGCTACCAGAAAGCATATACTCTGGGAAGGGGACAGCTGGCTCTTTTGGTAGTTGATAATCCATCCAAATTCTTCCCAAGCCATTATTGCCTTGTCACTTTGAACTATAAGATTGTTTCTTGCCTCTCCTACTAGAAGGATGTCGTCCAGATAATGATAAATATTGAGGCCTTGCAGTCTCATCTTCGCTATCAGAGCTAAAAGAACCTTTGAAAAGGTCCTTGGTGCCGTACTTAGGCTAAAGGGAATAGCTCTGAACTGAAAATGTTCTCCCAGAATGGCATACCTTAGAAACTTTTGCTGGTGGTCTGCTATCGGGATGTGGAAATAGGCGTCTTTTAAATCTTTGGAGAGACCATCCAGTCTCCTGGATGAATTACCGAGCTTATAGATGACAAAGACTCCATCCTGAAACTTTGGACATTGAGAGATAGATTCAGAATGTGCAGATATAGGATCAGACGCTATTTTCCAGAGGGTTTTGGGACCAAGAAGAGATTTGAATAGATGCCTTGAAAACTCTCTTGATGAGGAACTCTTAATATTACACCTCCTTGAAGAAGATTGGAAATGTCTCTTATGAGGGTGTGGCGAAACCAACCTCGCCACTGGGCATTGGAGAAGACTGATTGCCAGCCTCCTGCCATGTGACTATGGCCCCATTGGATGTATTGCCCTTTAAAGGCATGATTTGGGCATAAGGGATTTATGTTGTGCTGCTGCTGGCCCTTTAAGAACCATCTGGGGACATACTGTGGAGTTACTGGGTGGCCACCATTTCCTGTATCAGAGGCACATGGTGAGAACAATGGATGAAGCACATGGTGAGAACAATGGATGGTGGCCATTTTAACTCACAGACACTGTTTGGACTTTTCAACACGGTGCCATCTCGCCAGTATTTGGTGCACAGAGACATTGTGCAGTGGTTTTGGACTATACAGCAGGGGACACATTATACAGTGACTGTTTTTCATTTAGCCTGTATATGTTCTGCAGAATCTGCATTAAACTTTATCTTCCAAAGTACTGAACGGATCTGGGTGAATTTGGGATATGTGGTTCACCCAGATCCCCCAGTTCCGGTTTATGGGGTTATTGCATGTTTTGGGGTCCCTGTGATGTGTTTTATGAAACTGTATTTCTCTGTCTGTGATAATTAGATTACCCATTGTGTAAGGTAATTGTATCAAAGGCAGAGGGGATGATTTTGTGTGGGAGTGTCTTTCTGTAATGTACGTTTGTTATTGGTTGTTCTGTAAAACCCTGTGGGCAGTACTAAGTTTGTGGATTGGGAATAAAAGAGGCTGTATGTGCCAGTCCAGTCAGTTCCTGCTTGACCCTCAAAGTGAAGTGTCGTCTCATTATTGGGGGAGGATTTATTGTATGCTGTTCCAGTTTGACTGTTAGGAGTGTAAACCTATTCGCATGGTTTTTCCTATTCGGCTGTATACAACATTCATATGCTTGAGAGCATTCATATGCTTCTCCGGTTTGATGGTTGTGGTGTCTGCTGCAGTGCTTGGAGTCCTCAGGAAGCACTAGGAGCATCCTTCAACGGAGGTACCCAGTCGGGGTGCCAGGTGATCCGTTACAGAGGGCTTGCCTTTTTTTCTGGAATACCTGGAGTTTTTGATATCATGAAAAAATTGTGACAGGGAAACTCTTGGAATTCCAGTCATTACCCATGCTTGAGAATAGAAACAACATCCAGACTTGCTTGTGCCCAGGTCTCCCAAAAGAGGTGGGCTCCTACACTTGAGACCTGGGGCCCCAAACCTTCTAAAGGACCTATTTGCTGTTCTCAAACCAGCTGATGATCTGCCTCTGATTCCTCTTCCAGACTGGTGTCCTTTCCAAGCTGATCCTCTGGTAAATTCTCTTCCAGGGTTATATGACCTTGATTCTTGAGAGAAAGGTCTTTAACGAATGGATCTCTTGTCTTGCCATTTCTGGGAGACCTTCTTACCCCTACGATACTGAGGAAGAAACACCTTCTTGCCTTCTGAAGCACGTTTTTAATAGCCTCCTCCAATTGTTTACCAAACAATAAATGCCCCTGAAATGGGATACCACATGAGTTCTTTTTGGAGAATAAATCGGTATTCCAGGATTTCAATTCTCACGAGTTCTGATCATGTCAAGAGAGGCGAAGGAGAAAAATTCAGCCGCCCATTTAAGCTCGGACAAAGATTCCAACAGAGATGGTCTACTCACTCCCTTGTCAATGTCTTCCTCCAAAAGGCATAACCATTTCATAAGGGCTTTAGCCACATAGGTCATGGCTACTACATGTCTGCAAGCTACTCCTGCTGAAACATAATCTTTACACAGGTTATTGTCAATCCTTCTATCCATGGCATCTTTAAAAGAGGCTACCTCATCCAATGGCAGAGCTGTGTTTCTCCCCAATCTAATGATTGCTGCATCAATCTTGGGTGCAATTTTCCAAACTGCAGAATTCTCTTAAGTGAAAGGATACAGTTTAGCTATCCTTCCTTGAACCGAAACCTTATTTTGTTTTTTGTTTTCCATTCGGTCTCAATCAATTCCTTAAGGGCTTCATGGACCGGAAAGGAAAGTCTTTTTTTTACAAGCTCTGGAAAAATACTAGAAGAGGGTGGCTTAGACTGATCTGTATCTTATAGCTTTAAAATATATCTAACAGCTTTGATCAACTTCTCAATAGTCTTAATATCCATATGATCCTCCACAGAATCTGATTTATCTGAGGAATACATTCCTTCACCTTCTTCTGATTGTACCTCTGCAATCGAGACGTCAGAATCAGAATCTGCCCAGTCTCTTTGAGAAGAGATTCTTGGGTGTTTGCAAGATTTATGCTGCTCCATAGATTTATGTACTGCCATTTGAATCCACTTAAACATATCTGGAGAAGGATTATTAGGAGAACCAGCTGCTTCAGACAGGCAGTTACTACATAACTTCTTCTCAAAGAGACTGGGCAGATTCTGATTCTGACGCCTCGATTGCAGAGGTACAATCAGAAGAAGGTGAAGGAATGTATTCCTCAGATAAATCCCTGAACAGCCAAGGGGGAGGCGCTAACCCTATCATGATGCTGCCATGGATTAGCAAGGAATTAAGTTTGTGCTCTACTTAAAGGAGCACAATATACTGTAACAAGCTAAGTGTTGGGTTACTGGATCAAGACTTTAATGTGTTTTGTGCCTTGACGTCACTTCGTTAGAGAACTTATTTTTGGTTGCAGGAGAAGCTCTCTATAAAATTAGCTAGTCTAGGACCATGGTAACTCATACTTACTCGAGCACTGACCTGCATGACCCTTTTTCTTTTTAGTTCTGTAGAGCTAACCAGATTATCTTGCAGGAGAGGACCAGATAAAAATGCCTGGTGGGTCCCAGGTGAGTTATCAAACTGAACCAAAACCGTTTGACTGCTTACTATAGAATGGTGCCGGGACACTCCTGGCACCATAACCACTATAGCAGGCTGTAGTGGCAATGCTGCTAAAAGTGTTTCTTTAACAGTATATATAGACACATTTTTTTACGTTTCTTGTGGATAGATTTGCTTCTTTGGTTTCTGACATCTGCAATGTGCATTTTACAAAGTCACCTTTGTGTAGTTGTATGCTTACACAGGTATAATTGGAGATGGTGCCAAGAGTTTTAACTCTTTAGGAGGTGTGTAATTTGCCATAGCTTGTGTAATCCACTCCTAACATTAGAGTCTTTTTTTGCTTTTTTGCTTCTTGTTTGCTTCTGTGTCTTTTTTTTCTTTCTTCCTTCTCCCATGTTCTTTTCTTCCCTGTGAGTTGGGGTCATTCTTCTCTGCATATTGTATATATTCTCTTTGTAATGGTGAGTTTGAACGTTTTAAACCTTGAATAAGGACAAACTAAAAGGGCAAGCTAATCAGGTTTTTCCCCAAGCATAGTGTTTTTTTTTCTTACACCTCTTACACCTTATTTCCCCCCCCCTTTTTTCTGCACTGTGTATACTCTCCTGTGTTCCCCAGTCCTCACCAGTTTATCCATTAGTCTTGTTCTCCTAACTTTACCAGCACCTTATACATAAATCTCATTGTTTTACCCTCCACTAGAATTTTCCTTTCCCAATTCATAACTCCCCCTGGAGCGTCACGGTCTCTATGTCCCATGGTCATATACATACCTCGCATTTATGCAAGAATAATAGAGAAAAAAGTGGTGGATAAGTTAATATGAGTTTATGAGAAAAACAGAATCATGTTTCAGTTTAAGGTGAAACCAGGATATGGAAGAGCGAGAAAAGTTAAGTTAAAATAATTTTTAAAAACATATAGCATTTTATGTGATTTTTTTTAAAATAAAATTTTTATAATTATATATGGTATTTTATCTGGTTACATTCTGCTCTGTTACATAAGATCTGTACTAAGTCTGTTCTACCATCTGTTCATCATACACAGAATTATGGGTGCCTAGTCATGTGCTGCATTGTGACATCCCAGTCTCTTTAAAATCATTTTCAATTTCTTGCAATTCTTTGAGAGACTCCTCATAAAATCAGTACCGCAATTTCCAACTGATGAGGTAGCTCAGTTGGTAAATTCCCTGACTACAAAGCAGGGTCAACTCAGCCATTCATCCTTTCAAGGTTGATAAAATAAGTACCATCAATTGGGTACTAATAACATCTATTAAACTATTCAGCTGCTGATTTTGTTAATGCCGAGAGCGTGTGCTGAAAAGCTCTTTGAGTCCCACTGGGAGAAAGGCGCCATATAAGTGCTAGTTATTATTATGGAGACCGTATCTCCAGAAGGATATTGATACTTTAGAGAGTTCAGAGAAGGGCTACTAAACTGGTTCATGGGTTGCAGGATAAAATTTACCAGGAAAGGTTAAAGGATCTTAAAGGACCACTATAGTTCCTGGCACTATAGAGCCCTGAGGGTGCCCCCACCATCAGGGACCACCTCCCGCCGGGCTGGATGGCAAGGAAAGGGTTAAAACTTACCTTTTCTCCAGCGCCAGGCGGGGAGCTCTACTCCTCCTCTCCTCCCCTTCGGCTGAATGCGCATGTGCGGCAGGAGCTACGCGCGCATTCAGCCGGTCTCATAGGAAAGCATTTACAATTTACAATGCTTTCCTACGGACACTTGCGTGTTCTCACTGTGATTTTCACAGTGAGAAGCACGCAAGCGCCTCTAGCGGCTGTCAATGAGACAGCCACTAGAGGATTTGGAGGCTGGATTAACACATTTATAAACATAGCAGTTTCTCTGAAACTGCTATGTTTATAAAAAAAAAAAAAGGGGTTAATCCTAGAGGGACCTGGCACCCAGACCTCTTCATTAAGCTGAAGTGGTATGGGTGCCTAGAGTGGTCCTTTAACATGTATAGCTGGGGGGATATGATGGAAACATTTAAATACATAAAGGGAATCAACACAGTAAAGGAGGAGACTATATTTACAAGAAGAAAAACTGCCACAACAAAAGGACATAGTCTTAAATTAGAGGGGCAAATGTTTAAAAATAATATCAGGAAGTATTACTTTACTGAGAGGGTAGTGGATGCATGGAATAGCCTTCCAGCTGAAGTGGTAGAGGTTAACACGGTGAGTGAGTTTAAGCATGCGTGGGATAGGCATAAGGCTATCCTAACTATAAGATAAGACTAATGAAAGTATCTAGAAAATTGGGAAGACTAGATGGGCCGAATGGTTCTTATCTGCCGTCACATTCTATGTTTCTATGTAGCACAGATCTGCCATTTTGTATCAGGGGATGGCATGGATATCTGTGACCTATCTTGTCCATAACTATCCGTTTATTTCTGGAGAGCCATAATAATTTAATAAATAGGTTTAAAGGGGAACTTTAACATTCAAACTGAATATTCAGATATGAAACTATTTCTAAAACGTTTAACTACATTGCAGAAAATATGTCTAACTTTCATTTTCAACAAACATTAAGCTGCAATGGTACAAACAGGGTCATTGCTGGGAGTGGGGTTGTCAGAAGCTGGAACACCCAAGTGGGGTCTTAAAAGTCACAGTCTTATTCTGACACCATTTTATTGCCAAACCCGAGACACCTGTAATATGTGATAAATAATCCCTCCATTTACATAATTTGTAAAAGAGCCACTTGAATGCACTATATGTTGTGTTTTTTGTGCAGCAAAGTGTGTGGGGGGGAGGGGGTGTTGCTTTGGGTGCAGTAGTTATGTAGTGGGGTTAGGATTAATAAAGCATGATGTTGGGTTAGTAAAGCAGGAGTTTATAAATATAGATTCATGTAATACTCTGGTGTCATAAAATGATTTTTTAATTTTTTTTTTGACAATCTTTATTTTTGGGTGTGTCGTGGTTTTGACAAGAACAGAGAACATGTGAGGAAATTTATGGGGTAGATGATGCAAACAGTAACAGTGTGAACTTTACAGATCATATATAAAAATAAACACATGCGAGTGGTGGATGGAGGGGAGTTGTTTTTTTTCTCTCTCTCTTCTCTCCCTTTTCTCTCTCTCTCTCTTCCCATCTTCCCTCCCCTCTCTTCTCTCCCCCCAGTCATGACATAGGCTCCGTCGTTATTCGGCAGGTGCTATTTTAAATATAGATTAAATAAGACTCAGACACCGCTTTATTCTGTTGGAGTATAAAGTCCACAGCTTTATTAATTCTTATTAAATATATATATAAATTAACATATTAGGGTCAGTGTCGTTACTGACATTCTGGTACTATCCCCCCCGCACAATACCCAAGACAATGACCCTACCACTTGAACAATAGTTAACATTCCAATAACATTTACTTGTAACACCCGGCCCACCAAAGAGGCCCCATACCAAACTGTTAACTGTAGGGGTGTACCCAGACACCCCTACCCATCTAGGTTGGTAGCCACCGAGGAGCTTGAACCTACCAACATTCACTTCCATCTGGCCTACTCCAGCCTAGGCCTTGGCCTGTCCATTTCCGAATCCATCCAACTTCCAACTTTACCACGCCCTGTTCCGCCATAGCACATGACTTGATGCCTTAAGGACATGTGTGACCCCCACCACACACAAACAGGGCCTGCCTAATGCCTTCCTGAAAACCCAAATTAAGCAAATCGCTCCCCACATCTGACAGGTGCACACCATCCTTCCTAAAGTAACCGGGCAACATGCCTTCTAACTCCCGGTGTCGCACTACGACACCGCCCAAACGCCTAATAAAGACCGCCATGGCCCTATTCACTTTACTCCTGCATCGGGCCACTGCAGCTAGGTCCCTGGCGTGCCGCCATGTGAAATGGGGCACCATTTTGGACCTTACCACCACCACGCCAGGAACCAGCCCCATGAGCCGATCCAGGTCCCTTTTCATCCTCCTTACCAATTCCCTCTGTGGGATAAGCCCTAAATCATTCCCACCGCCGTGAACCACTACTACATCTGGCGTGGACCCCCCTGACACCTTACTAAACAACACATTACTTAAACTCTGCCAACTAAACCCCCGAAAACCAAACCATGATATCGCCACCCGGTCTTGCGGAAAGCCCAGCTGCGTTCCGTTTCTTCTAACTGTGGCTCTCATCCGTGCCCAATATACAAACGAGTGGCCGATTAACCATACTTTCCAACCTGTAACGAAACAAATGTTAGTGCCATGGTGCCGAATTTGCTCCCACCTCCCCAACCACAACTTCCCCATTTCAAACCAGCCTGTCTGGTCTCACGTACGACCTGAAGCGTAAAGATTCCCATCTCCCTATCCGTTTGATCCTCTCATCTCCCAAACCCAACCTTGCTACTTCTGTTGCCGCCCCAATACGGAATGAATGAGTACCAAACTGCATGGGCTCCAAACCCAGCCTCTGTAAACCCAGCCGGAAAACCCTTGTGAACTGAAAATATGACAGCGCCGAACCATCCTCGTGCAAGAAAAAACAACCGTTAACCGTCGGGCGCAGACCTAAGTACTCCGCGCCCTTTGCCACCGGGCAGACTTCGGATCCTGGTAGCTCAAGCAACACCACTGAGCAACCTTTGCCAAGAACGTCAGTTTTGGATCTGCCCAGTCGTATTCGTACGCTGTCAGTGCCTATTGCCACATCCTGGAGCTGCAGCCCCGCTACCCCTGCCTTATTCCCACTTACCAACTCACTTATCCGAAAAGCTCCAAAAAAGGCCCAAACAAACGCCCCTGCGAACAACGCCACTTCGAATGGCGAGAGGCAAATTTCATGCAGCACCTCCACCAACCGTCTCAAGGTCGCAAAGGACAAAGGCCTCCTCGTATCTAACGTCTTCTTCCCCCTCCGGAAACCCTTAATCACCTGCCTGACCAGGAAATGCTTTGTGACATCTCCCCACCCATTGAACTTAAATAAGAAAGCCAACGCAGACATGTGTCTGTCAACCATGGCAGGCGATGCCTGTCTCGTAAACAACCTGCAAAGCAACCATAGCAGCGTGTCCAGCTGCCAATCCCTATTTCGCTCACCCCTTACCTGCGCCACCGACTCGTCCCACGTTTTCCACACCTTAGTGTACGCAGACCATGTGGCGGGCGCCAACGATTTCCTTATGCACTCCCCAAGCAGGCGGTCCCGAGTTGCCACATCTCGACCGGGCATGCTTGCCCGTGTCTCTCCGCGCCCGGTGCCGCTTCCCGAAAACGTTCCCACTGAAAACGAGACAGTGTGTCAGCCACTACATTCTTAAACCCCGGGATGTGCCAAGCTTTGAATACCATGTTAAAAGACATACAAAGAAGTACTAACTGCCGCAACAGGCAGGCTCGCCTTCCAAGACTCCGGCCACCTCTCAGCACACCATTTTCCCGCCAGGAAGGCGCCAAAACCAATGCAGCCCGACGCATCCGTAAACAGCCCATGGGCAGGCATAAATCCACGAAAAACCCACCCTCGAAATAACAACCCAGCAAGTGATGACAGTCTGACAGAAAGGCTGCCTCCACATCGACCTTTGCCATCAGCGCCCCGCCCTCTGAACCAACTCGACTGCTTTGTCGAATGATGTATAGGAGACTGAGCACAGGTCCGCGTCGATGTCATCATTCACCAAGGCCCCCCTCGGGTGTGACAAGTGATGAATCAAACGGAATTTGCCTGCCTCCTTCTTGGGGACCACCCCTAATGGAGACACCCGTAAATCCGCCACAGGTGGGGCCAAAAACGGCCCCGCCATTCTACCCAATTGGACTTCCTTAGTCAACTTCTCCCTCACCACCTCTGGATGTTCCTTAACCGATTTGAGATTCAAACTTATCCCCCCTGGCCCCTTTGCTATAAAGGGGATCCTAAATCCTTCCCTGAAACCCCTCCATAAAAATGCAGCAGCGTCTTGATCAGCGTATTGCCATAGCCAAGGCAACATCGCGCCGACCCTCACCGGCGACAACCCCAGCAAAAGCTGCGGGGGCCGCGGCCCCAGATGCTCTCCCTCCCATGTTAGGCTTACCCTTCTTGAAGCATCTTCTGGCACCATGACTTCCCCCGCAACCGGAACACTTGTGTCTGAATCTACATGCAGCCCCCCACTTGCATTGTCCCTCGTTATATGCCCAGCAGAAACCTTTCTTCTGTCCCGCCGACACTGTGCCTCCGGAGGCCGCGCCGGCTGCCCCTGGAAAGGGCGTATTTTTCTGCGCCATCATTATCTGCATCCATAGCGGCAGGTCCATTTGGTCCCAGTGCATGGATGGATTCGCCGCCAGTCGCTGACGAAACTGCTCGTCATACCTCCACCAGGCTAGTCCCCCGTACGTCCGGTACGCATCCCCTATGCCGTCGAAGTAGCAGAAAAGCTGCGAACAGCATTCAGGACGCTTTTCACCAATAATGCTCGCCAGTATGCACAAAGCCCTAAGCCAATTCCCGAAGGACTTTGGTATCTTCCGATACCTCTGCCTCTTTTCCTCTTCCTCTTTCTTAGCATCTTTTTTATCCTCTTCCTTCAAATCCAAAAATTCCTCCAAGGGAAGAAGTGAAAATATTTACACAAATTCCCCTTTCCAGAGTTTCTCCTTTACCTCCATCTTCAAGTGACAAACCAAGGGGCCCGCGAATGACACGTGCACATTCTGTCTTGCTGCCTCCAAGATGTCCCCGTGTCCCCCTGTGTTCTCCCCTACCCTTTCCGTCATCTCCCCACGACGTAGTAGTGCTTCCCGACTCCCCGCCACTAGTTCTCCGTGCGAACGGGTCCACTCTCCCGGCTTCTGCCCCCTTGTCACCCTCTGATGCCCACACCCTACCGAACTGAAGTGGGTCCCTTTCCCCTGACCAAGATTCCAAAATGATTTCAAACAGCCTATGAAGGTTCCTGAATGTAATACAGTCGTGGACTAACCGCTGTTGCCCCCGGCCGCTTCAGGCCACGGGGTTGCTGTCCTTCCGTCCGCCTTGCTAGGTCCCGGAGCATCCAAACGCTGTCGACTCCTGCTTGCCTGATCCTGCCGCGGGACCGCCGGTGTATTGCTCCGCGACCTGTAAGGAGAAGAAAACCTGGGCAGTCTGTCGGATAAGCTCACTGCCCGCCCTTCCTCCCTACGCTCTTCACTCTCTCCCCGAGCTCTTTTCTCTTCTCCCATCCAACCGCCCCTGTTGTCTGCTCTGCTCCGCCGCTCCCGGTAACTCCGTTCCGAGGAACCTGATGCGCTGCGCCGACTAAATCTCCCACTTTCCTCGGACCTGGACCACCTCCTCTCCTCCCTGCAACTGGACCTGGACTTGCTGCGCCCGTAGCGTGAGCGGCTCCCCAGTCTCCCTGCCATGTGCCGCTCTTCCTTCCATTCTCTCCATGGACCGATACCGCTGGCTTGCTGATCCTGGGAGCTGCCAGATGGGCCCTCCTGCACTTCTCCGGAACCCCCTGCCCATTGTGGCCCCTGCAACTCCCTGCTGACCTCTATGCCTGGCTTTCCATCAGCCGCCCTGCTTGGCCCCGCGCTGACCTCTGCTGCCTGGTCACTCAAGCCGTCCATGCCTCCTGTCGCTCCTTGTCAGCCCTGGCTGACCCTGCTGTGCTCCTGCACCCTCATTCCATCACTGCTGCTGTCCCTGGCCCCACTCATAGCTGCCTCTTGTGACCTCCCGCTGTCCTGGTCACCCCAAGCCTCCCGGGGACCGCCTGTGCCGAGGAGCCAGCAGCCCTATTACCCCTCTGCCTGACAGTGGCCCCACTGCAGTTGGACACACCCGGACCAGCCGTGCTGTGCCTCCCTGCCACGTGGCCCTCTGTCCTGGCCGCCTTCCCGGCTGTGCCGCCAAGGCGCCGCTGTTCCCGCCTTCCTGCCTTTCCTCAATCGCGGCCCTTGTTTTGCGGCCATCCACGCCTGACCGCACTCCGGGTACCTCCGCCATTCTGCCTCCCGAACCAGCCGCCTCCCTCTCTCCCGCTGAAGGGCTCCTCCTCCGCCGGGCAGCAGGCGCTGCACCCGGGCTCAGCCGCTGGGGTGGCCTCGTCCTCTGCGCTGGCCTCCGGTCCGGAGCCTCCTGGGGGGTGACAGCTGCACCCAGCTGACCATGAAGCCACGCCAGGCCCCTGTCTCTCACCGCCGGCCGAACTCCATCCAGTATTTCATCTAGCGCCGCCATGACCTGCAGAAAACAAAAGAGAAGAACTGCACAGACCTGTCACAATTAACAGGTGAGTGAAGCTCAGATTAAAATGGCCACTCTCTAAGCTGGCCGCTATTTAACTGTCCTTAGACCACCCCCACGCTGCATTACCCTAAACCCACCCCTTTTTCCCTGCCCACTCTCTGGCCCTGTCAAGGCCCACTCCTCCACTGCGCTGTTCTGTGGGCTCCATTCCCCTCCTTGATGTGTGCACGTGTGGTGTTGGTTGGTAAACCGCTTGAGATCTGTGTTAAGGAGGGAGATCGGCCTGTAGCTTGAACAGTTGGCCAGGTCCTTCCCATCCTTCGGGATCAAAGTGATGGTTGCCGCCAAGGTGTTTGTTGGGAGTTGACCACCGTCGAGGAAGGGGTTGAGGCTCTTCAGTAGGGGTGGTAGCAGGAGTTCTTGGAACTTTTTATAATTCGTAACTGGGAGGCCATCCGGGCCCGTGGCCTTGTGCGCCTTAGAGGCCTTTATTGATGATTGGAGCTCACCCATGGTAATAGGGTCTTCCAGTTCTTCCCTCATTTCTCTGGTTAAGGTTCGGCTCACATGTTGCTCAAGATATGCGGTCACTCTAGTTGCGTGTCTGGGCAACTTCGCCCGAGCACGTCAGTATGTTATATAAGTCGGTATAGTAACGATGGAATGCGCCTACAATTCTGTCAGGAAGTTGCGTGATACGATCCCCCTGTTCACGAATTTTGGTGATGTGGGAGAGTCGCCTCTTCCACTGTAGCATCCTGGCCAGCAATCTCCCACATTTGTCTGAGTGTTCATAGAAATGTCTACGCGACCTGCATATGGTGTGAAGGAGGCCCTGGGAGAGCAGTTGCCAGAGAGCTCGCCACGCCTCTAGGAGAGCCTTGTAGATATTTGTTGATAGTGTGTTCTTATGTGAAATTTCCAGTGTGGCTACTTGTTGTGCAAGCTCTGTAACCTGTTGCCTCTGAGCCTTTTCCTCTGAGTGCAGTAGCGAATGAAGTGGCCCTGGATCACACATTTGTGCGCTGCCCATGTGAGTAACGGGTCCATTTCCAGTTGTGTCATTCTCCTCGAAGTATAGTTGCAAGGTTGTCTTAGCCTCTGCCAATGCTTCCATCTCCTAGAGGATCTGTTCATTTAGCTTCCACTGCCTGTCCTTCGATTTGAACAATGAGGAGGCAGATGTTGGAAGGGAATCGTGTTGGCAATTTGGATAGCAACCCCCGTCCACTTTGCATCTGGATGATTCGCAGAAAATCCCGTGGGAATACGGGAGTCCCGGAGAACAGGGGCGTTGCGTTCCCGGGAATGTGTTTCCTGGAGGAAGGCGATCAATGCCCTTGTTGACCATAGAGAACGTAACAGGTGGGAGCGCCTTTCCAGGAGATTTAGGCCCCTGACGTTATTAGACCAAAGGCAGAGGTGTGCCGGGGAGAACCCGCTGGGCATCTTTACACCTGTCGTGGTGGGGGGAAGCAAAAATAGGAGAGGAGAAAAAAAGGGGGGGGCAGAGGAGGGGGGAGAAAGAATGAGTAATAAAATGTCAGGAGGGGCTGACCCAAGGTCCGGGGGGGGGGAGTCTAAGGGGCTCTGAGTATCACTCCATAGCCCACCACGAGGCACCCCAAGCCGAGAAGCTTGGTGTTCAACTCAACGCACTGGGTGGGAGAACCAAGCAGGAACCAGGGATCCCCGACCCTTACCCGATATACCCATCTAGGTGTGTGTCTGTTAATGGAGACGTGTCTACCGTCCAGTCACTGTCACTCAGGGCCAGCTGTCCAGAGCCAAGGACACTGTAGGAGATCTAGGTTTGGTTAACTGTCCGTCATCCACCCCTTTCACCAACCTGAGTACTTGTTTACACCCCTCAAAGATACGCATGTGCCACGCGGATGGCGGTAGGAAACTTTATAACAAAGGAAACCATAACTTAGTGAACATTAGAGCTTGGGCTCACCCTATGTCACATCAACCCCCTGGTTACCCCCCTGAATAGCAGGCACGTGCGTGCTGGACTCTCGTGGATCTTAGTCAGGGTCGCTGGGCCTGGGCACCCATAATAGTCATATTTATTCTCCTGTCATCAAGGTGAGCAGTCGTCCATACCACTGTGTTCCCCTGGGCACGCTGACCCCAGGCAGTGTTACGTGACTCTCTGTCTCCCCTCCCGGGTTTCTGCCTGAACCTCCCCCCAGTCCCATATCCATGATAAACGGTAGATAGGGTGGGGCTATCCCGTATAATGTTGCACTGTAAGGCCCAGGGCTCGGTCCTCAGCTCCCTAGCATGGGTAGTGGGGTCACAGGGTCTGTGGAAGATGTAGCATCTTAAGCACATAGTCGAGGTACAACTGCCTCGTTCTAGTGTAGATGGCATGCAAGACCAGTGGCCCCCCTCCTCACTCCACCCGCCACCCATGCACCTACCTCCCCATTGACACAGCCACACTCAGGTGTACACACCAACCCAAGTCCCCGATAGAAATGTCACAGGTCCCCCGTAACTGGTGGTCGTTCCATGGGTAATTCCACTATTCCACAGCCCCAACCCACCACAATGTGACCCTCCTCCCATACATCTACACTCGCCCCCAAGTGATATTCACCTCACCAGGAGTCAGTCTTATGTGGCCTGGTTACCCTTAGAGATCCCCCCAACCAACCTGAATCCTGGTTCCCCAGCAATTTAAGCTCTGTGGCAAGTATTCCGCCTCCAAGGGTGTGCAGAGGTATCATGTCCCAGGGGCTGATCTTTCTCAGTAAGGTGAGTAGATCTCCCATAAGCAAACCAGATCTGTGGGGCCTGTGCGAGGGTTTGCTGTATCGTGGGTCGTGAGAACATCAGCATGAGCTGAAGGCAACTTTGGTAAAACTATTCGAGAATAGTTTAACCCCTGAAGGTGAGAGTGTGCACAAGGGCCTCCTAGAACCATAACAACTTCATATAAATTCAGTTGTTTTGGTGCCTGGGGTGCTCCTTTAAAATGGTGTTAATTATATTTTCTTACATACACTTTTTCAAAGTATTATCTTACTTCTGATTATCCTGTCATTGTTGTTCTCTTGCTTCTGCAGAACACATATGCAAGTATAGAGTTGATTTACAGCCCAGCCTAACTTTATTAGTAAGAATAAATAATACAGAAGCCAGCACGCATCTAGAGACTTACAAATAAGCAAATAAAGGTGCAGATTCAAGGGTTCCTTCTTTAGGTACTGATCACTATAGCCAAAAATAATGAAGAGTCTGTAACACCAGCGTTCAATAAATTTCATTACAGATGTCCCCTGCTCTACTACATACACTCTAAACTTACACTGCCCCAATCACTGGTATAAATCAGTATTGTATCAGGTAAAGCAAAGCTCTGCCTCTGACATTCTGTAATCAGAGGCTAGGCTGTATGCTGCTGTGTACCAAGCATCTCTGCTAAATTGTGAGTTAACAGTTTAGCAGTGGGGCAGGACCTAGCATCCACAGACTTCAGGCACCATAACCTCCTCAATCTGCTTATGGAGCCTACAGTATTCCTTCAGTATGCTTTGCGTAAGTTACCTTTAACGCCAGCCACTGCAAATAGTTTATTGTTCGCTGGTGATAATAAATAAATAAATACTTGTCCATACTACAGATTTATCTGACCTGGTATATGATATGACTTATTAGCTAGGGAAAATGTATAAAGATATATATAAAGATATATATATAAATACATATGTGTTTATGTGTGTATATATATATTTGTGCTCGGAATTTTAATACGTGATGGATAGTAACTGTGAGCAAAGTTGGTTGTGGTGTGCCGAAACCAACGTACGAGTGGGCCTGTAAATAAAAGAGGGCCCACCAAGGATAATGTAGTTAAAACAGGGTGTAGGTGGGTGGGAACAATCAGCTGAGCGGCAGCGGTGAGTAGGGGCTGGCAGCTTAAGTAGGGGACTTACTCCTCCCACAAATTCAGGCCTAATGGCCTTTCTACTTGTGCTCGGAATTTAAATACGTGATGGATAGTAACTGTGAGCAAAGTTGGTTGTGGTGTGCCGAAACCAACGTACGAGTGGGCCTGTAAATAAAAGAGGGCAAAAAGATAAATTCGAGAAAATACACACTTTATTGCATTTTACAAGACCAAGTTTCTGAAAGCTTGGCGAAGCTCTTTCTCTGGTTGCGGAATATATGCGTTATATATGGAGGATTTCCATCGCCCGAGCCTTTTGATGATGTGGACCGGTGCATTTGTGCTTGAGGCTGCTGTGGCGGCTCCTATGCGGAAGGAGTACCCGGAGAATGCAGCCGGGTTGTGTCCGAGCTTAGATAACAGAGTTCTGACATGAGACATCAATTTTGCCGTGGTAAGCGGGTGCCCTTGTAATGTTAAGAGCGGAGAGTCTGGCACGTGAGTGTGAAGAGTTGACCGTAGTTGGTTGAGAACTTTCACCGGACACCATGCATTATCAGTAGGGAAGAGAGGAATTATTGTAGGATGTATTGACCGGTTGGTTTTAGTGGTAGGGATAGAAAGGAGGTAGTGATCCTCTACCTTGGTGAGGTGTGAAGTTTTAAGGCATCGTGCGATATCCCCTTGACAAATCACTGTGAATTCTCTAGGTCTGAGAAAACCGTAGAAAGCGAGATATATGGCAGATTTTATCACCGTATTGGTGTGGCTATCAAATGGGGCTGTGTCAAGGAGATTGCTAAGTGACCTGAAGATAGGCCCGTCTATGGGTAATCTAGTGCTTGCGAGTGGTGGTGAAACCTTTGATATACCTTTCAATACCCTTTTAATGGGTTATGAAGACAAAAAGGGGGTGCTGTTAGGAAAATTGGTGAGGCTGTGGTGCTGAACCCCGGTGAGGTAAAGTTTAATGGTGTTGTGTGACAGATTAAGGTGTAGGTGGCAGAAAGAGGCAAAAGACACCATGGTTTGGATAGAAAAGTCACCTTGTAACCCGAACTCTGCAGTGAATTTGTTAAATATGTTAAGTGCCCTATTGTAAGTGATAGCAGTGTTGGGTGATAATGCTTGGTGAGTGAGTGATCTAGCGTGAAGCAAGAGTGTGCTTAATCCAATATTAGTTCGTGAAACCGTGGTGTCCTGGATGGCTGTTGGTGAGCTGCTGGGAGTGCCTGAGAAAATGCCTGGAATCGAGAACGAGAAAGAGCGTCAGCGGCGGTGTTGTGAATACCCGGGATGTGAGAACATACTAAGTGAAACTGATTGGATGCTGCCAGCCAGGTCAACTTGCGAATCAGCCGCATGATGGTCAGGGATGATGAGCGCCCTTTGTTAATGATATCGCAAGCTGCCGAGTTATCTGAGTAGCATTTTACTGCCTTGCCGGACCAGAGATGACCCCAGGTGTGTGCGGCCGCCACAATGGGGTAAATTTCAAATAGGGTTGAGGTCTCCCTGAATCCTGGCAAGGCATCCGTCTCAGTGGGCCAGTGGCCCCTAAACCAGTGGTTCCCGAAAATGGCTGCGAAACCGGTGTTGGCTGCTGCGTCTGTGTGGATGATGGGTGAAGAGGTGGAGAGAGGGGGGATAAACATGGAGATACCATTCCAGTCTTTCAAAAACTTCCCCCACATAGCCAAGTCAGCCTTGGCGTGGGGGTCCAAAGAAACTGTGCCGGAGTCCGGGACTCCATGGAGCAGGCAAAGAAGTCTGGAAATAAAAGACCTTCCCTGCGGAATGATGCGCATGGCGAAGTTCAGAGATCCAAGAAGGGACTGAAGTTCTCTCCTGGTGCAAACGTCATTCCGCAGGAACGTGTCTATCTCCCCTCTCAATCGTGAAAGTTTGTCGTGTGGAAGGCTAGCTCTGAGTTTGACAGAATCGAGCTCTATGCCTAAAAAGGTCAACTTTGTTGTGGGTCCTATAGTTTTGGCTGGGGACAAAGGGACTCCAAGTGTGGAAAAAAGTGCGGTAGTACTATTGATTGCTGTGGGTGTTGATGACCCTGGCTCTATCAGTAGAAAGTCATCTAGATAGTGAATAACGGAGTGACACCTGATGACGTTCAGAAGCAGCCAGCATAGTGACTCTGCGAAAATGTCGAAAAGTTTGGGGCTGCTTCGCGAACCAAAAGTGAGTCGTGTTGAGAAGTAATAATACCCTCGCCATTTAACACCGTGTAAGTGCCAGAGTGAGGGGTGTATGGGCAGTAATTTAAAGGCGTTAGTGATGTCTGTTTTGCTGAGCCAGGGTCGATTACCAGATGTCATGATGGACTGTATGGCGTCGTCGATGGTGACGTACTGCAGAGAGAATTCGTCTGCTGGAATGAGTGCGTTTATGCTTGGAACAAAAGAGGAGTGCGGTGCCGATAAATCGATAATGAGACGTTTTTTATTAGAATATTTGTGAATAGCAATACCAATAGGGTTAGTGCGCCAGGAGGAAAACGGTGAAGAGGTGAAAGGACCGATCATGAAACCGTTTGTGGTTTCTGCGGAAATGAGAGTGTCTACAGCGACTGGGTCTAAACGTGCAGACTGGAGATTAGGACATTCTAGTGTACCTGGTGGAATGGCTATTATGCCTGTGTGAAACCCTTGTGAGAAACCTGTGGTGAGAAAATCCACTAAGTGCCCGCTGGGGTGAGACCTTAGATAAAAAACCAGGTTGTCGATATTTATGTCGGTTAGTCATTTGTTTGGTGACAACCTGGCTGGACACATGGTCTTGGTATGTGCCCTGAAACATATGGAGCAGATGTGCAATAATCTACAGGCGCTGAAACTGCAGGAGCCTGCGTTGAAATTATTGCACACCTGTGCTTTACCTAAAAAGGAGATGGGCCTACCCAGCTTATCCCGGAGACCACCCGCTGGCTTGTTGTGAGGGGTGAAAGAGGAGTGAGGTGTGAACGTGGGGTGAGGGGTGAGAGTGGAGGTGGTGGGATCTGGTTCGACGGGACATAAGTCCGCCATGTGGGATGTAGAATTACAGATGGCACAAGCCGGGGGCCTGAGTCCAGCGAAGTGGCGACAGAAAAGTTCAGTGTCCATCTGACCCCAGTTCATTCTAATGTTGAACTGCTTGAGATGGGTCGCCGCCTTCGCTGAGACTGACTTGTGGTAGTCATAGAAGGAAGAGCCCCCGTACTTGATGCCTAGATCCACTACCTTGTGGAGATAGAGATCTAGCTCTTCTCTCCTATGGGGATACACCGTGCAAATGACGTCGCGGTATATCCCAAAAGCTATCACAAACTGTGGGATAGACAATTTTTTATTAAGCCTGGGATCCCTCGTTTTAAGCACAACAGAAATGTCACCATAATTGTATGCCTTGTTCTCGAGTACATCCTGAGAGGCTATGAGTAAAGACACCAGACACACATCCTTCCCGTCAAGGATATCTTTCCTGATAGAATCTGGGACGGAGTGTGCTGGTGACTCGAAAGGTGTGATGGCTGTGCCAGGTGCTGGAGGGGGGAGTATAGAGGGACATGAAGGTATGGCAGGTACAGCCGTGGTAGAGACTGGGACTACGGTGTTAGTACCTGAGGAGGAGATGGCGCTCTCCACCTTAGACAGCCTGCTATTGAGGGCCTGTAGATTGGCCAAGATATCTGCCAGGGTATCCTGGGTGGCCGTGCTGTTACTTGGTGGTTGTCCTTGAGAGCTAGTTCCCGGCCGAGGCTCGGGGACTTGGTGGGTAAGCAGCCTGTAAAGTTCTGCCTTTCTAGCTGTGGCCGGAAAGGGGATTCCCCTGAGCCTAAGCTCGGCTGTGATTTTGGGAATAGTCCATGCTCTCAAGGACGTGGGGGTTGAAAGAGTGAGTGATTCGCCTGGAGACACGGGTCTGATTGGCGTGAATGGTGCTTCTTCTGTCAGTTCTTCGGTTGGAATTGGTTCTTGGGACATTCTAAAAAGGAATGATTATGTGAAAGATATATTAGAAGGGGAGTGAGGTAAGAAGGGGGGGGTATGGGGAGTGGTGTGTCTTGAAGAACTGGACTTTAATGCTAGATGCCGAGGCGAAAAACTTAACTATTGAATGACTGGATAGGTGAGGCCCTGCTAATGCCAAGTGGCGATGAGAGGCTCTACCTATGATTTGGCTTATGACGTAGGTGCCACAGACGTGGTGGCGGGATGTTGGCCTCTCGGTGACGATAAGAGAAATCAAAACGTGTGGCCGTGACAGGTGAGGCCCTAACTAGAGCCCTGTAGTAAGGCATGCGAGGCTTATAACTATGATTTGGGCGTGGGGCCGTACCTCCGTGTTGAGGTGGGGTGGGGGTGGTAGGCCTCGCGGGATCAGATTTCCTGATAGGGTGGGCTAAGGCATTAGCCTGTGCCGTATAGCCAGTTCGATAGTATGCTAAAGGGTAAAGTTAGAGGACTGGAGTGGTGTGTGGATACTAACCTTGACTGGTCGCAAATGGTATCTGGAGCCTCCTGGTAAGTGTAGAGAGTCTTGTCTTAAATGTTGTCTTTGAGGAAGAATCCTGGGGGTTTAAGACAGATGTTGATGTGTTTATACGTATCGTGATGTCGTATGAATAGTATAGGGAGAAGGTTTGTTAGGGGCACCACGTGAGATCCTGCATTGAGGGATCTGGGAGGTTTAGGTGTAGGAATGGGATGATTTTGGATATGAGTGAGAAGGCAGAATGAGGCCTTGGGGTAGCGAATGAACGTACTTGAGTAAGGATGTAAGTACCTGAAGGTATGGCTGAGTACCGGGTCAGGTTTTTGGTGTCTTCTGAGCCTGATGGCCGTATGACCGAAAGTCTGTGTAGACAAGTAGTAAAGAGATAACGTATCCTGGGCGTAAGCCTGAGGGAAGGTAGTAATGGAGTTGAGACCGCGTGAGGTCTAGTATTGAAAAGAGAGTGAACTATACCTTTGTTTAAAGTATAGAGATTGTTTAATCGTGGCAGGTTAACTGCGTAGAAACGGTGGAAGCTTAGATTAGTACAGGATCTAAGGGTTTAACCAAGACAAATTTCCTATTTAGCAATAGATGTGAAGATAATTGATAAAACCTGATAAATCAAGGTGATAATAAACCATACCTGTTCCTGTAATAAAAGGACCTTGAAATAACAACTTTAATGCAGAAAAGCAAGAGACCGATGCAATCTGTAAAAGCCAAAAATGTGACAGCGTGATTTATGTGCAAGGAATAATACGGATTATGTGTAAAGGGTATAACTTGTAAATAGTGTTTAAATTACTTATCTGAGTGTTATTTGGAAAGAATGGTATAGCTTGAATTTAGATACGTATGAAGTTAAGAACCGTGGTGAACATTATGTTTATTACAGAAAAATACTTAAATGGTTTAACAAGGTAGGAAAACACAGGGCTGGTAGTTAACCATATAATGTAACCGCAAACTGATATGAAGGAATAAATAATAGTAGGACTGTGATTAGAACTTATGCATGCTTTGTTTAAAAGAATAGAAATAACCGAATGTAAATTAGTAAGATGGTGTTTGTGAATTTAACCATACGAATAGGTTAGTGCTGAAATAACCGAACGGAAAAAGTGAATACAGATAATAATGAGCATAAACATGAAATATTCATTCGGTTGTTTCCGTACGAAAATGCATTAAATGATAGCGAAATGAGCCGAACGTTCGTACAGTTCTGGCGGGAAGCTGGACCGGAAGTGCTGGTTGCTAAGGACAATCAGCTGAGCGGCAGCGGTGAGTAGGGGCTGGGAGCTTAAGTAGGGGACTTACTCCTCCCACAAATTCAGGCCTAATGGCCTTTCTACATATATATATGTAAAGTAGTAAGTGTACAGCCTGTATAACAGTGTAAATTTGCTGTCCCCTCAAAATAACTCAACACACAGCCATTAATGTCTAAACCATTGGCAGTATTCCAACATGAGAACGACCCCAAATACACCTCAGATGACCACTGCCTTGCTAAAGAAACTGAAGGTAAAGGTGATGGACTGGCCAAGAATGTCTCTAGACCTAAACCCTATTGAGCATCTGTGGGGCACCCTCAAATGGAAGGTGGGGGAGCGCAAGGTCTCTAACATCCACCAGCTGTGTGATGTCATCATGGAGTAGTGGAAGAGAACTCCAGTGGCAACCTGTGAAGCTCTGGTGAACTCCATCCCCATGAGGGTTAAGGCAGTGCTTCAAAATAACGGGACCCACACAAAATATTGACACTTTGGGCCCAATTTGGACATTTCCACTTAGGGATGTACTCACTTTTGTTGCCAACGGTTTAGACATTAATGGCTGTGTGTTGAGTTATTTTGAGGGGACAGCAAATTTACACTGTTATACAGGCTGTACACTTACTACTTTACATTGTAGCAGAGTGTCATTTCTTCAGTGTTGTCACATGAAAAGATATAATAAAATATTTACAAACATGTGAGGGGTGTACTCACTTTTGTGAGATACTGTGACTGTGTGTATATATGTAATTTTATTTATTTTCATTTTTGTAGTCCTTGAATATAAATAAACCAAATGCATAAAATTTTGTATTGGCTGATACAATACATTTCTCATCCATGAAATTTAAGCTCGTGGGCTTACTGTGAAATAACAATAATACGGACAATATGCAGCTGTAGTGTTTAATTTATTTCATGGAAGCTTGATTTTGTAACCTAACTTTCAGAGAAATTGAACGGAATGCAAACATTTTTCTGTGGGTATCCATCTATAAGATATAGAGATTAAGGGCCCGTAAAAATAAATTCTGCATTCTCAGTCATACTGTTTGATTTCATTGTCCCTTTCCTACAGTCTAAATAACAATACACAGAGAAAATGTATGTTTATTTTACTCCTGTAGGTTAAATTGCATATTGCAAGAGTTTGGACGTTATGGTTACCAAATGTTTGTTTTTATAATTGCATATCCAAAGTTTAGGAGATATGCAATAGTTTAATTAAAAATTGAGTAAATAAGCAACACACATGTTCACAAACATAGAGAGCCATACTTTCACACACATATTAGGTCACTCTCTAAATAACAAAAACTAACTGCAAATGCAAACTGCTTCTCATATATATGAAGGCATACACACATATATAATTATCCCATTGCTCAAACCTATACACATAAATACATAGTTGATCACACACACACACACACTCATAACATGCATACAGACTCACATATACATGAGCAATTGATTTAATTCTCTCCTTCCCCCTGTTGTTGATCCCTGCTGGGTATTTTTGAGTGGGTGAAGAGATGGTAAAATTCAGCCATCACCCCATCATGTATTCTCCACCTCCAGACTCGAACCAATATCTCTCTCTTTAACTATTAGATAATGAAAATAAAAACCATGCCTGTGGTTTCTAAATGCATTTGCAGCTTTGTGAAGGGTTTAAATGCATGCCTGTATTGTGTTAATGTATATACTGTATGTGATGTATATTTGTGTTATATGTATATTTTCCAGCACATACAGGAAAACTAGAGAAATCTCAATGTATCCTTACAGGTAAATTAAGTTGTAAATAAATAAATACATTTCTTAATACAGTGTGTGCATGCGATGGAATTGCTATAAGTAAATATGGTAATTACTGTGTCAATGCACTCAGAGGATCACATTAGCTCATTACAGACTCCATTCTCGGGTCGACTTTGCCCCACAAGAGCTCCCATTGCCCCCAGTATAAGCCACATTCCACCCTTTCCCACATTACCTCTACCTTATTGCATGTTCTTAATTTCATCATTAGTTTATCTTGAAGTCTCCATTAGAGTTTTAAATTGCCCTCACAATTTGCTTGCATTTCCCCTTCCTTTTTAGATGATTTTACCTAATGACGTGCTTCTATTAGCCTCCCACCTCCTGATGTTCTTGTATCCCATCATAAGCTCCTATTCCCTAAGAAAGGGTGTCCTTATTGTTGTATGACTGTAAGCTGGCCTCTCAGACTCTGTTTCTGGCTACAAATTGAAAAAGCAGGGAGCTCTGGTGCTGGAACTTGAATGTCTAGAGCAGTGGACTATCTAACATTACTGTGCAGGCAAAGTGGAGGGTGAGGGAACAGGAGCTCTGGAACAGAGGTGACATTTCATGAGGAATGCAGGTGATTTTTAAACATGGGGAACAGTGCTGTGGTAAAGCTGGGGAACAAAAGGGATAAATCAAAGAGATGGAAGGGGAACATAGAAAGTATGCCTAGCAAACAGAGTGGTGGGACATCTGGTAAATAGAGCCAAAATGGAGACCGCGTCAAGGGAAATGGGAAATGGAGGTATGTAAACTCCATCCCTTAGTTCCAGCAGCCATAAAAGACAGGCTTGTCTTTTAGGGCATGCATATTTGCCACTTAAAAAAGAGACATTAGGAACATCAGGTGGCTGCCAGGCAGCCAAATTAGGGTAATTTAAACATTTCTCATTAGATGCATTTGTTTTTACAAAAATGAACAAATATCGGATAATGTTTTCTTTACGCCTCGTACCACTAATACAGAGACATTAGCAAGGGGAAACCGCAGTACTAATTATGTGGGCAGAAACAGCACATGTTTGATCAAATAGGCATATCTCAAAAGATGTAAGTTTACCCCCCAAAAAAAGTTAAACTGCCCAGCAGAACATAAAAAATTTTTTTAAATTTAATTTATGTATTTATTTATGTTGCAACAAAACTAATGGGGCTCTACATCACCTGTCCATATAGACAACCCCCAGCTGCAAATAAAGGAGAGCGCTCCTAAGTGACTCATAGGAGTTTATGACATGATCCTGCATCATCACCCAGGAGTGACAATGCTGTGCCAATGTTGGAATATTATAAGCTGTCTAATCATTAATGGCATGCTGAGACAGACACCACTACTGTAGACAATAGGAGCCTTTTAAAGAAGATAACTCTCTCTCTTGACAATCAGTAAATCATTTTCTGTGATGCAATAGCATCCTGTATAGAGAGCACCAACACTCCAAGGATAAAAAGATACTCCTTTATAAGAAAAACATTTTAAAAGAATTTCCACAGAATGGACTTAAAAAGTAATTGAAGATCCATATAAAAAAGTTTCAAACCCACATCACTTTGGACATATTCCCCCACTTTATGCGAATCGTCATCCAGGAAGAGGATAGGATTAGCTTAAAACGTATGGTTTTAGTGACTCCTTAAAGAAACACTATAGGGTAAGGAACAAAAACATGTATTCCTGACCCTATAGTGTTTAAACTGCAATTTAGGTGTTTTAACCCCATCCCCATTCTTAGCCACATATTCCTTTCTCCATCTTATATGTGGAATTCAGTGTTCTGCTCTGAGTCGCTTTCTGTTTTTACTTAACAATATATTTCTTGCTGCAACTTAATACTCCTTTGAATTTGAGTACCACCTATAGGTTTATGGTACCTCTCTCCTTGATCTCTATCCATAAAGGGATCAATGTATAAATATTTGTAATGCATATAAATAATCATTGCACAAATGTACAAATACCCTGTTTCCCTAAAAATAAGACAGGGCTGCTCGTAATGAAGGCCTTACCCCGAAACTAAGCCCTAGTCACTAGTTGCTAATTCTCTAATCTATGTTCTGGGAATTTTCTCTTGACAGGTGCATAGTCGCCATATGGCCAGGGAGAGCGATATATGACCTGAACCCAACCCACCCAATAAGATACCGACACTCAGAGATATGGGTAAAAATTGTCAACAGCTTTAATGATAATAAAGATCATAATAATAATAATAATAACTTGTGATTTACAATTATATATAAGGGTCATTACCTGCCACATCCCCAACATCTTATTGTCTTTCCCATATTTACATCAAGGCAATGACCCACAACAGGACACATTTTCCAATATATAACAACCATATAATATAACATGTAACGTGCCAACATTGATCAATTTCACCTGGTAGGGGTATACCCAGATAACCCTACACAACTGAGGTTCTAAGCCACCAATGGACTCGAAACCTACCAAAACATGTACAAACAGTGTACCCTTTTAACCAATCAACTAACTCTCCTTACTCCTACATTAACTAAAGCCCATTATCCTTAATGTTCCTTACCCCACCCCGCCACAAACTCAGACCTTGAAACCTTAAACCATCTGAGGTCCGCCACCCCGCAGAAATAACGCCGTGGCCAAGCCTTCCTGCAACCCTAATTAAACAGGTCCCACCGCACATCCGAGAGGACCCCATCAGGAGAGAAATAGCCTGCTAACACACCTTCCAGCTCCCTGTGCCGGACCACCACTCCCCCCACCTTCCTGACAAAGCTAGCCATCAACCCGTTCACCTTTGCCCGGCAGCAAACAGCTGCCGTGTCCCGAGCGTGCTGCCAACGGAGCTGGGAAACAATTTCAGACCAGACCAGCTACACCCCAGGGACCCTCACCCTAATACGGTTAATATCCTGCTTCATCCGCTTAACTAAGAGATACGTCCGAGGTCATTACCACCTGCGTGTAAGACCAGCAGATCTGGTCTTCTACCACCTGCCATCATCCTGAACACCTCACTGCAAACCTCCTGCCACCTGTAGCCCATGTAGCCAAACCAGAGCAACCTCATCCGGTCCTCAGGGAATCCCAGCTGCTGACCCTGAAAACTAGGTGCAGCTCTCCTTTTGGCCCAGAATATGAAGGAATGGCCCACGATCCAAGCCACTTGACCTACAGGAACAAGAGAAACATGTCAGCTTAGGCACCGTCCCCCAAGCTGACCCCCCAAGCCAGCCCTCAAACCAGTTTGTCAAGGCGAACGTAAGACCGGAACTGGACCTATTCCCACCTACCGATCTTTTTAACAAGCTCATCCCCCAGGCCCAACCGTGTAGCTTATGTTGCGGCCCCTATCTTGAATGAGTGTGTCCCGAACTGGCTCGGCCACAGGCTCCGCCTGCTAAGCCCCATCCGAAAGACTCTGAGGAAATGGAAACTGGAGAGCGAGGAACCATCAGTGTGTACTAAAAACAAACCGCTAGTCGTTGGATGCTGAGATGAGTATCGAGATGTACTAGCTACCGGGCACAAGGGGGATCCCAGAAAAGCATGCAGCACCACTTCAACATCTTTTCCCCTGACATCAGTCGTAGGCCAGGCAAGGTAGATTACCACCCACGCGGGCTCCACACAAACGTCCAAGAGCAATATCCCCCCTTGACTCACCCTGTTAGTGCTGACCAGCTCCCCGATCCGGAAAGCGCCAAAGAAGGCCAGCAAAAAGGCCACTTCGAATAACTCTGTTTTGTAAGCATGAAGCATGTCCTGGAGGGACCACACCAGCTTTTCCAGGAGCACAATGGAAACCGGCCTCCTGGCGTCCCGGGTCATGTTGCCTTTCCGTAAACACTTGAGCGCTTGCCTTACCAGAATGCCAGCGCAGCCATGTGCCTATCCACTACCGCCGGGGAGGAGCCCCTGCTAAGCAGTCGAAAAGTGTACCAAAGCAACGCATCCAGCCCATCGTCACCTGCCACAACCCTATCCAAACCCTCCAGCAACCATTCCCATGCATCTCAAACCTTACAATATGCCATCCAGGGAACCGGGCCAACGATGCCCTCAGCAGTCCCCCAAGCAGGACGTCCCGAGCTGCCACATCTCCGCTGGGCAGTCTTCCCTGGCCTCCTGTGCCCTGGGCACCTCGTTCTGGAATCGTGACCACTGCGAACGAGACAGAGCATCAGCCACCCCATTCAAATACCCTGGTACGTGTCACGCGCAGACCACCACTTTGAGGGACATGCAGAGCAAGACAAACTTGTTTTTGTTTTTTGTTTGTTTTTTAGTTTATCAGAAAGTTTCAGCACATCAGGAGCTATGAGTCTGTATGTAACCCTCACAATCATGGGCAGCTTGTCCACAACAGCTGTGATTAGCATGCTGTGTGTGCTAATGTCAGACACAATTTTTTACAAAACTGATATGCTGAAATATTAACCAGGACGTGAGTATTCCAGCTGATCAACTGACAGCTCAGGAAGGTCGCTCTACACACAATTTTTTTATTTATTTATTTTTTTCCAGAAAAAGAAAGGGTGCAGGCACAGTATTTTTGTACCATAACCACTTTGGTAACATGAAGTTGTTATGGTGCTTAGTGTCCCTTTAACTCCTCGATTGTGTGATTAGTTGACTGCTTCCAAAAACCATCTCTAAAACAAAATGTAGTTTTAGCCTCCATTGTCATTCATCCTTCAGTTCATTAATGCAACCATGAACCCTGCTCTGCAGACATATTGCCTTTGCTATATTTTTTACTGTGACTTCTTTCAGTTATCACACTTACACAATATAATAGCTCCTTTATAGCAGGTCAGCTGAAATGCTCTGATTATCTTCTGTCTCAATTACTGCAGTTAACTCATTATTGGATCTTTGGACTTGCACTTGTATATAGCGCCCTTGCATTCCAAAATGAAAGCTGCTAACAGGCATATCTTACTTGTAGCCATCTCTTTTGAGTTTTTACCTTTTTGTCAATGTTTAAGTTGGTTCCCTGCATCCTTTAGGGTTAATTTCAAAATAGAAGTGCATTCACACCAAGCTTTTTACAACTATGCCCCAAACTACAAATTTTGTCATCCTCTCCACTTTTAAAGAGGAACTTTAAAGCGGCATTGTCACCACCTTTATAAAATATTCATTATGACTGTGTTGGAATTTTGTGACACAAAGCAGAGCTACAGTGTCAATCCCTGCAGCCGTCATCAGTGACAGCAGCAGGACATTGGCTGGGACTATCCTCCGTAGATCTCAACACTGGACTCTTGCACGTGTACAAGAGTATAGCAGTAATATCATCGCCGAGAAAGACCACGCTGGACCAAGATGCTCGGCGCCTGCGAATGACAGGTTCAGGTAAGTATGCTATACCTGCCCCAGTTTGGCCACCGGACTCTCAGTGGCATTGTCACCGTGGGGGAACTGTGCGAGTTCGTTGTCTGTGCCACTTTAACTCTGGAAATGTACAGGTGATACTCGAAAAATTAGAATATCGTGCAAAAGTTCATTTATTTCAGTAATGCAATGTAAAAGGGGAAACTAATATATGAGATAGATGCATTACATGCAAAGCAAGATAGTTCAAGCCATGATTTGTCATAAGTGAGATGATTATTGCTTACAGCGTCACACTAAATAAGGTTTAGGCTAAACTCTAAAGAAAACAGAATCTAAACAAATGAAAGGGCACAGCAGTTCCATAGCTAGTGAATGTTAGGCAGATATGGCCATCAATAAGGGGACTTGGAACATACCTCATTCTTTTAAGATCCTCCTCCTCAAGAAAATCCCATATCTGTCTTGAAGTATGTTGTGAAACAGATTAATTCCTCTCCCTGTTGCACTCAGTCCCTCTTGCCTTAAAGGGACTCATCACTGCCCAAATACAAAATAATCACCCTTTAGTAAATATACCCCAAATGAAAACTTGAATGCCTTTAATAGTGCATTTTTATTGGGGTCTCTCTAAAACAGTTCTCTTGTCTGCTACGAACCCTCCCATTCTAACCCTGCCCAGACTCTCTGTGGCTGTCCATTCACAGACCAATAAAGCTCATGAGAAGTGTTTGCAAGGTAGATATTCTGGGCAGTTGCTGCGTCTTGACCTATCCAAACCAGGAAGTAAAAGGACCTGTTGTCTGTTTGAAAGTCAAGGGGGTGTAACCAGTTTAGTTTACAGAAGTGTCAATTTGTATTAAATTCTGCACTTTTTGCAAAATAGAAAAAAAGACACGCTTCAGACTTGTAGCTTTTCAGCAAGCTAACGTGCTTTAGGGGTCTGCAGTTTCCCTTTAAGCAGCTTCTCCACATGGTTTGCAATAACCCTATTTCACATCCTTTAATTCAACTCATTTCATGCTCATTTTAATGGAGCCTTGATCACCACTCTGTCTGATAAACTTGCTATTTCACAATTACTTGTGTTTCCTTTGATAATTTTACAGAGTTAATGAATATGTTTATGCCATATATATTACAAATAATTAAATGCAAGAGGTTTCTACATATGCAGTTTTAATATATAATTCACCAATCATTCTGCAATACAGCAAACTGATTATTTATTATTTTCCATTATCCTCATTTCTTGCTGTGTAGGTGTAGTGAGACCTGCAGTAAATATGATCGGTAAATGTCCCCTGAGGTTTTTTGCTGTCATATTGAAAACGAGAAGACGGTAGTATAATTATAGGCTTTATAATGGTGATTGATTTAGTAGAGTAAAGGAAAGCAATTTCTTGTTTGCTGATATAAAATGAAAGTTTTCTCTGAAGTGTCAGCAGTTGGATGTAAGAGCTTTGTTTGTATAGACAAGATAATCAATACATTTCTTTAAAAGTAGAATGTGTGCACAGATGCTTTGATAATGTTGTCATTTTATGTGTGATCTAAAAAAGCTCAAATGAAGTTTCATGGTTTCATTTATAGAAGCCAGACTTGTTGTGGCATAATGCATCTTGTATGAATATGGAGTGCATTTAGAAAACAGAAGCATTTACACATGTGATCTGTTTCATATATGTACATTATGTCTATAAATAATGTACCTTTGTTTAGGTTGAAATTTCTAAATGTCGGAGAACTGCCTAGGTTTCGGAGACCTGTCCCACCATCCTGAGTTTGTTTCCTGGTGTTCCATTCTATTGTCTGGATGTTTTGGGCACCATGTTATCTTAAGGGGAAACCATTTTTGTATGGTTTAACTCCAAAGTTCTCTTGACGGCACCCATCTTCCCAGTTCCTCTGCCTTCTCCTACATGGAAAAAGAGAGTGCCTACTAATGTTCTCAGCTTATCACTGGTCTATCATTTAGAAAAGGTATGTACCGGAGCACCGGTGTAGTTCTCATCGGTACAGTAGTCCTGCTCAACAGGTGGAATACTCCTCATTACATGTGTAGGGACTCCTGGAGACCGGAACTTAAGGAAGTAGCTCTTTTGTTTCAGGTTATAAGAATCAAGTAATATACAGTGAGACTGATGTTCAAATGTATTATTTAAATTGCTTACTGGTTTCTTTTCTACACCTACTTCAAACAGATTAGTCTTTAGGAGGGAAAAGTGAGTCAGACATAAGGCACCAGAGCCTAAGGAACAAGCTAGATCTTCACCCTTCAGCCTAAAACCATGTATTTCACTACTTTGCATCATCAATTATTTTCTCTTCCAAAAAAAAAGATCAAACCCTGGAAATATCTTGGCATCACCTTTTGAGAACGAAACACATTCAGATATTTCTGAGGTGGATTTTGAGAGCACAGAATAAGTTTTCAACTCTTGAGTCAAGGGCGTGCGCAGAATAGAGATGTGTGAGTTGCAGAAAATTGACTTCATTTTTTAGACTTTGCAAATCCATATTATTTAGGCGTTTCCCTCTTTGACCATGGTATATGCTGGTTGAGCTCCCCGGGTCCTCTCCTGCTTCCCTCCATGCTGCAGTGGGGAGGGAGGCTGAGAGCAGAGCCGGCGCTCGGATAGCGCCGGCTCTGCATGAGCCGACAGGGGAGATCCTGAGATCTCCCCTGCCAGTCTCAATACATAGGCGTGCCACAGGGATTAGGGAACTGCCACGTGTGCACGCCTATGCTCTTGACTGTAACTCAGAAAAGATGGTCAAAGAAAAGCTAAACTTCCATAAGTGAAAAAATACCTTGCATGTCCTTTTTTAAGGAACCCAGAAAAAGAAATCCTGTTCTATAAGCTATCTGGTCCATCACATGACATCATGGAGACTATGTAAAAATTAGAAATCATGTGACCCACCTGTCAACCAATCAATAATTTGTGGGGTTTGCATCCAAGTAATTTTATTATGATCATATATGTGATTAAGGCCTTAACGGCTGATACATCATCTTATTTTTATCAAGATTTTTTATTTTTACAGTGACGTTGTGATGCACGTTTCTCAAAGTCTATTTTTCAAAATCTGTCAGATCAAGGGTCCATTATAATAGAAAACAAGCTCCTGGAGTTCAAGTACTAAAAAACAACAAACTGTCTTCTCCCTTTAGGGATTTAAAATCCAAAGTGCATCCAATAATTCACGAACAGTGTCTTACAGCTTAAGATCTGTTCTAAACAATGACATGTTCTGACGAGTTCCTTTAAAATCACATATACCATAATTGTAATAAACTTTTTGCAGACATAACCTTTAATTTGTACAGTATCAGTGTAAAATTTAGAATGCTTAGTTATGTGTTAAGCAATGCACGGTTATTGTGATATTTTTTACCTTTATCTTTATTTACGGTTCTTGTGCCCCTTGGATAAAAACGTTTAAAACAAAAATTTAGAATGCATACCAGGTCAACGCAGGACAAGGAGTCCAAAATACAGACTCTCCTAGGAAATCTGAAACACTCAGCAGGTGCTATTTTTCAGTACATTAATAGCTTCTGTGGGATCTGATAAGAAAACTGTTTTTAATTGAATACAGCTTAACAGTTATCTACAGTGCTTTAAGCCATGGGTCCCTCCCTCGTATGTTTATTATGCCAAACATGCTCCCTATAAATAGCTTCAGGTCTCGCATACATACTTTCTCATTTTCTGGTACTCTGCTTCTCAGGAGTGTAGAAACATTAGCTTCTGTACACTGGGCATAAATTATATTTTATCTGTGATTTTTATGGCAGTTTGTAATACAAGGTAATAGGATTTATGACCAAGAAATGAGAAGATGTCCAAGAGGTAATGAGGCATGTCTTATACATTATACTGAACTGGATTTAGCTTTTTTTCATGCAGGCTTCTAATACAGAGATGTGGGAGTTGACTTGAGTGTAGTTGTACTTAAAGTATAAGATTATATAAATTTTGACTTTGGAGTCAGAGCTGATTTAATTCTTTTTGCAAGTCTGGGGTGTTATTAGAAAAATTATGAATATTAGACTTGCAAAGAAGTGTATAAAACTGATCATAATACAATATAACATGCCATAAACTTTCAGTACCATTGCTTTTTACAGCTTGTACATCACAATAAGAAGTTTTTTTGTTTTTGTTTTTTTTTGTATCAGAAGTGACCTAGTTTTAGCCACGTATCTGATTGCAATGAACTTATTATGTAATCTCTCAACAAATACGTAGTTTTTAAAACCAATGCATACTTATTTTCAAAATGTAGGCTAAAAAGATTTTGGAAAAAGATCTCAAAATCAGCTTTTCTTATTACTTCTGTGCAGTATATCACCTTTCATTGTAACATTAAGGGTCTATTATAGAAACCACTTTAGACGGTCCTCTTTCTACTCTGATCTTGAGTACATTTTGGTTTATAATTATTTTAAAGAAGCACTAAAGGGTCAGGAACACAAATTTATTCCTGATCCTATAGTGTTAAAACCACCATTTAGGTGGCTTTTAATCAATGCATCTCTATGAGGAAAGTTCACCATCTCCATGCACAGCATGGAGACGCTGAACGCAGTGCTGCACAACTTGACGTCCTGGCGCTGGAAGCACCTCCAGTGGCCATCTGAGAAGTGGCCACTGGAGGTGTTCCTAGTGGGCAATGTAAACACTGTCTTTTCTCTGAAAAGTTTACAGGAAAATACCTGAAGGGATTGATTGTACTCAACAGAACAACAACATTAAGCGTTTCTTTAATATTTAGATGTATTGTGTCTATATTTTAGAGCTGGAATAGTTCTCTTTCTATCTGCAGTATAACCCTTTCACCAGTTCTCAATTTTAAGTGCTCTGCTCAGGAGTTATTGAGCTATTTGAAAATACATTAGGAATTATCTGATGGAAGCTGGCATCTCATACAATGGAAGATACTTGTTGACCTAAGACGGAGGTGGCTAAAGGTGGAGTGTCAAGCCTTAAAAAGACACCTGTAACAGTGCTGGAGAGGTGTGCTCACTAAGTTGTGCACAATAGGTGTCAAAATATTAATACTCAAACTTGCTGACCTCACAGTGGATCCCCATCCAGTGCGCTCTAAATGCTGCTTTCCACCGAAATGGCGCTTGGTAGAATGCCAACCACTGGAAAACCACAAGGCCCTGCCCTGAATATGATGAAAATGACCAAAATGTCATAATCAAGCATTGAAATTTATATAACTTGTATTAACTTTTTTCCACTTGATGCACCATTTTGTTTTAAAATAATATTATTGTTTTTTTAATGGCAAATTGCATAGCAATCCAGTTAAATTAGGGCTAATATTGCAAATGGAGAAGATAGATAGAAACTCTATTGTTTTAAATCACCCCTTCTTGTTATGTTTTCTCTATACTAACTGCCAGGTGCTAACAACAGAGTTCATAATTATAATTGACATTACGCCAAGATGGATAACACTTAGTTGCAGAATAGAGATGTGTGAGTTTCGAAAATTGACTTCATTTTTTAGACTTTGCGAATCCATATTATTTAGGCATTTCCCTCTTTGACCATGGTATATGCAGGGAGAAAAAAAAACATGAATATGAAAACACTGGTGTTCTGCTACTAACAGAAAATTTCCATGCACACAGAGTATAAATGTTTGAAAAAATATGCAGAAAACCTGTTCACCAAACCCTTACTATATGTCAAGCCCTGCTTGATTCATCATGTTGGTGACAATTTGATCTACGACACCCTAAAAGTCAGAAGTACCCTACAAAATTCCTAACAAAAGTGCACAACAAAAAAAAAAAAAAACATTTGTCACTTTTTCTTCTCTGTCTCATAGGTATCCCTACCTGACTCCACCTTTGCTAAATTTAAATTTACAGATTATAAATATCAACTTGTTTGTAGGAAATCACTAGTTTCATTAAAGGGACACTATAGTCACCCAGACCACTTCAGCTCAATGAAGTGGTCTGGGTGCCAGGTCCCTTAGGTTTTAACCCTTCAGAGAAACTGCTATGTTTACATTTGGGGTTAATCCAGCCTCTAGTGACTGTCTTCCGGACAACCACTAGAGGCGCATCTGCGACGCTGAAGGCGAATTTCGACTCCATCGCGCAGAGTGTTCATAGGAAAGCATTGAGAAATGCTCTTTTATGGACACTTTGAATTCACGCGCGGCACTTGCCGCGCATGCGCATTCGGCTCCAGTGACGTCGGACGGGGAGCTGATGTCGGACGGGGAGGAGAGATCACCAGCGCTGAGGGAGCCCGGTGTTGGATTAAGGTAAGTGGCTGAAGGTGTTTTAACCCCCCACCAATTTTCAGTTTTTTTGTTTTACTTATTAACATTGTAATTTAATTGCATAGTTCATTCATACCAATATGCTTTCATTATGAAAATTGACTATAAATTGCCTGTTCAATACTTTCATCATTGATTTACATATGGACTGGATACATTGATATTTACTATTTTACATATATGGTATTTTCTTTTTCATTGTAAAAGTTATTGTTATTGTAAAAATATCACTAGTTGCCCACTAACTAATTCTGCGATTCTTCACATGGTCACACTAGCGACTTCTATTATGCCCTCACACTCTTAATTATGAGCTGTAATTTCTTTCCAGCTACTTTTTGTCTTAATGAACATTCTCCATTTAGACTGCATGCTCACAAGAGGTATTGTAAGGGTATATTATAAGAGTACTACAAATTATATTAGAGCTCACAGGTAGAGTTCTTTATTTCCTTTTTATCAGTATGTCTGGTTAAATATCTTTGTTTGTAACCATGATTCTTTTCTACATTTCGTAAAGCATTCTGCATAAGAGTGCTGTATAAGAACCGGTAAATAAACAGATCAAATGAAATGGGGAACAATGACGAATGGACAGACCTAGCTGACTGCCTACTGATGTCTATTAGTGTTAGTTTTTGTGATTGGCAGGTTGACGTATAAGAATTGTAAGTAGAATCATGTGACGCTTATGTATTATGACAAAAATGTAGAATTTTTTGAGTAATATGCAGAGTATGGAATGTGGATAATGAGTACAATATAGCAGCTATTAAAACTTGATCCTTGACTCTAAATATATAAAACCTCTCTTAAAACAGATTACTAAGCGTAACATGTGCTTTCATGGAGGCAAACTGTCAAACATAAATCTCAGTGAGATTTTATAGAGATTTGGAGATTCAGAGGGAAAGAAAGAAGGTGAGGCATTGCCTAATCTAGCATTTAGTCTAAGGCATGGGTCTTAAAGTACCTGTTTGCTGGTCATCTCTGGACCTCTAAATACTTTTAATGTAGAAATAGGCCTATGGACACTTGTACCAGAATAGAGAGGTCAGTCTGAGCCTCTACCAAGAGATCACCATGCAACAGGTATTTAGGATATGCTACATATTTTGTTAGTCTATGGGAGTGTGTAGCTGTGTGTGCAGGGCCAGCCTTAGGCCTTAAGGCACCCTGTGCAAAGAAAATCAGTGCCCCTCCCTGGACAAATTTTTCATTTATGTATAGTTTATGTAAAGGGGTGTAGTGTTTGTATAGGGGATTTATTCAATTTTGTTCGAGGCATAATGTCTGTGTGCAGGGCTGTCTTTAATAATGAATGGACCCTTGGCAAGTGTTTGCTTGGGCCCCCTGTGCCCTGCCGCTCTCGCCCCTCACTCCCTGGTATGCAATCACGGCATCCATCCCAACGCAGTGGCGGTACTAAAGTAGAATGAATTTTATTGGGACCCCCAATTGCAAGGTTGGACTAAAGGTAGAACCCCATCTGTCGTGCAACTCCAACAATGCTTTGACAGCTGGGACTCTACCAATTTCCCATGCTTGCAGGGTTGTATTTAGCACTGAGCCATGTTAGTATGTTTGAATGTAAGCATGTGTTTGTATGGAGTATGTTTGTGTGAATGTGTTTGTATGTGGTACTGGAGTTTGAATGCAAGTGTGCATTTATGTGTAGTGTTTGTTTTTGAATGTAGGAGTGTGCTTGTATGTAGTGTTGACGTTTCAATGCAGGAGTGTGTTTTATATGTAGTGTTGAAGTTTGAATGGAGGGGTGTATTTGTATTTAAAGTTGCGGCTCAGATGCACAGGTACACACTCT
>OW240915.1:96932029-97059832 GCA_933207985.1 Pelobates cultripes | reverse complement strand
GGGCCCACGGGGCAGGTGCCTCGGGCCCCCCAAGAGAAACTGGGCCCGGGGCAGCTGCCCCGTTTGCCCCGCGTTAAAGACGGCCCTGTCTGTGTGTGATATGTATACTGTGTGCTATCTGTGTGATATTTGCAATGGGTGTATTGGCTGTGTGTGATATATGTATGCATATATTTCACTGGCTGTGTGTGATATTTGTGCTGTGATTGTTGGATGTGTGTGATGGGTATTTGATTTAGATAAAATATGCATGTAGGCCCATGTGTGAACGCAGGTGTGTATTTTTGCAGATTCACATGCACACAGTACTACTGTCAGACGCACACAGTTATACACATACACTGTCAAATACAGACAGATGCACAAAGTCCCAGGCACATAGACAAAAACAGTTACAGACAGGTTCACACACAGGTGTGGAAGAATTCTCGGGTCAGAGATGATGCAAGGACACTCCAAACACTCCAGAGACAGGTTGTAACGAAGTGCCCTTCGCCACTTGTGCCTGGAGGGGACTACTGGCTAGCCTCCTGCCTTCTGACTATGGCCCCTGTGCTGATAGCTGTATTTTACCCTGCAGAAAGATTTATTTGTGTATTTCTGCCGGGGCGTTTGGGACTTTCAGTATGTGAGTACTGCTACCCCAGATAGCTATGCCATGGAGCCTATTCGTGTAACGAAAGACTACAGAAAAGACTTTGGCTCCATGGTGATTGAACTGTATGTATGTGATCTGAGCGCCATTCAGTAATAATGTGCACTCAGATCTAAGCTATCTGGGGATATGTTGCATGTATATGTTTTATGTAGTAATTGTAACATTGTGTAATTTTAGGTCTTTTTGTAACCATGTGGTTAATGAAGTCTTGCCTCAGTCCTGGGAGATAATTTGATTACTTCCCAATTATCTCCAGGATAGAGAGGAGGGATTGTGATGTCACTGTGGGAGTGTTTTGTTTGTATTGTCTGTGATTGGCTAATATCCAATATGTGTCCCATTGTTCCATCAGGTCCCCTAGGGGAGTGTCCACCTGGTGGACACTTGCATAAATATCAGGCAGGTAGCCCTCAATAAACCAGACCTACTTGCACCTTTCTTGAAGCCTTGGCTCATGCTAGGGGGAAGGGATACCTACACTCTGGGGATTGCTATAATCACTTACTCCCTAGAGTAAGCTCTTGTAAGAGCTTGATTTGTTCCTGCTATGCTCTCTGGATTTAGGAGAGGTTCACCCACTGGGAGCTGGAAGTGAGGTCCGCAGTGCTGAAGAATTATTAGAAAATTTAGGATCCGCCCCGGGTGCCAAATGCTCCAGGTACGCCCCTGGAGTACTGAACTTTTCTTAAACATCCTGTAACTTCTACTACATTCCCCGCTTTGATGCTTCAACACCTGGATACAGCTGGCCGATAGGCATCATAACCAGAAATACCATACCAATCTAGTCTTGGGTGCTAGGCAAGTGAGGTTACACAGTATCTTCTTGATTAAGGGGTGTAAAGCTCCAAAGGGCAAGGACAAAAAAGAAAGAAAGAACACATACAAAAATTCCAAAAAATAAAAGAATGTCTAGCAGCATTTCTCAGGAAATTACTAAAATATAACTTTTAATGTATTAAGTTAAAATAACTAAGAAGGTAACTAAATATTATAATTAAAGTACAAAAATACAAAAATAAGGGAAAGTGATGCCTTAACCGTGCTGCCTATGTTAATTAGCAACACCAGTGGTACAGGGGTATAGGGGGTATAGATGTAACACAACAGTTAATTATTAGCTATAAGTCTGACAAGGAGATCTAATAATGATAGTAAGATAAATATCCCCCAACTCCCATCACCCTTGCCCACTCGGTTAGCACACTCTCATTCCCCTCAGTAGTTTGTCAGGAGCCGCTAGTCGGCGAAACGCCGTCGGGATTTTTTTGATAGCACCAGGGTGGAGGAGGTTGACACGGGACTTAGCTGCAGCCTTTAGTTTTAGATACTTATTTCCTCCGAGATTGCCACCCAGCTTTATTATTTTATCAAGCTCAGTCAGGTAGTCGGGCGGATGGATCGGCTCCTGACAAACTACTGAGGGGAATGAGCGTGTGCTTTAGCAACACGATATACTCTCTCTACCTTCCTGTCTTTCCAATTCCAAAGGGCAAGGACATGAGCTGCTGTTATAGTAGCGTCAATTATACTATGGAGGGAATGGAGCAGCAACGGAATAAAAAATGGAAGTGGCAAACAAATTGCCATCAGGTGTAAAAACCCTCCCACTAGAGTTTTTAGACCCCCAAAAGAATCAAACCATCCTGTGAACCAACCGCTAGGGCTTAGTCCGTTCCATGTTTGTACTGGAACTTGGGCCACTGTCCTTATTCTATCAACAATGTCACTTATTGCCATCCCATGACCATAATAATCAATTATTTGTTCAGGGGGCCACTCATTATCCTTTCACTGACCTATCGTCAGTGCCCTTTGCTGCCTTAAGAGCTATTCATACACAATATCTGTATATCTCACCCTCCCTTAAGGGAAGCAAGAAAAAGGAAGGTTTCAAAGTTCCTAGAATGCAGGCTCCTGGCCAATCTCTGGGGAGTTCAGAGTAGGCCTTAAGGCCACATATCCAATACATATTATTGTGCGCTATCCAAGTGGACCTTGCAGACAAATTGGTCCATACATCTTTTAGATGTGGGTAATTACCAAAGGCACTAGGGGATGGTTCAGATGTATTGGTTGCGGACCACCAAAAGGTAGTCCTATCAGAAGAATTGTACATTTGCTGCCCTAGACACATTATAGTACATACAAAAGTCTCAAATTCTGGACCAGATCTACTTATGCACACCTTCCCAATTAGGGAGGTCTTTAACAATCATTCAGATTTGGGATGGGGTACTATGTAGTACCAGCAAGTCTGTCTCACGTTGTTCCCAGGGCCACTGATCATCCATATTGGTGCCACCACATACATAGCAACTAGTTACATTTAGGGATCGTGCTATGTTTTCAGATAGGTCAAGAAACAAATTACGAGTGGTGTGAGAGATTTCAAACTGAGATCCTATCTCTAAATAAAAACAATTGAAAAACCTGGTGGGTATCACTATTTAAGACTTCAGTTTCAATATTCAAATATACTATGGCTCCCGGGCCTGTACCAGAAGCATATATCTGCAAACCATGGAAGGTGCCCCATTTGTACAGGAATACCAGGAGATTAAACAGTGTCATGTTCAAGGGGTCACAAGGGCCGGGACCACAACTAGATATGGCTGGCTTTGTCTGCAGACACGCAGGTAAAGCATCTGATCTATAGGTGGCCCAACCCACATGACTCCAGTAGGAGCAATAGTTATACCCACCATTTATGCAATCCCTATTCTTTGAGCACATCTACTTATTGTTTAATGTATAAGTTATTTTCCATGCCATCTCATTACAGTAATTTATTCAATATTAATATTACCACAAACTCAAGATGAGCAGATGATCCTAAAGAAGCTTCGACCGTGCGTCGGCACCTCAGCTTTCAGATGTGATGGATGCAGGGTATGAAGTACTTCTGATTCTTTTCGGCTTCACAAAGCCTCCTTTGGGGTCCTCTGCTTTCTATTGATGGCAGGTGGTCAGGCATTATTATGGCCATCAAAACACCTACTTGTTGATATTTTCTCGAACAAGTATATTTATTCTCTTAAAATGGAGTTTCAAAGGGTTGTCAGGATCAACAAAGGTTTCTTCACATGGAGCAGAGGCAGGCTTGATTCTGGAGTGGTGAATCCACTGGGTGATCTCAGCAACTTCCACGGTGTACTACTTGGCGTGTGATCTCTCCTGCTATTTGGTGGAGATCACCTTTAAGGCCTAGGTGTCACGTATTCATCTGCACATAAAAATGTGGTTAGTGGCATTTACCGTCCTGACAGGAAAAGTTGTGCCGAGCAGCATTACCTCCTGACAGGAAAAGTTGCGTTGAGCAGCAATCATGCACATGGAAACCTGGTAATTGCTTTTGGGGTCAAAGGCAAGTTATGGCCAATCGGATCCACAGGAGGGGTATTTAAACCCAATTTTCCTTTTGCTCATTGCCTTGTCGTAGTTTCATAATGATGGTAATCCCAGAGTGCATTACTGATCTTGATTTTCTGATATTTGACTTTGGCTTTGTTTTTACTTCCCTGAATTCTGGTATCTTTAATTTCTGGCTTTCCCTCATCATTGTGTCTGATTCTGTGTTCCTTACCTCTGCAAGTATTTTGACTTTTTTAGGATACGTTAAGTCCTGCCATTCTAAGGTCTGGTTATATGTTATCCTTAGTCCTAGGTCTGACACAGTTCTGCATGCTGGACCAATTTGTAATCCTGACACTAGGACAATCGGTGGGAAACCATACATGATTCCTGGAGGTAGTGAGGGTTCATCCGTGAGGGCCTTAACAACAAATAACCTATTCTACCTTCTACTTTTGGAACAGATACAGACATGATTCAGAGGCTATTTGGGAGGTCAAGAGCTGTTTTACTATTTGGAGGAAATGTGTTTAGGGTATTTAGAAGGTGTATCTGGGGCAGGCAGGTCCTCTGGCAGGTCCTCCAGAGGAGGCAGGGGCAGGTTTGCCAGGTCAGGGTATATAGGAGGATAGCAATGGCCGATGGAACAGGGGGACGTGGTAGAAATGGAAAAGAAGCCCTCTTCTATTGTTTATTTTAGCAATGGTAGCCATCTTGTCTCAACACTGGCACTATCTTGTCAACTGAAATAACCTTCAAAAGACATACATTTTACCTACATTACATGTATTGTTTTCAAATCTAGGTGTTATCCTACCAAAACCTGGGCATTCCTGGCATTCCACACATTCACCCTGGTTCAAGATAGTTGCACAGTAGTTTTAACCATGTGAGTACTGAACTTTTCCTTAAACTTCCTGTAGCTTCTACCACACAGGTACAAGCAGACACACAGTTAGACAGTCTCACACACAGGTACAAGCAGACAGTTACAGACAGTCACATACATACTCAGACAGTCTCTCTCTCTCTCTCTCTCTCTCTCTCTCTCTCACACACACACACACGCATTTACAGACAGTCTCTCTCTCACACACACACACAGTTAGACAGTCTATTTCTCTCTCTCTCTCTCACACACAATTACATTTACAGACACTCTGTCTCTCTCTCACACACACAGTTACACACAGTCTCTCTCTCACACACAGGTACCAGCAGACAGCCACACACACACAGTTACAGTCTCTCTCTCTCACTCACACACACACACACACACACACACAGTTATAGGCAGTCTCTCTCCCTCACACACACACACAGTTACACACACACACACACACACACACAGTTACACACAGTTACACACAGTCTCATTCTCTCTCTCACTCACTCACTCTCTCACACACACACACACACACACACACACACAGTTACAGACAGTCTCTCTCACACAAAGCAGGGGCATTGCAGTCCGTGGTGTATAGTTGTCTGGGGAGCAATGACTCCTACCTGCTTCCCCCACAGTCTCCACAAGTTCCCAGGCAGCATTTTCTGGCTGTGTGTAGCTCCGTTCTCTCAGTGAATTTAGCTCCGCCCCTGCCTTAACAGTTAGTCCACCCCCCCACCCAGGTGCAGCGCAGGCATGCTACATAGCCCGACCGCAACGAACATTATAAAAGAGTTCTGTGCACTCTAAGGCTGGCCCTGTGTGTGTGTACCTGAGTGGTGGAGTGTGCAGCTGTGTGTTTGTGTGAGAATGTGAGTTTGTACCTCTGTGTGTGTTTGTATACAGACGTGGGTAGATGTTCGTATGTATATGGGAGTTTTTGACTGCTTAAAATGATGACAAAAAAGCAACTTAAAAGCAGCTTGACAAAAAATGTTGCAATATTGTATATTGCACCAATACAATATTTTATTCTATTATTATAAACTGTAAAATGGGGCTACATGGAATGTCCCTGAGAATGCTGAGAATACACTAGTGGTGTATCTCTAGGTAGGTAAGCCAGTCAGGTGTTGACGAAAGAAGATGGCAGGGACTTTAAAGGGACACTATAGTCACCAGAACAACTACAGCTTATTGTATTTGTTCCAATGAGTATAATCATTCCCTTCAGGCTTTTTGCGGTAAACACTGTCTTTTTAGAAAAAAAAATCAGTGTTTACATTACAAGTAATACAAGTAAGATTTTACTATATTTAGGGAGGCAAGGGGGCAAGTGGGACTAGATGGTGGTTTTATCTTTATAGGGTCAGGAATACATGTTTGTGTTCCTGACCCTTTAGTGTTCCTTTAAACTTCTTCTTTGTTTATATTTTATTGCATTTCAACTTGTTTCCAAGAAACTTAGAATAAAATCACAGGTGACGGTTAAAGGTGAAAATCTCTATCTTTTTGTCAGAGCATTTCTTTTGTGTAAAATGTATTCTTGCTCAAATATTAATGCTACAAATAAAAAGTATGTGTAACAAAAAAAAGTAGAATTACAGAAAAGAAATCTGCATAATGTTGAAGTAGGAAAAGAAATAACTTTATGGTTTTAGTAAATTCAGAACACATTGCTTCTTGTTACCTATTAGAAAGACAGCTGTTCACTAAAGCTTTAAATTACTTCGTGTAACTAGATAGAAATCTGCATGAAGATGCAAACAATTGATTGACTTTGTGAAAGCATTACATCTTCACTGACAGGATCTCTCTTATGTTCTGTCATATTCTGTGACACAGAGCAATGCAAGATGCAACTAATGTAGTTTCATGTACAATTCCCTACTGTTCAGTAATTATGCTCATTACAGAATAGTATGGTGGGTGCCATTTTAATAAGAGCTTTCTTCATTTTCTGAAAGCATATTAGCCAGTCAGTGAGGCTTTGTGGAATACAATTTTAAAATGAGAAAATAGACTTCTGACAGGGATCAGAACAGCAGTGTAGATTCATTTTGTAACTTGAAATTTCATCATTGGTGGAATAAAAGAGGGTGCTTTTCACATATGCCATTTCTACACCTCCCAAGTGTCACTATTTAGTCAGGACAATCCCTATTTTGGATTTACATTCCTATTTCCCTCTTTTGGTTCCTAATGTCCTTCTTTTTCTAAATGTGTTTAGAAATCAGTCTGTTCAAATAAGATACATGGTTTTTGTTGTAAATTATATTTAGTTGTATCAATTTTTATCAGTAAGTTACTTAACATTGGCCACACCCCTGCTCACACCCCTAAAAGTATAGTGTCCCTTCCTTGTATATGAAATGTTATGGAGTATGCATTTCCATATGTATAAACCAGTTGCTCTACCCTTATAAATTTCCACCTTTTCCTTCTACTTGGTGGGTGGGGGGAGGGGGTGAGGGGGATTGACAAAACTCTGGCACCCACCTCTTCCAAATTTACAAATTTCTCTTCCTGGCAGACACACCCTCACTGATACATGCACTGACATACACTCACTGACAGAAACACAGTCATTGTCACACACATTGTTTAACCAACACACACTTTCACTAAAACATTCACAGACATACACACTCACTCACATTTCCACTCACTCACAGTTACACACACACTCACATTCACTGACAGACCTGCATTTACCGACAGTCATACACTCTCACTGACAAGACACACATATACAGGGCCTGACTGGGAGAAAAATTTGGCCAGGGCCTTTTTTATCACAGCGGCCCACTAAAAAGGGGGCGGGGCAGAGAGGCTGTGTTTCGTCATCACCAATGACAAACACGCCCCTCGCAAAGTGAGCATGTTGGTTCAATGCTCTTCCAGGGCAGACCATGCACAGAGCTCTGTGTTTGTTCTACACAGTGCAAGCAGATTTAATAACATGCTTGCACTGTGTTTCTTTGCAACTTGTCTCTGGTGTCTCTATAAATGGATACCAGGAGACAAAAGGGCCAGGAAAGAGTATTGTGCATGTGTTTGGAGCCTGCTTGTGGGATTGCGTGTGTGTAGAGTGAGCTGATTGTGGTGTGTAATAAGTTCAGTTTTAGTCGTGTTGTGTTTTTGGTGTAATGTAATGCATATGTGGCTAGGGGCTGTAGAGAATGTGTGTATAGGCGATATAGTAAGTGTGTGCATACAGGCTATAGTGTGTGTGTATAGGTGATGTAGTGTTTGTAGGGGTTGTAGAGAGTATGTGTTTAGGGGTGTAGTATGTGTTTGTTTACAAGGAATCTAGTGTATGTATAAGGGATCCAGAGTGTGTATGTTAGGAATGTAGTGTGTGTATGTATACAGGAGTCTAGTGTGTTTGAAGGACCCAGAATGTGTAGGAGATCTAGTGAGTGTGTGTATATAACGGATTCAGAGTTGGGTAAGGGATCTAGTATGCGTCTGGAATGTAATGTGTTTAGGAGTGCAGTATGTGTGTGAGGGGTGCTGTAGTATATAAGTATATATATATATATATATATATATATATATATATATATACATGTGTGTTTGGAAGTATTGTGTGTGTGCGTATGTGTGTTTGTCCTACATACATTCACCATTTCAGTCCCATTACCAAGCTTTCCTTAATATGTCAAGGTAGTTGGACTGAAACATTGATTACATGCAAAGCGACATCTGCTTAAAATAAATCTGCACTTTTGTTTATTTTGAAGCCTATGAGGGCCTTTTTTTTTTTTTTTTACGTTGGAGTAATAATTTTTAATTTTAAGTTCTCTTTTCTAACTCTGCATCTGCACACTATGCTGGTGCGACGCATTATGGGGCTGGTAAATATTTTTTTTCCAGGGCTCCTTTTAATTCCCAGTCCGGCCCTGGTGGGTGCTGTGTGTAAGGGTGTGTGTGATTTAAAAAAAAATAAAGGTTAATATTAATAAATAAAAATATTATTATATGTGTTTGTGTGTGTGTATATATATATATATGTGTGTAATATATATATAATATATGTCTATATATCCTATATATCCTATAATATATGTCTATATATACTATATATCCTATATATAATGTTATACTAAGTGTATTTTTAGATTAATATGTACATATATTAATATAAAAATACACTTATAATTAAATTACACACACATATATATAATATATATAATAACTATATATTGTATATATTATAAAATACAAATAAGTAATTTAAATTAAATAAAAACATGTAAAAATAATAACAATTAAAAAAATTATATCTATATGAAATTTTATTCTAACTGTATTTTGATAGTAATATATATATATATATATATATCAAAATACACTTAGAATTAAATTGTATAGATATCTATGTAAATATAAATAAATAAAAATAATATGAAATATACATATGTCCATATACATAATTACATAAATAATTATATAAATATACACGTAGACTTATATATATATATATATATAACAAATATATAAATATGTGTATATATTTAAATTCTACGTGCGTATTTATGTAATATTTTTACATAATTAAGTAATTTATTGATTGCAATTTGAGGGACCTGCCTGCCAACCCAGGCTGAAAGTCCAGAGAATTTAATTTGCTAACACTATATTTTCTATGTAACTTTCTATGACACCCTAAAACCTGTACATGGGGGTTACTGTTTTTCTCAGGAGACTTCGCTGAACACAAATATTAGTGATTCAAACAGTAAAACATATCACAGCGATGATATTTTCAGTGAAAGTGATTTTGTTTTTGCATTTTTCACACACAAACAGCACTTTTACTGATGATATAATTGTTGTGATACGTTTTCCTGTTTTGAAACACTAATATTTGTGTTCAGCAAAGTCTCTCAAGTATAACAGTACCCCCCATGTACAGGTTTTATAGTGTTTTTGAAAGTTACAGGGTCAAATATATGGGTCAAATATTTTTACATTGAAAATGGCCAGGTTGGTTACGAGCGTATGGTAGCCCAGGAATGAGAATTACCCCCATGATGGCATACCATTTGCAAAAGAAGACAACCCAAAGTATTGCAAATGGGGTATATCCAGTCTTTTTTACAAATAAGTAATTTAAATTAAATAAAAACATGTAAAAATAATAACAATTAAAAAAATTATATCTATATGAAATTTTATTCTAACTGTATTTTGATAGTAATATATATATATATATTACTATCTCAAAATACACTTAGAATTAAATTGTATATATATCTATGTAAATATAAATAAATAAAAATAATATGAAATATACATATGTCCATATAGCATTTTAGTAGCCACTTAGTCACAAACACTGACCAAAATTAGCGTTCAATTTAGTTTCTAACTTTTTTTCAAACACAAACAAATATGAATGCTAACTTTGGCCAGTGTTTTCAACTAAGTGGCTACTAAAAAAGACAGGACATACCCCATATTGAATACCCTGGGTTGCCTACTTTAAAAAAAAATATGTACATGTGGGGTGTTATTCAGAGATTTATGACAGATAATAGTGTTACAATGTCACTATTGATAAATTTAAAAAATGTATGTTTTGAAACCGCAATATCCTACTTGTACCTATAGCCCTATAACTTGCAGAAAAAGCAAAAAAGCATGTAAACACTGGGTATTTTTAAACTCAAGACAAAATTTTGAATCTATTTAGCAGTTTTTTTCATTCGCTTTTGTAGATGAGTAAAAGATTTTTCAAGTAAAAGTCAAAAAACATGTATTTTTTTCAATTTTTCATCATTTTTTTTATTTTTAATTACATTACATGAGATTATATAAATAATGGTATGTAAAGAAAGTCCTTTTTTGTCCTGAAAAAAAAAATATATAATTCGTATAGGAACAGTAAATGAGAGAGCGGAAAATTAGAGCTAAACACAAACACCACAAAAGTGTAAAAAGAGGCCTGGTCGCAAATGTACAACATCGCAAAAACAGTCCAGTCCTTAAGGGGTTAAGTCTCTGTGAGAGCAATTACATGGCCCCGGGGTCCTAACTTGCCGGAGAGGCACTGCCTGGGCTGTCAGACAGTCTCCCAGAAGCGTATCGCCGTGAAGGTAAGTATTGTGAACCTCCTGGGGCTTAAAGCTCTCACGGTTTAGATATTCTAAGCGCCAAGACCACTTTAGCTCGAAGGGACACTATAGTCACCAGAACAACTACAGCTTAATGTAGGAGTTCTGGTGAGTATAGCCAGTCCCTGCAGCCTTTTTCAGAGAAAAGTCAGTGTTTACATTGCTCCTTAGGGACACCTCCAGTGGCCACTCCTCAGATGACCACTAGAAGTGCTTTCTGGGGCAGTGCTGCACAGTGTGCAACACTGATGTTCAGCGTCTTCACGCTCTGCATGAAGATGCTGAACTTTCCCCATGGAGATGCAGTGATTTTTTTTTTTTTTTCTATATTTAGCATTTTTAGTCATAAACACATAGGGGTGAGACATTACAATTCAAAACTGAACCGTTGTCGGAACATAGGATGCAAGCAATATATGCATAAGGAAGTACATTTGTTAAACAAAAGGCTCTATAATGGGTAGTCTCCCTGTGTCTGGAAATTATGTTGTCATCCAGGGGCACATGGCCTCAGGAGATGCAATGATTTAATAGACCTCTATGAAGAGATGCTGATTGGCCAAGCTGGTGTTTGGCCCTACCCCTCCCTGCCTAAATGGTGGTTTTAACACTATAGGGTAAGAAATAGAAGTTTGTGTTCCTGATCCTACAGTGGTTTTAGTACTATTTTAGTGTATAGATCATGTCCCTGCAGTTCCACTGCTCAATTATATGCTATTTAAATGACTTCTGTTTCTGTGTACGCAGCCCTAGAACACACTGTGCTGTCAGATATGAATGAACATGAAACATTTTTTTTATTATTTTGGCTGGGTGAGTCATAGCAAGGGAATATTTTATTAATTGTATTTATAAAATATTTTACCAGGATGGATACATTGAGATTTCTCTAATTTTCAAGCATGTCCTGGTCCAAAAAACATTGCATTGTTACAATAGGATACAATATTGCAAAAATTACAATATACAAACTATATATATATAGAGAGAGAGAGAGCGAGAGAGAGAGAGAGTTTGTATATTGTAAAATTACAATATACAAACATCTATATATATATATATATATATATATATATATAGATGTTTGTATATTGTAATTTATGCAATATTGTATCCTATTGTAACAATGCAATGTTTTGTGGATATTGCATTGTATATATACACATATATACACACATATATAAATTTAACACATAACAGGTGATACATTTATTCAACCATGACACGTGCATAATGTAATTACTTTACCCCCCACTGTGACATGTTACAAGAGCTAAACTGGCTGTCGTTGGAATCCTGACGCACTCTTCATCTTTCCAGCTTGCGCATAAGAGCATTTCTGAGAAGCTCCCACCCTACCTGAGTAGAATGCTCTCCCCGGCTGTTACCACCTCCTATAACCTCCGATCCAGTACTAGCACGATATTTAGAATACCGCAATACAAAAAATAAAGTGGCTCGATCCTCCTTTTCCTACAAAGCACCACAATTATGGAATAACCTCAGGGACACAGTCAAATCTTCATTCAATCTAAAATATTTTAAGAGATCTATGGCAATATACCTCAGCACAGAATGCACCTGTCATGGTTGAATATATTTATCACCTGTTATATGTTAAATTTATTTATATATATATATATATATATATATATATATATATATATATGTGTGTGTGTGTATATATAGTTTGTATATTATAATCTTTTAATATTGTATCCAATTGTAACAATGCAATGTTTTGTGGACCCAGGAAATCTCAATGTATCCACCTGGTAAAATATTTTATAAATAAAATAAATAAAAATAAAATCTTCCCTTGCTATGAGTCATACAGCCAAAATGAAAACTTGTTTCATGTTCATTCATATCTGACAGCACAGTGTGTTTACTTTAGATGTTTGGTTTTTTAATCTCCTCTCCTGTTAATTTGACATTAATCACACTCCTGAAGGGGGCTCCTGAAGGTTAACAGAGCAGGAGATAAGAAATTCTTATTTAAACGGACTGTGTCATAAAGGACGTTAATACATTAAATCTCTCTTTAAGTAAATGTGTAGGGAGACTGTGCAGGTCACTTGCAGGAAGGTGTGGCTAATAAACAAAGTGATTTAACCCTTAAATAGAGAATTATTCAGTAAGAATGCAGAGGCATGATATATACACCAAAATCATTCCATTAAGCTCAAGCTGCTTCAGTACTTATAGTGTAATTTTATGACGCAAGAGTGAAAGCTGCTTTGTCAAGCTGACATTGTAGTTAACACCATGCTGATAAGGTAGTAGAGCCCATTATGAAGACAGCCAAATAAGTAAATCCCATCCTATTAAAGTTCGGTCACCTCTGATGACCTGCTAACACTCTATTGAACTTTGTCTTCTCTCAGAAAACCAGTGTACACATATATACAATGTTATTAAACTATATAGAAGACAAAGTAAAAAAAAAGATTGTAAAACCCTTTTGAGATTTGTCTCATTCAGTGAAAATGCTCTCGCATGAAGAGATGTGATGACTCTTATTTCTTTTGACCTTCACATAACCTTGCTGATGTGAGTTAGAAATGGGGAGCTGGGATAAGAGCCTAAGGTGGTTTAACAGTAATTCCTGTTCACAGACATGTGAAATATCAAATTCAATTTTAAAGACTATAAAAATTATGTGAACAATGACCTTTTTTTCTCGGTCATGTGTGATAAGAGGAAAAAAAAACACGCCTTTCTTAGAACATCATCTACTCATTGTCTGCACTGAAGGCAAAACCTGCTCCGTAGAAATAAATATACTTTCTCTATAATGCTGGCCTTGGTAACTAATGGACTTAAAATGGCTTTTGCAAACTTTCTATCTTCTATTGTGTGAGAACATTTTTGTGTACTTTATATGAATGATAGGGAAGTGCTGAATGTTGTTTAATGTGTGTTTCTACGGTAAAAGTGCTTGAATTGTTGGCTATTTTATGTTCTGCTCAGTTTGTTAGTAAAATATTTTCTCAATTCATACAGTTTTTTAAAAATGTCTTTCTGTTTGAGTAGATAATAATTCACATAATTGGTTTTGGAAAACAGTACTACATCTTTATATGATATAAAACAAAACAAAATTCCATGGTCACTACATGCCAAAAAGGGAAAAAATAAATATTTTATACGCATATATGTGTGTTTTTATAACACAAAAAGGATACATATCTAAATATATATGTATATGTAATAATTGTATTTTAAAAAATAATAAAAAATAAATTGTTATTTCTAGACCCCTAACGTAGATTCCTTGTCATTTTGTAATATCACATCCTCTCATTTACTCTTTACTCTAAACCTAATCCCTGGCAAGGATTATCTTCTGGAAAACTTACTTGACATCATATCCCTGGTGGGTATCATACCCTAAGCACTATTATTTGAGCAGTGTTACTGCTCTAGCAAGTGTAAGTAAATTACCATTGTTATGTTATTCATATCTGGTTTTATCATAGTAAGCACTATTGTTTGCCTTTGTATTTTACTCAAAAATTAAGAAAAAGAAACACAAACACACATACACACACACACACATACACAGAGTAGTGCACACTGTGGCTGTCTGTGTAGACCTGGACATATACAAGTAGTTCTAGAAGGAAATAGAAAGTATAAATATGTGTGATACAAAATAAGGAGATATCACTATAAAATATACAAATTAGATAAGATTATATTACATAATCCTTAGATGGAGTAACGATGTCACAATTTGGATTTAGAAATGCATAAGTAGAAATACTGGGCTTTATTCAAACTGGCCCTTTTAGTCTATGCTGTAAAATATCTAAGTCTGGTATAGAACACCCAAATAAGGAAAGAATGATGTGGTTACCACTTTAAAGTTAACCTAATATAATGCAGACACCCTCTCATATAGAATGGAATCTAACTACCTAATATGGGCAAATATACAAGATGATAATTAAACAAGTAGCTCTAACCAATTTCCCTGAAGGAGACCAGCATGCAGAGACATGGGGTCTGTACAATACGCACGTGATAAGGTCGAGCAACACAACACACATATCGCAAAGCTAAGATACCCGCTAGACGCTAGACCAACAGCACACGCAAGTGGCGACATTACGACCTGCACTCCATACTATACTTGCGACCCCGAGAAAGGTAGCAAATACGGATTGGGAAAATACGAACGTTAAAAGAGTAAAGGTTAAAATTGTAAACGCTAACATTGAAAATTGTGGAATGCGAAATGTGTATTGTGGACTATACAATGTACCTATCAGAGGCAGAGAGTTGAACGTGTAAACAACATTGCCTAGATCCCTCCCCACCTCCCCTTTTCGTTTTGTACCCCCCCATAAACTGCTTTTTGAAATATGACAAAATAAAAATTGTCAAATTGAAAAAAACCAAGTAGCTCTAAAGGGGTTCTGATTAGAAGGTGTATAGATTCAAAAATAGAAAATATAGATACATAGAATAGTTGTCCCCAGAGAGCTATAAATATATTATATAAAATGGATATAGCCCTAGACTAAAGAGTAGTTAGAGAGTATAGTGGACTAACTACTCTTTAGTCTAGGGCTATATCCATTTTGTATAATATATTTATAGCTCTCTGAGGACAACTATTCTATGTATCTATATTTTCTATTTTTGAATCTATACACCTATTAAACCTATAGTGCCAGGAAAACGGGTTTGTTTTCCTGGCACTATAGGATCCCTTTAAAAAGACTGGAAATACTCAATTTTAAATACCCTGGTTTGTCTTTTGCAATTGGGGGTTATTTTCATTCCTGGGACACCATAGATCTCAAAGGCAACAAAGGCCCAGAAAGACAAACTAACAAATTTCAAAGTGTAAAACTGAAATGGACAAGCTATAGCTTTCCAAAACACCATGAAACCTGTACATTGGGGGCAATGTTGTATTTATGGGACATCACAGCATAAAAAAAACATGTGTTTTATTACAGTAAAAGCCAACAGTATTATGACATTCACAGTTAAAATGCCATGCAGAACTTTGAAAATACAAATTTTTTTATTATTTCTAGCACATTTTTATTTTATTTTATTCATATGAAATTATGTTTTGTATATAAATCTGATATGAAATGATGTGAAATGAAATCACTATATCCCCTGAACAAAATAATATATAATAAGTGTGGGTTAAATTACAGTTGAACAGACATTTAGCTCAAATTGTAGGTTTTGTTTTCGTCAGAACTTGTATAATTACCTCCATCCTTAAGGGGTTAAATGTTCATGTCCAAATGTTGATATGTGAACCAACCTCAATGCTAAGCCAGCAATAGGTCTGCATGTGCATGACAGGAGCTGATACAAAACAGGTTGCGCCAGATACAGAGTATCACAAGTCTAATATTTCAAAAGATTCTTGGGAAATCCCTGGTTTTAAATCTTCCAGGCTTCAGATTGTGGTAGAAATATGTAATAAATCATACAGATTTTCTGATATTAGGTGTAGCTTGCAAAAAAAATTGATCAATACTTGATAAAGGCTCAGAGAGGAGCTGAAACATTGTTAAAAAAAACTGCCATTTAGAAGAAACCTCAGGTGTGCCTGGATATTTATTTTCTTCCATTTGATATTAGTTGTAGGACACACAACAAGTATGTGTGGACTCTCACTCACATTTAATAGAGCTATAGACTCTGAGTAAAACAGCATACAGCGGTACAATTCCTGCTGATAGATATGTAGCTTTTGAGAGTTAGTGTCTCAGCATCCAGATTAATGTAGGGAGTAAAATACAAAGGCAATAGAAATAGGTTGGTTAATCAATGTTAGGAATAAAGCACAAATGTGATATTCCAGCACCGAGAAGCCAACTATAGTGCCAACAAAGAGATTCCAGAGGTCTCCAGGGGCTTAACCCCAGTATACTCAAAAAATGGTTAAAACCACTTCAGCCACTTACCTGAGTCCAGCGCCGATGTCCCTCGGCCCTGGGTCAGGTTCCACGCAAGCTCCTCCCCCGCCGACGTCATCGACGGGGGAGACCTAATGCGCATGCGCGGCAAAAGCCGTGCGCACATTAGACCTTCCCATAGGAAAGCATTGTTCAATGCTTTCCTATGAGGAAAATCTGACGCTGGAGGTCCGTGAGGACGTCCAGTGTCAGATAACCGACCAAAGGTCAGTTTGGATTCCAGAAGCCCTCTAGTGGCTGACTGTTAGAAAGCCACAGAGGGCAGTCTTAGAGCTGCAATGTAAACAGTGACACACACACACACACACACACACAAGCTCACTACAGAAAACTAACACACAGACACAAGCTCACTGACACACAAACTCACACAGCTCATTACAGACAGCTTACTCACATGCACACAATGCTCACTAAACACAAATTATTGGACACACACACAAACACACTACACACACAAGCTCACTGACGCACACACAAGCTCACTAAACACAATCTCTTAGACACAAACACAAGTTCACTACACAAACACAAGCTCAGTGACACACACACAAGTTCACTAGACACAAGCTCACTGACACACAAGCTCACTAAACACACACACAAGCTCACTAAACACAGACTCATGGACACACACCCAAGCTCACTGACACACACACACATACCAGCTCACTAAACACAGGTTCACTACACACAGTCTCACTGACACACACACAAGCTCACTAAGCACAGGCTCACTACACACAAGCTCACTGATACACACTCACAAGTTCACTAAACACAAGCTCTATGACACACACACATACGCTCACTAAACACACAAGCTCAGTGACATATGTACACACAAAATCACTAAACACAAGCTCACTGACACACATAAGCTCAGTGACACACAAGCTTACCAAACATACACACAAGCTCATTAAACACAAGCTCACTAAACACACACACATACACAAGCTCACTAAACACACACTTGCTGACATACACACACCCAAGCTCACTAACACACTCACTCACACACACACGTTAACTAAACACAAGCTCTGACACACACACACACACAAGCTCAATACACACACAAACTCACTAAACACAAGCTCACTGACACACTCAAGTTCATTAAACACAAGCTGGCTAAACACATTTTTTGACGCGCACACACACAAGCTCACTACATTCACAAGCTCACTAAACACAAGCTCTTTGACACACACAAGTTCACTAAACGCAAGCTCACTGACACAAGCTCACCAAACACACACACAAGCTCACTAAACACAGACTCGCTGACACACACAAGCTCACTGACACACATCAGCTCATTAAAAACAAGGACAGAAGGTGCCTGTAGAAAATGTGTTAAAAAATGATAAGAGCCATGGCTACAAATGCTGGCAATTTAGGGAATAAGATCCATGAACTTGTGGCAATAATGGCAACTAATAATGTAGATTTAGTTGCTGTTACTGAGACATGGTATAATGAGAAAAATGACTGGGACATAGTAATACCAGGGTACTCTTTATATAGAAAAGACAGGGAAGGCAAGAAAGGGGGAGGGATGGCCCTGTATGTGAAGAATAGCATAAAATCTAGCCTAATAAAAGTTAGGGAGGCAACCATAGAGTCCATTTGGGTTATGTTAGAATTTGGTAATCACACAGTAACTTGTGTAGTTGTGATTTATAGGCCCCCAGCACAAATAGAAGAGTTAGATAATCTTCTAGTTGAGGAAATAGCTAAAATGACAATGAATGGGATAGTTATCATCATGGGTGACTTTAATCTTCCTGATGTGAATTGGGAAACAAAAATAGCTGCGTGTGCCAGAAGCACACATGTTCTTAACTCCCTACTTGTATTGCCTCTAAAACAAGTCGTTGAGGAGCCAACTCGTAAAGAGGCCATACTAGATTTAGTGTTAACAAATGGAGATTTGGTATCAGATATTACTGTAGGGGAAAGTTTAGGATCCAGTGATCATCAGTCAGTGTGGTTTAATATAAGAACAGTGACTGAGTCACACCGCACAAAAACAAACGTTTTAGACTTTAAAAAAAACAGACTTTTCTAAAATTAGAATATGTATAAAGGAGTCATCAGACTGGAGCAATTTAAATTGAGTCCAAGAGAAATGGGATTATTTAAATGTTGCACTGCTGAATGCTACAGAAAATTGCATTAGGCTCAGTAAAAGCAAAACATTCAAGAAACCACTGTGGTACTCTGCAGATGTGGCCAAAATAGTAAAAAACTAAAAGTTAGCATTTGGTAATTATATAAAAAACCAGAGTGAGGAAGACAGAATGATCTATAAGATTAGGCAGAAAGAGGCTAAGCAAGTTATAAGAGCTTCCAAATCACACACAGAAGAGAAAATAGCACAGTCAGTAAAAAAAAAAAAAGGACAAAACATTTTTAGATACACAAATGAGAAAAGGAAAGTAAAACAAGGATTAGTTAGATTGAAAACAAAAGCAGGAAGGTATGTAGAAGAGGATAAAGGTCTAGCTGATTGCCTCAATGAATATTTTTGCTCTGTATTTAGAGATGAAATTAAAGAAAAGGGGCCTCAGTTAGGAAAAAGGACAAATGAGTCATTTGTTACATGTGAGTTTACAGAGGAAGAGGTTCTATTACAACTATCAAAAGTAAAGACAAATAAGCCAATGGGACCTGATGGAATACACCCAAAGTTATTAAAAGAGTAGTCCCAGAAGATTGGAAGTTAGCGAATGTTGTGCCCATTCACAAAAAAGGTATTAGGTTGGAGTCGGGAAACTATAGGCCAGTAAGCCTTACTTCAGTGGGGAAAGTAATCGAAACCATGTTAAAGGATAGGATAGTTGAACATCTAAAAACACATGGATTTCAAGATCAGAGACAACATGGGTTTACTTCAGAGAGATCATGCCAAACTAATCTTGATTTTTTTTTTTGATTGGGTAACTAAAATAATAGATCAGGGTGGTGCAGTAGATATTGCTTACCTAGATTTCAGTAAGGCTTTTGACACTGTTGCACATAGAAGGCTCATCAATAAACTACAATCTTTAAGTTTGGATTCCAATATTGTTGAATGGGTAAGGCAGTCGCTGAGTGACAGGCAACAGGGGGTTGTAGTCAATGGAGTATATTCGAAGCATGGGCTTGTCACCAGTGGGGTACCTCAGGGATCTGTACTTGGACCCATTCTCTTTAATATTTTTATTAGTGATATTGCAGAAGGTCTTGATGGTAAGGTATGTATTTTTGCTGATGATACTAAGATATGTAACAGGGTTGATGTTCCAGGAGGAATAAACCAAATGGCAAATGATTTAGATAAACTAGAAAAATGGTCAGAGTTGTGGCAACTGACATTTAATGTGGTTAAGTGCAAGATAATGCATCTTGGACGTAAAAACCCAAGGGCAGAGTACAGAATATTTGATAGAGTCCTAACCTCATCATCTGAGGAAAGGGATTTAGGGGTGATTATTTCTGATTACTTAAAGGTAAGTAGACAATGTAATAGAGCAGCAGAATGCTTGGTTGTACAGGGAGAGGTATTAGCAGTAGAAAGAGGGAAGTGCTCATGACATTGTACAGAACACTGGTGAGACCTCACTTGGAGTATTGTACGTAGTACTGGAGACCGTATCTCCAGAAGGATATTGATACTTTAGAGAGAGTTCAGAGAAGGGCTACTAAACTGATTCATGGATTGCAGGATAAAACTTACCAGGAAAGGTTAAAAGAGCTTGGAGGATGGGTGATATGGTAGAAACATGTAAATACATAAAGGGAATCAACACAGTAAAGGAGGAGACTATACTGAAAAGAAGAAAAACTACCACAACAAGAGGACAAAGTCTTAAATTAGAGGGTCACAGGTTTAAAAATAATATCAGGAAGTATGACTTTACTGAGAGGGTAGTGGATGCATGGAATAGCCTTACAGCTGAAGTGGTAGAGGTTAACACAGTAAAGGAGTTTAAGCATGTGTGCGATATGCATAAGGCTATCCTAACTACAAGATAAGGCCAGGGACTAATGAAAGTATTTTTAAAAAATTGGGCAGACTAGATGGGCCGAATGGTTCTTATCTGCCATCACATTCTATGTTTCTATGTTTCTTACTAAACACACACAAACAAGCTCTCTAAATACAGACTCACTGACACACACACACCCACCAGCTCGCTAAACACATGCTCACTACACACATACTCACTGACACATGCACAGGCTCACTACACACAAGCTCACTGACACACACACACAAGCTCACTGACAAACACACATGCTCACTACATACACACAGAAGATCACTAACACACAAGATCACACTGAAACTCACCCTTTGCTGCTGTGGATGGAGAGCTGGAAACATGAAACACAGGCTGTTCCTTACAACATGGCCGGGTTGGAGCTGGTGGGCGGAGCTTAAGTGCTGCTTGCCCCTGCAGCCTGTTCTGTACATGGGAGAAGCTCACAGGGGCCCATAGGGGTTTACCTTTGACTCCAGGGGAGGGGTTGATGGAGGAGGAAATTACCCTCCTCTTCTATAAACATAGAGCTCCCCCGCTGGGGAAGTTTATCAGAGACCAGGTAAGGAGAGCTTTCTGCTGGTCTCACACTGCATTGCTGACTTATTTGACACTGGGCTGGTTTGGAAGATCCTCTGGTCTCCCCAGTCCAGCCACAGCAGCTCTGGGCCCCTGACTGCCACCGTCACTCGGTCCATGACCGATGTGCCCGTGTGGTCAGTCCACCCCTCATATTACAAGGTTACTCCAAGCATCACAACCACTACAGTCAGCTACAAATCAGTGAAGTGGTCATGTTGCTTTGAGTAATCCTATAAAGGGACACTGTAGGCACCCAGATCACTTCAGCTCATTGAAGTGGTCTGGGTGCTGTGTCCCCTTTGCACCTAGTGCTACAATGTAAAACATTGCAGTACCAGAGAACTGTGATGTTTACATTGCAGCTCTAAGTCTGCCCTCAGTGGCTGTCTACCAGAATCCAAACAGACTTTTGGTCCGTTATCTGACTCTGGACGTCCTCACGCTCTGCATGAGGACCTCCAGCCTCAAATTTTCCCCATAGGACAGCATTGTATAATGCTTTCCTATTGGGAGGTCTAATGCGCACGTGGCCATTGCCGCGCAATACCCATTAAGTTTCCGCCTGCTGGCTGACGTCGGCGGGGGAGGATTATGGGCAGAGCCTGACTCAGCGCCGAGGTACATTGGCGCTGGATTCAGGTAAGTAGCTAAAGGGGGAGCGCCATGGGGGACCTATTAACCCTATAGTGCCAGGGAAATGGCTTTGTTTTCCTGGCACTCTAGGATCCCTTAAAGTATTAATATTGTTTCTAACAATTTTCTAAAAATCTCCCCTTTTACTATATGCACATTTGGATGTATTCACTAAGCTAAGTTTGGCTGTTCTAAACCATTCAGTTATTCACCAAAGGCAAATTCAGATATTTCAACAAAATATTACTCCATACAGATGTTTAAACAGCAACCAAATGCATACTTGAAAAAACAGAATATTCAATTATATAATTTTTCAATGTAGGGTAAATGATTCTTGATCCAAGGATAAATCTGACTGCCATTCAAGAGGGAATTTCTTTCCTAGTTTGTTGCAGAATTGGAAGTGATTCAAACTGTTTTTTATGGTTTTATTTTTAAATATGAGGAAGGCTGAACTTGATGGACACATGTCTCTTTTCAGCCTATGTAACTATGTAACTATGTAGTTTCATTGGACTGTCTTTTGGAATCAGCTGAATCTCTATATTGCAAATGAATTGTATTATTTAGCTGTTTCAGTTCGTTTGATACAGACCAGTAAAATTGCAACTAAAACATATTTTATACGTGTATCTCTCTTGTTAACTTCTGTCATTTTAGGACACCTGAGACTGCAGCAGCATAGCTAGGGGGTTGATCTTGTAGGAAATCCTTTCAGCTATTTCAATGTCAGGCTTGCAATCTCTACATAATTTCCTTTTTTCAATGGGCTAATGTGACTATTTTCTAATGTATTTTCAAATAATGTGGTTTTTGAGCTGACACCTTGAATGTGTGTCTTATATTCGTTTCAGTGATTATTGTACCTGAACAAGTTTCATAGAATATTGTGTCTGTGTTGGTGGGATCATATTTAAATAAACGCTCTTCTTGGGGGTATATCTACTAACTAGTTAAACAAAATTCAATAACGCATGTATGTTTTCTTGTCTGCATGTTTCATTTTGGGTGTAAGATAAAGACTTGCTATCTGAAGCCTTTGCAAGCCCTTCCCTCTATCATTATGTGCCAGGGAGTACACCAGTTAGTCTTCTCATTGGAAATCCTCCGTGCTGGAGTCACGAATGCACAGGTGATCATGGCTTTCCCATGCTTCTCAATAAAGCTGATTGAGAAGGGGGAGGGGGCAGGTGCATTCTTCTATTGTGCAGCCCTTCAGCACTTCAGAGCACCAGTCATCATTTAATGTAATTGCAAAAGTGGACAATTCTTACTGTATAATGATGGTTTCATTTGTTATGGGGAATATATTCAGTTTTTTTTAGGAAGGAATTGGACTAAATCTGAGATGTCCCACAAGTTGTGGTTCTTTAGCTGGGGTATACATATTGGTCACTGTGGTCTAATTAATAGTGTTTACCTACACACACCTCAGGTTATGCACTTTTAGGAAGAAGAATATTGAAGCCCTATGTGAGGAACAACAACAAGGCCTTAAAAGGTCGCTATAGGCTTCCAGAGGACTTCATCTCAATTAAATTGTCTGGTAATTATGCCCCCCATAGTAACCATGCAGCTGAAATAATTGCAGAATGGCAGTGTTTTCATTGCAGTGTTTAAATGCCTCCAGTGGTTATCACTCAGCCTCTAGAGGTGCTTTAGAGGAAATAGAGTAAAACTCTGCTATTTCTATCTTGTTTTCCAAGTGTGGCATTTTGCTACGCATGCACACTTGAGTCCCAAAGCTTTCCTATGGAAAAGCATTGGGTTGGCTGAAATATCCGATCTCGATGAGCTTAGCTCATGAGGTGGAACCAGCTGTGAAGACTGGCGCTGTGAGGGAGAAAATGTAAGTAAAACTTTTTTTTTTCCTCCCTACAGGCAAGGGCAAGTCTCCTAAACAGACACCAGGAAACTATAACATAAGAAATACACAATTGTTTTCCTCACACCATAGTGTTACTTTAAAAAGAAAAGTATGAGCTACAATCCACATCTTGAGTGAAGACACTCCATAAACTCCTCTAATAATGTACTCCCTGACCCTAATAGCAACATTTAGAACATATCTGTTTTGAACAATTCTGTAATAAGACTGCACTCTTATTGTACACCAATTACAGTATCACTCTGACCACTCTCAACATTTTAAATTTTACAAAAGTGTTAAGCATATACCAAGGTAGAGTATAAAAAACTCATTACTGTATTTGTTTTGATATATGGCAATGCTCATCTAAATTATTCCCCTTGTTATTACATTAAATGAAGCACAAATAAGCTTAGGGAAGCTTCATGCAGAAAAAAAATACCTTTGTAAGACAAAAGATCAGTATACATAAAAATAATGATAGAAATAAAAAATCACAACAAATAGAATGGTTCATGTAACAAATATTGATTAGGCTAATAGAAGTAAACAGCCTGTAACAGTGTACTATGTTACCACAAGCTGCAAGCAATAAATCACTCTCAAATTCTGGAATTTGTTCTTGTACACAAACAATAGTACGCTTTAACACAATAAAAAAGAAAAGTAGACTAAGATTTTCATTAAGCTTAAATGAACACTATAGCTACCAGAATATCAACAGCTTAATGCAGTTGTTCTGGTGTGTACAGTCAATCCATGCATGTATTTGAATGTAAACATTGCCTTTTCAGGGATAAGGCAGTGTTTACATTGCCGCCTATTAACAGCTTTAGTGGCCATCACTCAGGCGGCTACTAGAGGTGCTTTCATGGTCTGAACGTTCCTCATAGAGATGCAGTGTTTCAATGTATCTTTATGAAGAGATACTGATTGGCACAGCACCGCGTTTTGCCGCTCATGCGCAAAGGCCTCACAATGGTTTCCTATGGGAAAGCATTGGATTGGCTAACATCGTCAATTTTAATTTTCTCAGCCAAGAAAGGGGCGGAAGCTGGTGCGACAGACCTGCGTGGTGCTGGAATAAAGGAGAGTACAATCACGTAATGACATCTTGAAGGAACATTACCAGACCTGATTAATCAGTTAAATTACATACAAGTGCTGTTATAGTAATATAGGATTAACATGAACATTGATAAAGTAACAAATACACATGTAGATTAAACACAAAATGTCCATTTTCAACATGCTTAAAGTGCATATCAATGTCAATTTGGAACACAGGAGACTAATTAAAATCATGTCACCTATTGTCACCATTGCACTAGTGGCAGGTCAGGTCTTTCTATAATGAAACCATTTTGTTATTTGTTAATTAACAATTTAATTTATTTTTAACGTTGGTATAACGGATCACCTGGCACCCCGACTGGGTACCTCTGTTGAAGAATGCTCCAGAAGTCAGCTGTAAGCAAGTGAACAGGAAAAGCATACAATCAGCTTACACTCCTGGCAATCAGCATACAATCCAATTCCCCCAATAACGAGACGACACTTCGTTTTGAGGTCAAGCAGAACTGACTGTACTGGCACATACAGCCTCTTTTATTCACAATCCACAAACCTAGTACTGCCCACAGGGTTTTGAAATACAACCAATCAATCCGTACAATACACACAGACACTCCCACACAAAATCCTCCCCTCTGCCTGTGATATGATTACTGAACACAATGGTTAATATAATTATCACAGGCAGAGAAATACAGTATTATAAAACACATCACAGGGAGCCCAAAACATGCAATAACCCCATAAAAAGTATATCCTCGGAACCGGGGGGATCTGGGTGAACCACATATCCAAAATTCACCCAGATCCGTTCAGTAGTTTGGAAGATACAGTTGAAAAATAAACTGTATAATGTGTCCCCTGTTGTATAGTTTAAAACTACTGCACAATGTCTTTGTGCACCAAATACCGGCGAGATGGCACCGTGTAGAAAAGTCCAAACAGTGTCTGTGAGTTAAAATAGCCATCCATTGTTCTCACCATGTGCCTCTGATGCATGAAATGGTGGCCACCCAGTAGCTCCACAGTTTGTCTGGTAGTCTATCCAGCCGGACCAACAGATGAAACACATGGGGAACAGTGCAACAAACGAAGGAAATCATAAAAAAATATGGTCAATAGTCATATTTATGCACAATCTCCAGTTTTGTCACAGGGCACAAATAGTGTTTTCAAATGCCATATATCACAGGGCCATAGTCAGAAGGTAGGAGGTGGGCAAGCAGCCCCCTCCAAGAACACGTGGCGAGGTCTGTTCCGCCACAGTTGGCATTATTACTGGCAAAAAAAGTTTGTGACATTTTTAAATTTTGATTGTGTTGAAAACATGCTGTTCTTCCCAAAATCTAGTCAACATAATCATTCAAATTCTGATATTGCATTATAATTAACCCATTAATAATGACCCACCCAAATAGTTGTGGTAGGCTAAGCATTATGTGGCATAATTTATTACTACCTTTGATATAGTGCCAACATATTCCGTAGCACTTTACAATATTATATAATAAGTTTTACAAAAACTTACAGGAACAATAGGTTGAAGAGGACCCTGCTCAAACAAGCTTAAAGTCTAGAAGAGGTAGGGTATAAAGCACAATAGGACAGGAGATGGCAATCAAGCAAGGTGGGAGTGTAGCAGAGCAGAGGAGACAGTAGACTGTTGCCCTTTAAAAGAGAGCAAGAGGCAGGTATATGAGTTAGAGGCTACTCTGGGAGGCCATAAGTTTTCCTTAAGAGATGGGTTTTAAGGCACTTAAATGACTAAAGACTAGGGTAGGGTCTGATGGTGGTAGTAAGGCTAATCCAAAGGAAAGGAGACGCCCGTGAGAAGTCTTGCAGGGATGAGTTGACTGTACGGGTGCGAGCAGCGGACAGGAGAAGGTCATGGGCAGAGTGAAGAGACTGAGAAGGGGCATACCTATGGATTAGAACTTTGAATTGTTTCCTGTGGCATACAGGAAGCCAATGTAAGGACTGACAGAGAGGTAAGGTGTGAGATGAGCAACTGGAGAGGAAAATCAGTCTGGCGGCAGCATTCATTAAAGACTGTAGAGGGGCAATACAGTCTACATGAACAAGATCCTCAATAGCGTCTTGTGTAAGAAAGGAGCGGATGCAAGCAATGTTTGTAAGGTGGAATCGACAGGATTTGGTAACAGACTGGATGTGATGCCATAATCAAATATAACGTCAACACAGCACGCTTGCAAGGATGGGCTAATATGGGTACCACTAACTTGAAGGGAGAGTGAAAGAGGAAGTTCAGTATTGGGAGGAGGAAAGTTCAGTTTTAGAGAGATTGAGCTTCCAAAAGCGGGTGGACATCTAATCAAAGATGAAAGAAAGGCAAGCAGTGACACGTTGCAGGACAGCAGAGTAGAGGCCTGGAAAGGAGAAATATGTCTGGGTGTCATCGGCGTACAGTCATGGGCATCCACATGAATTTTGCCATGGGGTGGGCGGGGGACGGGGACATAATGGTAATATCCTCCATGCTCGACCATTTTTGTACAGCGCTGGATTGGAGATACAAAAAAAAAATGTATGCCAGCCCCATTAGTAATTGTGCCAGGTAGTAAGTGTGTATATATTGTGGCAAACTCCCCTTTTTACCTGAGTTTGCCATGAGCTCCTGGAGAAGCCTGCTTGCCAGCCTCCTACAGACAGATTATGGGATCTGCAGGGAAACCTGTAAAAGACTACCGAACTTGACCGACTGTTAGCACTGATTTCCCAGGAAGTGTTTTGGGCATGGGGCCATGCTTGACTTTCAGGAAATTCCTGAACCCCTGAACTGATCTGGGTGATTTGGATATGTTGTTCACCCAGATCGGGGCTATCAGGGGATATGTTGTGTTTTGCGGTACTTTTGGGACTTTTTAGAAATGTGTGTTTTTCCTGCTTGGAGATAATTGAGTTGATACAGTAATTAACTCAATTATCTCACAAGCAGAGGGGATGGATTGTTTGCCTTCTGTGGGAGTGCCTTACATTGCAGGGAATTCAATGGGGAAAGTCCTTGTTAGGACTAGAGCTAATTCCCCATTGGGCTCCATAAAGGAGCGGTACCAGGGCCCCAGTCAAGCCACAGTGACTGAGGGCCAGAGTGCTGCTGTTTGTCCCCTGTTCCAGCTAGGAAGTGGTCCTTGGCGGAGGTACCCAGCCAGGGGTAAAGGGAGCTCTGTTACACACACACACATATATATATATATATAGATTATATATATATATCTATATATATATATCGATATATATATATAGATATATCTATATATAGATATATCTATATATATATATATATATATATATATATAATATTATTGGTATGTTTCTTTTTCTAATTCAAAATATTGGTTCTGTCAGTGTAAAAAATTTAATTATAAAGTAAGCATGCTCAAATGCGGACACAGACAAGCTCACTGACACAAGCACACAAACTCATTGACACAGACAAACAAACAATCTCATTGATACACATAAGCTCACTGACCTAAAAACACAAGTTTACTGATACACACAAATAGGCTCAATGACAGACAATCTCACTGACACACACAGATAAGCTTACTGGTACACACACACAAACTTAGTACAAACTCTGACACTCACACAAGGTTACTACAGGCAAACTCATTGGTATACAAACAAATAAAGTTACTACAGACAAGCATACTGTCACACACACACACACATGCTCCCTACAGACAAGCTCACTGACACACACACACGATCACTACAGACAAGCTCACTGACACACATACACATGCTTACTACAGAAAAGCTCACTGCACACATGTTTACTACAGAGAGATTCACAACAGAAAAGTTCACTGATACACACATGATCACAAGAAACTCACTGACACACATATGCTCACTACAGAAAAGCTCACTGACACACATGCTCACTACAGACAAACTCACTGACACATATACACATGCTCACTACAGACATGTTCACTGACACATACACATACTTACTGCAGAAAAGCTATCTGACGCACACAGGCTCGCTTGCACATAAGCTCACACACACACATGCTGACTACAGACAAACTCAATGACACACACTCACTACAGACAAACTCACTGACACACATACACATGCTTACTACAGAAAAACTCACTACATACATGCTCACTACAGAGAAATTCACAACAGAAAAGTTCACTGATACACACATGGTCACTACAAACTCACTGACACACACATGCTCACTACAGAAAAGCTCGCTGACACACATGCTCATTACAGACAAACTCACTGACACATATACACATGCTCACTACACACATGCTTACTACAGAAAAGCTATCTGACGCACACAAGCTTGCTTACACAATAGCTCACTGACACACATATGCTCCCTACAGAAAAGCTCACACACACACACACCTGCTCACTGCAGAAAAGCTCACTGACACACATACTCATTACAGACAAACTCACCAAAACATACAAGCTCACTACAGACAAGCTCTAACACACACAAGCTCATTGACACACATACACATGATCACTACAGACAAGCTCACTGACACATACATACTTCCTACAGACAAACTTACTGACATACCACAAGCTCACTGACACACATACTTGCTACAGACAACCTCACTGACACACACAAGTTCACTACAGACAAGCTCACTGACACACATATGCACTACAGACAACCTCACTGACACAAGCTCACTGACAGACAACCTCACTGACACATATACACAAGCTCACTACAGACACGCTCACGGACACACACATGCTCACCACTGAAAAGCTAGCTGACACACACAAGCTCACTTACACATAAGTTCACTGACACACACAAACACAGGCTCATTGACACACATACACAAGCTCACTACATACAACATTGCTGACACACACATGCTCACTGACACACGCATGCTGACTACAGACAAGCTAACTGACACACATGCTCACTACAGTCAAGATCATTGACACACATACGTACAAGCTCAATCAATAACAGGGACACACACAATCACACACAATCACTGTCATGGGCTGAAGCTTACCTGTCAAAGAAGGCTGTGGGAGATGGTCTCCATGTTCTGTCCTCTTCCTTAGTCAGCAGTGTGAGTGCGGGAGGCTGAGCTGGTGAGGGGCGGGGCTTGCATGCAGGAGGTGGGGCCTGAATGTGTAGGCGGAGCATAGAGGCAAAAAATGGTGGAGATTCGGAAGGGAATCTCACAGTGCTCCATCCTAAATGCAGCCCCCAGCACCTCTCTCCAGCCCCTGCTCCTGCTTCTTTCTTTCCCTCGGACTGAGCTATCACAATCCGATGGAAAATTGCCTGTGGGGAGGGGGCATGGTGAAAAATTCAGGGGGGTGGGGCAAGTGGCCCCCTCTTGCCCTCCATGCGGACGCACATGAGTACAGATGGTAGTTGAATTCAAATTAGGTAATAAGTTTGCCAAGAGGCAGTATAAAGATAAAATAGAAGGGGTCCAAGAACAGAGCCCAGGGGGACTCCAACCGAAACAGGATGAAGGGAGGAGGTATCATTAGAAAGGGAGACACTGGATGAACATTGGGTGAGATAGGAGGAAAACCATTACAGGACAGTGTCACAGAGACGGATTGATTGAAGAGTTTGGAGAAGGAGAACATGGTCAACAGTGTCAAAGGTAGCAGAGAGGTCAAAAAGAATTAATATGGAGTAGTGGCCAATGGATTTAGCTGTAATTAGGTTGTTAGCAACTTTAATGAGAGCAGTCTCAGCAGAGTGGGGGGGGGGGGCAGAAACCAGATTTAAGAAGGTCAAAGAGAGAGTTGGAATTGAGCAAGTGAGATACGATTAAAGACAAGTCTTTCCAGCAGCTTTGAGGGAAAAGGGAGCAGGGATATGGGACGATAGTTATAAGGGGAGGATGGGTCAAGAGATGTTTTTCTTTCAGAATGTGTACTACAGTATTATGTTTAAGGGCAGCAGGGACAATGCCAGAAGAGAGAGAGCAATTGAAGATGTGTGTTAAGGAAGGCACAAGACAAGGGAACAGAGATATAATAAGGAGAAATAGGACAAGATCAAGCAGACAAGTTGTGGGGCAAGAGGAAAGAAGAAGTGCAGCCACCTCTTGTTCAGTATTCTGGGACAAAGTATGAAGGGTAAGAACGGCATGATCTAGGTGTGGTTGAGAAAGAAAGGGGCAACGTGGGGAGAATTATTTCTTGTTAGTTGTTGTTAAAGTAGCATGTAAAGCTATTGGCTGTAAGGTTAGTTTGGGGAGTGGCCACAGAAGGGCGAAGAAGAGAGTTAAAGATAACGAAGAGATGCCTGAAATTGAGAGATTGAACTAATGAGAGAGGAAAAGTATGACTGTTAGTCAAGGGCAAGGGCTGCGCTCTATGAATGAAAGATACATTTATAATGGTTAAAGTAGGACTGGGTGTGAGACTTCCTGCAGCAGCGTTCAGCAGAACTGTAGCATCCCTGCAGGTAGCCAGTTGATATAGTGTGCCTCAATTGTGGGCGTGTCCTCCTTGAGGTGCATGTTTGGAGTGGGGCTGCAGCGTCCAGGGTAGAGGTGAGCGTAGTGTTATATGAGAAGATAGCCAGTAATGGACAGGAGAAGGTTAGGGATGGAGTTGGGTACTCGGGGCGATAACGGTTAGCAGTGATGAGTTTGAAAAGGCAAATTGAATGAATTTCAAATGAGGAGAAAGAGAGGAAAAGGGGGTGGGTAGAGGTTTGAGGAGCATTGAGGAAAGAGCAGAAACCCTACACTACCACCTTTACTTTCAGAGTGTCTTAAGTGTGGGTAAGTTGAAGACCACTAAAGGATAAAGAGGCAGGGGTAGTCAAAGGGCTAGAGCCATGTTTTGGTTAAGGCTAGTAAGTCTTCATTTATTATATGTTTTTCCTTGCACAGCAAATATGTATGAGATTATCCTTAATCTAGTGGTAAGTAAGAATTACCATGGTATTCTCCATGCTATACTTCATGGAGGGCCACAGTGGCCAGAGCTGCTGCAGGGGGACTGTTTGGGGCAGTTTCCCACCCCCCCAGTTGTACATTTTGCCAGGGACGTACCAGTTACGTCCGAGGTCTTTAACAACCGTTGGTTGTCGGACATACCTGGTATGTCCGCAGTCGAGAAGGGGTTAAATATATGCTTTGAACCTCTGCAATGGAACATTCCGAGTGGGCCTCACCAATGACACAGATTGTGTCAATGGTGATGTGTGGGTGGACCCAAACAGAAAATAGGGTGTGTGAGCCTGATATCAAGTTTGCCCAGCTTGCAGACAGCCCCTGGACAACTGCCTTACCGCTGAAACGCTCACTGCATAATGCCCACTGCAAAAATGTGTTTATAATAATGCACTCATGCTCGGCTTTCAGGGAACAGTTAGCTGGTGTCCATGAATTAAGGATACCAGGCAACTAAAATAGGGTTGTCTGGACAGGGCCCCTAAATCAAGAATGTCCTGCCGAAGTTGGGAGGTTGTGACAGTAGTTATGTTGTTTATTACCTATTATCTCAACTTTGTAGTACTTATTTATTTGTGTATTTCACCACATGTTTATGGACTAGTCACTAAAGGCTAGTCCTTGTCCAAAATAAAGAACTGTGTGTCCTGTCTAGTTAGTTCAGGAAATCTAGTAGTAGTGTTTTTGGACCTGCTTGTTGGCTGCCCTATTCTCTGGTCCTGGGGACTTACTAAGAAAGAAATTAGACACACTGTACTTTGCTCTTGAGAAAGGCGGTTTACCCGCCGAAACGCGCGTCGGGCTTGTTTCTCCGATGTACATTGTTATACCTTTAGTGTTACTCTTTTAGATTAATGTTTTAGTGACTCTGGGGTTGATCGGTTCTATACGCTGGGATGATCATTTAATAGGGAGATATTGTGAGGTGGATCTATCTAGTTTTGTCTGTCTTACTTAGACTTACTTTATATTTATATTTATATCCATCTCTACTTTTCATTTCTCTCTTCGTTTATATTATCTTCCCTATCCTTTCGATTTCCAATGCAAGTCAACTAACTTGCACTTTCTGACTTTCTGCAGGGTTTAATCTATAATATATAACCTACTTAGCACTAACTCTTTTTGAGTTTAGACTACTATATGGAATAGTGTTCCGATTATTTTCACCTATACTGGAACCTTGCAGTTTATAGACAGTATTGTGTTATCTTTATGAGTCCTTAGGTAATTTGATTTATTTTTTATTTACTTTTCTCAATTAGTTTTTGTTTGAATATACCTTTACCTTTAGTGGACTCCTATTAACAGTGTATTGAGTGTTTAAATACGTTGGGGCGACCATTTAATATAGTATGGAGTTACTATGAGACTGATTTTTTCAGCTCTGGGGTTTATTTGAACTTTCTCTTTACTTATATGGTCCTCCCCATTAGTTTACCCTTTTTATACAAGTTTATCCCTTTTGTTAGGTTCAATATGTATCCAAGTATCTGTTTGAGTTCAATCTGCTACATATAACAGTGATTGATACATGCTGTTTCCATTATAACCTTGTAGTCCACTGTCTTATATACGAGTCCTTAGGTTTTTTGATTTTATTCTTAATAAAATTTATTTATTTTCCTTAGATGTTGATTTGTTTTGGGTGGTTTGAAGGAGAACAGCCTGATTTGTTACGGGGCTGTTTTTCCCTTCACTTTTTTGTATATTTCGTGCTTTATGCAGGGTTATACCCGTATTGCCACCCTTATAACCCGCTTTTCTCTGTACTCCCTATTTGGATTTTCTATCTAGGGAATACTTCTATTTACTAAGAAAGAAATAGGCCTGAGTGGCACAAATACTTTTGTAGAGGCAGTAATTGGAAGCAGGACAGATAGAGGGGTCGATACCTGCCTGGGAGAACAAGTCATACTGGAGGCCAATATACTTGCGTCGCTGTAGCTGCTGGCTTTACCCTGGTCTCCGTCATGGTCTTCACAGGTAGACCTACATTCCGGGTGGCATTCCATCACAGAGGCATGTAATTGCATCATTTCAGTTGTCCACGTCTGAAGCTTAATGTCCTACTCTTGATACAGAAAAGCTATGTGTATTAGGCAAGGTCTGAGAGAGCCCTGCTTTGGATATAATGGAAACATCCATAAAACTTGTTAAATGCCACCACTTTATAAATGTAAGGAGCTGCAGAAAATGTTGATACTGTATAAATACCACTACTACCACTAATAATAATAATATGTTAATCAAGGTTTTGAATCTAGAGAGCCCTGCCCTAAATATGGAGGCGATATTGGACATTGAACCAATCACCCATGGACTAATACTTCTTTCTTTGTACTTTACTTTTAATTAAAATGAAAATGCAGTGGTGGCAGGAATGTGTTTGCTGTTATCAGCAATGTTATAAAATAGCCCAACTACCCTAAAAACTACAGCTTGAGTTATTCTAGAGAAAATTGAATCTATAAAGCATTCATTTAACCAGTGACCTCATACATTTCTAACATCAAAACAGCCCACAGATATTCATTCATTCTCTTTACTGAGATGTACAGTCCAAAATTGACAAATATATTCTTCATTTTTTTAATACTGGAAATTACCCAGTCAAAATGCATGCATTTTGGTGTGAAGCAATTTCTCACACTCTACATATATTGTTTTATAGGCTTACACTTTTTGATGAAAAGGAAAATCTGTTAAATTTATGACATATCAAAGAACTCTTTTCTCAGTTTAACATCTTCATTGATGTTTTATATTTACATTGTAAGTGTTGCATTCAATTCTGTTCCTGTTGAAGTAAATCTTAAGGAAATGTCTCTATAGACTGTGAGGCTTAAAACAAAAACATGACAGGACTTTAGCCGCTGTGTGTGACAAGATCCTTCAGATCTTAAAGACACAAGTCTGCATGTAGTCCTTATTTCTTTAGGAAACAAAATCCCTCTTTTCTTGGAATATCATGCCACTGATATAATTTGATATGACAGTCCCAGGGGGTGAAGTAGCCTTTCAGAAAATACTCTATAAATTGAATGGCATATTGTTGGAGGTCAAAAGCAGCACATCAAGGTGTTTTATGAAGACAGACACTTTTAGATCGTGCTATGACAGATGATATAAGTAGTATTAATGATTCCTGCACAATGACTAGCCCCTGCACAAAAGTATCCATTCAACACATTTAGAGCAAAGCATTGTATGAATTTCTTTGCTTTCTTTAAAATATTGCTTTTTACTCAAATATACTTTTTAAAAAAAAAGAAAATATTTTATTTTCTACTTTATAGTATTTTGATGGTTTGTTTTAGAGATTCCCTTATAGATTTATTGTATCTAAGAAGAGTTTTAACTTTAATTCCAATTAAATGTGAAAAATAAAATTTTGAGATGTAAACATCTAAAGTAAAAAATGTATTTTTTCACATCATTCGATTTCCAATATTTTTTGTTGTTGCAGATTTTAGCTTTATTTTATGATTAAGCACTTAAGTATAAACCACATCAGACATGTATGCTGTCTGTCTCGAACTCTGCCTTTCTATGTTCTGTCTAGGCTAAAGGCATTTGGTTATGATGTATAACAAAAAATGTATTGTATGAGGAGAATAATGAAAACTAAGAGTTATCCTGTAAACATTAATATCATAAACATTTAGGTTTGGACCATATGAGTAAGTGGTGTATTAACAACCAACTATACATCAAAGCCTACATATTAAAAAATTATTATTGAAAATATAGTGTGCATGTAGCGGTTCAGCACTTCAACTGTATTGGCGGGATAGAAGATGCAGCTCAACAACCCAGTCCAGAGTCTCTCTTTTTTTGTCTGCAGATTTGAGATACTTATACAAGGTATATGAGATTAGTTACACTCTTGGACAACAGTTTCTTTTTGTGATTACTTTTATTCAACCCCTTCTCCCTTTAGTGAAATATTGGGAGAATAGCTCCTCTCCAGATATCTTCATTTTGGCCAAGGTACTAAGTGAGGGACATAAGCTACAGGATATAGTATAACAGTTGCAGAGTTTAACCTCCACTGATGTCATGTAGGCGTGACCTATTTTTCCCTGTTTGGCCTTCAGAGTTGAGACCTGTGCACTGCACAGTTTCAGTCAAATAATGAGCAGATAATGATTATGTATAAATATAATATTCTCATTAGTTACAATCATGCCCTATGTTACACGGGCTGATTTTCAAATTTATGAGGTAAGGTGTTCAATGAAAAAATGTCATGGATTCATCTACTAATTAATTACATGCACTTGGTTGAATAATTTTTTGGCATTTCTCATTCCGTTCTGACCTTCATGTATATAATTTTAAATGGACCAAATGAAAAAAAAAAAAAATAGAATCTACAATATTTTGTATAACATATAACTACCTTTTCAATAATTTAACAGTAAACTTTTTAGCCAAAATATTTCCAAAATTAAAGATCATTTTGTGGAACTCTTTCAATTGGCCTTGAGATGTATAAGCAGCACAGAGAAATTAATTTGACTTGAGCAATCTCTAACACGGAGTCTGACCTTCATGTTTGCCATAATTTAGCATTTCTGTAATTATATCAATGCTTTTTTCTTCAATTTGTTTTAAGAGATTTTTATTGAAAAATTTGATTATTTTACATCTATATAGCTTTTAAATTTCAGCTATGGTACAAAATAACTTCCCTGTCCTGAATTTCTATGATTTGCCTTACCGATACATTAAACGTTGTCACAGCTTGCATAAATGGGAAGTAATAAGTTAAATGTAAGTTCACAAATATAATGAGGTAGATGCTATTTCTTTACTTATATTGCTGATAAAATAATAATAGATTTTTGAAATTTACTTGAATAACATTTATCTACCCATTGAATCCCTGCGATTCCTGTAAACCCCACATTTGTAATTTTTTTACTAGTACCATTGTTTTCTCACAAAAACATTTAATAATGCATTTGGTGGTGGCTCACAAAATGATACTCCACATGTGGAGACAGCCCATGTCATGTTCCTTATGAACTTATCTGTTGATTGGCTGCATACAGCTGATTATAAAGAATCCCATGCTAAAAATGTTTGCAGCCATTGGAATGGTACTTATCCACAGTAGACCAAACCTTCCTGCAATAAAAGAAATGGGCATTAGAATTGGTACTTGTGGCGGTATACTCACAAGTAGTTGAGCTGTTACCGCCAAGTCCCCTTTCTCTTGTGTGTGATTAAAGCTCCCTGATGCTGTGTTATCACTGTGTTACCCAAACACTAGTCGAGGCTTAGTGAAGGGTGAAGAAGAATTGACTTTATTGTCACACAGGTCACACTTTTATACCTGGGGCCTCAACTAAAGGTCTTGGCACCTGGTTAACAAAACTATATAAAACTTGGGGTTCCCATGCCCACATCCCCACAATGGTGCCATCCCCAAAAAGATCTCTTCTGGGTACCCAATCTGTCCAAGAAGTGCCTGGATTTGTGTCTAGCCTAAGTTAGATGGAAGCTGACGATTTTAGTGGGCCACAACCATCCTCCGATTCGTCACATTTCCACAGCACTGGGTATAAATCCTAGTCAACTAAAATGATTTTGCCCTTTTGGAGGGGAGGTGGCGATAGGGAGGCATGTACCAGTCCAAGGTTACAAGGCTGTTTGTCACAGTACTCTGTAGTAGTTGTGCAGGGCAGGATGTTAATCACAAACCTTCAATCGACAGTATAGGTCCATTATCCTATCCCATTTGACTTAAATAGTGAATCAAACTATGATGGATCAACATTTGAGGCAATTGCTTCCATTTCTACATTATTGCTTGGTGTTTTTCAATACTTCCCTTTTCTGTATTTGCTGCTTTTATCTTGAAAGGGATACTACAGACATTAAAATAACTTAATGAAGCAGTTTGGTTGTATAGGTCATACCCCTGCAGTCTCACTGTTCAATTATCTGCCATTTATTAGTTACAGTTGTTTCTGTTTATGCAGCCATAGCCCACCTCCCCTGGCTGTGACTGACACAACTTGCATTAAATAATGTTTCAATTTCAATCAAGTATTAAGGAGGCATGCGTCAATTGAAACTTTTTAAAAGTATATGCTAAAAATTTATAAAATTACTAAATAATTATTCAAATTGCATTATTCGGCATGCCTCTCAGCTAGGGAAGTTTCTTCAGCCTCCCTTTCCCCTCTTACCCATCCCTATCAGTTTCAGATCAGTCCATTAATGACAGAAACTGGGTGTCATTGTGCAGCAGCTGGAGAAAGAAACCTGACTTCTGTCACAGTGCCTGATCGGCACCTCAGTGTGACCGCACTAGATTGGTGCGGTCACACTATTGAACTGCCCAATCGGCACCACGATGTGACCACATCTGATCGGGGCGGTCACACTAAAGGAGGGAGAGGTTACTCACCTTACCTCTATAAGAGGCACCAGACTATATAACTGGTGCTGAAGAGGGCATAGAGAGCGCAGACTTGAAAGAACTTATGGAGGGGGACAATATTAATGTACCATATATACTCGAGTATAAGACGAGTTTTTCGGCACATTTTTTTTGTGCTCAAAAAGCCCCCTCGTCTTATACTCGATACTTACATTGCCATAATACAGACCATGACTGTATTGGGGGCCGGAGCAAGCTGTTACTTACCTTTACAGCAGCTCCGGTCATCTCCCAGCACCTCCGCGCTGCTCCTCTGTTAAGCTCCCAGTGTAAATCTCGCGAGACACGCAGGCCGCGAGATTTACCCAGGGAGCAGGCCGCGAGATTTACCCAGGTAATACTAAGTACCGGTAATCACTTCCGGCCCTCCCCCTGCACAGCACCCCCTCCCTGGCCAAGTATGAAGTAGGGAGGGAGGGACAAAAAAAAGTTTTAAAAATTTTTTAAAATATTAAAATAAAATAAAAATGGCCAGTTGATGGGAGTCTGACTCCCTTTTCTAACTCCCTGTATATAATGCAGAGTGTGTGCATTATATACACACACACTCTGCATTAACCCCTTAAGGACACATGACATGTGTGACATGTCATGATTCCCTTTTATTCCAGAAGTTTGGTCCTTAAGGGGTTAAATACAGGGAGTCAGAAAAGGGAGTCAGACTCCCATCAACCTGAGTCACCCTCTTGCACCTAAAATGCAGAGTGTGTGTATATAATGCACACACTCTACATTATATACACACACTCTGCATTTTAACCTACTGATGCCTCAATTAATTTAATTTTATTGGTATCTATTTTTATTTTTGAAATTTACCAGTAGCTGCTGCAATTCCCACCCTAGTCTTATACTCGAGTCAATAATTTTTCCCAGTTTTTTTGTGGTAAAATTAGGGGCCTCGACTTATATTCGGGTCGTCTTATACTTGAGTATATACGGTAATTCAAGATCCATACATATGTAATGTACAGGATACAGCTTACAGCTGCCACAACAAAGATGGCTGCAAGTATTATACTGCCTACTGCCACCACCAAGATGGCAGTTGTGACATCAAAGAAAGCGACAGCCACAAGTAAGATGGCTTCTGTAGAAACAGTGGTAGGCATTTCAGGCAGGGCAGCTGCCTACAATCCAAACATGCCTCCTGAGATGGCTACAGGTTTATGAGCCTCTGCTGAAATGCTGATTGATCTTATTAAAAATTTAAGAGTGGAAATTACAAATGATTGATGATTGATACAATATATAGATTTATGGAGGACATTAATTCTTGAACAGAAGCTATCGAAAATAGACTCCACTACCAAGAGCAGTCACACTTGGACTTAGAAGAGAAGATGAACAGCCTGCAAAAACAACTTAACCAATAGGTGGAAAAATCTGCGGACGCATAGGACAGGAGCAGACGCAACAACTTACGTATCAGGGGAATCCCTGAAACTATTGACAATGTGAAATTACCCACCTATTTTCAATCTGTGGAGAAGGCGATGAAGCCTAATGCTACAAATTTTGATCTGATTTTGGACCATATCCATATATTACCCAAACCCAACAGTGCACCTGCAGCGGCTCCCAAGGATGTTATAGTTCGATTCTATTACTATCACGCTACGGAATAATTCCTGGGAGCTACACGTACGTCGGGATTACCTGAAGAATATACTAATATTAAGATCTTTCCTGACTTCTCAGCTTTATCAAAGAAAAAAAAAGGAAAAGAGAGTTCCAGCCCTCCACTTCTGAGCTACACCGCAGAAATATTCGGTATAGATGGGGTTTCCCTGTCAAAGTCCTCTTTCAGCTGGATGGTCAAAACTACATTATTACCTCTCCAGAAGAGGGTATGAAACTTCTGCAACACATGAATAGGCGTTCCTCAGCCCCCTTCCATATCTTATCTCCAGCTATACTTGCACCTTCCAGTAAAAGGAGTAAGCATGATGCATACGAAAAACCCTGATTCCTTTGTATGTTCAGCTGTTCCTGGCTCCCAGCTCGAAATGACGTCTCATCCTTCGTTCCTGATTCTTGATTTCCTGCTCTTATTCTGAGGTTCAAGAATAATGCTTCATGGTGATCGGTTCGGGTTTTCAACAGATGATTACTGTTCCTTGGACTTCGTTATGATGTTCTGCCTTTTATAGTTCCTGGTTGATGCACCCAGATCTTGATCCTGGACTAGTCTAATTTTATCATATACATTGTCATTTTTCTAACTTTCTTTTTGTGATTTACTTTTTTTTATTTTTTTTATTCTTTATTTTATTCGTTCATAGATTTAACAAGCAGTTTTGCACTGCCACGACAGCTGGTTCAAACATAAAAGAAACATGCGGTGACAGTAATGTGGCATAAGAAACATTGCACATTTTTTTTTATATAAACAAACAGAATTATGCTTAATAAGAGTTTGCCATGCTTAATGAGATTTAGTTATGCTTAATAAGATTTAACCGTGCTTAGTTAGTCAGCCATGCCTAGTCAGGGTCAACCATGCTAGGTGAGATTTAACCATGCTCAGTGAGGTTTAACCATGCTTAGAAAGGGTTAACTATGCCCAGTTAGGTTTAACAATGCTGAAGACATTTTAACCACCAGGGGGCAGCAGAGCGTTGAGCCGATCGGGTTGGATATCCATATTTGCTCAGGTATCTTTGATGCTTTCTGTAGGGAGCAGCAGGAGGACAGTCAGCTGTAGTAGGTACAAGCTTCTGGTGTTGAGAAGAGTTTATGTCCCATGTCTATTGGTCCCTTATGAGACTGCCAGTAACCATGTGGGACAGTGCCTCAGGTGTTCGCAGATGTGGGCTTTGCTCGAACGTGCCCTCCGTGGAGTTGTCTGATGTGCTGCCAGAGTGTGCTATTGTTTGCAGGCCGCAGTTAGTGTGTGGTAGTCTGGTCCGCGTTGGTTTGCAGGCAGTTCCCAGAGGTTACTCCCTTGTTGCCGCCTCCATTCCCCAGCTAGTGAGGGTCGCGGCGGCCATTTTGGCTTTTGCCATGCGGTCCCTAGTTGGGTGGTTCACAGCTCTTGGGTGGTCACTGCTTCCCCGGTGGGGTCCGGGATAACCCCCCTGGCCCACGGGGGGGGGGACCCATAGTAAGCGTGTGGGAGGTCCCGCCGGACTAAGTGCGAGAGACTGGCCGCGTCTCCGCCAGAGCCTCACGACAGGCCACAATCCCAGCTGCTCAACAAACAGCATCGCCGGTAGGACGGGGGCAGTTACTCACACAGTGTTGTGCTCTGGACCCCCTCGCCTTCTTGCGGTTGCTGTGTGGTTTTGCAGAGGAGAACTGTAGTTTTAAGCCCGGATAGTAGGTATTCATGGAGGAGCCGAGGTGCCCCACGTCCATCCAGCTCGGCGGTCAGGCCCGCCCCCACTTTTTGTTTTTTATAGAAAGAAAAAAGAAAAAATCTATATTTTTTTTATTACTATTAATTTTTATTTTTATTTTTTGTTTGTTCAATTTTATTTTCTGTCTTTTAAAAAAAAATTAAACAAAATAGTGTGTTGTATTATGTTTTTGATGCAATAACCTTGCATAATATTTCAGTGATGCATGGAGTCAAATCTAAATCGGTCAGGTGGACCTTATTCACTCAGGTAGGATTGATCAATATGAAAATATGCTCTCGGTTGTGCGTCGGGTTCAAATCCCTTCACCAATTTTTTATTTTTTTTCATTTTTTCTCCTTTTGAGCAATAGGAATGGTTTTAACATTTTTATAATTTAATGTGGGACTAAACACCCCGCACAAATGCAGACATCTATTTAAAGAGGTGAAGTGTAACAAGCCAGAGATATTGTTTATCCAGGAGACTCATTTTAAAACAGATAATGTACCTAATATTCTGAAGAAAGACTATCCTACCCAGTATCACTCTGCATTTTGTAAGAAATCTAGTCTCCATATTTTTTAGTAAAAAAAATTGCTTGCCTCACACATGACTTGACTTTAGATCAAGATGGCAGATATCTCATTTGGAAAGGTTCAGTGAATAGTATTGAGTACACTCTGGTAAATCTGTACTCCCCTAACTCAAGGCAATTTTGCTTTTTGAAATCTATTGTTAGTAAAGTTTCAGATGGGTTCAAAGGCAGATTGAATCTGGGTGACGACACCAATTTTGTCCTAGATTGCAAACACAATATTGTTAGAAATGCAAATAGCCCTGCTAAAAATCATAATCGTGAAAAATTGGCTGATATCTGTTCTAAATTTCTTTTTTCCCAGGGCCTATTCGACTGTTGGCGTATATAGCACAAAGGAGAGAAAGATTAGACCTATCACTCGGCAGCTTATAAAATGTACTCTCGGATTGACATGTTCTTGGTGGGTGAGAATGCCATACCTCTTATTTTGCATTCTGGAATTTCGGACTTTACTTGGTCTGATCATGCCCCCATAACTGTGTATAGAGGAGTTTTTCCAGTCGAACCCAAATAGACAGTGGAGACTGAGTGATTATTTAGTCACTGAGCTTGAAAATAAAACATTGGCTGAATCAGGGATCAATAATTATTTTAAAGGAAAATTCAGCTCTATATTTACAGGACACCTCGTTGTGGAATGCCCATAAAGTGTTTTTTAGGGGACACTTTATACAACAAGCCTCCTAATTGAAAAAAATTTGGTCTAAAAATTTAAGAGACTTAGAAAAAGAACTTTATACTTTGAATCAGGCTAATAAAATTGTCCCTTCCTTGCCCGTTGCTGCAAAAATTTCAGATGTTAAATTTAACGCTAACGCTCTTCAGTTATAAGACACAGCCTTGATGTTGAGGAGCTTGAAACAGGGTTTTCATGCTAATGGGAATAGAGCTTCATCAATGTTAGCCTCTAAATTACGCCACAAGGCTTCCCAATCCAGAATTGAGCACCTTTTGGATGAGAGTGGAGTTAAAGTTACTCATCCAGTTAAGATAAGGAATATGTTTGCGGAGTATTACAAAAAAAATATACATTTTGGTTTCCGATCCCAATACGATACAGCCCACATCTGATACAATGCGCTCTTTTCTGGACAAGGTCTCTTTAAAACAGATACCTATGGATAAATTGGATACCCTAAATTCTCCTATCACCTCAACCACCTATCACCTAATCGCCTTAATCAACTTTTTCCATCCCTAATTTACAAAGACCAGGTGGGTTTCGTTATGAACCGTCAGGCTCCGGATGGCACCAGGCATTTCATTAATTTGATTAATCATCTCAAATCTACTCGCACGCCTTCTCTGCTCCTCTCATTGGATGTGGAGAAGGCATTTGATATGATCCACTGGGATTACCTGAGGGAACTCCTGTCATGTTTAACATCACATCAGAGCTGTATTTGCATTATACTGTCAACCTACTGCCAGAGTATCTGTGACTGGTTTTGTTTCCGAAAATTTTACATTGTCCAATGGGACCAGACAGGGGTGCCTATTGTCTTCACTCCTGTTTGCGCTGGCATTGGAGCCCTTGGCTATGTTGATACGCTGCAGCGCAGATATCGAAGGTATTGCAGTAAGGGGAAAGTAACATAAAATTGGCCTTTTTGCAGAAGACATCATGTTATCACTTAAAACCTTCGTTCTATAAATTGAATACAGCCAAAACTCAAGCTCTCTCCTTCTTCATAACTTGGTGTGAACTAGATATTTTGAAAGGACTGTTTAACTTTGATTGGAGGGACTCTTATATGTCTTATCTGGGCATAAACCTATGCAAGAACCTGTCCAAGATGCATTCTTATTCTGGTCCGAGCTTAGGAACGATCTCGAGCGGTGGTGTAGTCTAGAAATCTCATGGTTATTGAGGGTTAATTCGGTGAAAATAACTCTCCTTCCCAAAATTTTATATTTTCTTAGAGCCATCCCCCTTTTGATTCCCTTATCTTTTTTTTGAAAGGTACATTCTGCTCTCTTGAAACTTATCTGGAATAAAAAACCATCTAGGATTAAATTAGCCATACTCCAAAAGCTCAGGGTTTTATTCATTATTATTATGCAACTAATGCAGCGATGGCACTGAAGTTCAACCAAGAGCATGACCTTCCCCTTTGGCTTGAGATAGAGGCTAGCAAATCAGACGGGTCCCATCCATACGGGCAGTCCAGATCCGGAATGCCAACAAGTTCTCTCTGCACGAGAGATACAGAAACCCCAGACGATCGTTTCAGCCTTGTTAGGCATCATCAGTGAGGCATAGCTGATATCTCTCTAGGCACCGTGAGCAAGGGGAAAAAGTCTGAAACGATCATCTGGGGTTGCTGTATCTCTCATGCAGAGAGAACTTGCTGGCATTTCGGATCTGGACTGCCCATATGGGTGGGATCAGTCTGATATGTTTCAGAGATGTTCTCTCTGTAATGGCACAAGATGAGCTAAAGCCAGCTTGAGATCTAAGTGGGGACCCACTGAAGGGCAGGCTATTTTAGCTGCTGCCCATTCTCAGTATTCTCTTGCGCCCTGTTTTTTCTCTCCACAACTTTTTTTATTCTTTTATCATATGTTTGACCTATTATTCACCGTATATATCACCTACTATTTGAAATTTGTGCAAATATATATACCTTAAAAAACTTTCATCTATGCATATACATTCATTCATTTATATTCAATATCATTTTATCGATGTGAAATTCATTCATTTTTCCCTTTTTTTTCTTTTTTTTATGTTTGTTTTTTTAAATTCTGATCTTAATATTGTTACATATCTTATTGGCATGTTCTCGTATAAAAGATCCTTTTTCTTTGTCATATCAATGTCCACATACTATATTGGTTGCATATTACTGATGTTTTAAAATGTTAACAAATATATATTATTATTGTTATTTACATTATTATTTCTTAAAAACAATAAAAAAAATGTGAAAAGAAATTTGCATGTATACAAGTATATGCTATGTTCACTGGTCTATATTTACATTTGGCTTACTAGTATATATATATATATATATATATATATATAATGTGTATAGATATGTGTGTGTGTGTGGTGTTACCGTTGTAATTTTTTTTTCCTTCAAAATTCGATGTCTTCTTTTGTGTTTAAATTCTCCAATATAATGGTTCAGAATTTCTCTCCCAGAAGGATGGGAGGCTCATTAGAGTTACTATTGTGACATGTCACCAATTGTGGTCTAAACTTGACAGCAGAAGACAAAAGTGTTTACACTGAAGAGAACAATTGTAGTCAGCCCTTTTCCCATGAGTAAAAAATGGGAAATAATGATCTTTGTTTCTTATAAAAAAAAATGCCACAAATGATTATGTGGGGTGAAAAGAGGCATAATCTTTAGACGAGTATTGTAACAGGAAAAGAAAGATCTATTGAAAGTGTAACACACTGCTTACACACTTCAATAAAAACAAAATTAGACTTAACACTGGATGACCTCTAGTAAATGTTTACATTAGTGTAGGTTAAATTCCTTGTAAGAGAATTGTAAAGGTTACATTCTTTAGAATAAACTGCAGATCAAGGTTGTTCAACTATTTGCACTATTAATTGTCTTAGATTACAATAGTAATCATGTTAGAAGACGTTTAGAAACAAAATCTGGAGGGAACAACCCCGTTTATATTATTGTTTAGAAATAATTTGACCTCAAGTACCACATGTAAAGAATAATTAGGAATTACCCCTCCTTTGATGACCGTAGAATTTAAATGTTAATAAAAAACAAAACACAAATTTTGCTTTATCTTTTTTTTTTTTTACTGATACCTCCCAACAGCGAACAAGAGGTTAATAATAAAGAAAAGAGAAAAAAAACATAAGAAATAAAGAATAAAGAAGATCCCTCTCACATCCTTTTTGTTGTTGTAAATGGCAATACTAGAAGTCTATGAACCATGCAACAATTGTAGGTAACTCAAAAGAAACAAGAAACAGTCACACAACTCCGGCACGACGGAACCTGAAGGAAGTTTTCAAACAACAACAAAAATAAGAAAATACTGGAAAGCAAACTACAATAAGAACAAGAAAAAAAAGTAATAAGTAAATATACAATTACGCGATAATAACAGCAGTGACATAACATCAGAAGGCAAGACCAATAAAAACAGTAGCCAACATAAGCTTGAGAATATGGAGAGAAAACAGTTATAAGAAAGGTAGGAAAATATTTGCTCCTGTCTTTTAGATAAGAAGGTCATCATTGTTAGGATACTCCATAATTTTAACAAAAGACAGGAGGCCATGAAAGTGTGTACATGAAAACAAAAGAAAAGAAAGTGTGCTGCCACCCTCAAAAGCTGAAGAAGCCACAACACCCCCAGCGGAAAAGAGTGATCAATCCCAGCTAGCGAAAGAAGTTAGCATATCCTATGAGCTACGGTTGCAGTAGATACTGGGTGTTGAGGTTGGACATAGGAAATCAAGATAGAGCAAGTGGAGGAAGATTGGAGGGAATATGTAGCTAAAAAATACATTTGAATACAACAGACTACATAGAGTTTAGGATGGAGCAAAAAATAGAGATAGAAAATAATAAGTGGAAATATACACCATACTGTGACAAATGACACAGGAAACACCCTTGGGATGAGAGAAAAAGTGTATTTATCCAAAGCATGGATATCAAACACTCAATGAAATGAATCAGGACATGGGAAAATATCTAATTTTCCAGAGAGCTGACAAAGGTATAAATCACCCTCAGGCAAATCATAGAGGAAAAAATAGAGGAAACCTATAAATGGCTATACCCAGAGGTAGGAGGTCCAGGAGATGACAAACAGAAGGATCTATGCCAATACAAACACTTTGCAATGGGACATGTAGAGATTGTAGAACTGAATAAATTAAAACTGAGATAAGATTTCATTTAAGAAAACAAGACAGGAAATTGAAAACCTGTCATTCCACACACCACATTCTCCATGTATGGAGATAGGATTTGTGGTCCCAGGTGCTCAAAAGAAACTAACAATGCCAATTTAGTGCCCTGATCTCAAAGTGTCCTGATCTCAAATCTCCCAGTGTTGGGAGGTATACACTAGGAATCATTTAATGATATCCACTTCTTCAGGTGTTTTTTTCCAGAGTTCAATCCATGTCGGAATGTCATGTTGATTTGGGAGAAAAGGTTTAGTTTATCTTTTGTTGGTGAATTAATAAGCACAGTGTATAGATTACTGTATAGTTTTGTACCTACTTAATGTGATAAGATAAACCACTTCATTCGTGGTTGACAGGTTTTACTTTAAAATATTTTTTTTAAATCAACCTCTAAACACTTGTCTTATTATGCAACGGTTTGTTTGATCTAATTGATGGTCTGTTCAATATAGAATCTGGGATGTATTTTAAAAAAAAAAACGTAAAAAATTTAATTTGAAAAAACACACAATGCTGAATTTTTTCTCACCTTATGGCCTGCCAGTTAATATAGAAGTAAATATTTGCAAGCTGGGGAACAAACAGAACTTATAAAATGTGACAAGTACACTAGGTGAGGATTTTTGATTAGCACTTATACATCCTTCATGATTCATGACGTTTATGAGTAATGAGGTATCTAGGGTTGAAAATATTCCATCAAAATCTACTACTGCATTGCAATATATAAAGCAATGAACACATAAGTTAGAAATACTAAAATGTATTGATACACTCACATGTTAAAGGGGGATTTCTAAAAAACAAACAAACAAAAAACTAATATAATATGCGCCATATATCCGACAACATGGTTATCTCAACATAACAATCCACAATAAAAAATATACTAGTATAAAATGTAGTAACTTCTTTTCAAAGATCCTTGACATTATTAAAAATAAAATCTTAGGATGGGGCCTGACCACTGAGAGAGCTGGATGCAGGCTGAATGAGCTCCTAGGCCTGACATCTACTAAGCTCATAAATCGAAGATTTTTATTCAGTTTCAGAAATATCGCTCTTGAGATGAAAGGGGAACTAACCTTGAAGCAGGTTAAACACTTTTGGAGGCCTGAAGTGATCGAGTGTAGCTCGTGGCCTACCACTTGTCCCTAGGTGGGGGAAACGGCCGATCCTCCATCTGGGGTCTGCATCGGGTTCACAAGTGCTTGGTTCCTACCTCCCCACTGGACTGAACCAGCTTGCATTACTCTAACTGAGTGATTGCAGCACTAAGCTATGGGCCGGAGGTTGGACTACCCAAAATGGCTGCCACTTGTACCTTATAGCTGGAATCAAGATCCACGAGGCCTCGATTTAGCAACCATAATCTCACAGATGCTGGCTCGATTCGATGCCATATGCCAGATAGTTTAGTACAAACTAGTGGCACTGACCTGCCAAAACCAATACCTGCATCCACAGATGAGCGCAAGTGGCATGGTGAGGGGAAGCACAAGAGGCCTATACAAGGCAAATATGTCACCTACGCTGCCCCCCCGTACTGCTGCATTCCCCAGGGCCAAAACACAGCCAGAGTTCTCTGCCTCTCCTCGCAGACAGACCTCAAGGCCAGAAGGTGAGGGCACTGACAGGCAGGTCTGTTGCACAGGGAATCTCCGCGCTCGGGAATTTGCACTGTCTGCTCCGGAGGAACAAAGAGCCGTGAGAAGAATTCTGCGTGGGCTGCAACACATTAATGGACATAGCTCGTACATATCAAGGATGCATTCTCCCCTCCCCACTCCGATAGTTTGGAGAAACTGAGATATCAGTATATTACGTCACCGCCCAGTGGCAATTTGTTTGTGTTTGTTTGTGCAGAAAAGTGCATTGTCTGTTTTCGCTTTTCTAACCCATCTCTGCTGCATATATCGTTTATATAAATTATACTATAAATTGTTCATGCTAATATTTCATATTGTTAGATATCACTATGCTTGTTGCTGTTGTTGTGGCGTCACAAGCTTAAATGTTATCATTTACACATATAAAAATTATTTTAAAAAAAATCTTAGAGCAAACTATCGACACTTGGAATGTTACATTAATTCATATTACTCTAAAAATGTTACTAAATGTTGCTCTAAAAATGTAGTTTAAAGGATCAAACCAAGCACCAGCTTAGTGTAGAGGCTGTGGAATTTACCTTTTAGTTTATTCACAGTTAAACAAAATGTATCTGCAGCTCAGCGTTAAGAAAACCATACCATATTGAAAATAAGCAAGTGTATTGTTTTTTTCTGTATAACAACTTCTTAAAGTGTTAGTAGGCCTTGAGGCTTTTTGTCTCCATTTGCTTGTTAAATTTTTATCCTGCAAAATATTCCAAATTCAATGGGTCACAGGTCTAAATGGGTTCCAATCTACAGAGCCATTCCTTTGGTTAACATTTCAATTCCATGTTTAGTGGCATTCTCCAGACTGTAGATAATCTAATTTTATTGCTGAATATAGCAGAAGCACATTACAAAACCCATATACGTATGCCCAGAAGGGGTTTATGGGATTTGTAGCAGCCTTAAGTAATTATAGTGATGAATACAGCTTAATAATGCTGTACTGTTGCATCTGATAACTAAGGGAATAGTTTAATTAATATATTTTATTTAATGAAGTTCTTTGCTTCTGCAGGTACAGTACAGCCTGCCATAAAAAAAAAACTATAATAGAGCCTGTAAATGTTACTAGAGTATATGTTCCGTTTTATCACTGTGACCACTGTTCATCCCCTTTGCTGATGAAAATAAAAGTTAGAAAAACGATTACTCAGTTTGTTTCCAGCACCTAGATGACTCCAAAGATGTCAGCATGCTTGCTGATATCTTCTGTAATCTCGTCAAATGTAATTTTTCTCAGAAGCTGGGTGGTCAAAAACTGTGCTCCTCCAATCAGATGTTGCCATGAGCAGTATTTGATGGAGGGACCGTGTTTTTTATTTTTTTGATAAAAATACAAATTTAGCACTATCAATCAGACACTGAGTTTCCAATTTACCAATTGTAAAAGTCCCCGTCCCCGTCCCTTCTTGTTTAACTCTGTTCTGGAGGAGGAAGCTCCCTAAAGGTGCAATTAACCCTTCAATGTAAACATTGCTGTTTCTACACAATAGCAACGTTACATGTTGAAGGGCTAAAATGGTAGGACCACTGCACTCAGACCACTTCATTGAGATCAAGTAGTCTGGATGACCTTATCCTTTAAAAAATTTAGGGTGCCTGCGAACTTCTATGCCAAAGAATAAGCATTGCTCCCTGATAACATTACTAAATTGAGAAGATTAGGATTATAAATATTTAACAGGTTGGAGGCAGTTTGGACACTTGCATTCCTTGCTGCATAGGTAAGGAGTAAAGGTGGTTATGGTGCTTTGAGCATCTATTTATTGAGAGTACTATATGACGCGTTACCTCATTGTTTCCATTGATTCTCTTTAACTAATTAACTATCGTCTTTCCCCGAAAATAAAACGGTGTCTTATATTAATTTTCCCGACGAAAAACGCACTAGGGTTTATTTTTGGGGTATGTCTTATTTCGGGGAAAAATGGTAGCAAGCATGAACTAGAAAACAGGGGACCAGTTAACTAGAGCATGGAATCCTGCAAATCTATGTTCAGGGAATCTTTATCCAACATAGATTAGCTTACTAACAAATAGAATCTCGCAAATTTATGTTCGGGGAAACTTTACCAAACATAGATTAGCTTACTCGCAAATAGAATCCTGTGAATCTATGTTTAAGGAAACTTCCCAAGCATAGATTAGCTTACTCGCGAATGAAATCACGCAAATTTGTGTTCGGGGAAAATTCCACAAACTTTGATTAGCAAACTAGCAACTAGGGCTTATTTTCAGGGTGGGGCTTATTTTATGGGCATCCCCCGAAAATAAACTGGGGCTTATTTTCAGAGAAACACGGTAGTAGAAAAAAACAGAAAATACAGATTTTAGTACTTATTTATATATTTTTTTAATTAAAACTTGAATTGAGACGACTAAGTTTGTGGACATATATGCATTTAAGCTAGTAGTTCTATATTAATTTCAGAAACATCCATTTATGTTTTTACTGTGCCACAGGGAAAACACAAGCTACACGTTTCAACTGGAAAAGAGGGGAAATGGTGTGGCCTGATACCTGTAGGATCCGAGTGCAGTTCTGTAACAACCACTGGGCTAAAATGGAATCTTTGTAAGTAACACTTATTGCTTGCTGGGTTTGCAACTACTGCTTGGTGAAAAACCTAAATGATTATCTTTTTATACAAATAAAAAAAGATCTTATAGTATCTTAAAATGTAAATAAAATAATAATTTATGACAATCCATGCACACAGCTACTAAGAACATGATATCTTAATTTATAAAATCAAAGCTTTTATGATTTCATTTAAGAAAAAAATCTATAAAAATGTCAGCATAGAAGTTAAACCTATTTTTTGAATGATGATATGGTGATGCAAGAAATGAGGACAGACTGTTTTCAAAAGAACACTTTATATATTTGAACCCTGATATATCGTGTAAGCATTTATTAGTTTCCCTTTACTACTTAGATGATAGACTATAGCATTTATATGATCTTCTGTACTGTTTTACACCTTTTTGCTTAATTTCTAAATGTTTAAACATTTTTCTATGTGATGCTGGTCTTGCAAAAAATATTTATAGACATGTTATAAAATGAGTATGAAGGGCTGTCAGAGAAAGTGAGATAAAAATCCTTAAGAACTATAATAATAGTAATGATGTTACGTTACCATAGCGAAAGGTAACCTATAAATAGTTGTTGTTGGGGTAGGCTCTGGGGTCCGAAGCCCCTATTATGTGGCTCTTTAGCCTCAGAGTAACACGTGATGGAGGAGTCAGGAGGATATAAGTGTTTCATTTTTTTAATTTTACATTATACCAAATAAAGACAAAACAAATCTAATTGAAACATTAGGTGCAATCCTCACAAGCACTCACTCTGGTGCCTCCAACAAGTCTATTATATAGAAAGATACAAAATACACACAATAACAGCCACATTTAAATACATAAACCCTTTACTCAAAAAGGTTATGCTGTAAATACATAAAACAAATGGACAAATCAACCAAAAAAGTTACCTAATTTCCACAAGCCTAATAAGACAGAAACACGAGTTACCAATACCCCCAACGTTTGAACACCAACTGTCTGTCTTTTTCAAGGGTGTCGGTCAAAAAGGGGCAGCCAGTTTGTGCCGAAACGTTGGGGGGTATTGGTGGCTTGTGTTTCTGTCTTATTAGGCTTGTGGAAATTAGTTAATTACCTTGTATTATACTATTTGCCTTTTTTTCTGTTGCTTTGTCCATTTGTTTTATGTATTTACAGCATAACTTGTTTGAATAAAGGGTTTATGTATTTAAATGTGGCTGTTATCGTGTGTATTTTGTATCTTTGTATATAATAGACTTGTTGGAGGCACCAGAGTGAGTGCTTGTGAGGATTGCACCTAATGTTTCAATTAGATTTGTTTTGTCTTTCCATGCATTGTTGTTACTTTAATTTTACATTAGGCAGCTTTTTCTAAAAGTACCTACTTGATATAAAAAGAAAGATCAGTAGTATAGTGCGGCATCAGGTTAATTAGAGGGACGGGATGTTGCGATAGGGTGCTAGGGAACACACAACATTGCTGCGCATCCCTCTATTAGTTACATATCATGGAAGGATCACATTGAATATCTGTCTGTGCAGCATGTGTTTTTTGTTCTGGTTATGCATTTATTAAAATCCTGGAGCGCATCGGTAGCACGGTATTCATGGGTTGAGAGGAAGGTGCATGACATGAAAGTTAAAGAGATGACTCATAGAGAGTCATCAAATTTTACTTTGGTCTCAAACCCCAGGTGTTTTTGGAACTTAGCAATGCTGCTGGTACGAGGGGTTCCCCAGTGCTAGTCAGTGGTGTCTTGTTTGCTAAGTAAACAATTTCTTTCGCACAGCTACAGCATCTGAGTCCCTGAAACAATGTAATCTTCTTAATAATAGCAACGCACTGGGCACTGTATGTTGAAGCATTAACTTGCTTTTATGAAAGACAGGTTACGTCACTTTAACCCCACTGCTATCAAATTAGTGTGACATGATCTGTCTGTCTTAAGACCAAGTTAAGATTTGCTATCGACTTATTGATATATCAGGATGTTGTAGAGCATGTCACTACTTAAATCTTATTTTTATAAGACCTTTGATAACAGTTCCCTGTATTAATATATGACTGATATACAAGTTACAAGTCATTAGTTACACTACATTAGCAATGTAAAATGTATCCAAGTTTGAATGGCATTAATTGGCTGAGCATATCAGTTGAAGCCGTCAGCCAACAAATGCATTTTGGGTGGAGGCACGCACAATCAATTTAAAATTTTATTATAGCACTTACTGGGGTGAATAAAGTAGAGGAAGTAGTTAAAATATATGCCTACATCCACACCATTAGTGTATTCTGAGCTGCGGTCGTCACATGAAAAGTAAGGTTCACTAAGAAATGTAAGGAGAAATTCCATACAAGTGCATGCACATTTAGCATATTCTACCGCAGTGTTGTACATAGAGCCTTGCAGGGGATAACTAATTTGTATGCACATATGCCAAGCAAAGCCTATAAATAAATATCTATAAATATTGTTTTTTAAGTACAATTAATAACAAACATTTAGCTAGCTATTGGGTTGTGCTAAATGTGCAACAGAGACTGTACCTCTTTAAATTCTAAATGAGTCTGAATTAGGAAAAAATTATAAATAATAAGGGCCTGACAATAATTATAGACAACAGACTAGGCAACAATGTGCAGTGTCAGTCAGCAGTTGCAAATGACAATAAGGTACTGTCAGGCATAAATTGAGTAATAATTTACTTGACGGAAATATTTTACCTCCGTATAATAAAGACCATGGAAAATGTGGACCATTTTTTTGAAATAATTTCCTTTAACTGGAAAAGTGCAGACACGCTTTAAAATATTTAAGTGGTATGGAAGATTTTAGTTATGTAGAAAGGCTAGAAACTTTGAATGTTTACTTTAGAAAAAAATGTATCTCAGAGGGGATATGATAACATAATAAAATATGCAAATATAGTACTTTCATTTTCTAGTAATCTGCTCTATAACAGAACTGTACAAAGGACAAGAGGCTCCCGAATTAGACTTAAAGGGGATGTTTTCCTTAAGAAAAGCAAAGGGTTATTCACAGTAACCAAAATAAAAATGTGGAATTATTGGCCTGAAAAATGTGGTGGCCTGTCTGTAGGGGCACCTCGGGTAGCACTCCATCAGGTAATTCTTGTCCTACTATATATATTGCCCATGTTAAAAGACTGACGTTATTGTGGAATCTGCTCAAATTAATCACCATTAGTGGTATGATTCCCACCGAGGATTGGAAGGTATCCGGCAAATGTTTAGTTGTAGTAGTGGTGCCAAAAACAAGGAAACTAAAAACTTAACTTAAATTAAAACATACCTAATATTAAAAAAAAAAATTGTTTCCAATAATATTCCCAAAGTGTTTTACAAATAAAACAGGCATTTTCAAGTGTACTGTAATCTTTAATGTTATGTAATGTAATGTAATGCAGTAAAATCTGATTTTGATTTCCTGTGTATAGTAGTTCAACTTATTTTTTGTAAATCAATACATAAAGGGACACTATAGTCACAAAACAAACTACAGCTTATTGTATTTTTTCTGCTGAGTGTAATCAGTTCCTGTATGTTTTTTGCAGTAAACACTGTTTTTTTTCAGAGAAAATTCAGTTTTTACATTACAGCCTAGGGATACCTCCACCAGCCACTCCCCATGTGGCTACTACAGGTGCTTCAAGGGGGAGTGCTACACAGTGTGCAGCACTGCTATTCACTGTCTCCACCCTCTGTGTGGAGACACTGAACTTTCCTCATAGAGATGAGTTAATTCAATGCATCTCTATGAGGAGATGCTGGTTGGCCAAGGCTGTTTGGTTTGTCCTGGATCTACACTGATCTACCTCCCGACAGTCTCAGCCAATCCAATGCTTTCTGATGTGAAAGCATTGTGATTGGCTCAGATCACCACTTCTGATGATGTCACCCAAGCAGGTCCGGTGCAAAGCCAGCCCAGCAGCAGCAGACTGAAATAAAGGTAAGATTTTACTATATTTATGGGGGGGAAAAGGGGCCAAGAGGACTAGATGGTGTTTTAACACAATAGGGTCAGGAATACATGTTTGCGTCCCGGACCCTATAGTGTTCCTTTATTAGTAGCTTATAGATAGAACACTGGGCTAATAACACAAAAAGTGTGAGATCAAATTGTGCATCGTGTTGTTTTTTTTTTATCTTTGCTCATTCATTCCTCCAATTTACATTCTTTGTTCCTAAGTGCATCATATTCATAACTTTATATTCGAATGTCATATATGTATATTATATTATTCTATTTTGTGAATACAATGAATATATTCACTGCATGTGAGATCTCAAATTAAAGAAGATTTGTGTCTAAATTAACAAAAAAAAATCATAAAAGAAATAAATGTTATGCCCTTATAAGGCATTCAACACCAGGTGTCATAGAACTTCACCCCTTAAGGATGCATGACGGAAATATTCCGTCATGATTCCCTTTTATTCCAGAAGGTGTGTCCTTAATGGGTCAATCACTAGGGTAAAAAGGAACTAAAGATGTATACAAAGCTCAGCTGTGTCTACTGAAAATTTATCCACTAATCCCAACAGTTTTCTGAAAATGTGCCAAATCTGTTAAATTATCCTTAGTGATGGAAAGGGATTACACTCCCTTTATTGGAAGTCATCCTTTAAACTGCCCTTTTTTACTCTCCACTATACAGTATGAATAAATGAAATATAAAGGCAACCCTGATGAACTCCTCTTTTGTGGCTGCCTACGTTGCCTTTGTAATTTAAGTTGTAAGCAAAAATTTAATTATTTGACAGGTCATTCAACACTGCCATGTAAGGTTTTAGTGGCAAAAAAAACCAAAACACCTAGCCAAAACACCTACTTGTTGGGAGAAATTTTTGTATATAGCTGTTTTGTTTTTTGTCTTGTTTTTAATTAAACGTCAAATAATATATCGTTTAGTACAAAAGGGGCTAGTAACCACAAATTAAATATGTTTTGAATGAAATGGTACAATTTGCACACACAAAAAATGGTTCAATTTGCAATTATAATTTATTTTTTCCACTTTACCAGTTGGGGACGGTCTAAATGTTAAAACATATGAAATGTAAATTATTTGATATAAATACAATGTATATTATATATGTATTAAAATACTGAATAAGTGCAGCTTGGAGATAATAATAAATTACACAAGAAAATTATGCTAATGCTGTCAAAACATGGCAGAAATTATCAGAGAGAGAAAATATAGTGTACATTGAAAACTGCACATTAGTTTATAAAAGTGTATTATAAATCCATAGCTCCTTGTAAAAATACAGCATCTCCACAAAAAGATGATTCCAGGATATGAAGAAGTTAAAGTCCTGAGCTTAAATGTACCACTGCACTAGTGTGTGACACTTCATTACATTTGAAATACATGAAAAAATATTTTGCCATAAATCGCCTTTGAAAACTGAATGATATCTTGTCCTTAAATCACAAAGTCCATGTTCTTGCATTGCTCTTGTAAGTAATTTTGCAAAATGTCTGCTGACTAAGAGAAAAGTACTTGTTAAAATAGAATGCAATGACTCTGAAATTCAGCTTTTTTTGCCACTATCCCCAGTGGAGAGGTAGCAAATAAATAGTGAAGGTGAGAGAGAGAGCGAGACGCTGGATATTCTGCGAGGGAAGGTGAATTAAAAAAGACAAATTGGCAATGTAACACATACTTTTATTTATAGCAATTTGCCATATGAATATTACTGCTTGTTGTTATATAATGTGTAAAGAGGGTGACCCCCGTTGGCCGTTCTACATAAGAGGAGAGGATGAAGGTATGAGCTTCTTCAGGACTGCTAAAGGGATGATATAAATCTAAAACCACCATTTTTCGGGACGTTTATAGATCTATGCCGTACACTTCCCTCATAGTTCTGTGTGCTATGTTTACCTAATTAAAGCACATTTTGGGGTGCCATAAACCTAGGTCAGTTCTAAACCTTTTTTTTTGTCAGAGATCTATATTGTATGCATGGAGCGAGCCTGGTGACCAATTCTTCAACTGAAAAATTGGCTTGAAGTGAGATAAAATTATATTTAAAATACATTTTGCAAAGTCAGTAAAATAGGCACTTTCCACTGTAAACTTTTACATATACCGGGAAGGGTCAAATCACTGCAGGAAACAACTTATCGTGGTCAGCTATGTACTTTAAATACTGGTGATACAATATTTGATCACTACTGCAAATCACTACCTAAAATATTTGGAGCTACCTAGAGAGAGATATCTCTGTGGCATCTGTTATCTCTCTGGCATCTGTAGAATTACTATTTTTCAAATTCCAAAAACTATCCTTGGAATATATATTTACACACAAAGTAAGGACAGGCGCACTCTTGGTTTTTCCAATGTATATTCAAACAATTCAAAAGATTTACATCATCATTTCAACCCTCCTAGGTCTTTATCAAGATGAAATCAAAATTATTCAACTCCCATTGAAAATCAGGTTTATTGTCCATATTTACAGAATTTCAGCCGTTTGCAATGAACAAATCAGACAAAAGCAATTGAAATAGTTTAAAACAACAAATACTTCAAGAGTTTGTCCCAAGTTCAACTGAAAATGCAACTAATAATGACTTATCCAGGCTCAAAATTATTCAACCCCTGAATAGAATCACGCACAACAGCACAAATATGCAAAACAGGTGTTCTCTCAAGCAAACCTGATGCAACTAAACAAGGGCTTTATTAGTTGCACCAGATGTGCTTGACCTGGAACACTTTGAATACCTGAACTGGTTATGGGTTTGTTTAGTGTCACGTTTGACTGCATGTTAGAAATATGGCTTGGTCAAAAGAATGGGCCACAAAGTTAAGAGAAGAGCTCATCGCCATTCATAATCAAGGAACAGGATACAAAAAGATAGCGAAGTCACTGAACGTTCGTAGAGACACCGTTGAAAGCATAGTTTGCAAGTTGAAGGAACAGTGTTTACACTAACTGGAAAAAGGAAGCTATGAAAGACTGCAACCGTATTTCAGAAAAGGCAGGTTGCAAAAATCGTTGAGTGACTGCAAAAGATCGGCAGCAAGACTTGGTGGCAACAGGTACTGAGGTTTCAGTGAGCACAGTAAGGCGTGTACTAAACGCAGAACATTTCCATGCGCAAACTCCAGAAGCGCAGGAAAAGGCAACTTCAATATGCTCCAAATCATATAAATAAGCCACAGAAGTTTTGGGATTCTGTGAATTAGCTTGTTTTTCTCTCTCTGCTCTCCACTGGGATGTTTCTCTGTGATCTGCAGTAACAGAATGTGGCCAGGCTATAATAATTATTTATGATGCCCTTGGATGTATTTGCCAGTCACCACAGGGTAAGATGTAGTATTAGTAATACTATATATCATTTCTCATGGGTTCTTAACTTCCAAAGAATGCAAGACTAAATATGTGTTTTTTTCCAGATGGAGCCCATAAAACCTTCACTAGATGCCAGTTCTTGGCTTGTGCTTCATTGACCTTATAACTCCCCAAACCCCTACCCATGGGCAGCAGGTGGGGACTACAATTAAACTCAAAGTATGTCCACCTGCTCCCCTCCTCCCCCCAGCTATTCCCACATCCCCAAGTCCCTAGATACTCCTCTCAAAAACAAATGACATTATATCACTGAATCCAGAATGTCCAATGCTATGTATAATATAATTGATATTTTTTGAAAATCAGTATTATTTGAAGCAATATTTATCAGTTCCCGATAAGTCTTCAATGGCAGGAATAAAGTAATTTTGAACTAAATAAATACTTATATGGAGCTAACAACATTATGATTGGTTTATAATTGAGGCCATAGTGTTTTATAAGAATGTAAGAAATTTCTAATTTGTTGTGGAATTATCACATGATGAAAATCTTGTGACAAAAAACAAACAAGTACATGCTTGCCTTGAAGATGAAGAGTCTTTGTTTATCATTTAACTTTATTTTACTATCCCCTCCCTACAGATACCTAGTTTTATTTTTTTATTTTTCAATGCTACACAGTTAGTGTCCTGCAGAGGGGGACACCAGGTAATTGTTTTGCAAGTGAAAAGTAAGTCTCAAGTCTTTGCATTCAAGTCCCAAGTCAAGACAGGGAAATCTAGGTCAAGTCCTCAGCTTTAAGCTTCAAATGTTCAACAAGTCATTAGTGCTCTTTGCATAATTTAGTTTGATTATTAATTACTCTGGAAGGTATTTAAAATATTTTTATCTTTTCCCAGTTCAATTTCATGTGAGATTAAAATGTAAAAAAATTGTGACATACACTTCGTAAGGACAAACAGTATGTTCTGTAAATTTTAGTCACAGCACATAAAGAGCCTGTTTTCTTAAGCCTATGCCAAACAAAGCCTCAGTATATAAATGATCACAATTAAACATATTTCAAATTGTACAACACTATTGAGATGGCTTGCTTAAAGGACCACTATAGTGCCAGGAAAACATACTCGTTTTCCTGGCACTATAGTGCCCTGAGGGTGCCCCCACCATCAGGGTCCCCCTCCCGCTGGGCTCTAGGGGGTAGAAGGGGTTAAACTTACCTCTTTCTACAGCGCCGGGCGGGGAGCTCTACTCCTGTTTGCCTCCCTCTTCTTCCGTCACCGGCTGAATGCGCATGAAAATCACAGTGAGAAGCGCGGAAGCCAATGAGACAGCCACTAGAGGCTGGATTAACCCATAGGTAAACATAGCAATTTCTCTGAAACTATGTTTACAGAAAAAAGGGTTAATCCTAGCTGGACCTAGCACCCAGACCACTTCATTAAGCTGAAGTGGTCTGGGTGCCTATAGTGGTCCTTTAATCACTCATTGCAGCATACCCACCCTGGTGTATATCACATCTCGTTGTTTCGTCACCTTACCTGCCTACTCACTGCTTATGTAACAGACAACTACACATAAAGAAAAATACAGAAAAAAAAACATGCTAAAATAGAGTAAAATCAAAATCCACAGCGGACCAGGATTACTGCACTGCACAAAATATTATTAAATTCATACAGACTAGCGTGAACAAGGCGCATGACTGAAATGGCCTTCCAGTCAATATTTAAATGCACACAGTTGAATTACATCTTTGAATAGAAACATATTTCGATTGACTGTTTCTAAAGTGTATTTAAATATGCCCTGTGCACCAGCATTTAAACACATTTGCTAAAAGAGACCTTAACGTGTTTATACCATAGGTAAAAAGCTCTCACTAGACATAAATACTTCAGTTTACTCACACATACACACTTATCAGAGACAGCACACACACACAACATACTTTACACATCAGGCAGCTCACATATACACACAAACACAAATACCACAAACAGCTTCTGCCGCATGTACTCATCCACACAACTCCACAAATAGACCACATTCCTACTCAAACCCCTACAAGTGAACCCATCCACACACACAATTGCATAAACACAATGTGCAGCCACTCATACATAACACACAAACATACATCTCTCACCCATCCACAAAAGTGAAGTTTAGATAGCATACCCTAATACATTGGGATTTGCATAGATCATGGATCTTTTAAATGACATCTGAGCATAAGCCATTTTGCAGTGTTTTACTGGAATTTAGCAAATCAACCTGGCATTGGAGGACGTTTTGTTCTGTGATTTAACTTTGTTTCCCATGTAGAGGTAAAGATTTGAAGGAGGATAAAACTGCAAAATAGCATCAAATTAGCTTATTACCATATAGCCATTGTTTCTCATATAATCTAATAACGCTTCAGCACAGTAGATATTAAACTTTCTTTTCCCTTATTTTGTGCCTCTGTCTGGTTGAAGTCATTATACCATGCTCTGCTTTTCTTATCAGATACTGTAAGTAGCACACAGCATGGTGCCAGGAGGATGTTTGTTAACAGCATGATTCTAGAGAGATGCGATTTGAGCATCTGTAAAACCTAATACAAATGCTTGTGTGTATTGTGGGGTAGAGAATATTTTTCCTGGCATTGTAATATTTTAATTACCTTTCCCTTTTTTATTTTCCTAATAAGTCTATAGCTCTCTTATTAAAAATTTCTGATCTATTGGGAGCACATTGTGAGTGGAAGATTGTATGCTTTATGCTACACGTGAGAAAGAAGCTAAATTTATATTGCTGTCTTTTTACTCTAACGACATGAGATATAGACACATTTTGACACCTTCTTCAACTTGTGTCTTATCAGCTAGGGTGTAAGAGAGCTGAATATTACTATAGGCACTCAGACCACTTCAGCTTAATGGTTTTAACCCTGCAGCTGTAAACATAGCAGTTTTAGAGAAACTGCTATGTTTACATTGAGGGTTAATCAAGCCTCTAGTGGCTGTCTTCCTGACAGCCACTAGAAGTTGCTTCCACAATCCTCAATGCAATAATCACATTGAGGACACGCTGGATGTCCATAGGAAAGCATTGAGTAATGCTTTCCTATGGGCAGTTTGAATGCGCGTACGGCTCTGGCCGCGCCTGCGCATTTGGAGCTGATGTCGGCGGGGGAGGAGAGGTCACCAGCATAGAGGGAGCCCGGCGCTGGATTAAGGTAAGTGGCTGAAGGGGTTTTAACCTCTTCAGCCCAGCGGGAGGGGGACCTAATAACCCTATACAAACCCCAAACTAGTTTGTTTTCCTGGCACTATAGTGCTCCTTTAAGCATAGTTTGTTTAAAAAAACACAAAAACTGCATTTTACCATTTGCTTTTAACTTTTAACTCCTTTTGTTAAACAATATATAAATACATTTAAATAGATGTAAAGTTATTTGAAACATGGTATGAATATTTACTCACGAATCATCCCCAATCATTGCTCGGTAAAACATCAATCTCTATGTCATCTTTTTTTCTTTTTTTTATAAAAAACTTTTTATTGTGAATGTTAAATACAGCATAGGTGCAATCTCAGCCACGTGAAATATGTTGAATGCTAGATACAGTATCAGGAGTGTACATGAAGCATTCACATTTACTTTTTTTTCTTTTCTTTTCTCTTCTTTGCATTTAACAGTAAAACACAGGTAAAACATAACTAATATTTGTCAGGTATAGTACATTGATGAAGATTTATCAGACCGTGTAGGTGTAGCAAGGGTCTGCAGGATCAAAATTGGCAGATTTTGAACAGACCCATCTTGGCTCCATAATAGAATCAATCTAGGTTTAACCTGAAACTTTTTGAAGGTCGAGAACTATATACAGGCACCAGTCGATTGAACCTCCCTGCCCACCAATACATTACATACATAAAAACAAAGTTATGGTAGGGCAGCATTAGATAGGGTACTTAAAGGATCCCGCCCGGCCACCATCTCAACCGAGAACCAAGCCGTGTACTCCAGCGTTGTTCTGATTTTAGATTGAAAGGAGGTATCCATTGTGGGAATATACCACCTCCGTGTAATGAAGAATTTTTTGACCAAGATTTCCTTGTTGGTTGAAGTATAAAGCCACCCATGTTAAAAACATGGCCAACTAGGCAGCCGACTGGGGCCCTGTTTATAGGGGGGTGCCAGCCATGGATCTTTATTGCTCTGCACTCTGCTCGTTTGGCCGCCCCATTGGAGAAGTTCTACAAATCGTGCCACCGGCCATGTTACTGGGCACTAGGGAGCACTTACATGTCTGCTGACTAGCGCCCAGGGTAACACTGGTCCGGCGACATCCACTTCAGCCTGCTCAGCCAGGCCTCCCTCAAAGACTGCCATGGCCGCAACAGGGTGAGGGTGCTTTAATTTCTCTCTCCCACCCCTTGCCCTGTATGTGGGGACAAATGGGCGGGAGCATAGCAGGGCTGAGATGGAATGAAGGTGGCCAGACGCTGGGAAGCTGCCAGGAACACAAGGTAAGAGTGACATAACAATGTGTGTTTGTGAAGAACTTGTGTTTGTGCATGTCAGTCTGTATGGGTCAGTGTGTGTCTCTATGGGTCAGTGTGTGTCTCTATGGGTCAGTGTGTGTCTGTATGGGTCAGTGTGTGTCTGTATGGGTCCTTGGATGTATGTATGGGTCAGTGTCTGTCTGTAGTGTGGGTCAGTGTCTGTTTGCAGTATTGGTCAGTGTGTGCCTGTATGGGTCAGTGTTTGTCTGTAGTGTGGGTCAGTGTCTGTTTGCAGTATGGGTCTGTGTATGTCTGTATGGGTCTGTGTGTGTCTGTATGGGTCAGTGTGTGTCTGTATGGGTCAGTGTGTGCCTGTATCGATCAGTGTCTGTTTGCAGTATGGTTCCGTGTATGTCTGTATGGATCAGTGTGTGTCTGTATGGGTCAATGTTTGTCTGGGTCACTGTTTGTCTGTATGGGTCTGTGTATGTCTGCATGGGTCAGTGTTTCTGTGTGGGTCAGTGTGTGTCTGCATGAGTCAGTGTGCATGTATGTCAGTCTGCATGGGTCAGTTTGTGCGTCAGTCTGCATGGATCAGTGTGTAAGCGTCAGTCTGTGTCAGTACGTGTGTGTGTCAGTCTACTTGGGTCAGTGTATGTCAGTCTGCATGAGTAGGTGGAGCAAATGGGGCGGCAATATAGTTTTTGCCTAGGGCTGCAAAAATCTTTACAACGGCCCCAAGTGGAGTACCAGGGTGGTTCCAGGCCTGAAGAATGGTCTTGCGGCCCACCGTTGCTATGATCATGGAGAAACGCCTATTAGATACAGGGTTGCCAGGGGTGGGTCCCAACAATAGGAAACTAGGGTTTAATGGCAATGGCATCATTTTGTTGTTCGTTAAGTATTGTGCAACCTCCCTCCGGAAGTCCTGTATCAGGGGGCACTCCCACAGACAGTGATACAGGTCCGCATTGGTGTGGGTGCATGTGAAACATAGAAACATAGGGAAGTCTTTCCTTGCCATCAGATGAAGTCTATGCAGTATAAAATATGAATAGTGTGTGGTTTCTAACATGTCATGATAAGCAACCATGGGGAGCAGTTGACTCTGGGCGTAGTATTCGTTTAGGATATGTAATGTCAGGAAAATTAATCTTCCACTTCCCGAGACCCATTTGTTGTGTGCTCCAGTAGGTGTGTATCGCAGAAAGGCATAGAGAGTGGATATGAAGTAAAAGGCTGGATTTGTGGTTTATAACAGATAATCCAGAGAATGACTCCAGTCAGAGGATGTAAGGTGCTGGCTTAAAGTGCCATAGTAATGCCGTACCTGAAAGTCAGCGAACCAGGGTATGGGAATCCCTTTAAGCGTTCTCTGAGGCCACCTATGGTAAAAAAATTTGTGTGTCAAAATCTAAGAAGGAACTCAACAACACTAGACCGTGCCTTGACCATATATTGAATGGGTATGTATTGGATCCGCTTTGGAACTCAGGGTTCCAGAGCAAAGGTAAATGTAGAGAAGACAGTGGGCTCGCCCCCAACCTAGCACGAGCCAACTTCCAAGCCTTAATAGGGATGGCCACCAGGGGATTGGAGAGAATGTTGTCTGGGAGTAGGTTTTGCGGTCTGTGCAGGGGAGTCGGAAGGGAATCCGGCAGTGCTAGAAAGGAGTCCAAGGCCAGGTCTGAGGATCTGGATTGCAATTGAATCCAGTCAAGCATGTGTCGGAGCTGAGTTACCAAACTGTACTCTTTGGCATTAGGAAGAATTAAGTCTTCCATTGGATTTGGTTTGATAAAGCTTAGTTAAGCTCAGCCTGGACTCCCGCCCAGTGGTGTATCCTGGTTTTGTGCTGCCCTAGGCAAAGGGCACAAAGGTGTGCCGAAGTAGCGTAGTTTCAGTACGTGTGTTAGATGTTGCTAGGTGATACTATCAAATAACTTTTCTATATCAAGGCTGATGTGGAAAGAGGAGGGAGATCTCACCCACCCCAGCCCCCATCACAGCAGACAATGCCCTCCGGACTTCCTTGACTACCTGCCTTCCCATCACAAACCCCAGTTGGTGACTTATAAGAATCCTGGGCAAGAAAGATTGAACTTTTAAGGCTATGATTTTAGTGAGGATTTTAAGGTCCAAGTTGAGTAACGATAAGGATGGTAAGATGCCAAATATTCCACTTCTGTACCCAGTTTCGGTAATAGTACCGTATGTGCCTGATTAAGGGAATCAAATGAGAGTCCCTTTAAATAGATCTGGTTAAAAAAGACCTTAAGGGTGGGACTGAATTGTTTTTTAGAGTGTTACAATAATCAGCAGTGTATTCCATCTAGGCCTGGAGCTTTAGCTGATTTAAGGGACACAATGGCCATATGGATTTCTTTTTCAGTGTTAAGGTTGCTAAGGAGTTCCCTTGAGTCCCCGTCCAAGTGAGGTAGGTTCAAAATTTTTAGGAAAGCCATACCATGGTCATGATGATCAGTCGGGGCTATCGATCATTTTTGAAACTAGTCGTGAAAGGCTTTGTTAATTGCTGTGCAAGAAGTAAGCTGGACTCCCTCCGGCGAGTTACTTGCCGTTACTGGTTTGAACCCAGTTTTAGGGTTGGCCACATAGGCCAACAACTTCTCAGACCTTCTCCCCAATCTGAAAAAGTGTTGTTTCTGAAAATGTTTAGAGTGGATTTAGCATCAAGGTAAGTTTGTTTGTTTTCGTCAGATGGGTTAGCTAAATACCTTGTATGAGATTGTTTAAGGTCTATTTCTAATACCGCATAGTCCTTCTGCCATTTTTTCTTAGCAGATGAATTATAGGACATTATGTCCCTTCATGACTGCCTTGGACATCTCCCAGAGTAATTTTGGCTCTTCCATATGTTCTAGATGGTCATCTAGGAAGTTCGCCCAGTGAGTCTGTGAGTCTGGAATGATGGTTGACTAGTGAGATTTGCAAGGAAGTGCCAGTGTATAGTATGTGTAGGGGACGGAAGGGTGGATATCACCATTGTGATAGGTGCGTGGTCAGATATCGCAATCGATTCAATGGTTGTTTCTTAAATGTATGGTTAAAGTGTTGGGGTCACTAAAAACATATCTATTCTGGAAAAAGATCGTGCCCCAGAGGGTGGAAGGTGTAGTCTCTTTCACCACCATGGAGTATCCTCCAAGGATTGTGTAGATTATAGGAGGACATGAGGTGGGATAGACTGCGGTCACTGTCTGTGGGAGGAGTTACGCCTCACCAGGATCTGTCTCTACTCAGCTCCAATACCGCATTAGAATTCCCCATTGACTATCACTTGATCTATATATATTTGAGTGAGCAAAGCCAGAATCTTTGTAAAGAAAGGACCAAGGGCCGAGTTAGGAGCATATACATTAACAATGCAGTAACAAGTTGAGTTAACAGTAAGACATAGTATAACATACCGACCCTCCGAGTCAACATCACAGCTGTGTATTATATATTGAAGGCTAGAATGCAACAAGATTGCCACCCCTCGTGCTTTGGAATTATATTTGGCTGCTATACATTATTGGATCCAGGGAGCTTTAAGCTGCGTATCAGCCAACTGTGACAAATGGGTCTCCTGAAGGAGGGTAATGTGTGGTGGTTGTTTAGTTAGATATGTCAAAATGTTCTTTTGATGGGTGTGTTTGCCCCTTTTACATTCAAGGATAAGAATTTGATGTAGGTAGAGATTGTCCTTGGAGTAGAAGACACTGATAAGTTAGCCGATACCTTTGGCGAGGGAGGTGGTAGAACAGAGATTGGTAGCATGGCAGGGGACTCCGTCCAGCTCAAACGGAAGTAAAATCACATAGAGTTAGAGGCAAGCAAGGAGTCCAATGGATCCGGTGATTAGAAGGCCAAATGGCCCAAACTATATACAGGTAGATGAACCAAGAAGCATGTGGTTGAGGAGGTTTATATCTCCTCCCTATGTGGCTGGGATCTGGCAGAAGGGCCTGGTGACGATGCTCCCCAATAAGGGAGAACATTCTAGAGAAAGGTGGTGTAGAGTGGCAGGGTACTCTAACTCTAACTACTACTGTAACTCTGAGCAGATGGGCCTGAAGGCTCTTCTATCTATGTAAATTGTGCAAAGTAATCCTTGAAAATGAGTATTCTTTTGTCTTGATTTATATATTTATGTCCTCTTTCATCAATACATTTCCTAAAAAATATGTTGAGAATACAAATCTGTATTCCTAACACTATAGTCTCAATGACCCTTGGGGAAGTTGTTTATAAGCTGTAAGGATGCGAACGGTGTCATTGAAATTCAGGAATTTTGCTATTATTGGTCATGACTTGGTGGTGTAACCGGGCTATTCAGGGCCTTATCTGTGTGCCCGTTCAATAACAATGGGAGTGGAGGTAGAGGTGCCCAATTTTAGAATGTCTTGTAGCAAACTTTGAAGAGTGGAGAGAATGTCAGCCGAGCTCAAATCTTAGATTGTTTCTCCTTCTCTGGTTTTCAAGATCATCTAATTTATCCTGTAGGGATATTAAGGTATCATTTTGTCTTCTTATTGTTGATTGTAGTTGGTGAAGTTCATCTTCAGTTGTGCTTTGTCTGGTTTCTAGTAGAGTAATTTGAGTAGAATGGGATTGGAGTAAATGGACTGCATTATCAATAGATTCTTTAAGGTCCTAGAATTTTGAATCAAAGATCGGTTTGAGGAGTTTAGACACCTTATGGACTGTTTCTCAGATGCTTTGAGGTGAGAATAGATGCAGTGAAGGGTGGGGAGAGATCCCCATCCATAGCAGAGCCGGTAGGGGAAAGGGTCTGTGTGGATTCTCTGTGGTGTTGTTTCTTTGCAGGTATTTGAGGTTTGCTGCTATGTCGTTTAGAGGAGGATTTATTGATGTATTTATCCATAATGGAGAGGAGGAGGGAAATGAGAGCCGACAAGGGGTGTTCGTATATAAAAGAAAGAGTCAATCTTGCTGTAGGAGTGTGAAGGAAGTGGAGGGAGTGAGGAAGTGACTGTAAGTAGTGTTGTGTTTTGAACAGAAAGCTCAGTTTTAGTTTGTGGTATGTGTGGAGGTATATGGCCCAGCAATGGAGAGAGTGTTAGTGAGTGCGAAGAGTAGAGAGGAAAGATGTTGTGAATGGAGATAGGGAATGAGTACAGTTTGGTCTGATAACTGTTAGGAAAATTTAATGATGTCTTGATCAGGCTCCAAGTCTCCTGACAAAAGAGGAAGAAGCTCCTGCTGTATCTCTCTTGGTAGATAAAAACAGGACCAAGTAAATATCCGGGGAAAGTATCTTCCTCTTCCTTAGAAGAGGTGAATGGTGTATCACAGTGGTAGTTGATAATTAAGGGTGGGGAGGGGGGCAAGAGAAAAAATAACCAACCAAGATATTTACAGTACTTGTGAGTAGGCGTTATGGCTGTTGGTGAGTTGAACCCACTTGTGAAATAGATTTCAGCCAGTGGTAAAAGGTGAAAAAAAAACCAGAAATTATAAATTCAACAAAAATGAGAAAGTATGCATTTGTATTCTTGTCTGGATATGTTTGGATATTCAGTGTGATGGATGGTAGACTTATTATGTCAGGAAGGAAGGGGAGACGGGAATCCTCAGAGTAGCACTTAGCAGTCTTGCAGTGGCCAAGATTGTAGCGGAATATAGCAAGGGATAACATATGACCACAATTGATATAGTTCGACAGCCAATAATGAAAAACAAAAACAAAAGTCAACCGAGCTATATACATAGAATGCAAGTGGACATTTACGGCTTGTCTGAAGGCTTTTCCCCTTTCTTTCCTTCATTTGTCGCTCCCCTTTTTTCTGCCCCTTTTCTCCTTCTCCTCTTTGTGAACTAGACCCACTATGTACACAGAGAGTGGCTGTCAGTTATCAGCGCCACATCATTGTGGTTGTTGTGCATTGAGGGAAGAAATAATAGTGACAGGGAAGAGGTATTCAAACAAATAATTATTTTGGTAGTATTGATGCATTCAGTATTGATGCATTCAGTACAAATGAGGTGACACCCTGGCACTGTTCCTTAGAGTGTCACAGGCCTGAGGCAAATAAGTGGTGGAAAATGCAAAAAAAATAATAATTAATAACCAATTTAAGAATAAGCAGTATAAGCAGCTTTGTGGCAGCCTGGGTTTAGAGTTGAGGTATGTGAATAGGTGCCACCTGGTGCAAGGTCTGAGCTGAGAGACTGCGTACACTGGCAGCCTCCAACTTGTCAGTGTATCTCCCTTCAGAGGCAATGTGTGTGGCTGTAGCTCAGCTGTGTGTGGTCTAAAAGGGGCTGCACAGGTGGGTAGTTGCAAGGATGAGGTACAGCTTTAAGAGGTGATACGGTACCTGTCACGGTATCCACAGTGAGTGATGTGTGTGCCCTGGCATCGGAGATCGTAAGCCCCAGCCTTGCCGGATCCCAGAGTAGCAGGGATGTGATCTTTCCCCAAAAGCTGCGGTCGGGTGATGTGGCCTATCTCAAAGGCCTTAACTTCTGGCCTTGGCTCTCGATGTGCGGAGCAACGAGCAGACCTCCAATTGGTTCCTCCAATGGAGTTGGGGAGGATGTAAGGATGCAAGCCTAGCGTTTGGAGCAGACCCACACAGCACCCAAGTGTTGGATGGAGTCAGATGGAATTATCCCGAGTGGAGGGGAGTAAAAACACGTCCAGCTAAGATGGTGGCGGAACCGGAAGCCTCCTCTATTCCATCTTTAAACCACACTATACATCTCCATGCTTATGGCCCAGATTCAAATCGACCTAGACTACAGAGAGGAGCAATAATAACGGTGGCCCGATAGCAGGATCCCTTTTGGTCACTATCATCAACCTAGTTACTGTGGCTACAGAGTGCCAAAGCAGAGAGAATGGACTTGAAAGGTAGCTTTTCACATATTGATTCACTAACTATAGATTAACCTTCAGTCATGTTGTTTGGCTTACTGCATTTGACCCACTCCTGCACCTCTTCAAAACTGATTTTTAAAATTTCACAAAGGACATGGTGGCATGCAGCAAGGCTGTGTACCTTTAGGGGTTTGCCCAATCTTCAGTCTTTGAGAGCTGTTCAAAAAGTGCTGATTAAGCTTGAAATTAATTTCACTTGTAAACAATTTTGTGATTATTTTTTATTATTTTCAAACTGATCTAATTAAGACACTTTGAAAGGAGAGATGGTTATTGCAATTGGTGTGGTAAGAGACATATATATGCAAATATATGCAAGATAGTGGATATGGTTTACCCACTAAACTGTCTTTTTTGACAGAGGTGTGTTGCCCTAGGCAACCATTGGATTGTTTACTCATATTATTATTATTAATATAGTGCCAACATATTCTGTAGCACGTTACAAAATAAGAGGGGGAGATTTAACAATAAATGAGACACTTTAAAAATGTTACAGGAACAAAAGGTTGATGAGGACCTTGTTCAAACATGCTTACAGTCTATATATTTTTAAATTTTGACTGTGCTGGCTTATATCCCCCTCTGTGATGTGGTCTATGGGCAATGGCCTTTGGACAATGCACTTCTGGTCCCCAGTGCTTTTCTATGAGAAACATTGGATTGGACAAGAAGACAAAGATGAGACTGCCTGTGGGACGACATCAACAGAGGCAGAGCCGGCTATATGGAATGAGTATCTGCTCTGGAAATAGAGTTAATAAATGCTATAGTGTTCCTTTAGGCAACAAGAACACCTCTCTTGCTTACTTTGGCATAGATTTCATTCCAGTGACAATTTATTATTGCCTGCTAACCTTCCAACAGCTGAACCCAATGAATGGGTCAACTGCTTGAAAAAAGTGTGTCGGGTCACTATAACCGCCACATTAGTACAAGGGATGTTCCCTATGCCACAACTGGTAGCATGCCCATTAACCCCTTAATGACACAGCTTCAAAAGCTTGTCTTACCCTTAAGGACACACGCCCTTTTTGTATTATTTGCTGTTTGTGTTCAAACGCAATTTGCATCTCTGTCATTTATTTCACCAACACATATTATACACCATTTTTTAGAGGGCAAACAGGGCTTTAATTTGATGTCACATATACATAGATACATTCTCATTAATTATAAAAAAAATGCCAAAAATTGAAAAAAAATTCACAGTTTTGGCAAAAATAGCGTGTGCATAATATGTCCAGTTTAGAAAAAGTAATTCAAAATAAATTAATTTATGTGTCTTGAGGTTTAGAGTACATAATATGTATAGGATTTCATCTTATTTTGAAAGTTACAGGTCACAGAATAAAAAGACTAAAATAAAATTTCAATTTGCAACAATTTTAGAAGTTGGTATGTTTGTCTTGTATGTTTAATAGCCATCACAGAAAACAAAATTGCCACAAGTATATATATTTTATATAAGTAAACATCACAGGCTATTTACAGGTTAGTTTGACACTTTTTACAAAGCCATTTCATCGCCAATCTCTGCTAAATATTGGAGTAAAATTGTTTTTTCTTTATTTTGGCATATACACATATAACAAGGTTTTTGTAATTGTATTTCGTAAAGCTGGTGTGTGCTATTCCTGCACAGAACCCCATATTGTGTTCAGCTACATCTGCTGAGTATAACGATACCCCCATTGTATGCCTTTGGCACTATTCTGTGAATATACAATGCCATATAAGAGACAAGGCTATTTCAGTTTCTATACTTAGAATTTTCGTAGATGGATTTGACAGGCCTATGTCTCATTTTAGGGTATTATAGCAGTGTGACTGTTCAAATAACCCCACAAAGGGCTTTCATTTGATAAAGCAGACACCCCAGGGTATCTTATATGGTTTATATTGTGCCTTAACTTGTCACAATTTTTTCACCAAGTTATGTCAATGTTTGTTATGAGGGGGAATAAATTGCATTTCTACATATATCTTGCACAACAGCTTTGAAACACAACTTAGGAAAAGATGAGAAGCCATTGAACTACTCGTGGACAGCTCTTTCAATGTTAATGCATTGTTAATCAGCATGAGGTTGGTTACTGATATGCTATTGAGATGTTTGTTTAATATTGTATCAACTGTCCACAGATTTCAGGTTGTTTTTTTCCCCCACCATAACAGTTCTGGTTTTTGCTTCATCTATATAATGAAAATAAATTCAAGTTACATAATGAATATGGGTTTAAAGGGCAGTATTCACCTCTAATTTGGTATTCACATCCAAATTGAATTGGAGTAAGGGTTTAGGATTTACAGCACATTTTAATAAGTAGCCTCCTCTTTTTCAAGAGACCAAAACTAATTTTAAAGTTGACTCAAATGCTTTTTCATGGACAGTTGTGGACTAGTCCTTCCTTATTTCTTCAACAATTAAGCAGTTAATAGGTCTGGAGTTGATTCCATGTGTGTCATTCGCATTTGGTAGCTGTTATTGTGAACCCACAATGTGCAGCCAAAGGAGCTCTCAATGCAAGTAAAAAGGGCCATCATTATGCTGCAAAAGAAAAAAAATCCATAGCGATAGCAGGAACATTAGGAGTAGCCAAATCAACAGTTTGGTACATTCTGAGAAAAAAATAATGTACTGGTGAATTTCTAAACATTTATACATTATTTTTGTTCAACCCCTTGAATTAAAGCTGAAAATGTGCACTTCATTTGCATCTCAGTTGTTTAATTTCAAATCCATTGTGGTGGTGTACAGAGCCAAAATTATGAAAATTGTGTCGGTATCCAAATAATTCTGGACCTAACTGTATATAATAAAAATGTTTTAATTTTTGGGTTTTTTTTTGGTGGGGCAAAAGTTTGATCCAAATAGGGAAGTCAGAAAAAAGCACGGACTGTACAATTTCAAACTCCATGCAGCCTCCTGTTTTTAATTGGAATTAATTAGAATAGGTTATTCTAGGTTTGAATATGATTCTTAAAGAACATGACAAAGACCATCAGTTTTCCTTAAGGGGTTAAAGAGTTAATAGAACAGCCAGCTTTATGGTGCTCAACATTATATGCCTTCCACATGCATAATTTATTCCAACCTCCAGCATTGTAAAAATTAGTCCTTATGTAGAATCGACACAAAACAGTTTGTGAAATTAGATTTCTATTGAAAAAGACAGTAAGAAAGTTTCCATTTTAGCAATTCATCATTCAGACAGACCATTCTGAAGTTCTTATTGTGACAGATATAACCATGAATTTTATACACACACTAGCCGCTAGCCCAGCATATTGCTAATGGGTGAGTTAAAATAAAATATGGAGCTAAATGTGTTAACCATCTATTAAAAGAAGCATATCGATTACATTTATATACAAAATGATGTGCAAGTTAAAAAAGATTATTGTTATGCTCAGGATATATATCAACTAAAACTACTTTGGGCAGGTCATTCTTTAACTATATTAGAAGAGTTTAAGTTAGGTCACAATTTTGTGTGTTTTATAATTAAAATTTTTAATTAAGAGGTGATATGTAAACACACATCTTTCTAATTTTTTAAACAACATTTTGATAAAGATGCTGGTCCACCTTGCTGCCTGAATATAACATTTTCAGGACTCACACTCACATAAGGTAATATGGCCAGCTTTGCATCCCTTAACTATAACGAGGAAACTTGTAGTCTGCATCTCTGTAGGATACAGATCGCCTTTATTGCTTCATTGACATACAACTCTTGTAATTTAAATATCCAGCCACCATTCTGAGTTTCTGCCATGCTGTGTCTGAAGGAGCACCTTAAAGTGATCTGCATATGCCAGTGGTGCAGACCGTAAGCTCCCACACTAGCCCACCAGGGATCCTGTTTTCTACCAGACGCCTGAAAGTTAAGTGGTGGGAGAGCAGAACAATTTTTTTTCTCTAAAGAAGTAGTTAAATGTGTGATGAGACTGAAATCACAACACACCATAGTACCACACACTGCCTGACCCATTCCTGCCAACAATTAGCGGTATGGGATCTGGAGAGGTTGGCAGGGCACTAAGGTCGGAGTGTTCCATCCTGAAAGAGGGGAGCAGTCTGCCCTATGAAGGAACACATTATCCTGGTGCCAATGGACTCCAGGCTAATATTTCAGGCTGATACTCCAGGCTGACAGCCTCCCAGGCAGCTCCACTCAGGCTGACCATGCAAAGTGCTCTCTGCATTGTCCTAGTACTTGTTGAATAGCATGATCCCAATTAATGATGTACTCAAACTGTACTAGCCGAGCACAGTTCTCTGATGGCCTCAGTGAGGGACAAAAATTAGGATGGCGTGGAAAGACGTGGAGGAAGCGGAGGCTGGGAGGCCACTGTCCACCCTGCCATGGCAAGCGGGGGGGGGAAGGGGAGGACATTGCTCGCCCTACACGGCAGCGACACTACAGGTGTGGAGGGGGGCGGCAAAAAGGTACAGATTGGCGCCGTACCCGTCCCCCCTCCTCCCTTTGACCCACAACGATGACTTCCCCCCAGGCTCCGACCCCAACGCATTCAGAGATCTACTACACCATGACGACCCCAAACTATACCATCTACTCGACGGGACTGACTGCAAAACACTCCCTAACCTTCTAGAAGGAACCACTCCCACCCTACTACATCACCTCAAATATAGACAACTAAGAAGTTATGTACGCACACTCCCAGGTGGCACAGCCCTGACAAGAGATCCCACCACGTTCAAACGACTATGCATGGACCCAGACCCCCAACCACACGGGATCTCACTCATATACTCTACACTCCAGAGGGAAACCCTAACAGAGCTACCGAAGTTCATGGGGAAATGGGAACAGACACTAGGTAAAACGTTTACTGCTGGAGACTGGGAGAAGATGTGCTACTTAACGCATCACTGCTCAGTCTTCAGCAAGACACAGGAAACGGCATTTAAGCTCCTTACAAATTGGTACTGTACCCCGACACTCCACGCTATCAACCCAGACAACTCAGACCTTTGCTGGAGATGCAATACTGGCATAGGCACCACTCTCCACCTATGGTGGGACTGTGAGGCCATCCGACCCTTCTGGAAAGGCATACACGGTTTCCTCCAAACATTTTCTGATGCACCACCACCCTTCCTACCCGAGGCCATGCTCCTACACCACACGAAGACCCCCAGATCACGATACAAGAAATCACTAACCATACGAATGTTAAATGTAGCCAAACAGGTGCTCCCACAATTCTGGAAGCAGACAGTCACACCCCCACTGACTACTTGGTTTGCCCAAATGGAAGAGCTTAGGGCAGTGGAAGAACTTAACATGTGCGCCACTAACGCCTCTGACAAATATCTAGAAATCTGGTCACACTGGCTCCTGACGACCTCCAAAGACGACTTCGCACACAGACTCAGATACGTGGACCAAGCGACCGCAGACGAAGACATACCCCGACAGTAACCCGACCCCCGACAGACAGAACTCTCACAATACACACACGCCCCTACAGACCGCACGAACTGCGACGAAAACTCACTATAACTTCGACTCCTACACCACAAGTTGGACAACGTTTCCCCCGACCTCTTAGAAGGCGGCATCACGCAGAAGCCTGCGAGATACAATCGCCTCTGCACTTGCCACAAAGGCGACTATACCGTTACTCTACCTACCACCTAAGGACAGGCGTGCCGCTGGCACGAGCACACAAACAAGCATTGATACACGACGCGACCCGAAACCTCTTGACACGGGCACTAACTCTAGGTATGTGGGGACCTGTAGGTCCATACCCTCATATATCGCACCAAGTGAAAATACTACCTAATGAATATGTTTCACGGGACCTGCGAGTCCAACAAACCACTGCTTCCAACGTTACAATGTGACCTGCGCGTCACCAAATTTTGTTTGCATGTTCATCATCTTCTTCCCCTCGAATATTTGAACGAGGCAACCTTTATATCAAATAAAAATATATTTACAAAAAAAAAAATTAGGATGGTGAGACAGATCCCTAAAATAAGGACTGTCCTGAAAAAATTGGACAGTTGGGAGACCTGCTGACCACACCTACAAAATCTCTTCACGGCATACACATCCAACAGAAACACACAACCCACGACTCCTTTCCACATAGACACAACCTCACCACACAAACAGCTTCCTGTCATACATTGTTATAAGCTCTGCCACTTTCTATTACTAAACAGTATTTGGTAGAGAAACAGAAACAATGTAATGTTCACCCTGTACTTGGACAGAACTGGTTTATTATGTCAGTTGCTAATTTACATTAAAAAAAATAATATATATATATATATATATATATATATTTACATGTTTTTAAAATGGAGCCACACCTCGAAAAAAAACACAGGTTGTCTGCTTGCAGTTCAGCTGTTGCATTTACAAGCTTCTACACACAAAAACAAAGATCAAAAAGTTCAAATCCAAATACAATTGCAAGAAAAAGTATGTGAACCCTTTGGAATGATATGGATTTCTGCACAAATTGGTCACAAAATGTGATCTGATCATCATCTAAGTCACAACAATAGACAATCACAGTCTGCTTAAACTAATAACACACAAAGAATGAAATGTTGTCATATTTTTATTGAACACACCATGTAAACATTCACAGTGCAGGTGGAAAAAGTATGTGAACCCCTAGACTAATGACATCTCCAAGAGCTAATTGGAGTGAGATGTCAGCCAACTGGAGTCCAATCAATGAGATGAGATTGGAGGTGTTGGTTACAGCTGCCCTGCCCTATAAAAACACACACACCAGTTCTGGGTTTGCTTTTCACAAGAAGCATTGCCTGATGTGAATGATGCCTCGCACAAAAGAGCTCTCAGAAGACCTACGATTAAGAATTGTTGACTTGCATAAAGCTGGAAATGGTTATAAAAGTATCTCCAAAAGCCTTGCTGTTCATCAGTCCACAGTAAGACAAATTGTCTATAAATGGAGAAAGTTCAGCACTGCTGCTACTCTCCCTAGGAGTGGCCGTCCTGTAAAGATGACTGCAAGAGCACAGCGCAGACTGCTCAATGAGGTGAAGAAGAATCCTAGAGTGTCAGCTAAAGACTTACAAAAGTCACTGGCAAATGCTAACATCCCTGTTAGCGAATCTACAATACGTAAAACACTAAACAAGAATGGATTTCATGGGAGGATACCACAGAGGAAGCCACTGCTGTCCAAACAAAACATTGCTGCACGTTTACAGTTTGCACAAGAGCACCTGGATGTTCCACAGCAGTACTGACAAAATATTCTATGGACAGATGAAACCAAAGTTGAGTTGTTTGGAAGAAAAACACAACACTATGTGTGGTGAAAAAAAAGGCACAGCACACCAACATCAAAACCTCATCCCAACTGTGAAGTATGGTGGTGGGGGCATCATGGTTTGGGGCCGCTTTGCTGCGTCAGGGCCTGGACGGATTGCTATCATCGACGGAAAAAAGAATTCCCAAGTTTATCAAGACATTTTGCAGGAGAACTTAAGGCCATCTGTCTACCAGCTGAAGCTCAACAGAAGATGGGCGTTGCAACAGGACAATGACCCAAAGCATAGAAGTAAATCAACAACAGAATGGCTTAAACAGAAGAAAATACACCTTCTGAAGTAGCCCAGTCAGAGTTCTGACCTCATCCCGATTGAAATGCTGTGGCATGACCTCAAGAAAGCGATTCACACCAGACATCCCAAGAATATTGCTGAATTGAAACAGTTCTGTAAAGAGGAATGGTCAAGAATTACTCCTAACCGTTGTGCATGTCTGATCTGCAACTACAGGAAACATTTGGCTGAAGTTATTGCTGCCAAAGGAGGTTCAACCAGTTATTAAATCCAAGGGTTCACATACTTTTTCCACCTGCACTGAATGTTTACATGGTGTGTTCAATAAAAACATGGCAACATTTCATTCTTTGTGTGTTATTAGTTTAAGCAGACTGTGATTGTCTATTGTTGTGCCTTAGATGATGATCAGATCACATTTTATGACCAATTTGTGCAGAAATCCATATCATTCCAAAGGGTTCACATACTTTTTCTTGCAACTGTATTAGGTGCATATAATAATTTGTATAAAAGTATTGCACGTCCGTTACAAATTCGTGAGCATTTAAATCGATACATTAACATACAACAATAATTACGAATACATAAAAAAAAAACCCATAAGAAAACGAGACACCTGTGGAAGGTAGCGAAAAACATAAACTAAAACTCAGTCAGCCATATCCTAGCCTTATATAAGAGGAATATTAATAATAAGCTATCCAAGATAGCATCCTTAATTACAAAATCATCTGGGAAAAGAAAGTTTAAAAAAAAAAAAAAGGATATAAGATGCAAACCATCGTAACCAGATTAATATATATGTATTGATCGACTCTTATAGTATATAAATCAAATCAAAGCTCCTCCTTTCTCCAATATCTAGCCATATAAAGCTTACGAGCCATCAATATATGTACGGTAAGATAAAGCGATGGTTTTGACAGAGAAGGAACGTTCAAATGAAAGATTAATCTCTCTAAGGTTAAAGCAACATTTAATTTTAAATCTGTTAAGATTTTAATTACTTATGATTTAAGGATGTTCAGTTTATCACAAGCTCACCAGATGTGTTTTATTGACCCCGGATTCCTATCACATCTCCAACACTGGCTAGAGGTATTTGATTGAAATTTACACAGCTAAGTAGGGACCACATACCATCTATGAGTAAGTTTAAGAAAGGTCTCCTGTATGTTAACACAATGAGTAGATTTTCTAAGTAGTTTGAAATAATTTGTCCATGACTGCAAAGGAAATGTGTTCCCTATTTCTTTTTCCCATTCTATGATAGATCTAAATTTTATATCGTGATTCAAAGAATATTGTTCGCCCAATAGAAGCTTATCTAAAGGTGAATCATTTAATACTGGGACATTACGAAGAAGTCCAGTTTAAATAATTCTTTGTTAGGGAGACCTGATCTTCATTGGATATCTGGGAATTTAACTAAACTCTCAGCAGAGTAAATATCCTTTATTTTAACTAGGCCTACCTCTAGCCAGCCTGTTAAATTAAGATCTTAACTGAAAAATTTCAAGACCGTCAGCGGAGTATGTTTTGAGAGTTGAGTGTTAGAAAAAAAGAGTTTCTTTATAGGATCTATTGATTGGAAAACTTGATTAATTGCTAAATTCTCTATATTGAGGTTTCTGAAAATATTTTTATCTATCCCAAAAAAAATGAAAAGGGTCAAATTTACCACATACATTTCTTTTGTATATATACCAAGGTTTTGTACTAGAGTTTCAGTTTCCCCATTCAAGAAAATGGGAGAACATAACAGAATTGTATATAAGGAAAACATTGGGAAAAGATAGTCCTCCCTCTGAAGATCTAAGTGTCATTGTTTTAAATGCCAAGATAGGATATAGATTTACTAGCCTAGTTGAATCTAAAGGCTTCCAAAAGGGAAGTCTTCTGTAGATGAGAAAGATTATTATGAATTACTTGAGTCTTATGAATGTTAATTTTATAATTAGAAAAATGACTGGATTCCTCTATTCATCCCATCCCATCAGTCAAAATGATATTGTCTGCAAACAGCGTAATTTTCTGTTCTTGATTAGCTAAGTAGACACCTGAGATTTTTCTAGAGCGTCTAATATATGCTGCCAGATATTCTATAGATAGAATATAAAGTAATGGCGCTAGTGGACAGACTTGTCGAGTGCCGTTTCTAATAGGAAACCAGGTAGAGTCTAAGCCATTACTGTAGACTTTTGCTGTAGGGCTAGAATAAAGTGACAGTGTTAGGATTTTAAATTTTTCTTTCAATTCCAAAAGCGGAAAGGGTGGCTGACAAAAACTTCTAATTTACTCTGTCGAACGCCTTTTCGGCATCGACCGCGATAAAGACAGACAGAAGAAGGTCTCTATTGACAACAGTCATTAAATTTAAAATCTTACGGACATTATCGCATGCCGATCTCGATTTTATAAATCCTGACTGATCTATATGAGTTAGGTCAGAAATAGCCAAACTATGATTTACAAGCAAGATCGGGCGATAATTACTTAGAAAACATGGATCCTTACCTGATTTTGGGATTGGTGAAATTCTTGCACTCAACATATCTGATGAAAAGCTTTCGTAATTCTACTTTTCAGCAAATTGCATAATAGGGGAGTAATAATTAGTTCATATGTTTTATAAAAATATGCTGTGAAGCCACCCAGGCCAGGGGGCCTTGTTGTTTTGAAGATTCATGATAACTCTTTTAATTTCTTCAGGCATGATGAGTTTGTTCAGAGTATTCAGTTTTTCCAAATTGATTTTAGGGAGAGACAGTGTAGCAAAGAAAGAACTTAAATCAGTAGGATAAACTCTATTATTTTGTAAATTGTAAAGAGAGGCATAATAATCTGCAAAAGCCTTGCCAATATGAAGTGACAGATGGATTCTATCTCCTCCTATCATTTTTTTTTAATACCATATTTATTTAGATTAGGTTTAAGTTTTTTAGAGAGAGATTTCCCTACTCTGTTATTACTAATATACCATCTTTAGGTTAAGATGTGTAATTGATCGTTTGAATTTTTCTTCTAGTAGGAATTTGATCTGGGACTGGATTGCATTAATCTGTAAATGAGACAAGTGAGTTGTTGTTTTTTTATTAAGTTGTTCAAGTTTTGCAAGTTGAATTTAAAGGTCTGCTAAATTAGCTCCTCTTGCTTTCCTAGCTTTAGCATCCAATTGAATGAGGTACCCCCTCATGATGCATTTAAATGATGCCCAAAGATACTCATTAGAAACCTGACCATTGTCATTTATCTTAAGAAATTCTTTAGTTAGATGTTCTACACGGGCTCTATTTTGTTCTGTCAGAAGGATAGAATCGTCTAGTTTCCATTGCGGTCTTAACTTAAATTGAGAATTACTATCTATAGATACATTAATAGCAGCGTGATCTGACCAGACAAAAGATCCGATTTCAGAGCTTGCAAACGTATGTAAGTTTATGGAGTCTGTTAGAAATAGATAAATTCTTGAGTAACTTAAGTGAACTTTAGAGAAAAAAAAAAGTAAAATCCCTGTCTTTTGGATGTTGAGTTCTCCATATACCATATAAATTATATTTGGAGAAAATCTCTTGTAACCATTTGGAGCAAGATTTACATAAATTTGACATACGCCTATTTGTATCCATCTTAACATCCAAAACTGTATACCAATCACTACCAATAAGTAAAACACCTTTTTTGATTTTCTCCACTTTCACTAAAAATATTTTCTTAAAAAATAAATGGGAGAAATCATTTGGGGCATATAAATTGACAAGCGTATATGTAATATAATTTAATTTGCAAACTAGAATTCGAAATCTGCCCAATGAGTCTCTTTTAATATAAAACTGTTCGAATTTAATCCTGGCTGAGCATATAATGGCCACTCCTCTCTTTTTGGAATCTGAGAAATTCGCACCTAAAACAATAGGAAATTTAGTAAATTTCCAAAAGGATTCATTCTTCCTCCAGTGAGTTTCCTGCACGAAACACAAATCTATTTTTTCATCAATCAACATTCTATAGAGAAAACCCCTCTTTATTGGAGAATGTAAGCCCTGTGCATTGATGCAAGCTATCTTTATTGACATTATTTTATGATATCGTCTCAGATTATCCCAGATATAGATCGCCTTAAACTCAGATAGGCTGGATCTTCACTGCCCTCCACAGGTGGCATAACACATTAACTAAACAAACACAAATAAAACACAAAATATGCTACTATTACTAGAATTACCTGCTGTAGCTGCTCTGAGAATACCATCCCAAAATCAAACCAGAAATAGTCAAAACAAACACATCTCCTTAAATCTATATAATCGAAAAGTGACATCAAGTCAAAAGTGTTGAAGTGTTTCTTAAATGTGTTAATAATTAATAATAAAGTGTCAGATTGTCATAAATGAAGTGTTTAAGATTTGGAGATTGCATTATCAATACAATCGATACAGTATCCTATGTGATAATATGTCCATAAGACAGTGTAAAGCATTCTTTAGATAAATGTAAAGTGCGAAATGTTAATCTATCATAAAAAGTCCTAAAGATTCTCCCAAATAATCTAAACCGTGAAATATTTTCATAACAATGTATCATAACATATGTAATATGATTCTATAAGTGAAATAAACTTTAATTAAGAAGATGGGAAAGATTAGGTGAGGGGGAGGGGACAATGATGGACTATCATTACCTAATCCAGCATTCCTATACTTTTCAGTCTGGGGATATCTTCCAAAGGATCTTAAACAATTATGTTTTGCCCCTTGTACCAAATTAACAATTTAGTGGAAAATCCCCATCTGTAATTTATATTCTTTGATCTGAGCTGTGATGATAAATCTTTAAAACGTCTTCTTTCCATTCTAGTGGCCAACTAAAGGTCTGGGAATACCAATATGCCTTCAAATTTTTTGTCTCTGTGGATTAAGTCTCAATTGTTTAAGAAATAAATCTTTTACAGACGAGCTTAGAAACCTGATTATTACATCTTTAGGTGAGGAAGAATCCTTTCTTTATAAATTCTGTGACATCTTTCGAGGGTGAATAAAGTCAACTGGTGTGCGTCAATAATTGAACAATAAATTCAGTAATATACCCAGATAAATCATAATTTTTTTTTATATCCTTCGATATACCTTTAAGTCTTACATTATTTCAACGAGACCTATCTTCTAACTGTATTAATTTGTTATCCATCTCCTTTAACTGATCTTTTAAGGCTATATTTTGAGACGGAAGATGAATAACCTCTAGGCCTGTTTTTTCAAGTTTGCTATTTAGCTTTCCCCTTTTTAGAATTAAGGATGGGCATCTGTTTAATTACTTCTGCTAGAATTTGTTTTAAATCTTTTTAAATCTTTTTATAAAGATCATTCATCATCTTTGTAAGGCTTCGGTTCGCTATTAGCTCTGGGGAAGATTACGGGAGTAATTTGTTTGCCTGAGCTTCCTCCAAAGGAAGGGATATAGATTGTCTAAAAAAATGTGATTTGCTAGATTCTGAATATGGGAGTAGTAGACATTTATAGGTTTATATTTTTCAATGTTTCCTGCTGTTGGAGGCTTTTTGGGAGGTGTGTTTTAAAGGTCAAAGCAAAAATATTGAAGCAAAGTTTCCAGATTGCTAAAAAAAAAAACCCACTAAAATCTTAATAAAAGTGAGAGAGTAGAAGGAGATGACATAGAAATAAAAAAAGGACCAAAATATATGAGCCAAACTTTTTTTTGACAAAAGGAAAAATATGTTCTAAACAATTCGTTCTTCGAGTGGATAGCTACTTACTCTTTTCCGTATATTAAACTCATTAGCAAACTCACTCACTCCAGTTGGTTCACTTCTGAATGGCAGCTCACAGAACTTGGGGCTCCAGACCCCCAGACGACCAGCCTCTACCTCCGGAACAGTCAGAAGACAACCTGCTTCTGTCTTCAGATAGGATGCAGTTGCAAAAAAGGATCTGTAAGTTTACAACAAAGTGTATCAGAAGACGCTAGCTTTCTCTGCGGTTCATACGGCTCACTGGCCTCGCTTCTCCTATCACCAAATAGCCACACCTGCAACGCTCACGTCACGTTCCTACGTAATCACCAGGTCGCCTGGAGATTAACAAGCTTCTACACTTCTAATGTTCATGCAAAGATGCTGTGAAATATTTTTTATATATTTGTTAAATGTTTGGTTGTTATAACCAAATGAAAATATAATACATATTGCTGTTGTAATCACATAACCTTCAAAGCACACATTGTATTGCATTTCTTTTATAAGTTCCTTTGACTTTCTTTATTTGAATCTTTGGGGACATCAGCAGCTAGTTCCAGGAACTTTTGCTCTCCATGGAAATTGAAATACTACTATACGACACAACTCATTTTAGATTTCCTTACCAAAGCCCAGTGTAAATCCCTTGAGTACAGTGTTTTTGTTTTGCTGGCAGGATTAAAAAAAAATGTGACAGGCTTGTAGCTGAACTAATACCCATGCTTTATTTGCAATTACAGACAAAACAACTTTGGATTATAGGTTGACAAAATCAGATATGTTCTCATGGGCTGTAAACAAAATAGCGTTAAAAGAGTGTTATTGGTTTGAGGGTATATGTATGTATGTATGCGTGGTGTGTGTATGTGTGTGTGTATATATATATATATATATATATATATATATATATATATTCATCCAAACAGGTAGCTGCACTCACGGATTTTAAAAGTCCAAAATGTATTGATAAATGTTTAAAAACAGACGATCGACGTTTCAGTCCTCCATAGAGGACTTTCATCAGGATCAAGTAAAAACAGATAGTAAACATACATTACATTTATACATAACATTATTAACTAAATTGGCTTACCCCCAGGTGAAACCGCCATCTACCCGGCGTTCAACCGTGCTCTGTGCGCATGTGCAACCAAGCTCCACCCCCTTAGTGATGTCATAACGTGATGACGATGCATTTGGTACCATAGTGACGCGGGTAACCAAAGCGTTGCTATGGAGATAAAAAGAAACAAGCATACAGTGAAGCATATTTATAAGATCAAAGGGGTAATAAAGTGTCAAATCTTGGGGATAATTTTGAAGGGACGAACCACAGAATACTGTGTATAACCATGTGGTGTGCATATTCTTATGTGCAGATAGGATAGTGCAAACTGATAATTAATCATGGGCACTAATAAAGTGCACTGTTAAAGTGACAAGCATCTGAAAAAGATCTATGCCAGTAGAGGAGTGTTATAAGTGATAATCCATATAAGTATGATGGAAAAGTGACGTGCCAATATAATAAAGTGCTAATAGTGATAAACAAACTTAACACAAACACCAAAAAAGTGCTTAAAGTGCCATCATTTAAAACCATAATTCATCACTGGTTATTTGTACTATATCTATATAAACCAGTGTAGATGCATATGGATTAAAGACATACATAACTAACACCATAAAATAATACCAATATACACACACATTTATATACACACAAACATTCTAAGATATACAATCCTACCCATACCAGTGTAGTCTTATAAAGTATATATACAATCCTATCCATACCAGTGTAGTCTTATAAAGTATATATTAGACTGTTCAATTAAATACACCTTTATAATATGGTATGAGCTAAAATACTATATTTCTAATCATGCGCCATTCTAATGGCCATAATGTATAGACATCAACTGTAGTATATCCAAGAATGTGTATCCTAAAAGCAAAAAATACTAGCTGGAGCGCTGTGTCTAAGACTCTTATGCATGTGCTAAAATTCTATGCAGACGATACATTTAAAGGCAATTTAGTCAAAGAAACATTCATAAAAAAGAGGTTTTTCCATAAAAATTCTCTTATAAAAAGGAGTGTAAGGAAATTGTTTTGTTCAAACTTCTTGGGGACACTGTGTCTAATTCATAGATCCAAAAAGTCTCTCTATTCAATAACAACTTTCCCCGGTCTCGTGCTCTTCTTGATCCAGGGACGTGGTCAACAGCTATGAATTTTCCTGTAAGTTTATTTGTAATTGTCCTATTTATAGTTAAATCCCCTTTCATAATATTGTAAAGTGCTACGGAATCTGTTGGCGCTATATAAATGGGAATAATAATAATAATAATAATTTCAAGGTGGCTAATGGATGTTTCTGCTCAAAAAAGTGCTTAGCCACTGGTTTATCGGACACCCCATCTCTGTATGCCAGTCTGATACTAGACCGATGCCCTCTGATCCTCTCACACAGTGCTGTTTCCATCTTCCCAATATAAACAAGGCCACATGGGCATGTAAGCTTATATATGACATGTGTGGTTTTACACGTAATAGTGCTCTTTATGGAATACTTTTTATTAGTATGTGGATGTAAAAAAGTTCTCGATGGTGTCATGTGTCCACATGTTACGCAGCTGAGACAGCGTATACTACCTCGGTTCTGAGTAATGCTTCTATCCGTATAACTTAAAACAGGGTCTGTGTGGACCAAGAGATCTTTTAAATTCCTATACCTCTGAAAGCAAATGAGTGGCTGTTCTTGGAAGACTTTAGGGAGAGTATCATCTGCAGCCAAAATGCTCCATTTTTTTCTGATGGCTGAGGAGATCTGGGTGGTAGACTGGTGGAACCTGGTGGGAAAAACTATTTTTGAACTGTCGCTGCCTCCCTGGGTGCTCCAGGAGTCCTAGCTTCCTCTAGAGCCTTATCTAAGGTAGAGCGATGATATCCTCATTCCAAAAACCTGTCATTTCTAACAGTTGTCTCTCTTTAATGTTTTCATCAGAATTATTTCTCATGACCCTTAGGTATTGAGCCTTTAGGAGGGATTTTTTTAGTGCTTGGGGGTGAGCACTCTGCGCATGTAGTAATGTATTACGATCAGTTGTTTTCGTGTACAAGCTATAATCTATTCTGTTTGTACCAATGGATAATTCAACATCCAGATATTGAACTCTTTCAGAGCTGATGTTTGCCGTCATTCTAATAGGTGCTGATAGCTTGTTGAGTTCTTTCACCATGGTATGTGCTTCAGATGTGGTGCCTTTCCAAATGATTAAGAGGTCGTCCATATAGCGATAGTACCCCTGTATTAGATGGCCGTATGGTATCAAGTTATTAATTTGTTCATATACGAACATATATGCGTTCGCATACATGGGGGCCATAGCCGCCCCCATCGATGTACCAGAAATTTGTATATACCATTGATTTTCAAACCGGAAATAATTTCGTTCCAGTGTTAATGCCAAAATTCCCAGGACATATTCAATGGGTGGCCCCCTATATACTGCTGAAGCTGTAAGCACCTGGCCCATGACTTCTATCCCCCCTTCATGTGGGATAACAGTATACAAGCTCTTCACATCCATAGTGATTAGTATAGGTTTATCATCCAGGAACCTGATTTCGTTGATTTTACTTAAGAGTGTACGTGTATCTTTGATACAAGTTTCTAGTTTCAGTCCCTTAAATAAGAAGTCAAGCCACTTGGCTAGAGGCTCTAGGATTCCTTTGATTGCAGACACTATTGGGCGTCCTGGAGGTCTTTGGGCATTCTTGTGAAATTTCGGAATGCTGTAGATGATAGGACTCCGTAGATGCTTCTGATTAAGGAACTGAAACAAGTCAACGTCAATGAAGCCCGCTCTTAAGCCTTATATAATATATTATTGTCGGTATCCCTAACACACTTGGCTATCAGGATATTTTTCACTATTATTTTGGCTTATCAACTAAACCATCATCATGGATGAATTTTTATTCCAAGCTGGAGCATATTTGGAGCAAGCAGACACTATGCAATTTTCTCAGTAGGAGGCAGAGAATATTCTGTGGGAACAAACTGGATTGGAACTGCTAAAGATATTTATTTTAAACTTTCTAAGTTACGTAGGAAACAGATTGATTTAGATATGCACAGACTTTTTCATGGAAATTATAGGCAATTAGCAAGACACCCCCAATAAAGAAGTGGTTCTGCAGGTGGTCACCACAGACCACTTCTCAGTTCCTATGCTTCCTGGCTGATGTTTTGGTCACTTTTGAATGCTGTCTGTGCTTTCACTCTAGTGGTAGCATGAGACGGAGTCTACAACCCACACAAGTGGCTCAGGTAGTGCAGCTCATCCAGGATGGCTGTGTAAGGAGGAACAGGAGGAGCACTGCCAGAGCCCTGCAAAATGACCTCCAGCAGGCCACAAATGTGCATGTGTCTGCTCAAACGGTTAGAAACAGACTCCATGAGGGTGGTATGAGGGCCCAACGTCCACAGGTGGGGGTTGTGCTTACTGCCCAACACTGTGCAGGATGTTTGGCATTTTTGACCAGAGCACACCATAATTGGCAAATTCGCCACTGGCGCCCTGTGCTCTTCACAGATGAAAGCAAGTTTACACTGAGCACATGTGACAGACGTGACAGAGTCTGGAGACGCTGTGGATAACGTTCTGCTGCCTGCAACATCCTCTAGCATGACCGGTTTGGCAGTGGGTCAGTAATGGTGTGGGGTGGCATTTCTTTGGGGGGCAGCACAGCCCTCCATGTGCTTGCCAGAGGTAGCCTGACTGCCATTAGGTACCGAGATGAGATCCTCAGACCCCTTGTGAGAGCATATGCTGGTGAGGTTGGCCCTGGGTTCCTCCTAATGCAAGACATTGCTAGACCTCATGTGGCTGGAGTGTGTCAACAGTTCCTGCAAGACGAAGGCATTGATGCTATGGACTGGCCCACCCGTTCACCAGACCTGAATCCAATTGAGCACATCTGGGACATCATGTCTCGCTCCATCCACCAACGTCACGTTGCACCACAGACTGTCCAGGAGTTGGCAGATGCTTTAGTTCAGGTCTGGGAGGAGATCCCTCAGGAGACCATCCGCCACCTCATCAGGAGAATGCACAGGCATTGTAGGGAGGTCATACAGGCACGTGGAGGCAACACACTACTGAGCCTCATTTTGACTTGTTTTAAGGACATTACATCAAAGTTGGATCAGCCTGTAATGTGTTTTTTCACTTTAATTTTGAGTGTGACTCCAAATCAAGACCTCCATGGGTTGAAAAATTTGATTTCCATTTTTTAATATTTGTGTGATTGTGTTGTCAGCACATTCAACTATGTAAAGAACAAAGTATTTCAGAAGAATATTTAATTCATTCAGATCTAGGATGTTATTTTTGTGTTCCCTTTATTTTTTTGAGCAGTGTATGTGTATATATATATATATATATATATTTGTGTAAGGGGCAAATAGCCGTATATGGAGTAAGGTTCCAGCATAAGCGTAGGATAGTATAAAGGGGGCAAGACGGTTGTGGTGTGCCGAGACCGACGATACGGTAGGCCTGTAAATAAAGAGGGCCCACCAAGGAGTAAGAAAGTAAAGTAAATGGAAAGAAAAGAGAAAGTGTTGAAATGAGGAGTGGGTGGGATGGTCATTCTAATGCTGACCTCAAGCGATATGGAGTCAGGTAAGGGGTGTCCCTTATATAGGGGAGCGAATTAATTTAAGCCCCTCCCACAAATACAGGCCAAATGGCCTTAATACTTGTGTAAGGGTCAAATAGCCGTATATGGAGTAAGGTTCCAGCATAAGCGTAGGATAGTAAAAAAGGAGCAAGTCGGTTGTGCCGAGACCGACGATACGGTAGGCCTGTAAATAAAGAGGGTAAAAATGAATAATCAAAGATTTTATACAGTCAACAATATATACAAATTAACCAGACATTTCCTTAAATTCATTACGGTATTTAATTCCTGGAACGATTTTGAAGGTAGGAATCTAGGACCGCAACTGGACACCATTTGTTGTGGGTAGGATAGTATGTTATCTCTACTGTTGGTGAGTGTTGACTCGTTTCGGAATGTGGTAGAGCCAATAGGTAATGATATATGTGTATCATACGTGGGATCGTTGAAGACAATGATCTGTCTGAGTGGTGGTGATGGTAGTGGATTCTCTGGCCTGAGAAAGGCATAGAAGTCAGTGTGCATGGCTGGTAATGGCCGACTTGGTACTATAATTGAATGGTTGTAGATCTAATAGGTCTCATAAGGATAGAAAAGTTGGATGGCTATTGGTAATCTCTGAGAGGAACGTGGGGGAATGGATTCCTGAAAACCTCTGCGTATATTCTTGTCTGGTATGATAGCATGAAGTTATGGTAGTTTTGGCCATAGGTTATCCTGTGTTGTTGAATGCATGTAAAATATATAATTAATGGTGTGTGATAGGTTTAGTTTAAGGTGGCAAAAAGAAGCAAAACCTAGGAGAAATATTATGACACAGGTTGAGCTATGTCGTGTTCCAATGAGATTCTTTAAAGCCAGGTGAAAAGCTGTGTTATGCGTTCTACAAGTATGGGACGGAAGTGCTAGGTGGGATAGTGCATGCTATGCTACATGAGTATGTCTAATCCATGATTTTGTCTCTGGAACGAAAGAGTGGCCGTGACTGTATGGGCGGCTGTAGGAAGCGTATGATGAACATGCCTGGAATATAAATGAGACAATTGTCAGCAGGGATGTATACCCCCGCCTGGTACATAAAAGTAAAAGAAAAGTGGCCAACCAAGTGAGTTCCCCAGCAATATCATGATCGTATGGACGATGAGTGGCATTTGTTGATGATATGACATGTGCTTAGTTGTCTGAGTAACAATGGATTGATGACCCTGACCATGATTTACCCCATGCCACGGCATGGTAAAGGGGCTGAGGTGGTGGAAAATTTCCAAACCTGGATGCCATGGCCAACAGCTCCAAAGCAATCGTTCCCAGGTAGATCGCTGCCAAACCCGTGGTAGACGCCGTGTCTGACCATCTGGTTGGAGAAGTGTCAGACAATCCTGGAAGGAACATGCTTTTACCATGCCAAGTGGTTAAGAAATTGTGCAGGTCTGCTGTGGCTGGGGTGTCTAGGGACATCCTCTGACGAGCACTCTCAGGCTCCAGTCATGTTGGAAGTGTGGAAAAAAGGGGGAAAGTACTCTGGATGTGAAAGTGTGGTCTTGTGGTATGATTTGCATGGCAAAATTAAGGAACCTGGTAGGGATTGTAGTTCCTTGCGGTTGTAAGTACTAAGCAGGAGGTAGTGATTGATGTAGTTGAGAATGTTCCCTATTTGTCTTGTGGTAACTTGCGGATATGGATGCCGACTCAAGTCGTATGCCCACTAATGTGATGATAGTGTCTGGGCCTTCTGTTTCTTATGGGGTAAAGGCACACCCAAGTGGTCAACCAGACTAAGCTGCCATGAGGCTTCTAGTGGAAATATGTTATCTTTGATCAACAAGAAGTCTTCTAGATAGTGTATGACTGTAAGGCCTCTGGATATGTTATCATAACCAGCACAGAGTATCTGCGAATATCGATATTAGGCTAATCTGTAGCCCGAAAGTTGAGCGGGAAAAGGATTGCCCATTTTATGCCATGTAAGTGCCAGTGTGTAGGGTAGATGGTAGCCGTTTACTGCGTTGATGATATTGGTCTTACTTAACCTAGCTTCAACCCATGCTTGAGTGATAGCTGTAAAGGTAGATCAATGGTGTTGTATAGTAAGGAAACTCCTCGGAGGGTATGAGGGAGTTGATACTTGGGGTAGCGGAGGTGTGTGGTGTCAATAAGTCTATGCTTAGTATTTGTTTAAGGGAAGATTCCCTTGTGACAATACCAATGTGTTTGTGTTTGGTGCCATGCTGTAAATGGTGGAGATTGGAAAACCCAAGTAAAAACCCCTCTGCAAATCTTGGCTATGAGTGTGTTTACAGCCGATGGTTCTGTTGTGCTGACTGTAAGTGAGTGCATGCTATATTCCTTGAAGGTGTATTTATGATACCTGTATGGGAGCCCTTTGAAGCTTCAGAGCTTTAGTAAATCTACTACAAGTCTGGAAGGGTGATGAGTCAGTAGTGTTGAATGCATTGGTGTGTACGTTTGTTTTTGGTTTTTTTTGTAAGTTGTATTGGGACACATGGTTTGTCATGTGCCCTGAATCATTTGAACATATATGCAACAGTCTATATACAATGCAACTACTCATACCAATTGTCTCTGGTAGTTCAGAGGTGCTGGTACCTGGAGCCTGAGAGTGCTCGTCCATTTGTTTGGGACAAAATCCCTTCTGTATGGGTACCGGCACAAATAAACATCTCTACATATTCCAAATGCCAACACAACCAAGGGATGGTCAGTTACCGATTTACCTGGAATCCATGAATCTGACCATCACAGATACATCATCATACATATTTATGCCTTGTTTCCCCAATGTGCTGGGATCATATGTGCAGGGTTAACGTCTTGTGTGTCATAAGAATTGATTGTACCAGGTAACTGAGTTTCGGTTGGTGCTAGTTGTACAGTAGCGTAAGGCCCAGCCTTGTGAGGGCTGTGGTGACCGACTCGAGATTGCCAGTCTGTCGTAACTTTTTTGGCTCATGAGTTTGAGTGAGGCTAGCATGGCCTGGGTGTCACCTAAGTTGATGTTGCTGGCCCTTCCCCTGCCTCTGTGTTGTTCGTTGATGTATGGAGGAGTTTGAATAACTCTGCTCTCCTTGCTGTGGCAGGGTATGGGATAATGTGTGGGATCGTCCAGGATCTGATTGCTGCTGGACTAGCAACATCTCCTCTGCTTGAAGGTGGATCACTTCTAGCCGGGGTGCTAGGAAGAGGTGATTCTTCACCATCTTTTTGAGAAATACTTAAATAACAATAAAGATTGCAATTATTATTTGTACCCAGGGGTCTTGTACTGGCTTGCTAGCTAAGCCGTAAGGCGAAACAATTAGGCTTGGTGTTTTTTGGTGACTGGTGAGGCCCTGCTAGTTGCCAAGTGGCTTGAGAGGATCTATCTATGCTTGGCGCGAGGGGATTTTGTGTGGCCACCAAACGTTGTGGCATGATGTTGGCCTCTTGGTGACAGTAACCAGAAAATAGGAAGGGGAGTGACAGGTGAGGCCCTCTCTATGATACAATGCGAGGCGGCTAGCTCACGAGTGGCCCAAGGGGTGTTGGCCTCGTGGGACCACTAACCGAAGCGTAATGCAGAGAAAAAAAGGGGGTAATACCTATTGGGCCCTAGAACCCTAATTGCCAGTACACTATTACTATTCCAGGGAAGGTAAGAGATGGATAACTACGTGAGCAGGTGTATGTACCTGGTAGTATGGTATTGAACCTGACATTCCGTATAGGTTTTTTAGTAGTAACTGTAACCTGAATGGATAAAACCGTATGGCATAAGGAAATATGGCATAGACCAAGCTTATCTTAATATGTACAGTATATGTGAAAAGTAAAGTGCCGTGATGTGTAAATATTAAACGTAGCCATACTGGTTAAATATGTATCAATCTTAACCCATTAAGTGCCGTATGTACAAGTGAAAAAGTGGTCTGTCCCCACCTTGTATGTTGTATGTCCCCTTGCTAGGGGAAAGTCTGTTGTGTGAGCAGCGTGCTGTGAAAAATGTATGTGAACTATATTAACAGTTACGTATATACATATGCGTCTGCTACTGAGATGTTGATATACTACTTGCTATGTGAATTGTTGTATGTCTTATTGAATGGTAGGGGTCAGTGAACATGGTGTTGCAAAATGCAAGTGCACTAGAGATCTGCCGAGTGCCCTATAGGTGGCAGTGTAGTTGGATACTGATTGGTATGTGAAATGTTTTGTCTGTTGACCTATAGGGGTCAGTGTGTTGGTGTTTGTAAAACCCCATGAAAATTGTCAATGTACTTGACAGACCTGTAGGTGGCAGTGTTGGTAAAACCACTGTTGGTCTTGCTGTGAAATGTAAATTATTGTGAATTAAACCTGAAGTTGAGCCCATCCTGGAGTTTAATTTATGGTTTATGGTTATGTTTAAAACAATCTTATGTGTAATTTATATTGGCTGGTAAATTGTATATGACATGTGAAGACAGTTTAGCTGTTGACCAGTAGGGGTCAAAAATGCTGATTGTATGGTAAAGATACCCTTTAATCCAAATACAAGATTAACGTGAGATTTTGAGTGACCTGTAGGGGTCAGTGTGGTTTATGTGAAACATTGTTCGTGGGCTATGCCCCAGCATTATAGTTGTATGACAGGGAAACAAACAGTGCCTGTTTGAAAATATACAATATGTGAACATAATAGCTTAATAACAGTCATTGTAACAAACCAAAGTTCTGCTTGTGGGTTGTAAACGCACGAAGCGTGTGTGTAGTACAATAGTAAATGCATGAACTAGTTCCCGTTTGGTAGAAAATTGCACGAACCGTGAGCCTGGTATGTCAGGGAAACAGATTCGAAATGCACGCACAGAATTTGCCTCAGGTGGACTATATTGAAAGTGTAGAAACAAGATGAAGATGTGATTCATCTGAGCTAAATTTCAAGTGTCTTAGCAAAGGGTCTGAATACTTATGTCAATGTGATATTTTAGTTTTTTCTTATTAATAAGTCTATATAAAGGTTTTAGAAATCTGTTTTTTGCTTTGACATTCTGGGGTACCGAGTGTAAATTGATGTGAAATAAAAAACAAAGTAATAAAATAAAGTGGTCTGAATCCACTGTATATTCTTTTTTATCTTTTGGGGGGAAAGATACCTGCATAGGAAGATTTACTTTAACCAAACCAGTGTTTTTACACTGTGTGTTTAACTGGAGTAACACTTTAATTGAAAATCTTCATAACTGGCTAGACTTCCAACCCACAAATGATACACCATCTTACTAATTTGAGGAAGACCATCAATTTGATTCTCCAATGTACCTCTTAGACCTGTTTCTGTGTTCTAGGTACTATATGTCCCAGAACAGTGATTACTAATCTTGGCATGCAAAATGATTGTGAAATATATTTGTTCATCAACTTGAAGGTGATGGCTCAGCTTCATGGGAATTATGATCCAAAACATCTACAGTACCACGATCAACCATCATTGGAGAAATATAACGTACAATTTTCTCCTCTAATAAATGTAACGTTGGCAGTGAGCACACTATAATATTCTGTAAAGAACAGATAAATGCATCCTATCCTACATTCAGCTTCAACTGGTACACTCCAAAGAACAACTTTTTATAAGCATAATTATTTCCTATCACTCAGTGGCACCGCATGAAAACTGTTAAATCAGCTTATTTTGACAACTAGGGTGACAAGCTGAAAATATAGAAATGATCCTGACATTTCTGAAGCCAGTGAATAATTGACCTATCTATATGTACTCATTTGTCATTTCTCCTGTAAATATAGTTTAATTGTTTTCATTTTCCATTGCCCGGAATCAGCCATAATAAATGTGACATGTCAAAATGCAGAAACATTATCCAAATCTAAAGAAAACTGTACTCCTAGGTGATCTTTGAATTTTTGTTTGTTATTGAAGTCACAGCACGCAATGAAGCAGATAAGAAGTTAATGGGTTGAAAATTGCTAATAATGTCCTTTGCAGGAGGTATTTGTGGTTATCTTACATGACTTCTTTTTCCATCTCTACTAGTTTCTTATGCTTTGTTTTACAACGTTGTTGTCAGTTTGCAACAACTTACTGTTTAGTGAATATCAACCAATAAATATTCAAAAAGAGTATGATAAAGTATCAAGGAGAATCTCATATTTCCTGGATCAAAAAGATTATAATGATAAAATGGGGGAAAAAAACAAGAATTTATGAAAAGAGTATTATATTCTGTGATGAAAGGAACAATTCAAATACCTAAAGCACTTTAGCTTGCTGGAGTTCTTTACAGGTAAACAGAGTGTCCACACTGTCTTACTTTATAAAAGTGCTGATATAAAAAAAAATCCTAACTTTTATAAAGCTAATAGGTTGCACCCTACCAGCTATAGGGTGCTCCTCTTCATTATTCTCTTTTGAGCACTCACTCAAAATAGAAGGCAGCACTTCTCTTAGAGGAGCATTGGATTAGTGCTTCGCTTTGAGAAGCATTCTGTTAGCGCAACGTAGTGATTGCTGTGACTGCTCTATGGGACTCTAAATCTTCTTTCTGAAAAGCATTGCATTGACCTGAAACATACTCAATAATGAAGATCTCTCAAGACTGTAGTGGAACTCTAGTGAGTAAGCCCTGCCACTGGATGATAGATACGTAACCTCTATTTTGGTTGAATGTTGGTAGCCTGGAAATTTACTGCAACAATTCAACACTCCAGTGTTATAAATAAATGAATTTATTTGTAACTCTGGAGTGTTCCATCAATTTCAAATGACACATATTTTCTTACAGTGTATAATTGGCAGTTAAAATAGTCGTATGCCTTAAGAAATATACATAGCATAAAAATCATGCAATCTATATGTGTGTAAATATAAAGATTGTGGCAGTGTATCTGACAAATGATACTAACCTGACACGTCACTGAAGTTTTTTGGGTAACATGCAATTACTCTTGCTAATACATGACATTTTAGCATGAATGTTTGACATGTTTGATGTACATTGTTTATACACTGATCAGCCACTTCATTAAAACCACTGACAGATGAAGTGAACAGCATTGAATATATTGTTACAATGGCAGCTGTCAAGGGGTGGAATATATTAGGCAGCAAGTGAACAGTCAGTTCTTGAAATTCATGTGTTGGAAGCAGGAAAAATGGGTAAACGAAAAGATCTGAGTGACTTTGACAAAGGCTAAATAGTGATGGCTAGATGACTTGGTCATAGTGTTTAAAAAACAGCAAGTCTTTGGGGTGTCCCTGGTATCCTGTGGTTTGTACATACCAAATGTTGCACAAGGAAGCATAACTAGTGAATTGGCATCAAGAGAATGGATGTCCAAAGCTCATTGATGAACGTGGAAGGCTAGCCCATATGGCTTGATCACAGAAGAGCCCTTGTAGGTCATGTTGTTGGAAAACGTAATGCTGACCATGAGTGAAAGGAGTCAGAACACACAGTGCATTGCAGTTTGCTGCAAATAGGGATGCATAGTGGCAGATGGGTCAGAGTACCCATGTTGATCCCTGCCTTCAGTGGGGATGTGAGCATGACATGTTCAGAGGTCTTGTGGAGTCCATTCCTCTACTCATAAGAGCTGTTTTGGCAGCACGAGGGGGACTTTGAAGCAATTGTAACTTAGTCTTCAAGAAGACACCACATACATATAACCAGTAACATATTAATAGTAGTAGTCTGCCCAGAAAAAGAGTGTTTCCCTTACTTGTTAAATCTATTGGAGGCTATTTTACTATTTTATTGAAGGTAATACATGTAATATGTTCCTTATTAGGACTAGTCGACTAATGCCAAATGTACTCATAGCTATAGTTGATTATTATTTATTTTTTAAGTAAAGGGAAATTGGACCTGCTTTAAGAAGATAAACCACTGGTGCCAACAGTCCCATTTTTTTGAAATAGTTAAACATTTGGGGATACTGTCCAAGCAAAACAGGTTCTAGGGATCTGTCCCACATTTTGAAATCTGCCGGCAAATTTCAAAGTGCAGGAGGGGTCTGGGCACTAGAACCATGCATAGAGCACATCAGCAGCACTCTGTGTGTTATCTGCCTTGAAGGTCAGGCTGCCAGTTGTCTTCGTCCACGCTCTTTATGGACACTTACCAGGCAGACCCACTGTCTTGATGGGTGGACTCACCTCCTGATGTGCAGGCTCACCCACACCATGCACAGTAATCTGTACAGTTTGCGCACCTTCCCTGCCCACCTTCAGATTGGCAAGTACGTGTGATGTCAGAAAGCACTCTTAACTAGAGATAAATGCACTTTTGTGGTACCCAAGATGAACCCATGCTCCCCCAGTCCCCTGAGGGTTGCATTTCTAATATGGTTTTTAGCAAATTAACCTCTGAAAGTAAATGCTATAAAACGTTTTAAGTGTTATTACAAGTATCTTACGGCACCAAAATAGTTTGATCAGGCAGTATTTCAGGGCATAGTTTTTTTTTTAATAAAAAAAATGACAGTTTTTGTGACTCAATTATCTATACTACACCAATATTTTCCACAAAGCAGTACAATGGGAAAAACTACTCTAAATTAACTGTTTAATTAAAAATTAAGCAATTTAAAAAAAAAAATTTTTATTTTTACATTTTTTTTATTATTTTTTGCTGTGCAAGTAAAGATACAAGTTGGCTTGCAATGCAACAACAGCATGAGCAGGCAAAACGTGTTACAGAACAATACAGTGATATGGCATTTGACAATTGTGCACAATTTTTTTATTAAGAATTTTCTTGCTAGATAAACCTTATCATTTGTTAGGATCACCTTAAAAAAAAAGTCCCTTCATTATAGCTGAACCGTAGTGACTTTTTTCCAGTTAGATTAATTTTTCAAAGCAAGCTTTTAAACCAATGCAACATTCAGCTTAGCATGCCGACATTTAACATCAAAACGATTCAATAATTAAAACATTTTTAGTCCAAAGTGCATAGTGGCCGTCTGTCTGACAACTACTAGCAGGTGTGAAAACGGCAAAATATAAACAATTCCATTAACATTAAGTGATTTTAATACTTCGACTGTCCTGTTAATGCCTTTACAATGGAAAGAAACAACATTGCATTTTTTGACATTTTTAAACACTGAGAACATTCTGCAATTTTAGTTTAAAGGATTAACACGGGATGCATGCTTAATGATTTTGTAGAAATAAACCCTATCCCCTTTTCTGTGAAAGTTATTTTTTATTGCATTGTTATGTATCTAAAGTTGGTGTCCGGATGAAACCCTTCTGTGAATTACTTGCCATTGGTGTTTTGTGTTCATTTTAACAGTTCTGTGGGGAGTATAAATTTATAGGCCTACAAATAACTGGAATGGTGGCCAAGGCCCTTGAGGAACATTAACATAGTCAAAGCAGGAAAGCTTCTCTAAATCTTTCGAACCTGGTGCTTCAATACCTCACTTTTACAGAGACGTTTTGTTTTGCTACACAGCTGAGGAAATCTGAGAAATTGCATAGCTTTCTTTAGTGGTATAGTGCGTGCTGTAAGACAATTAAAATTATTATAGCACAGGAGGTAAGGATCTTTTTCACTAGAGGGTGATGATAAAAGCAATATTTATGGCTGTAAGTTTTACAGAAGTTAAATGGAGTATCATTTGTGTTTCAATGAAAAAAAGCTTAATGGATTTGCAAATGATTTATTGTTTTACAAACCGGTTCTCCTTAATGCCTCCTTCTACACCTGTTTTTCATTCATTCCCAGAATGCAACACACTAAGCCATGTTTCTTTCCTATGTGCAGTAAAACAGAACTCTGAATGCTAAAAGTCTATAGAAGGATGTGTTGGACTGTTGGAGCTCGTTAACATCTGGGTTTTGACCAGATTCATAGTTAACCAATCAACCATATTAAGTTAATAAAGACCGTTTTTGGAAAGAGTGTTTATTTTCTCTTTTTAAATTAAAATGCTCTGTGTAAAGTATGCAATAAAGACACAAAATAATAGAACTTTAACCCCTTAAGGACCAAATTTCTGGAATAAAAGGGAATCATGACATGTCATACATGTCATGTGTCCTTAAGGGGTTAATGCTGCATTTAGCAGAAGCTCTAAGACAGCTGAGTCTGTTTTCAAAAAGGAAATAAAGCCACGGTTGGATAGGAATGCAGAACTTCCACATTATCCGGGTAATGCATCAGATGCCAGACAAGGTGCAAGGAGAGGCAAGCTTTATGTCAAACTCCTCTAAAGGAGGGGGAGTGGCATTCTTTATACTGTGACCACTACAACGACCTGCAGTTGTTATGGTCTTTTGATTCCATTAATATATTTCACAATGCAACTCTTTTTTTTTTTTTTGGTGAATCCACTTGTTAGAGTATTATGAATGTACAAATATTGTGAGCCAATATCTATTGGGAATACTTAAATATTTATTTATTTACTGCATGAGGATGTTGAATGTCAGAAAATGCTCATCATAAGAAAGCATTGGATTCACATGTGCATCTCTCGTCCCCAATGCTTCTTTACGAGAAGCATTGGATTGGACAGGAAGCCTTGGAAATGACAAACGATGAATAACGTTCCAAGAGGAGGAGCGGGCATTAGCAACAAGTGAGTCTCGTTGCTGGAAAATAGGTATGTAAGAACTATTTTTTTTTTTAAATTTATAACATTCACAGGGACCCTCAAGTCCAGACTGGGATAGCGTAAGGAATACATGTTTGTAGTCCTAATGCTATAATGTTTCTTTAGTAAATAAGATTGTATGATTTTTTTTATTGAGAAACTCCTACAAAATAGTATTGTTTCTTTTTTTTAGATCATTTTTGGACATTTTCTGATTACAATTATTAATGGTGCTTGGAACGTTTCATTAATTGTTAAGCAAAATCCTGTTTTGAATTCAAGAATCAGTAAAGAGATTACTTAACTGATGTCAAACATAAATGTATAGCTTTTTCTTTCCATGATATTTAACATAAGCTGTAATATACTGGTTGGGTGGATATTTAACAGCAGACTTTCAAGGTTAATTAAGTATCATTAAATGTGTTTTCATGTATGAAATTATATGCATAAGAAAATAAGTATTTTCTATCCAAAAAAAAAAACCCCAAACAATAAAACAGGGGAATATATACTTGGTAAATAAAAAAAAAGCAGCAGCTTACCTGACTCAGGGTGACTATCAGAAATATACTTTATAAACATAATTTAATATATAGCTATAAAAACACACTAAATTATATGAAAATTAATAACCTTTATAAATAAAAAGTGCAACTTGTACCATTGTCAAATAAACATATGCATATATATCAGAAAATTACTTAAATTGAATCAAATAGCAATTAAAATGATAAAATTTGTCCAGAATGAGAAAACCCGATCACAATATCAAATCCTCCAAATGAAAGTGCAAACATAAATCCTTGTGTTGGAATGCCCCCAATTCATATTATTGTATCATTAGTTCCTTGTAGTATATTATATCCCTAGTTCTTGTAGTATACGTTATTACATCACTCGTTCCTGTAGTGTACATTTCACAAAGATTTGATCCACAATAGTGCGGATAATAAAAATAGAACGAAGTGTGAAAGGGCAGCAATAATCGTGAGTGCACTCAAACTCCATGTGTGAAGGTAGTTGGGATAGTGTAGGAAGAAACCCCTTATACTTAGAACAGCTTACCCAGAATAACTTGACGCAAGACATAAATGGTGACAAACAGGCCATAGCTTTATTTAAAACAATACCATTATTAACATGACACATTAACATGACATTCATTAACCACAACTCCCTTTACCAAATCCTTGCCAACCATTTAACATAACCTGGGTGCTTGCCTCCCCCCTCATTCATACACCACAATTGTCCTTCCAATTGGTCTTCCAATACCATCCATGCTAACCACTGGCTTTGGCTCAGTGGGCGCCTCCTTCATCATAACTAAATGCCGAGGCTAGGGGAGGGATCAGCCCTGAACCATTTCCACTGGACCGCTGGTCCAACCGTGACTGGCAAGGACCTTCATACACCTGCTGTGACATGAAAATACAATTGGCACAACACAGAACTCCATCACAGAACATAAAGGGAGGGTGGGAAGATGTTCCCGAGACGGATAAACAAGATGGCTGAGGGTAACTGAAAATGGCTCCATATGTATATGTGTATATATATATGGCCACACCCATTTATTTGAACTTATTACACTCTCCCCCACTCACACATGTCCCTGTTCCCAGCTAGCCCTTTGGTCTGCCTCCTCAGGGTCTCGACACAAAGAGGACTGCAGGGCCAATCCTCAACTCTGTTATTGTTGATGTGGCAAATTATCCTCTGGTTAGTGTAATAGTAAATATGATTACCAATAGGTAACAGAGGATGAATCCCTTGCAATAGTGCCATGCAACTGGTTTTGTGAAGTGCTATTAATGTGCTGCCTTAAAGGCAGACACCAGTTTCTGTGATCTAGTGTTGTAAAGTGCCAGAGAAGTACTGCCTGCCGCATCTCTGATATGCTACCTTCAATGTAGAGGTCTGCTTCTATGGATCGTCACCAATACTTCTCTAGATAAATAAAATGTTAGATATTAAAATATGTGCAGCTAATCTCAAGTTTCCACAAAACAAAGAGGGAAACTGTGGTAAATTGTAAATTGTCAGAAAACCTATAAGAATCCCCAGCATGCTACCAAGGGCAGTGTAGGAAAGGAAGGATAGATGTATTACAGGACCTAAGAGTGGCTAGTGTTTTTTAGTAGAAAATAGGAAGTATCAGGACTAATAACTAGATCATAACCCAAAAAAGCTAATATTCCTACAAGTGGAATCCAAACTTTAAACCAAAACACGAGCTGGGTCAGAGAAACTAGATGTCAGAAACCAAAATTCGAGCTGATGTGCTATGCTTGTCGAGGACAGTTCCCGGTGTCCCTAAAGTTGGCACAGGATGCTAAAATTCTTCACTGTCCCATGTAAATTGAGACTGTTATGAGATCTTCCAAGAGTTCGGTCTCCTGAGTTCTGTTATATGTATGTGCCTCAGAGCAGTGTTCCCAACCCAATCCTCAGTGACCACTAACAGTCCAGGATTTATGTATTTCCCTGTTTTATTTTAATGGAGATCCTGACAAAACCTGGACTGTTGGTGGTCCCTGAGGACTGGGTTGGTGAACACTGCCTTAGAGGGCCTAGAACATGCTACTGTCTCCCTGGCTCTCTAAATAAATGGCCCCTGGAGATCCTAGAATAAACCTGTTCTTCTTTCCCAAGTATGTTTTTATCTCTGCCTTTCATACTAATAGTGATGGGAGCCCGGTACTCTAAGAAAATAAATGAGTGGACCTATGTAGGGGTACAATTGACTAAATCCCTCCAAACAATTCCAACAGAAAACCACTATCCATTGCTACACAAGATAAAAACCTCACTGGTAAGATGGGCTGAATTAGAAGTTTCTTGGTTGGGTCGCATAAACTCTCTAAAAATGATGATCCTGCCTCTCATTCTTTACCTATTTTGTACGTTGCCAATATCACTGCCTACCAAACTTATTAATCAATTTCAATCTACCATGAATGCACATGTGTGGAAGCGAAAACAACCACCTTGAGTGGCATACCGTAATTTAGGGCTCCCTTATATTAAGGGAGGGCTGGGATTACCAGACATCAGGGCCTATTATAGGGCCACGGCTCTAGCTCAAGGAATACACATTTTGCGACTCTCACATATGGACCCCCGCCCGCTTTGGCTGTCCCTAGAGAATGCATGCATAAGTCAATACAACATTGCTAGCTCCCTATGGTCCAACATGATGTCCCCGGTCAAGTGTTCCCATATGCTAAACAATTCCAAATTTCTAGTACAAGCTTGGAGATCCTGGAGTTCAACCATTATTAAACCCGACACCCTATTCCATTCTGCACCAATTGAGGTGCTGATGAGCATCTCCCCAGACCTAACGATTAAATTGTGGGTCACAAAAGGTATTCAAAAGGTGAATGATCTATTAGAGGGGGATAAAATTTAAACCATTTCCAGTGCTCCAAAAACAATACTCGCTACCACCGAGAGACCTAGTTTTGTACATGGTCTCCAGGTTAGACACAACACATGATGTACTTCCCGAAGCGGTAGTGAATGTACCCTCAATGCTTTCAGCCAAACACTTGAAACCTCTCTCTCTATGTTACAATGCTCTTCTCCAGGGGCCTGCAAAAGACAAAATGCCCTATATGATCCAATGGGAGAAGGAGCTGGGGTATGAGATACCTCTGTCACATTGGCACGAAGCTATGTCAATTACTAAACGAACCTCAAGGAGTTTATCACTCTGGGAAGCCTTCTGTAAAATCACCATGAGATGGTACCTGGTGCCATACAAGTTATCGCTAATCTATAAGGAGGCATCGGAGCTATGCTGGAGATGCAAAACACAGATAGGCACTATGCTACACACATTTTGGGATTGTCCGGTCCTGGAAGAATACTGGGACCGGGTGGGGAAATTTATCTCTGAAACCACACTCTATAGAATACCAAAGAAGCCAACCAGCTACCTTCTGCATATCATCCCCGGGCTGATACACCACCCCAGCCACAAAGTATTGCTCATCATTCTCATGGTCGCAAAGATAAACTTGGTGTTCCACTGGAAGAGCACGACAATTCCCTCGTTAGATACTCTCATACAGAGGTTGAATACGATAAGTATTTACGAGAGAATGGTCAGCAAAACACAGGGTTGTGTAAGTAGGTATGTGAGAGATTGGGAATGCTCGACCACAAATATTGGAAAGGCACAGGACAGCAAAGCTAACAATGAGGAAACTGATAGGAATAAATAGCTTATAGGGCACCACTTTTGTGTGACTTGAATGTCCGGCCAGGCTCTAGGGTTCTAAGGCCAGGGTACGTGTCACAAGAACTGTTGCATAAGCAATATCAATGTGAACCTACCCCCCCTCCCCCTTTTCCTTTCTGTATTCCCCTCCCTCTATGTTATCTTTCTATGATATTCTTATGTTTTAATGAAGCTAATAAGGCTACAATTACCGGAGGATACCAGCATAATACGTTTAAGCAAAGCTTTGATGTCAATCTAGGAAATTGTTTTGTAAATTGTCGTATAGAAATTGTTTACTCTGTTATATGAAAATGTTACAGTTTTGATATTATATGCATTGATAACATTCTCTAATAAAAATTATATATGGAAAAAAAAAATGAGCCAGTATAAATAAATGCAATACTCACTATTTGAAATTGTAAATCTATTTTTTTCAATTTTCTTTCTTGACAGCACTCTAATGCAAGATGTATATCTATTATTTTTTTATATTCTTGGCCATTCATCCATTATTAGTGTGAGTGAGGTAGGTAGAGACATATTGTGAGGTGGATGGTTAGGGACCTGGAGACTCCTATCCACCCAGTGGGATTACCTTTTTTTTTGTATGTGGACCAGACAATTTGGCAATTCCTAAGCCATTTTTACAGGGAGTGCAGAATTATTAGGCAAGTTGTATTTTTGAGGATTAATTTTATTATTGAACAACAACCATGTTCTCAATGAACCCAAAAACGCATTAATATCAAAGCTGAATATTTTTGGAAGTAGTTTTTAGTTTGTTTTTAGTTTTAGCTATGTTAGGGGGATATCTGTGTGTGCAGGTGACTATTACTGTGCATAATTATTAGGCAACTTAACAAAAAACAAATATATACCCATTTCAATTATTTATTATTACCAGTGAAACCAATATAACATCTCAACATTCACAAATATACATTTCTGACATTCAAAACAAAAACAAATCAGTGACCAATATAGCCACCTTTCTTTGCAAGGACACTCAAAAGCCTGCCATCCATGGATTCTGTCAGTGTTTTGATCTGTTCACCATCAACATTGCGTGCAGCAGCAACCACAGCCTCCCAGACACTGTTCAGAGAGGTGTACTGTTTTCCCTCCTTGTAAATCTCACATTTGATGATGGACCACAGGTTCTCAATGGGGTTCAGATCAGGTGAACAAGGAGGCCATGTCATTAGATTTTCTTCTTTTATACCCTTTCTTGCCAGCCACGCTGTGGAGTACTTGGACGCGTGTGATGGAGCATTGTCCTGCATGAAAATCATGTTTTTCTTGAAGGATGCAGACTTCTTTCTGTACCACTGCTTGAAGAAGGTGTCTTCCAGGAACTGGCAGTAGGACTGGGAGTTGAGCTTGACTCCATCCTCAACCCGAAAAGGCCCCACAAGCTCATCTTTGATGATACCAGCCAAACCAGTACTCCACCTCCACCTTGCTGGCCTGAGTCGGACTGGAGCTCTCTGCCCTTTACCAATCCAGCCACGGGCCCATCCATCTGGCCCATCAAGACTCACTCTCATTTCATCAGTCCATACCTTAGAAAAATCAGTCTTGAGATATTTCTTGGCCCAGTCTTGACGTTTCAGCTTGTGTGTCTTGTTCAGTGGTCAGGCAAGGTTGTCAGTATTTAAATTATGTACCTACACTGATTCATTTTTTTCAACCGGGAAGGTGTGATTGAGGAGGCAGTTGCAGATTTTTTAGAGATATTTGAGCCCTAAAGACAAACCAGTTGCCAAGAAGGAGGCTATAATAACCACTATGCTTCACCAGGGACAACTGGAAATAAATGAATGTTCCAAGAATCCTTCTATTTTTCAGAGGTATGCTTAAAACTTGCTGAATCTGCCTCAGAGACTCAGGTTATGATGACTAACACCTTTTTTTGTTTGTTGTAACAAGAAATTCAATGCCTCTTTTAATTTACCTTTTTCATACCTTTGGTCTTTGAAAATATTGACCTTCAGTGGATAGAGACCTTTTGTTCTGTACTTTGCATTGACTGGTTATTTATGTTAGAGGTTATAAAAGGGTGACAATGTCGTTCTTTTCACAAATGATACTATAAATAAAATGCATCTTGCTGTAATAATATTAATGGGCCTCCATTATATATTTCTATAACCATCCAGGGTTAAAAGGGACATCTGGTTGCCCTAAATTAAGTGGAATATGTCATATAATCTGTGCTGATGTGTAAATGTGGACTATAAACACTGTAAAATACATTCTGATACCAGAATTTAATGCAAATATATGCATAATATTGGCACTGCCCGTTTTATGTAACCATATGCAAATTAAAACTTTCAATACATTTTTATATGATATAGTGATATCACAAAAGAAGCAGAGAAAACATGTTTTAAATCCTTTATTCTGTATGCACAATGTTTGAAATATGTGTGTGTATATATATATATATATATATATACCCACTGCAAATGATTTAGTAATTGTAAAAAGGAATGAAAATTAATGTATGAAAAACAAATTCAACAATGACCGTTCTGACCAATTTTTGTTATTTGTGCTTTAAACTCTAGAAATAAATAAAGCCTGTGGCGAATGTAATCTCACCATGGGCTCCTGGATGAGCCTGCTGGCTCAAAGACTATGGGCCCTGCAAAAACCCAGTTAAAAGACTTTGTTCGTACTATTTCCTTATACTGTTCGGGAACTGAACAGACACATGAATTATGGATCACCCGGGAGCTTGTTAAACCCTATTAACACCTTTTAATGGTTCTCACCTCAGTGTTCTAATTGTTCTTCTGGGTGGCCGCAATTCGTATGAATGACCACCAGGTGGCGGCCATCTTGTTTGCATGAACATAGGCAGCAGTGTTTGGCTGTCGAGTTCATGGAACTAAAATGGGACACTGAAACCCCCGAAAACCGCTGGACCTCCATCGTCTGCGTTCGGTTCTGTATATCCTGCATTCGGTTCTGTGGAATTGTTCGTCTGGATGAGGGGAACAAGCTATATTCGGTAGGTCTTTTGTTTTTATGCTACCGAAATTGACCACACACTTTTCTCATGAAACTATTTTGGGCTTAAGCCACATGTGAACTGATCTGGGTAATTTTTGGATATGTTGGTCACCCAGATCGGTAGGGTTTTATGTATTTTTATATATTCTGGGGTACTTTTGGGGTGTTTGGAAATTGTGTTTTTTGTACCTAGAGATAATTGAGTTAGTACAGTTCCTGACTCCATTATCTCTCAGGCACAGGGGAGGGATTACCCTGTGATTTTGTGTGAGAAACCCTTTGCATGGGCTTGTGCATAAAAGGCCGTGTGTGGCCCTGAATAAAACAGACTATCCCCAGCATTCAGTCTCGACTAATGTATGTGGGGGAAAGCTATACTTGCTATAATCACTTGCTATACAGCTGTACTCTCTTGGAGGAGAGGTCTTCCCACTGGGAGCTGGATCCAGGTGTTGGTCCCAGGTGGGAAGGGACGGCAAGACCCTAGCCAAGCTGCGGCAGCTAAGGGGTCTACAGTGCTTATGATGTCCGGTGCCGTGCTTATGGTTCTCAGCGACAGCTAGGAAGCGCGACTGGTGGAGGTACCCAGCCGGTGTGCAAAGTGGTCCACCACAAAGCCAATACAATTGCACTACCATGATAAACAGTGAATAGAAATGTGCAGAAAATATCACTTGTAAGAATGTGTTAAATGAACACAGTATTGTATATTTTGCATGTGCTAGTACAGTTCATAGGCTCTATAGGTCAAACAATCCCTTTATTTCTTAAATGGACACTTTAAACACCAAAACAACTTCAGGTCAATTAAGTTGTTTTGATGTATAAATCATGTCTATGGAGTCTCACTGCTCAATTCTCTGCCATTTAGGAGTTATATTTTGTTAAATGGATACTATAATGCCAGGAATACAAAGCTGTATTCCTGGCACTATCTTTTCCCTGCCACCCCCTCCCTGTATTCCTGACACTATCGCTCCCCCTGCCACCCCTCTCCAGTGAATAAAGGGTTAAAAACCCTTAATTTACTTACCTGATCCCAGCACTGATGTCCCTCGGAATTGAGTCAAAGCGCCACCCCCTCCTCCGTCCCGCAACGAGCGGGCTCTAATGCACACCTCCCCATAGGAAAGCATTGAATCAATTCCTATGAGGAAAAAGCTGACGCTGGAGGTCCTCATGCAGAACATGAGGACATCCAGAATCCGATGCTGGACCAAAGTTCCATTTCAAATCAGGAAGCCCTCTAGTGGCTGTGTTGTAGACAGCCACTGGAGGCTGACTTAGTGCTGCAATGTAAACATTGCAGTTTCTCTTCAACTGCAATGTTTAACATTGCAGCGCTAAGGGCAATAGGGATACTGTTCCCAGACCTCTTTAATAAGCTGAAGTGGTTTGGGTGCCTACAGTGTCCCTTTAACTCAGCACTCTAGCCACACCTGTCCTAGCTGTGACTCACAATTATTGTTGTATAATGTCTGTATACTACTAGCACAGAGCACATACATGAACAGAACTTTAAGTAGAGAGGAGAAAATATGATTGTGTGTGAATACTCATACAAATAATTGACTTGTGGAGGTGCAACACAGTGTAGACAGCCTCTTAATACCAGATAACTCCACAATCATTAATAGTAGCAAACAAACAATGGCATATAGAATCCTACATGCACCACAACACCAATGCTAATAAATAGTAATAGTTACCACTTACAATTGAGGATTTTGAAATACAATGGCACATTTAAATTAAATGTGCATCAAAAGCTATTTCCAGGAAGGGCACAATGCCACCACCTTGGAACTTTTATAAATTAACCTTGTTATACTCACCTGGATTTCAGTCACAAAGATTGTGGAGCCTCTTTCTTCTTGGTTGTTTAGCTCAGTGGTGCTAAACTTAAGTGGCAGGCACCTCCCCAAAGCACCTGTCTTGCAAACACTTCTCATTGAGCTGCATTGGAAAGTCTGGGATTGAACAGACACTGAAAGTCTGGGCTGGGTTAAGAGGGAAAGAGTTTTATATATACCCCAATGAAAAAAAGAAAATGCGTAATTCCCAGATTTTACTATTAGCATGACATAAAGTCATGATATTACTGACACAGAAGTGAGTATTAGGCTATTCTCTTTCTTTATTTCCCTGGGCAACAAACATGAATGCAATTAGGATTAGAAGGATTAGAAACACAACAATGATTCTTAAAGGACCACTATAGTGCCAGGAAAACATACTCGTTTTCCTGGCACTATAGTGCCCTGAGGGTGCCCCCGCCCTCAGGGACCCCCTCCCGCCGGACTCTGGGGAGAGGAAGGGGCTAAACACTCACCTTTCTCCAGCGCCGGGCGGGGAGCTCTCCGCCTCCTCTCCTCCTCTTCGGCTGAATGCGCATGCGTGGAAGGAACTGCGCACGCATTCAGCCAGTCTCATAGGAAAGCATTCATAATGCTTTCCTATGGACGCTTGCGTCTTCTCACTGTGACTTTCACAGTGAGAAGCACGCAAACACCTCTAGCGGCTGTTAATGAGACAGCCACTAGAGGCTGGATTAACCTATTTATAAACATAGCAGTTTTTTCTGAAACTGCTATGTTTATTAAAAAAAAGGGTTAACCCTAGCTGGACCAGGCACCCAGACCACTTCATTAAGCTGAAGTGGTCTGGGTGCCTATAGTGGTCCGTTAAACAAGTTGGGACCATAAAAGGAGTGACCCAATCCCCTCAATCCCTATTTCTTGCATGCCCAAAGTCCATGCGGAGCCATCAGAACAGGATTAACAAATAGGATGCAACAATGAACAGATTTAACAAAGGTAAACTAATCCAGGTGAAAGATGCATCAAGCTAAAATGAAAAGAGAAAAATATATGGTAATATGATAATATGGTAATGTTCAAGAGCATAATAAGAAAACCCAGTCATGTAAAACACACTATGCCATATCAATATAAGCCCATGTCTTGACAAAACAATCAGCTGAATGGTTTGCCACAGAAGAGAGAAACTTGAACTTACCCAACATAGGATGCAATCTCTATAGTAAACAAACAAATAGTCACTAGGATGGGAGAGAATAATTCTAGCCTCTGTGTCATTCTTAAAAATGATGACTGAGCAAAAAAATGCCCACCGCGAATACAAATGCACATGTGGCGGACCACCGAGAATTGCGGAAAGCCGCATTTTTATAAAAAAAAGGGTTAACCCTAGCTGGACCAGGCACCCAGACCACTTCATTAAGCTGAAGTGGTCTGGGTGCCTATAGTGGTCCGTTAAACAAGTTGGGACCATAAAAGGAGTGACCCAATCCCCTCAATCCCTATTTCTTGCATGCCCAAAGTCCATGCGGAGCCATCAGAACAGGATTAACAAATAGGATGCAACAATGAACAGATTTAACAAAGGTAAACTAATCCAGGTGAAAGATGCATCAAGCTAAAATGAAAAGAGAAAAATATATGGTAATATGATAATATGGTAATGTTCAAGAGCATAATAAGAAAACCCAGTCATGTAAAACACACTATGCCATATCAATATAAGCCCATGTCTTGACAAAACAATCAGCTGAATGGTTTGCCACAGAAGAGAGAAACTTGAACTTACCCAACATAGGATGCAATCTCTATAGTAAACAAACAAATAGTCACTAGGATGGGAGAGAATAATTCTAGCCTCTGTGTCATTCTTAAAAATTATGACTTTACGTCATGCTAGTTGTAAAACCTAGGGATTTTATTAAACACACAGAGGCTCCTATTATGCTAGTTTAAAGCTGAGCAAAAAAATGCCCACCGCGAATACAAATGCACATGTGGCGGACCACCGAGAATTGCGGAAAGCCGCAGCTGCTGGCAAGGAAGGTTGAAAAACAGACGGTTCCCAAAATAAGAAGGGAAGGAGCAGAAAAATAAGGAAACAGAACACAAAGTACAGAAAACAGGAAAATAACTAGGCAAAAAAACCTTAAACCCAAGTTATACTTGAAATTAGAAGTAGGAGAAATACTTAGCTGGTCTGAGGGAGCAGCAAAGTATGACTGGGACTTAGTAACTCCTTTTGTGGTCCATACTTGTTTAGGATTGATTTTGTTTCTAAGCATTTTTTTCTTAACGCTTTCATGTTTTTTTCATTCATGTTTGCTTTGCTGCTGAGGGAACTAAAGAAAAAGAATAGCATAATACTCACCTCCGTGTCTTTAATAAAATTAAATGCATGTATGTTTTAATTTGGGATATATTTACTAAACAGTGATTTTTTTTTTAAATGTTTATTATTTATATCTATTAGTGCATTGAAGTGCCCCTTTAAACGATTTCATGTAACACGGACATGAGCTATGCCATTCACATGACTTATGTATGAAATTAATTTGCTGAGTTTTTTACATCGCCCATAACTGTTTGCTATTGTTTTTAAATATTTTTCATAGAAATTGCTGAAGTACAAACATTTTAGCCCCTATCCAATTTAACTGTCATTTGTCATTAGTGGGTTAGATCATATGAAATATTAACCTTTTGGTATTTAAAAAAGAACTCTCTCTTTCATATACAAAGGTATTCACTACAGAAAGAATTCAAAGTGCCTTTCAAATTTAAGGCCAAAGTAGCCATAACTGACTTAGAAAATGTTTCCAGTTTAGCTCCTTTTACCTTGAATTTTAAATTCACTTTTAATCTCAATTTAGTGAATAACCTGGTTAAATGAACATTTATTTGAAACAAGGGATCATAGCTAGTAAAAATATTCCTTGTGTACATTTGTGTTCAGAGTTTCCATAAAATTAAATTGTGCAATTTTATGGAGTATAAAACGATAGCTTTTATTGTATCTTTTGATCTTTCAATACTAACTATAGATCCAAAATATAATGTAGAAAGTGAACTATATATTTTTATATATATAATAAATTTCACATAAGCATTAATAAAAATCCTCAGATACCCAGTCCGTGAGTGTTTGCAGGGCCTTTCCTGGTATATGGCATATTTATATCCTGACTGTTAACTTGTAAAGTGCTGTTGATTGGTTCTATATAGATGGCCATGATAATTAATGGAATATTTTAAAAATCATATATTACATGCAGGTTTATTGCCCAAGTACAATTAAAACAATTGCCTGGATTTATCCTGCAAATGTGTTACAAGGAGAATGTTCTAAATTATGCACTAAGCTCCCCATATCTCTTGCTCTGCCCTAGATATACAGCAGTCATTTAGAAGTAATCAGTGCAGACTGCAGTGTGGTTTGGAAGAGGGTTGGAGTCTCTGTCCTTATTTAGGAGGGACAGTACTTATTTTGGATCTAAATCCCTCTGTCCCTCTTTTCTGTCCTAATTTTTTTAGGAGCTCAATATTGTTGGTGTGTCTGAGTGTGTAACAGAGCTCCACAGCAATTATATTCACAGTAATGTGTATTTAAACTACAATAAATGTGTTTAGAAATCAGACTGTATAGATAAGATATTTCTACTCCTCATTTGCTATGTTTTGCCTTGGCTGTACCCAGACTTAATTGGATTGTGATATAATTTCCTAAATCCTTAAGATAAATTGTAAACAAAATGGAGCATTACATACTAAAAGGTTAAGACAAATTATAGGTAATTTTCACTATTTTTATTTAATATGGTGTTTTCCCAGAGAAGTAGCAGTACCCTTTAAAACCAACATTGTATTTGAATGTTGTTGCTAAGGAAAGGTTAATTTTACGTATTTGCTGGAAAATAGGTTACCAGTCATAAACAAACACACCTCACTTGTAGCTTTCTTATCGCATTAAGACAGGCGTATTTGTAATGCTTTTAAAGGGACCCTGGAAACGGCTCACATAGCCTAGTGAAATAGTCTATAAACTGTGCTAACCAACTATGCTGACTACGCAGGACAACGCTTGATTTACTGTGTGTTACACAGCTAATCGCAGACACTATAAATTACTCTGCTTTTTGTATGTGAAGGATGTAAGCAAGCATTTGATGTCATCACACCAGTAAAAAATCTAGACAATCCTGCTAAATAATTTTTGTGAAGTGAAGTGCTATTTTGACTGTTTCCATGCAGTTGTTATGGAACAGGGTAAACCACTATATATTTTCGCTTGAACAGAAAGAAACCTCAGTCTTTTACAGTGATTACATAGCCCTAGAAATGCAGCTTTCATTTTAAGAAATAAAGGAGAACTGTCATTTTTCTAAGAGTGACAATTACCATTTTCCTTAACACAATAAATACTGTTAGCCTTTTACGTTTACTGGGATAAGTTGTGCGACAGAGGAAAGTATAAAATACACATTACTACTTTTTTATAATTGGCATTTATGTAGTGCCAATATATTCTCCAGAGAAAGCTACCTAGACAGGTCATCGAGGTTTAGGCACCACCATCTTGCCATGATTGAGATTGGGACGATCAATCTTGCTAAAGACCACAGCATAAGGGTGAAACATTGCTGCCTGTAATATGCACAGATTTTTAGTACACCTGACTTACAACACCCCGAGTGTGAATTATAATAAATGCTTATCAATTTGCTTATACTCATCATAAACTTATACCAAGTATTCACATTGATGCTTTCAGCTAAAATGTAAAATCTCTAATGAGACAGAGAGAGGTATTTTTCTAAGCCCCTACATATTTATTAACCCTTCATAGGGAACATGTTGGGTGGTCGGCAGCACTATAACATAGACGTATAATACAAAAGCAAATACAAACATTCAAAATTAAGCCCTGCACTCAAACTCGAACATCTCTGGTGCAGTAGCAGCAATGACTATAGTACACATCAGCCATTTGTTGTATGTTATAGTTGTAAAAAAGACTGCTGCTATAGATTGTCTCAATAAACAAGAAATTCACGTGGTAACTAGAATATTATGGATGAAAAAGAGCCTTAGTGGAAATAGATGAATAATATGCCTTGCATAACCAAGGGTTTTCTTTAACCCCTTCCTGACCAAAGACGGAAATTTACCGTCAATCTTGTCCTTGTGTTAAGGACCCTTGACGGAAAATTTCCGTCATTTACTAAAGTTAACCCCAGATCACGGCGATCGCGGGGTTTACGCTCACCTGGTCTGCCGCAGTATTCGAGGCAGACCGGGAGCACCTGATCGCACTGTCCCTGCAGCTGTGATCACTCTGACAGGCTGTCAGAGCGAGCACATGTGCTGCAGGGACTCATGATCCACCTCCCTGCTCTTCTGCATCCAGTGTGAAGTGCAGGGAGATGGATCAGTGCTGATCCTTTTCACGCTGTGTAAAAAAAAAAATGTAAGTTAAATCCCACCCCCCTTTTCCCCTGCTTTAATAAAATGAACCCCTTCCCTGCCAATTGATCACTGACTACAGTGATCAATTGGCAGGGACTACATGTTACGGTCATCTGATTATTATTTTTAACCCCTGAGAGTGTTTTTTTTTTGTTTTTTTTAATCCTCAGGGGTTACATTTATTTTATTATTTAATTTAAATATTTTAAAATTATATATTTAGCTAACTGGAGTGGGTGGAAGTTAGTGGGGAATTGGGGAATTTGGTGTTAGGCTAGCTAGGGGTTAATGTTAAAGTTTTAAAAAGTTTTTTTTTAAAGTTTTAATTTTTTTTAATAACATTTAAAAAACAGTAAAAAAAAAAAAATCCATCCCCCCTTTACTCAGTCCAAATAAAAATTAACACCTACAGTGATCAAAATACAGATCACTGTATTATACTAAAAAAATTTAACACCTGAGGATTAACTTTTATTTATTTTTTTAACCCTCAGGGGTTCAATTTATTTTATTAATTATTTGTAAATTTTAAAATTATGTATTTTGCTAGCTGGGGTGGGTGGGAGTTATGGGGAAGTGGGGAATTTACTCTTAGTGCTGCTTACTGATAGTTTGGGGTTAACGGTAAAAAAAAAGTTTGTAAAAAAAAAGTTGAAAGTTTAAAAAATATAATAAGTAAACAAAGTTTAAAAACGAGTTTTAAAAAGTAAAGAAAAGTGTACATGCCAAAATAGAGAAATTTTACTCCAATATTTAGCAGAGATTGGCGATGAAATAGTTGTGTAAAAAGTGTCAAACTAACCTTAGGTAAATAGCCTGCGATGTCTACTTTATATAAATATATACTTTTGTGTGGCAAATGTGTGATGGCTAATAAACCTTCAAGACAAACATACCAACTTCTAAAATTGTTTCACATTAAAATTTTATTTTAGTCCTTTTATTCTGTGATTTACCTGTAACTTTCAAAATAAGCTGGAATCCTATACATATTATGTACTCTATAAATCAAGACACATAAATGAATTTATTTTGAATTACTTTTTCTAAGCTGGACATATTTTGCACACTCTATTATTGTCAAAACTGTGAATAAAATTGATTTTTAGTTTTTTGTTCCCATTTTTTGGCATTCTTTTTATAATTAATAAGAATTCATCTATGTATGTGTGACATAAAATTAAAGCCCTGTTTGCCCTCTGAAAAATGGTATATAATATGTGTTGGTGCAATAAATGACAGCGATGCAAATTGCGTTGGAACGCAAACCGCAAAAAATGCAAAAAGGGCTTGTATCCTTAAAGGACCACTATAGTGCCAGGAAAACAAACTTTAGGTACCCCCCACCCTCATGGCCCCCCTCCCACCAGGCTGAAGGGGTTAAACACCTACTTTTCCTCAGCGCCGGGCTCCCTTGGCGCTGGGGAACTCTCCTCCCTCTCCCAGCGTCAGCTTTGAATGGACGTCAGCATCTTCTCACTGTGATTTTCACAGTGAGAAATGCAGAAGCGCCTCTAGCGGCTGTCAGTGAGACAGCCACTAGAGGCTGGATTAACCCTATTGTAAACATAGCAGTTTCTCTGAAACTGCTATGTTTACAGCTGCAGGGTTAACACTAGATGGACCTGGCACCCAGACCACTTCATTGAGCTGAAGTGGTCTGGGTGCCTAGAGTGGTTCTTTAAGGGTAAGACAAGCTTTTGAAGCTGTGTCCTATTGCAAACTATATTTTTATGGATAAACTGACGGCCCTGATTTGAGATTTAATAAAAGTTTTCTATAATGATTATACTACTTGTTTAGAGTATGCAGACACTCAGGCAATTAAGAAGTAGTGGTGATCTTATCAATATCTAACAGAGAAGCCCCACTTCTTTATGTGGTTCCTAATTCTACCTTTTCTTTTTTTATTTCCTCTTCCTCGTTTCTGATAACGTCTCTTATACCTCTTTTAATCACTTAGCTGAAATATTTCACTATTGAGTTTCAGAAAGAGACATCTCTCTTCTGGATCAAAGATCTCACACATTTGTATTTTGTGGATGCCTTTCATAAATAAACAATTTAAATGATATTTCACTTATTCGTAATTGTGTAATTCAGTGTGTGCATAATGTAGTGTCGTTTCAGGGCACACTAAAACAATAACGGATGGCTTTGCAAGTGCACAAACCTATATTCATTATATCGATGATATTCAATGGCTGCATCACTTGAATAAGAACAGTGTAAACTCGTTAAGTCTTCTGCTTAATACAGTGTTAAATTCCAATATTTAAGCACCTGAAACTTACCAGCAGCGAGCTCATAAAAGTAGTGCAATAAATAGACATGTAGCATTTGTGCAACACATAGAGAACAGAGTAATTAAATTGCAAATTAAATGTACTCTCTAGTGCAGTGTTAAAAGATTAGTACTGCAGGGTAAACTCTAATTTAAAAGAAAGAGCAGATTTCTTTAAGTGTTGTGGACACAATCAAATGTAACACATTGAGTTGTGTATTGGATTGTTTGGCATGCAGTGCCATCTACTGATTAGATATTTTTACAATTAATAAATATATCTCTGCACCTATAATAGGATATGTAAGACTATGCTACACACTACTTATAATACATAAAAGGTATTTGAGATTTAGTATTTACCTTTTAATGGGTTTTGCAACACAGCTGACAGCTTTATGCTGCTTAACAGGCCTACTATGTCATGATAACAAATGGAAAAAAAGAAACACATTTAAAGGGACACTATAGGCACCCAGATCACTTTGTCTCATAGTAACCCTGTAATCTAAAGCACTGCAGTTTCAGAGAAACTGCTATGTTTACACTGCAGGGTTAAGATTGCCTATTATTATTATTTTATTACTTATATTGCGCCAGCAAACTCCGTAGCACTGTACCATGGGTGGACAAGCAGACATGTAATTGTAACCAGACAAATGGATGTACAGGAACAGAGGGGTTGAGGGCCCTGCTCAATAAACATACATGCTAGAGGGAGTGGGGCATAGTGACACAAAGGGTATAAGTAGGGGTAATGAAATAGGTTTAGAAAAGTATTCACTGAGAACTTAGGTTAGTTTTGAAAGTTGCAGGAGAGGAGTCATGTGGGGGGGGCGGGGGGGGTTGAAAACCTGCTAATAGATTAAATTATATGCTTTCCTGAAGAAGTGTGTTTTCAAAGATTTTTTTGAAGGAGTGGAGACTGGGCGAAAGTCTAACGGAGAAGAGTTCCACAGTAAAGGTGCAGCCCAGAGGATAGACGTAGGTCTTCGGCAGAGCGCAGGGGCCTCGACGGGACATACTTGTGTATTAGGGAGGATAGGTAGGTTGGAGCAGCATTATGTAGGGACTTGTAAGCAAGCACTAGAATCTTAAATTGAGCCCTATATCTAACTAGAAGCCAATGAAGGGACTGACAGAGGGATGAGGCGTGGGAGGTGCGGGCGGACAGGAAAATGAGCCTCACTGTCGCATTCATTATAGATTGCAGTGGTGCAATCTGGGAACACGTAAGACCACTGGAAAGGGGATTGCAGTAGTCAAGGTGAGAAAGAACAACAGCATGGACCGGCACCTTAGCTGTGTCTGGTGTTAAATAGGGGCGGATTCGAGCTATGTTTTTGAGATGGAAGCAGCAGAATTTCTCGATTGACTGCACATGAGGGGTGAAGGAGAGGCCAGAAGTCAAATAGAACACCCAGGTAGTGAGCCTGCGAGGTATAGGTGATGGTGGCGCTGTTGACTTAGAGGGAGACAGACACGGGAGTAGCAACACTTGAAGGAGGAAAGACCAGAAGTTCTGTTTTGGACAGGCTGAGTTTACTGAAGTGAGCAGCCATCCAACTGGAAATCGCGGAGAGGCAGTCAGAGACACGAGTCAAGATGAGCGGAGAGAGATCAGGAGAGGACAGATAGATTTGCGTGACATCTGGATATACATTATAATGGAAACCAAAGGAGCTGATGAGTTTACCAAGGATGGCAGTGGAGACTGAGAACAATAGGGGACCAAGGACAGAACCTTGGGGAATGCCAACAGAAAGGGGTTGGGGAGAAGAGGTAGAGCCAGAGAAAGAAACACTGAAAAAGGGACTGGGAGAGGTAGGAGGAGCACCAGGACAGAATAGTATCTTGTAGACCGAGATTACTGAGAATGAGAAGAAGCTGTTGATAATCAACAGTGTCAAAGGCACTAGAAAGTTTAAGGAGAATTAGGATAGAGTAATGGCAGCGAGATTTAGCAGCGATTAAATTGTTGGATACTTTGGTCAGAGCTGTTTCAACAGAATCCAGGCTGAAGCGGGTCAAGCAGACAGTTGGATTTGAGGAAGTCTGTCATTCTGGCATACACAACTCTCTCAAGGATCTTGGTGGCAAATGTCAGTAGCGATATAGGGCCTATAGTGGCCGTCTGCCTGATGGTATCCAGAGTCTGCAAATCCAAGACATCCAGCATCTTCAAGTCCAACTATGGAAAAGTAATACATCAATGCTTTCCTCTGGAGATATCTTAATGCACATTCTGCGCTTGCCGCACATGTGCCCTAGGTTCCCCCTCGGCCCTGATGTCAGAGGAGACAGAGCCAGCATCGAGGGACCAGCAGCGCTGGAATAAGGTGAGTGTAAGGGAAGGGAGGGCGGTGGAACACTTTAGTGTTAGGAATACAGCTTTGCATTCCTAACACTAAAGTGTTCCTTTAACATCTAAATGGCATTTGTGTAGGATGACTGAAATCTTCTATGTTAGAGCTGCTTAACCCCTTAAAACCGGAGGACGTACAATTACGCCCTCTAATAGGCGGCTCTAAACGCCGCCGGGCGTAATTGTACGCCCTCCGGTTTTTGTTAACTTACCCGGTCGCTGGCGGTCCCACGCCGGCGATCGCGGTTGGGGGGACTCCCAGGGAGCCCCCCGCGGCACGTCCGTCCTCGTCGAAGCCCCCCGGCCATGTGAGAGTGGGGTCCTAGCGAGGACACCACAATCACATGGCCGGGGATAGCTGGCTTCTGTATTGCCAGCAGGGGGGCTGCCTGTAATGACAGGTGGTCCCCCTGCTGGCTGAAAATAAAATTAAAAAAAAGTTAATCAGTGTAAAAAATAAATAATATATACTTAGATCATATGTATATATTATATACATATGATCTAAGTATATATATACACATATACATACACACACATACACCGTCTAGGTGTATTTTACTATTAATATATATATAATTATATATATGTATTAATATCAAATTACACGTAGACTGATACTGATTAAATATATATATAATTATTGTTATATATATATTTATATATAATATAAAAAAAATAAAAATGTAAATACGTTAAAAAATAAAATTAAAAAAATAATTAAAAATAAATAATTAAAAATATATAGATGTGTGTTATTTCGTTCTAACTGTTTTGTGAAATTAATATATATATATATATATATATCAAAATACACGTAGAATGAAATAATATATCTATATACATAAATATATACGTATATATCACTATATATATATACCTATATATAAATAAAAATATTTTAAAAAAATTATATAGATATATACATATATATACACATACGTATATATATACATATATTAATTCTACATATATATTTATGTAATATTTTTACATAATTAGATATCTTAATTAATTACAATTAGCAGGACCTGCCTGACAACCCATGCCGAAAGTAAAGGGAATTTAATTTGCTAGCACTATATTTAACCCTATAACTTTCCGAGACACCATAAAACCTGTACATGGGGGGTACTGTTCTACTTGGGAGACTTCGCTGAACACAAGTATTAGTGGTTCAAAACAGTAAAATGTATTATAATGATGATATCACCAGTAAAAGTGACGTTTTTTGCATTTTTCACGCACAAACAGCATTACACGGACAATATTATTGCTGTGATACTTTTTACTGTTTTGAAACACAAATATTTTTGTTCAGCGAAGTCTCCCGAGTACAACAGTACCCCTCATGTACAGGTTTTATGGTGTTTTCAAAAGTTACAGCGTCAAATATAAGGCTTGCATTTCAGTTTTTTCACATTAAAATTAGCCAGATTGGTTATGTTGCCTTCGAGACCCTATGGTAGCCCAAGAATGAAAATTACCCCTATGATGGCATACCATTTGCAATAGTAGACAACCCAAGGTATTGCAAACAGGGTATGTCCAGTCTTTTTAAGTAGCCACTTAGTCACAAACACTGGCCAAAATTGGCATTTTTTGCATTTTTCACACACAAACAAATACTAACGCTAACTTTGGCCAGTGTTTGTGACCAAATGGCTACTAAAAAAGACTGGACATACCCCATTTGCAATACCTTGGGTTGTCTACTATTGCAAATGGTATGCCATTATGGGTGTAAATTTAATTCCCAGGCTACTATACAGTCTCAAAGGCAACATAACCAATCTGGCAAATTTCAATTTCAAATGTAGCGTGCTATATTTGACCCTGTAACTTCCCAAAACGCCATAAAACCTGTACATAGGGGGTACTGTCTTACACGTGAGACTTTACTGAATATAAATATGTGTATTTTATTGCAGTAAAAGCAAACAGTATTATGACATTGACCGTTAAAATGTCATGTAGAACTAAAAAAACTTTGGCCAGTGTTTGTGACCAAATGGCTACTAAAAAAGACTGGACATACCCCATTTGCAATACCTTGGGTTGTCTACTATTGCAAATGGTATGCCATTATAGGTGTAAATTTCATTCCTGGGCTACTATACAGTCTCAAAGGCAACGTAACCAATCTGGCAAATTTCAATTTCAAATGTAGCGTGCTATATTTGACCCTGTAACTTCCCAAAACGCCATAAAACCTGTACATAGGGGGTACTGTCTTACACGTGAGACTTTACTGAATATAAATATGTGTATTTTATTGCAGTAAAAGCAAACAGTATTATGACATTGACAGTTAAAATGTCAGGTAGAACAAAAAAATCCAAAAAAAAACGTATTTTCTCCCATTTTTTTCATATTAAATTATGTTTCATAGCTAAATATTTGATATTAAATGAAAGCCCTGTTTCCCCTGAATAAAATGATATATATAATAAGGGTGGGTGCATTTACTATGAAAGAGGTGTATTACGGTTGGACAGACATGTAGCGCAAATGCCAGGTTTTGTTTACATTTTGTTTTGTTCACAATGTGTACATTTGGCTCCGTCCTTAAGGGGTTAAACTGTGATACAGATTATTATTATTATTATTATTATTATTTTATTATTTATATAGCGCCAACAAATTCCGTAGCGCTGTACAATGGGTGGACTAACAGACACATAATTGAGATCAGACCACTGATGTACAGGAACAGAGGGGTTGAGGGCCCTGCTCGATGAGCTTACATGCTAGAGGGAGTGGGGTATAGTGACACAAAGGGTTAAAGTAGGGGAATTAAATAATTTGTTAGAGAAGGGTTTATTGAGTGCTTGGTAGGTCATTTTTGACAGGTGAAGGAACGGAGTCATGGGGTGGGGGATGAGAAACCTGCTGACAGTTTAATTGATACGCTTTAATAAAGAAGTGAGTTTTCAAAGATTTTTTGAGGGAATGGAGGCTGTGTGAAAGTCTGATTGAGGAGGGAAGGGTGTTCCACAGAATAGGTGCAGCCCTGGAGAAGTCTTGAAGGCGAGCATCAGAGGTGGGGATCCGGGCAGAGGATAGGAGTAGGTCTTGGGCTGAGCGCAGGGGTCTCGTCGGGACATACTTGTGTATGAGGGAGGATAGGTATGTTTGAGCAGCATTATGTAGGGATTTGTAAGCAAGCGCCAGAATTTTGAATTGGGCCCTATATCTAACTGGAAGCCAATGCAGGGACTGACAGAGCGTGGAGGCGTGGGAGGTGCGACCGGACAGGAAAATAAGCCTCGCAGCCGCATTCATTATAGATTGCAGCGGTGCAAACTGGGAACATGTAAGACCGGTGAGAAGGGGATTGCAATAGTCAAGGCGAGAGAGAACAACAGCATGAACCAGTACCTTAGCCGCGTCCGGCGTTAGATATGGGCGGATGCGCGCTATGTTCTTGAGTTGGAAGCGACAGGATTTGGCTATTGATTGAACATGGGGAGTAAAAGAGAGATCAGAATCAAAAAGAACTCCTAGGCAGCGAGCCTGGGAGGTAGAGGTGATAGTAGCGCCGTTGACTTGGATGGAGACAGACACAGGAGTAGCAGCACTTGAGGGAGGGAAAACTAGAAGTTCTGTTTTGGACAGGTTGAGTTTAAGGAAGTGAGCAGCCATCCAGTTGGAAATAGCAGAGAGGCAGTCAGAAACACGAGTCAAGGTGGGTGGAGAGAGATCAGGGGAGGACAGGTAGATTTGCGTGTCATCTGCATATAAATGGTATTGGACGCCAAAAGAGCTGATGAGTTTACCAAGGGAGGCAGTATAGATAGAGAACAGTAGGGGGCCGAGGACAGAACCTTGGGGGACGCCGACAGGGAGGGGTTGGGGAGAAGAGGCAGAGCCAGAGAAAGAAACACTGAAGGAGCGCTGGGAGAGGTAGGAGGAGCACCAGGAGAGAGCAGAATCCCGTAGACCAAAGTTACAGAGAATGTGAAGAAGCTGTTGATGATCAACAGTGTCAAAGGCGGCAGAAAGATCAAGGAGGATTAGGATAGAGTATTGGCCGCGAGATTTAGCAGCAATTAAATCGTTGGATACTTTGGTCACAGCAGTTTCGACAGAGTGACCAGCGCGGAATCCAGACTGAAGGGGGTCAAGCAGAGAGTTGAATTCAAGAAAGTCTGTCAATCTGGCGTAGACAACTCTCTCGAGGATCTTGGAGGCAAATGGCAGTAGCGAGATAGGGCGGTAGTTGGATGGGGAGTTGGGATCGAGGTTGGGCTTTTTCAGAATTGGGGTTACGGTTGCATGTTTGAAGGCAGAGGGAAATGTGCCAGAGGAAAGGGAGAGATTGAAAATGTTAGCGAGAGGAAGAGCAAGAGAGGGAGACAAAGTGCGGATGAGATGCGAGGGAATAGGATCGAGGGAGCAGGTGGTGGGGCGGGAGGACAGGAGCAGAGCAGAAACCTCTTGTGCTGTAGCAGGTGCAAATGAGCTTAGGATGACAGGGGGAGTGGGGTTGGGTGATGTATTGATACTGGTTGGAGAAAGATTAGAGCAGATATAACTAAATGTATGTATTTCAGAAATCAACTACAGGATATACTTACCAAGTAACTATTGATTATTGATAACATACAGATAGATGGACTGTGGTAACATTTTAAACACTTTCTAAAGCTTTCCACAAATAGAAAACATTTGAGACCAACTGCTTTAAGTATATTTTTATTAAACACTGTTTTTAGTAACATTAACATTAGCCAGCAATAATTCTTGTTGGCTAATTATGCCCCAATGACGCAGGTTGATTTGAAATTACACCTCCGGCAGCAGAGAATTTACACTTTGTATGTGTAGCGTTTCATAAAGAAACACTGTACATACAGACTCCAGGCACCATAACTACTTAGAATAACTGAAGTGGTCATGGTGCTTGGCAACCTTAGTCCACATCTGGAGTGCTGAAGTGTGCCTAGCCCTGTTTTAGTCTATGAAGACATCTCTTACTAGTAACACATGCAGAGAAGTTTACTTGAAGCTAGTGTTTTTGCTTTAATCGCATTGTTTTCCTATTATAGTTTACCTATGGAATTTGTGAATAAGCAAACTTGGAAAGCCAAAAACACAGGGAATTTCCATTTTCCACCTATGTCTCCTGTAGTAATAGTGCAGCAATAATGGATCGGCAACGTTTCGACCTGTACCCAGGTCTTTATCAAGCTTGGTCGAAATGTTGCGGATCCATTAAAGCTGCTTTAAACGTATCACAGTGAGTGCCTGAGATTTTTCTTTGATGTATATTCTATGGGGTATGCTGACCCATAATCAGCACCCTGTGATTTTTGTGATTGAGTGCAACCTTCTTCTTTATTTTTGATTCCTGTAGTAATAGTGTCTTCATCTGCACATCTGCACATGTAATTTAGCTTTATTTAAAAAAAAAATAATAATAATAAAAAAAACACTAGCAAGAACCTGCAGCATTTGGCTTGGTATAAACTATATTTTTCTGCATTTATCCTAGTGTCAGTATTTTGAATCATTACCTCCTCTGCTCCCATTGTTTCTCTGTGACCTTCTTATTCTGCAAGCAGTGCTGATTCTATGCCACTTTTTCAATAGGTCATGATCTTTTATTGTTTTATTAATTTGTTAATAAAAGTGTCATTATTATTATTATTATTATTATTATTATAATCCTTCATTCTTTCTCAAGAAAACACCAACCTCTCCACTTCTGCAACTAATTACTCTAATGAAACAACAAAATAAATTGGATTATGGCTAATGTGTATTTTTATATGTGCTGATTTTTTTGTGATCTATATTGTCAGCTGAGGAAGCCTCACTGTGGAGAGGTGAAACACGTTTTGGCTTATTGCTTCGTATTCTTTTACATATTTTCATTATCTGAATACATTATTTGGAGTTTATTACCTGTGCCACATACTTGTATCCAGGAGGCTCTTTAACATTGTTTCAGTCACCTACAACCTCTAGGCGCTTTCCTGCTGAGCCTCTATTTTGTTAGAAAATAAAACTTAGAACCAGGAAGAGAATGTAAAAGGGTTACTTCAAGCACCATCACTTCGGTGATTTAAAGTGACCATGGTGCCGTGAATCTGAATGTGCCGAGTTTTTCTATGAAACGGTGCACATACATAGTTTAAACCTGCCAGAGGTATAAATTCACTTCCAATAGTGTCCGAGGGCATCACTAGCCAGACCAGAACAAGAGTTCTGGGTAGTTAGTGTGAATTTTCGGTAAATCAGAAGTTTATTGGTTTTAGAAGGAATATATAAAATAGACGATCCATGAGACTCACAGGTCTCTATAATGTTTCAACAGAATTGGTCTCGCAGGACCCACCAAAGAGACAAAATATTATTGACTACATATAACATACATGATATCGTCTATAACCCCATTGGTATTCTATAGACCAGTGGTTCCCAAACTTTTTAGGTTCAAGGTGCCCTTAATATTTCAATATTTTTCCAGGGCACCCCAAGACAAAATTTCTAGGTTGTATATCTCTACAGCGCTGCGGCATTTACTGGCACTATAGTGTAATGTATAGTGTTGGTGTTTGAAGGACTGCTTGTATATAGTTTTAGTGTTTTAAGACAACGGTGTGTGTGTTTGTATGTAATGTTTGCGTTTGATTGCAGGTTGTGTGAAGTATTTGTGTTTGAGTGAAGTGGTGTGTTTGTATATCCTTTTGGAGTTTGAATGCAGCGGTGTGTTTGTATGTAATGTTTGTGTTAGATTGCAGAAAATGTTTGTATGTTGTGCTGGTGTTTGACTGCTTGGATGCATGCACCTACACTGCTACATACATACATACCAGACCCGGACTGGCCATCGGGCACACTGGGCAGAATCTCCCCTGCCGGTCTATGCAGGGCCGGCACTATCCGAGCGCCAGCCCCGCTATTTTCCATGAAGGGCTGTTGAGGAGATCAAAGATCTCCCTCACCGGCCCACATGCTGTCAAATGCGGCCGCCGGTGGGGAGAGAGCGTGGGAGACAGCCAGACTGGAGAGAGCACCCGGCGGAGCTCTATCTTGCAGCTCCGCCGGATTCCTCTCACGAGATCCGGAGCGTTGCCATGGAAACGACCGGATCTCGCGAGAGTGAACTCTAGCCCGCAGGCTAGAGTTCACTCACCACTAGGACCACCAGGGAACACCGCCACCCCGCCTCCCAGTCCCAGGTACCAGCGTGCTGGTCCCCCCCTCCCAGGCTAAAGGTAAGAAGGGAGGGGGGACATAATGCCTGCTTAGTTATTTTATTTGTTTATTTACCCCCCCTACACACACAATCCATTCTAACATTTATACAGCACTCTCACACCCATCACACACAGCATTCTCACACACATCACTCTCACACACATCACACACAGCACTCACACACAGCACTCACACACAGCACTATCACACTCAGCACTCACACACATCATACACAGCACTCTCACACAGAGCACTCTCACACACCGCACTCTCACACACAGCACTCTCACACTCAGCACTCTCACACACATCATACACAGCACTCTCACACACATCACACACAACACTCTCACACACATCACACTCAGCACTCTCACACACATCATACATAGCACTCACACACAGCACTCACACACATCACACACAGCACTCACACACATCATACACAGCACTATCACACTCAGCACTCACACACATCATACACAGCACTCTCACACACAGCACTCTCACACACAGCACTCTCACACACCGCACTCTCACACACAGCACTCTCACACTCAGCACTCTCACACACATCATACACAGCACTCTCACACACATCACTATCAGCACTCTCACACACATCACACTCAGCACTCTCACACATCATACACAGCACTCTCACACACAGCACTCTCACATACAGCACTCTCACACTCAGCACTCTCACACACATCATACACAGCACTCTCACACACATCACACTCAGCACTCTCACACACATCACACTCAGTACTCTCACACACATCATACACAGCACTCTCACACACATCATACACAGCACTCTCACACACATCACACTCTGCACTCTCACACACATCACACTCAGCACTCTCACCAGGGCCGGACTGGGAATTAAAAGCAGCCCTGGAAAAAAAATATTTACCAGCCCCATAATGCATCGCGCCAGCATAGTGTGCAGATACAGAGTTAGAACAGATAACTTAAAATTAAAAAGTATTTCAACGTAAAAAGCGCACTCATAGGCTTCAAAATAAACAAAAGTGCAGATTTATTTTAAGCAGACGTGCCTTTGCATGTAATCAATGTTTCAGTCAAACTACCTTGACATATTAAGGAAAGCTTGTTAATGGGACTGAAATGGTGAATGTATGTAGGGCACAACTGTAAAAATTTTTTATTTTGAAGTCCTGTGGGTGTGCACTTTAAATACCTATGTTATTGTGTTATTGTGCTGGAGTATGCACCTAGCAACAAGACTGGGCCAATATCTGCTCATTACATATGGTACATATTAATGAAATTTCTCTGTGTATTATGCATATATAAATGTACATTAA
>OW240915.1:96852337-96931684 GCA_933207985.1 Pelobates cultripes | reverse complement strand
CTCCAGTCTGGAACGCGGCCGACCCCCTCTCAGTGTGCCATCTGACCGGCCACTCGGTGGCACCTATGTGGCAGCGCAGCCACCAGGTGCCGCGGCCCACTGGGAAATTTCCCGGTATCCCGGTGGGCCAGTCCGGCCCTGACTCTCACACACAGCTCTGTCACACACATCACACTCAGCACTCTCACACACAGCACTCTTACACACATCACACTCAGCATGCTCACACACATCACACTCAGCACTCTCACACTCAGCACTCACACACAGCACTCTCACACTCAGCACTCTCACACACATCATACACAGCACTCTCACACACAGCACTGTCACACACATCACACTCAGCACTCTCACACACAGCACTCACCAACAGCACTCTAACCCACAGCATTCTCACACACAGCACTCTCACACATCATACAAAGCACTCTCACACACAGCACTCTCACACACATAACACACACACACACAGCACTCTCACACACAGCACACACCGCACCCTCACACACATCACACAGCATCCATCACACACATACTGCACCCCTCACATACACACAGAAGCCCCCAACACACTGCACCACACACATACACAATACTTCCAAACCCCCTATACACACACTTTCTACAAACACTACATCACCTATATACACACACTCACACACACATACTATAGCCTCTATGCAAACACTTGCTATATCCCCTATACACACATTCTCTACAGCACCTAGCCACGTGTGCATCAATTTACACCACAAACACAACATGACTAAAACCAACCTTATTACACAATACCACACCACAATCAGCTCACTCTACACACACACAATGCCACAAGCAGGCTCCAAACACATGCACAATACTCTTTCCTGGAATTTTTGTCTCCTGGTATCCATTTATAGAGACACCAGAGACAAGTTGCAAGGAAACACAGTTCAAGCATGTTATTAAATTTGTTTGCACTGTACAGAACAAATACAGGGCTTTTTTCTCATGCTATAGCTCTTCAGCAGAGCTCTGTGCATGGTCTGCCCTGGAAGAGCATTGAACCAACATGCTCACTTTGAGAGGGGGCGTGCTTGTCATTGGTGATGACAAAACACACCTCCTCTGCCCCGCCCCCTTCAAATTTTTCTCCCAGTCCAGCCTGATACATACATACATACATACTTACACAGATATACATGCACATTAACACACAGATATATATAAAAATATATAAATGCACCAAAACATACACACAAATACATTTAGACAACCACACATACACAAACACTGACACATACACACCTTAAAACATACATACACCGACATATACACACACAAACACTCTGACACACAGACACATGCACCCTGACACACAGATGTGTGCGCACAAACTGGCACAGAAGCACACTGACATATATACACACACCTTGACGCACGTGATATTTTTTTATAGTTCCAGTCACCCTCCTGTTAGCTTACCTTGTGTGTCCAGGAAGGTGGCTTGGAGTCCTGGTCCTGCTGGCTGATGGGAGTGAGGGGTCTGGAGCAGCTCCTGGAGTGCTCCTCTCCCCTCATGCTGCAATTGCCTCCTCTCCCTTCCATGCTGTCTCCCTGCATGAAGCTTGGAGGAAGTGACAGCCCCTTTGTGTGTTACTTTCTCTCCCAACTCCTTTTTGTGTCTTGTTTTCTCCCCCAGCCTCTCTCTGTGTTTCTTTCTCCCCCACAGCCCCTATGTGGGTCTCTTTGTCCCCCCAGTCCCTCTGTGTGTCTCTTTACCCTGCCCAACTCCCAAGTGTGTGTCTTTGCCCACCCAGCCCCTCTGTGTTTGTGTATTTGTCCGCCTCAGTCCCTCGGTGTCTGTGTCTTTGTCCCCCAGCCCGTCTGTGTCTTTGTCTCCCAGCTCCAACGTGTGTGTGCCTTTGTTCAACCCAAGCCCCACTGTGTCTCTCTTTGTAGTCCTGTAGTCCCCCTAACCCCTATGTGTGCCTCTTTGGCCACAGTCAAGATTCTGCTGGTGGGGCTCCCTATAAGCCCCTTTGCTGCAGGTAAGAGATGAAGAGGCATAGGTTTGCAATAGCAGTAAGAGATTAAGTGGCCTCTCCTGCTGATTTAAGAATGCAACTCTCACCATCCTCAGCAATCCACACCAAACTGAGGGTGATGGGAGTTGCACTGAAATAAAATCTCTAAAGAAAAAAACACTGTGATTCTCGTTTTCTGAACACATTGGATCCCTGTTTGCTGTGCCAATGGGGATCCTGTACCCACATTGCCCTGTACCCAGCCAACTGGTTTTGATATCTTCTGCTCCAGGCTGCCCCACCTGCTGCAGCCAGTCAAAAGGGGGATCTAATGAAGGAGTTGGAACAGAGAGAAAGGAATGATGAAAGTGAAAGAATATGGGTACAGATGTTACTTATAAAACAATCCTCAATATTAATAGAAAGGTCAAACTGAGTAAATCCCAATAAAGTGTTTGGTAAACAAAAAGTCCAACTAGCAGAAGCTGTTGAAAACAGAGCTGATCCCCCAGACATTAAACAGACATACTTACTGAATATTCTGTAAGGGGACAGATGCCTTCTCTGAGCCTCCTCTTCTCTCTCTCCCATGCACTGCTCTGTAGGCTGGGAGTAATCACCTTCTTCCGGCACAGCGCCACCTGTGGCTGCATGGGGAACAGCTAATTAATGTAATGCTGCCGCAGAACCTCTTTGTTCTCGTCTCTGCAAGGGGTAAAGATGGGTCTGGGCAGGAGGGGAGCACTGTGCAGGCCGTGCTTTCCCTTCCTGTGAGTCACCCCTAGACTGACCCCCACTCCTCCCCCCCTCGGCTGGTGTGCCATAGGCGGCTGCCTAGTTAGCCTAGTGGTCGCGCCGGCCCTGTGCACATCTGTCAATGCACAAACAAAGAATGAGAAAAAAAAAAAAAAAAGTGTTCTAGCAGTACAAAATGTACCAAATACACAAAATATATCTTAATCTACAAAATTCTGTGTGTTCTACTTTATTACTAAACCTATGCTCTGTGCACACTCATTTAACCTCCATTGACGTTTGATGTATTCCAAAGTGATTGTTAACTAAAGTACATTTTCGCCTGGTTTCCTTGATTATGTTCTTACCTATCTCATTTAAATCTGTAAGTGTTTTTTAAGAACTCTGAAATGACAATTTAGGAATCATGAGATGGATGCTAATTGTGATTATAACTGATGAACTACTGATGACAGAATGCAGTAGTTTATCATTAAATACTATCATAAACAACATCATCCTAACAAGATATTCATCTTTACGACAGCTATTGCTCTATAATCTGTGAGGGATATAAATGATGAGGGTGTTTATTGTCATCAAGAAAGTGTCACATTTTTTATCCTGTTAGCTGAATAGAACTCATATTTTCATAGTAAGAGAATTACAGAAAATAAACTAGAATTTAATGATATTAAATTCACACTGTAGGCACTATAACCATTTCCCCTTATCGTTATAAGTCCAAGGCATTATTTCTCCATTCAGTGTTATACTGTTTTGAACCAGTTCAACACTGAATGAGAGTCCCTGGACATCTACAGCCCCTCCACCATTGGAGGTATGGCTAAGGCTGGGATTGCAGAGTTCCTTCTAACCATACCAATTTATACCAGCAATGGGTGCTCTGATAGGTTGAAAGCAGTCAACTGACACTCTCGACCATACATTTCTTCTCAGTGTAATGCTTCACCATAATCCCAGTGGGGATGGGTTTCTGTAGACTCTTGAATTTAAACATTAAAAATGGGAAAACTGAATGGATGAGAAAAACTTCAAAGAGATGAAGCACTTACAGGGTCTACAGTGTCCCTTTAAAGGGTCTCTCTGTGCACCGCAATCACAATAGCTTATAGTAGTAGTTATGGTTCTAGGAGGATATGAATGCAAACTAAACAGTTTTTGTCAAGCCATTTCCAAGTAGCTTAAAAAAAAAAGAAAAAGATTTTCCAGCAATTTACGCCCAGCTCTTCTGAAGGAGACATCCTCATTACCCATTTATATATTTGCATGGAGCTGCATGCTCACAACGTGCAAAGAGCAGCTTTGAGCATTGTGATATAGATGGATCCAGACATGTCACGCAGTTATTTGCACTTTCAGTACAAAGAGTTTTATTTTAATTCTCTTGAAAGGGTTAATGTGACTCAGCTGGACAGAAGGGCTGAAGATATTGAGCACAGCTGTAGCCCAAAACTCAAATCCCCTGAATACATTAAGTAAATCAGACAGTGAGGACTGATGTACAAATACGAATATTTAGGCTAATAACGAGAAAGTGCAATAAGTTTATTATGATCTCTCCTATTGGGAGGTAAGTTTAGGGTCCCTTTGGAAAGTATCCTTTTTTCTTCAAACTATTTGAAAGCAATTTTGTGAAGAAACAGAAGGATTTACGAACAGCCTTTTAGCTCTGTAACCACTTCAATACTAAAGTGCTTGTCGAGCTTTCGTTGTCCTTCTAAATAGGGACATAACTAGGAAACACAGGGCCCCTGTGCAAGAAACAAAGTAGAGCATCCCTCACCACTCCTCCTTTCTCCCCCTAAACAAAACACCTTAGCATAGGCGTGCACACGGGGTGTGCCTGTTGTGCCTGGGCACACCCTAATCCCCGCGGCACGCCTATGGAGGATCTCCCCTGTCGGCTCATGCAGAGCCGGCGCTATCCGAGCGCCGGCTCTGCTCTCAGCCTCCCTCCCCACTGCAGCATGGAGGGATCCAGGAGAGGACCCGGGGAGCTCAACCAGCAGCTCTGCTGGGTTCCTCTCACGAGATCTGGGCATTGCTGTGGCAACGCTCAGATCTTGCGAGAGTGAACTCTATCCCCACAGGGGCTAGAGTTCACTCTCCACTGGACCACCAGGGAAAGCAGCAGGAACAAGAATCCCCCCTCCCTACATAAGGTAAGAAGGGAGGGGGTATATTAAGTAATGTACCCCCACCTCCATCCCCCACAATCACCCACACACATACAGCACCCACACAGCACCTACACACATGCAGTACACACAAACACACAGATACACAGCACACACACATACAGCACACACGTACAGCACCTTCACACATACAGCACCCACACACACACAGCAAACACGCACACACATACAGCACCCACACACACATAGAGCACCTTCACACATACAGCACCCACACACACAGCACCCACACATATACAGCACCCTCAAACACACAGCACCCTGTCACACACAGCACAGAAACAGCACCCTCACAAATACACACATAGCACACTAACAGGACCCTAACAAACACACACACACAAACACTCTAACACACACAAAGCACACAAATAGCACCCTCACACACATCACACTAACAGCACACTTACACACACAACACCCTCAAACCACCCTCATGCAGCACACACACACACACAGCAGTGTATGTATGTGTGTGTGTATATATATTTATATGTGTGTGTGTGTGTGTGTGTATATATATATATATATATATATATATATATATATATATACATACATATACACGTGGCATGTGTTTGTGCTTTAAGGTGCACACCCTAATGCAATAGGCTGCGCACGCCTATGCACCTTAGTGGGATTTATGTGGTGGCCTGTGTGATTGTGCAGGGGTTGTCTGAGTGTGATTCTGTATGGGACTTGACTGAGTGTGTTTGTGTTGTTTGGCTGTGTGTCATATGTATGTATGGAGTTAGCGTAGTGTGATTGTGTATGGGATTTGGCTGTGTGTGTGGAGCATTGGCCTTGATTGCTGCTGGCATACAGGTTTATTGTTGAGGATTTTATTGACAGGCGGAATATGGACCATATTTAAATTAGATTTAGATGAAATTTAAAGCTCTTTAATATACACTTATTTTATAAACACTTTAAAATAATACACATTTATTAATACATGCATGTGTATATGTACTGTGTATGTACATAGATATATGCATGTGACAGTCTGCCAAGGTATCACCGCCATGCACACTCTTTTCCATAATAATCATACGCCAATAATCCACAGTTTACAATATCACCGGTATTGCATAAAAACCCACACATAAGCCAAAGCTTAATGCTGGGATAAGACTGGTTTAATGGAAAACAGGCATTCAATTTATAACTCCTCCTCTGAGCCAGGGAGATAATTGAGTCAGAGAATGTACTAAACTCAATTATCTCCAGGTCCAGAAAAAGTTAAAATTTTACAACACCCCAAAAGTACCCCCAAAATGCATGGGAACCCCACAAAATCCTGGGTAGCCTGGATCTGGGGGAACAATATATCCTAAAATCACCCAGATCAGTTTGTTAGTTTGTGATCGGCACCGCAGGGAAGATTTGACCGGTCTGTCACGAGGTTGAAGCCCAGAAACAGTTCCATGAAAAGTGTGGCAAGAGCCGGTCTCCATTCGTGGGGTTTTACACGAAAACCACATAAGATAAAGTCAAGCTGGTTCGTGGAGAATGCTCCCTGTGTTTGGTATTCTGGAACTCCCAAACACCATTCGTCTAGGTGAATGGAAATGAGAATGTAGCGTAGCTCCATAGAGACCGGAGTTCGTGAGAGTGCCTGGTGGAAATGAGTTTCAGGCACTCGACGACAAGGTCCCGCTGGCAGCGTTCGGGAGACAAGATGGCTGCTATCCATTGTCCCAACCACTCGTATTCACAAAATGGCGGCCACGCAGTGGAGCATTCGATTAATGATTATCTTGGTGGTTTTCATACAAGATACATAACGTTCCATGTTCTAATTGGTCTCTGGGGTGGTCTCGGTTCAGGAACTGAACAAAATAACGAACAAACTGGAACAGGATGTAAAACGAACGTAAGTAGCTGAACAGTGATGGGGCATTCCTTCACAATGCATAGTACTACAAATCACTGTGAATTAAGTGAAACAATTTTATTTTTTTTAATCAAATATATTCATTCTTTTAAGCACATGCACTCTCACTGATCCATACACACAGTAAGTGGCACACACTCTCACTTACCCACATTTTTACACACACTGTAGATACATACACTGATCATCCATAATATTAAAATGGCTGACAGGTTTACTGAGACTGCCCTTATTAAAGTCACTAACAACATTATCACAGCTAAATCCAAAGTTCACTACTCCATACTAATTCTTCTTGACCTCTCTGCTGCCTTTGACACCGTTGATCATGCTCCTCTTCGCCAAACTCTTCAATCACTCGATCTCTGTTATTCTGTCCTCTCGTGGTTTTCCTCCTATCTCACCCAACACTCATTCAGTGTCTCCTTTTCTAATGATACCTCACCCTTCGTCCTGTCTCAGTTGGAGTCCTTGGTCCCCTTCTTTTTTCTCTTTATACTGCCTCTCTTGGCAAACGTATTATCTCATTTGGCTTCCAATACCACCTGTACGCTGATGACATCCAGATATATCTCTCCTCCTCGGACCTCTCCCCTGATGTCCTGCAACGTGTCACCTCTTGCCTTTCTTCTATCTCTGGATGTCCTCCCGTTTCTGAAACTCAATCTTTCCAAAACAGAACTTCTTGTCTTTCCTCCTCCTAATAGTAATCCTCCTCTCTCGCTCTCCCTTCAGATTGGTGGTACCCATATCAGCCCATCCTTACAAGCACGTTGTTTTGGATGGTACTTTTGATTCTGACCTCATCTTTGAGCCTCACATCCGGTCTGTTGTCAAATCATGCCAATTCCACCTTAAAAACATTGCCCGCATCCGCCCCTTTCTTACACAAGATGCTACTAAAGAGCTTGTCCATGCTCTAGTAATATCTCACATGGACTATTGTAACTCTCTCCTAATTGGTCTTCCCAGAAGCAGTACTGCCCCACTACAGTCTGTAATGAATGCTGCCGCCAGACTGATTTTCCTCTCTAGTCAGTCCTCTCACACCTCACCCCTCTGTCAGTCCTTACATTGGCTTCCTGTATCCTACAGGAGTCAATTCAAAGTGCTAACCCATACCTATAAATTACTGAACAATTCTAGCCCCTCTTATATCTCCTCACAGATCCATAGGTATGCCCCTTCTCGGTCTCTTCGCTCTGCCCGTGACTTTCTCCTGTCTGCTGCTCACACCCATATGGCCAACTTGTGCTTGCAGGACTTCTTGCGGGCAGCTCCCTTCCTATGGAAAGGCCTGCGTACTGCCATCAGACTCTCCCCTGGTCTTCAATAATTTAAGAATTGCCTTAAAACACATTTCTTTAGGAAAGCTTATAGCCTCCCAGACTAACCTCTACCTCACATACCGGTCTCTTGCTCTCCTCCAACTCTGCTTCACTCCCACCTTATTTGATTGCTGTTTCCTGTCCTAATGTGTTTTATACCCCACCTCCTATAGAATGTAAGCTCGTTTGAGCAGGGACCTCTTCAACCTGTCGTTCCTGTAAGTTTTCTTGTAATTGTCCTATTTATAATTAAATCCCCCCTCTAATAATATTGTAAAGCGCTACCTAATCTGTTGGCGCTATATAAATGGTGATGATAATAATACATACACTGATCAGCCACTATTAAAACCGCTGACAGGTGAAGTGAATAACATTGATTATATTATTACAATGGCACATGTCAAAGATGGCCGGATGTGTGTCCTTCACCTGAGGAAGAGATGGCAGCAGGATGCTCTACGGGAAGAAAGCAGGCCGGCCGAGGCAGTGTTATTGTCACGGTCCACGCCGTGACATCCAGTCTGCCAGACGTGGTCGCTCTGGAAGCGCCCGATGGGGGATTTGAACTGTGGTTCTTCTGGACCATATCCTGCTGTTCTTCCTCTGAGCCATTTCAGGACTTTGGATAACTCCCTGTTTATTCTTGTATTGCCTGCAGCACCAGGGGGCTGGACTTCACCAAAGGCTCTGATCTGTCAGTAACTCTCCAGCTGAATCTGATCCTAATTAACAGGATATAAAAGCCTGCCTCACCCTGGGAGGGGTGTCAGTTCATTGACTCTGGTTCCCTTGTTTGGTTCCTGTTACTCCGTACCTGCGTTCCAGTGATTCTTGTCTATTCCGGCTTCTGACCTTGGCTTTCCTCCTGGACTACTCTGACCTCTGGCTTCCCTGATTTTGGCTTCCCTTGACCACGCTTCTGCTTATCCCTGCTGTACTGAGTCTTGGAGCACCTTTCCTGGAAAGCCCCCGTGCACAGACTCACAGGCCAGGTGGCGTCTTACCTGGTCACCCTGGTCTGTGTCTACTTTGCAAGGGTGAGCGTATAACTCTGCGAGCTGGACTCCCTATCAGGTAAGACTCCGTTACAGTTATGCTCTGGACAATGTTCTGCTGGGAAACCTTGGATCCTGGCATTCATGTGGATGCTACTTTGACATGTACCACCTACCTAGAGATTTTTGCAGATCACATATACCCCTTCATGGCAATGGTGTCCCCTGATGGCAATGGCTTCTTTCAGTAGGATAATGCATCCTGCCACTCTGCAAAACCTATATTCACTCCCATCACTGGGCGGCAGCAATGACTACAGTACACATCAGCCCCAACATATAGTAAAAACCAAAGAAAAACAAGTTACCTGCACTCTCTCTTTAATCCCTATGTATTGTTAAACAAATGGAGGTTTTTTAGTTACCTTCAATGGCCATGAGAGGAATAGCCCACCTGCCAACATCAAGGCAGACCCCCCCAGGTGGGTCCTAACTCTAACCATTCACCTTGCTTCCTTGAGCTTCTGGCAAAGATCTCTAATGAGACAGAAGGGGGTATTTTTATATACACCCCTATATATTATTAACCCTTACAGGGAACACATGGGATGTGCGGCTGCATTGTAACAAGGCTGAGTGATATAAAAAAATGGATACAAATGCAGAAAGATAAGTCCTGTACTGCAGTCATTTCTGCCGCCTAGTGATGGGAATGAGGGCAGGACTTATCTTTCTGCATTTGTACTCTTATGTATTAAACAGTAAATCTGGTCATAATGGAACTGATTTGTTTGTATACAGGACAAAGATACATCAAACCAACCAATTCCATACATATATTGCCGTATTTCCTCTACAATTTAATTTATTTATCTCCCACCTTACTCCCAGCCATTTTGCTTTATGCTAAAAACTTCCTTCAAAACATTTAATTTACACACACATTCACAAGTCAAAAGTATGATTTTTTTTATTTTTTTTAAGACTTTTATTCTCGCTTTTTTTTTTTCTTGTTATGTTTCTTGGCATCATGCTTGGTAATAGAACCGGAATAACTTGTTGCCATTGAACTATCTTTCATACAATAAGGCCTATGAGGTTTCAAGTGCATAACCTGACTTATTTATTTATTTGCTCAGTTGCTTTTATCTAATCAAACATTATGGAATGCGTAAATTAGACTGCACAATACTATTAAGTCTACTTATAATACTTATTCTACAAATAATAATATGGTAATAATATTTAACTACTTTTTTGTCTCCTAAAAAATAGTTTGCATTCATAAACACTATTTCAATGTGGTGCTAGCACTTTTTCTTTCTTTTTTTAATGCAATAGATATTTTCTGCCCTTGGAATTTTTCCCAATGCATATTCGTCCAGATATGCAGCATAAATTGCATATATTTAAAAATGTGTGGAATATTCTGTAACTGATGTACACAACAAAATATGAGGAGGAGGAAGGAAAAAAATAAACCCATTGTAGTTTATCTATTTTTGAAAGGTAAACATTTTATCTCACAATCTATTTTTGTTTTTCTGTTTTATGTACAACCACATACCAAATCATACTAACTCCAACGTTTAATGTTTCAATTGAGGCCAAACTTTAACTTTAGTGTTTGTAGCAAATCTTGGTGACAATTTATGTTCCTCATAAATATGGCTAGGAATCCTCCTTTGGAATGGTAATTAATATGAGATATTGTAATAAAGAGTACAAAGATAGTATTTGATAACGAGGAGCAGAGTTTCTGTTGTCTCCTTAGTTGTTTCTCATAAATTGCAATAGTAGAAGCATGCTTGATTTATTGTTCTAGATATTCTCAAATGTTGTTCCTCACACTCAACTCCTATTCCTTGCCTACAGTGGACAGGGTGTGGGCAGGGTCTCCTCAGTGGTCCATCAGAAAAAGAATGGTTCCATATTTCAGATGGCTCATCTTTTTCTCACTGTTATCGCACTTAACTTGCTAAGACAGAGGTTGACTAAATATGACATGATACATAGACACGAACAACTGCAGTCTATTTTACAGAGTAACAAGAACAATAAGGGGGGTAAAACAAACAAGGAGGTCCATTCAAACAGCAGTCAATGTTCCCAAACAAACCATTATAGCTGGGAAAATGAGCTTTAACATCTGAAGTGCTCAAAGCTGCAACCAAATATCTGGATGGGTAGACATATAAGATAAGTGGCTTGCATTTGATATGTAACTTGACATATATCAGCTAGTTATCGAAGTGGTAACATCACTGCCTTAAAACTGGGAAACCGAGGTTTGAATCCTGGTAAGACAAACTCAACAGTAAATGTTTGGTGTCATCTATTAACCTACCCTCATAGATTGTAAGCTCTTTAAGCAGGGGCTTCTTCCCTCCTTTCTATAATTGTTGCAGAATATGCTGGCGCTATATAAATGATATAAATATCAATAATATTAACACAGAGGGCTGAGGTCTGTACCAAAAATTTGTTTTGTGTGCCTAATAATGGAAAAAAAGATAAGATGAATCACTCACGTCTCTCCTCTTAAGCTTTCAAATCTCTGTTATTCATATAAGGATAATTAAATGTTAAGAAATATTTCCAGCAAATACTTCTACCATTGGACCGTGCACATAACCTTTACATTAACTCAGGCCCATATTCCATAAGTTTATTAGATATTTTAAAGCTCCTGACTAAATCCTGCACATGGAATCTAGGGCAGACACAGCCAAATTCATTAGCAAGAAGACAAAATAAATGCTTTAGTGATTAGTTTATTTGCACATAATGAATATGTCTTTTGGGCAATGCTACTTTGTAATTGAACCAATATATATCAGTGAACATCTGTGAGACTATCACATTACACTAATGTCCCTTTTAATGAAATAAGTTTTCCAATAACTGCTTTGTTATCACAAAATTGCCATCATTAACATATATCTAGTCATTTTACCTTTGGCAAATAAACTTCTAAATCAAGGATTTGAAATCAGAATTGTTCAACGTAATGCTGCCATCTACTAATAAATTTACCCGTTGAATGGATATCAGACGTACCTGATTATTTTTCTAATGACATCAGCAAAAAATCTTATAAGGGTAGCCAACAACTAAACAAGTAGCATATATTGAACAAATCTCAAAACTGCAAGCTTCTGAATATCGTCTGCATCTTGGTTTATCTGCTGTGACCTTTTTAATCAATGGTAGATTTCATGTTTTTGTCAATAGTTGACCTAATAGCTTTGCAGTAATAGAAAATGGCTATATGCCTGCATTTACAGTCACATGCAACACACAAATAGACCGTTGCATGAATTCATATGGTTCACAGAAATATACACCTGGATTCACACACAGACACTCCATGCAAATACAACCCTGCATTCACACCCTGACATTCACACAAATATAACTGTGCATTCATAACCATAAAAATTGTTTTAAAATATGATTCTTTTTTTCCCCCTGCTTCCTTCATTTTCTTTCTTAATTTTGTATGGTATGCTATAGTACATCTGCATAGAATGCTCCGTTATTGCTGTATTATGTTGTATAGGCCAATAAACTTCACTCTAAAAAAAAATTTAAAAAAATAATAATATATATACATATATAGTGTTGCAAGAGAATTGCCATTAAACAGTCTACCTGCCTTGCAAAGGCTTCTCATTTGAAAAAGCCTATAAATGGACAGCCACAGACACGTCTGGGATGGATTATACAGAGCGAGCTTCGAAAGGCTTAAGACAACTGATCTGCAGCTTCTGCAAGTTGTTTTTAGATATTACCCAATGAAAAGAAAATGGATAATTAAATGCATTAATGTTTTTATTGTCAGTATATCTGATATACAGTGAGGGAAAAAAGTATTTTATCCCCTACTGATTTTTAACGTTTGCCCACTGACAAAGAAATTATCAGTCTATAATTTTAATGGTAGGTGTATGTTAATAGTGAGAGACAGAATAACCAAAAACAAATCCAGAAAAACACATGTCAAAAAGTTATAAATTGATTTGCATGTCAATGAGTGAAATAAGTATTTGACCCCTTCGACTTGGTGGAAAAACCCTTGATGGCAATCACAGAGGTCAGACAGTTGGCCACCAGGTTGGCACACATCTCAGGAGGACTTTTGTCCCACTCCTCTTTGCAGATTCTCTCCAAGTCATTAAGGTTTCGAAGCTGACGTATGGCAACTCAAACCTTCAGCTCCCTCCACAGATTTCCAGTGGGATTAAGGTATGGAGACTGGCTAGACCACTCCAGGACCATAATGTGCTTCTTTGTGAGCCACTCCTTTGTTGCCTTGGCTGTGTGTTTTGGGTCAATGTCATCCTGGAATAACCATCCACGACACATTTTCAATGCCCTGGCTGAGGAAAGGAGGTTCTCACCCAAGATTTGATGGTACATGGCTGCGTCCATCATCCCTTTTATGTGGTGCAGATGTCCTGTCCCCTTAGCAGAAAAAGACCCCAAAGCATAATGTTTCCACCTCCATGTTTGATGGTGGAGATAGTTTTCTCGGGGTCATAGGCAGCATTCCTCCTCCTTCAAACAGGGCGAGTTGAGTTGATACCAAAGAGCTCGATTTTGGTCTCATCTGACCACAACATTTTCACCCAGTTCTCCTCTGAATCATTCAGATGTTCATTGGTAAACTTCGGACGGGCCTGTACATGTGCTTTCTTGAGCAGGAGGACCTTGCAGGTGCTGCAGGATTTCAGTCCTTCATGGCATAGTGTGTTACTAATTGCTTTCTTGGTGACTATGGTCCCAGCTGCCTTGAGATCATTAACAAGGTCCTCCTGTGTATTTCTGAGCTGATTACTCACCGTTCTCATGATCATTGAAACTCCACGAGGTGAGATCTTGCATGGAGCACCAGACCAAGGGAAACTGACCGTTATTTTGTGTCTTCCATTTGCGAATAATCGCACCCAACTGTTGTCACTTTCTCACCAAGCTGCTTGGCGATGGTCTTGTAGCCCATTCCAGCCTTGTGTAGGTCTACAATCTTGTCCCTGACATGATTGGACAGCTCTTTGGTCTTAGCCATTGTGGAGAGTTTGGAATCTGATTGATTGATTGCTTCTGTGGACAGGTGTCTTTTATACAGGTAACGAGCTGAGATTAGGAGCACTCTCTTTAACCCCTTAAGGACACATGACGTGTGACATGTCATGATTCCATTTTATTCCAGATGTTTGGTCCTTAAGGGGTTAACAGAGTTCTCCTAATCTCAGCTCGTTACCCTTATAAAAGACACCCGGGAGACAGAAATCTTGCTGATTGATAGGGGATCAAATACTTATTTCACTCATTAACATGCAAATCAATTTATAACTTTTTTGACGTGTTTTTCTGGATTGTTTTTTGTTGTTCTGTCTCTCACTGTTAAAATACACCTACCATTAAAATTATATACTGATCATTTCTTTGTCAGTGGACAAATGTTCAAATTCAGCAGGGGATCAAATACCCCCCACTGTGTGTGTGTGTGTGTGTGTGTGTGTGTGTATGTATGTATGTATGTATGTGTGTGTGTATGTGTATATATATATATATATATAAAACCACGATCCCAGCACTCAAGTTCCCTGGTCTTTAGTATGCCTCGGTGCCAACTCCAGCCATTATATAGAAATGAAGACGAGTGCCATGCAAGAGGTGGGGACAGTAATGCACAACTATTGAGGAGGCATTCTGGGTATATAGCCTGGGGCCCCTGGCCCCTAACGGAGTAAATGAAAAGAAACCTTTGTACTGCTTCTTACCTAGAAGATAATACATCAGTAGCAGCAGTTGCTTACTTGCTTGTATCAATTTTTTCATGTTTTCATTTTTGATTTTTTTTCAACTTTGTAACATTCATATGTAGCTAAAACTTTACACTCATTTAGTTATTGATATACTGCTTTATTTGTAGCTTGTTCTTGGTTACTTAAGTATACAGGGAAATGTGTATTGACGAGAGAATCTTTGCAGTATGATTATCATAACTAACCTTCATGTTCACGATGTGGGTGTTTTTCACTTTTTCACATGCCTGTGCTCATTTCGTGCTACATATCCTTCTCTCGATACTGTGTATATATAGAATTTTAGTCTATTGTTCCACTTTTCTATGTTTTCTATGTTTCTATATTTTGTAGATTCTAATGGATTTGTACTCCAATAGTTTGTATTCACTCATAGGGTTAATTATGGTCAGATGACGTATTTTAAATAGCGAGACGTCACAGATGACATCCCAAGTTTAGCTCTCACTTTTTTCACCCTCCAATGATATCACAGTATGTATTTATAACCGTTATTTCGCACTTAGCACTTTGTCTTGATAACAGTCCGTTGGGACCGAAACGGCGATGTTCAAACTGTGCTGAATAAGAAGCATCAACTTTTTCATCAGACTATATACATATATAGATATGGAAACAAGGGGGTGCCTCATCCCAGGGCCCTATCTAGCCTTGTACTGCAGAGAGCCCCAGATTGATTTTTTTTTTTGCTCAAGTAAGTGGGTTACTCTCATAAGAGCAGACATTAGGCTGTTAGTGTAGGACCTGCCAAAGATGGGGTACATTGACGTAGTGGCAGGCTTATGCAATGTATGATCATATAATGTAACTAAACCCCCATTATTTGTGCCTAGATTAGGTGTTTTTAAAAAAACAAATAAAATCTTTCAACATTGAAGTTGCCGTTTAGTGGATAGGTGAGTGCGCTGGATCTTGTGTATTCTATATATATATATTTATTTATTTTATTTTGGGCAGTGGTAACCCTTTACTTTGTGTTGTGCCCAGAGTTGCCGTTTAAAGTAGAAGAGAAAATAGTTTTTGTTCTCGAAATATAACTAGTATTGGTGTTTTGTGTGGGGAAAAAAGTGTAATTTGTCTATTACGTTGTTTTTTTGAAATGCAGTCACATATTGTAACTGTATTCAGATTAAGTCCCAGCAGTGGATTGATTTAAGTACTGTTTACATCAAATAAACAATTACCACATTAATGTATGTTTTAGAATTAATATGTTAATTAGAAGCACAGATTTCACTATTACAGGCAAACGATAAATATTTTTATCACTTTGTCCATTTAATTCATTGCTAATTTCAATATGCAAAGAACTTTCACTTACTAATCATATGTTTAAACATTTCCTGACAGTTACTGCCATAAGCCTAATTACTTCGTAATGACTTGCATAATTCTACAACAATTGCATTGCAGATGCATATATTTCAATAATTGGTAAAGTGATTTAATAGAACTTTGAACTCCAACTTAGTATTTTATATATTTGTAATGCTGTGGACTCAAAGTATTACCAGGGGAGCCTTGTTATGCTTAGAACGGACTATGATCAGATAAATACCATTACTCCATATACTATTTTTTTTTTTAAAGCAAGTTTTTATAAGACACAAAACTGAACAAGGAATAGAGCAGCGCTAAACAAAATAAGAACACTGGAATGCGAAGCAGCACACCTGATTATAGGGGAATCCGTCCAACCCCCAAGAAAACTAGAACAAGTCACACAACAATGTACAAGTAGCGCCAAGAAAAATACTTCAAACACAATAGTATATAATTATAAGAGCAATAAAAAAAACCACAGGATATGAGACTGTGCCGTACTATTTGGTATTTTTTATTCTTTTAAGTTTTATTGTGGACTCTTTTTATATCCTGTGGGTTTTTTATTGCTCTTATTGATTTTATTGTTCTTCTTATTATATACTATTGTATTTTTCTTGTTACTACCTGTATATTGCCGCTTGACTTGTTCAAGTTTTTAATAGAGTTTTACAGTTTTCATTCATGTACTTTGCATGGTATAAGTATAGGAATACAAGAGGTAACAATTGTGAATAGAAGACAACATAATAAAACAATTGTAGCCATGTTGGTGCTATATCTAGAAAATTAAATGCAATTGTCACATATGCAAGCTTCATAAAATTAAGCCACAACTTCTAATGTCACCAGAGAGACCATACATTCACACTAGAGCCAAAATTGAGGTGGGATGAACTGATAATGATAAAATAATGCTGCGGCCCCGAAATCGGAGGAGAGGGGTCAGAAAGCAGATCTGGTAATAGGCATTCCTGGACACTCTAGTTGTAATGATAATAGCTACTGTCAGTTTCAGTATACTGTTTATTTTGGTGCCTTCTTCGTTAACTATAATCTATTGCTCTTTCGACATTAACTTTATTTCTTACTCGGTGGAAACCTTGTCTATCCCTAAGAGTGTGGTGGTGCACCTAGTTGACATCCATATCACCCAGGGGTCAAAGGCCTTTTTTTGAAGGGGCTAATTTAGTTGCAAACCTCTCCTTCTGTGACTACATACTTATCTTAACAGGTGTGCATTTTTCCCAGGTATGGGAAAATCACACAGCTGAAAATGAGCAGGTGCAGTGTTCAGAACATTAGAACAGACTGCATCCCATCCAGGAAATGAATGAAAAACCGAGTTGTCTTTTCCTGCATTCTAAATAATTGTACTTTTTGTTCCGCTATATGAATGTAAAACTATGCCCTCAAATGATTATTCGATACTAAGACAGGACTGAAACACAAGACACCCGAGTCAGTCTGTGAGTATGCCAGCTGTTCCTATCCTATGTAATTTTAAAGGGCAACTGTGACTTCCCAAGATTTCAAATATTATGTTTACTTTTCTGCTATACTTGGCAACTATATACGTTTGTGAGGAAAATAATAAACTCAAAGCACACCATGTAATATTGTATAGAAAAGATTTTATTATTCAGAGAACAAGATAAAATACACCCACTTCCTCAGGGTCTTCCTAGATCTTATTTTGGATTTGCAGTGAGCACTTTAGTGCTTGGGTGTATGTGGCTGTTTGATTCTTACGCATATATGTACTTTATATTTGTTGGTGTATTTTATCTTGTTCTATGAATAATGACAACATTTCTATGCAATATTACATGGTGTGCTTTGAGTTTATTATTTTTATTTACATGATTTATGGGGAAATCAAGGGGAACAGGTTTTTTCTCACTTAGGAAGAACCCTGCACTTTGAAAGCTGCATGTTATGCACACAAATCCATATTTGTAAGCGTTAGCTATATTTTGTATGTATATAGGTTTGTGAGATATAGAAATCTAAAAAAGACATGTAGAAATCCACACTGCTGTATATCATGCTATCCAGTATCTGGACACCTGCATTTTTGCTCTTCCTCAATCTTCATTACAAACATTTCCCTTTTGCTGGAAATATCGAAAGAGGAACAATGCAGGAGATTTATCAAACTGACATGTGAAAAATAGTGCAAAGTACAAACAAACACAGCAATTATCAATGTAACCAGTAATATTATCATTGGTGGCTTCTCCCTTTTACGTCTTTGCACCAGTTTTTAGAACACAATGATATGTGAGAGCACTCACTTTTATTTTTCTTAAGGGTGCCATGACTCTGGCTCAGTCTTCCCAGATAAGTATCAAAGAATAAACAGAAAATATATCTAGCACTCCTTATTGTAAAAAAGACGATATCCCTTTATTGGCAATACAGCAATATGTTTCGAATGTGTGTCTTTATCACTGAAGCACATTGCTTGATGAAGACACACAGTCGAAACGTTGCTGTTTTGTTAATAAAGGGTTATCCTCTTTTCACTATAAAGAGTGCTGGACGTGTTTTTTGTTTATTAATTTTTAGAACATGATATTTTGTAGAAATCTCTCCCAATGTTTCCATTTTGTCACCTCATTTCTATTGCTTGCCCTGACTGAATTGTAATGTAATTTGGTAAATCTTTTATAAATTAAAAAAACGACAGAGAATCACATGAAAAAAATATTAGGCATAATTTATAGGGGATTTTCAGGGATTTATTCCATTGTGTAATGGTGACTGTCCCCTTTAAGGGTGCTGTCTCTGTGCTATTAGGATGATTAAGCTGATTGCATTTTTTTATTCAAGAACTCCCAGGCATGTATCTGAAAAACAGAAACATATCAAGCATGATCCTCCTATTAGAACTAAAAAATCTACCACTTACTAGATAAACATTTCATAGAAATCAGTACTTTTTTTTTTTTTTTTAGCAGAAGTTACTTTCACTTTTAAAAATTTCTTGATATTGATTAAACATGTCTTTTATTTGTTCATGGGATCGAACCTAAGCCTGCTTCTTTTCTAAAAATGTTATTTCTTTTTCTTTTTCCAACATTAAAAGAGTCAGCCAGGTTTTACTGTATTTTTTCCTACATACACAGTGCTCATTTTGGTATAACATCATTTTTGTTTCTAGACAGATGGCATGCAATCAGCATGATTTGGAGGATTTTAAATGCATTCATTAGACTCTGCATTCCCCAAGTCTTTCCTGAATTTTATAACATGACAGGAGGCTTCCTATTTTGCATTAACTCTCTTTACTAAACTCCACAGCAGTAAAGAAAAACGTAAAGAGTAACAAATAAATCACTGAGCAGCATAGTATATAAGGGTCATGCTGCCTGTACACTTCCTCTTTCTTTACTGCTCCATCGCAGACAGGTCAGAATATTGGCTCCCCTGGAGCTTTATACATTTATTGTCACTACTTGTTATTCATTCAGTGTAATACTTGTTTATTCCTTGCTATTTCAATTTTCTTTATTATCATTGTTTTAGCCTTTCATTTTATTTCCTTGTTCTATACCAGGGCTGGGGGACCAGGGGCTTTCTGTGGGTTTTCCTACCTCCTTCTGCCCCTCTGTGCCTCCTGGGACCCTCTCTGGGCTTCCCCTTGGTCTCCCCAGGTCCCCCCTCTGCCCCCCTACCCTGGAGTGCCCTCCTGGGCTTCCTCCTTGCGGCCGGTTTTATTCGCGGCCGTTTTCGCGCCGGCCCGCTTCCGCCCGCGGCCGGCCTCAAAAATTTAGTCCCCGGCTTGCGGCCTACCTCGCGGCCGCCATTTTGGATCGCGGATATCGCGAGATTCTCGCGGCCATCTTAGTTTTGCCTCGTGCATCTCATTAGGGACTCAGGGTGGCTGTGTTAGCTTTCTGTTACCTCCTAAGCTGCTGTTTTCACACCTTTTGTGGCTGACACCCCTGTGACTGAAGGATTACCTGCTCCAGCAACTCCATCTGCTGCTTTCAACCTGCTACTCAGTCTCTGTGCCTCATCTGCTTCTATCAAGCTATCCTGTGGCTGGGTCAGTCAGGTCAGTGCTGCTGCCTGTTTATTGTTATTGTGGCCTGCACTTAAGGGTACCAACCCTGTGCAACCGGGGTGAGCCCCCACTATAAAGACGCTGCTTACTGGGAGACTAGCTGTGGCAGTTCTCTCTAACTGGGTGAGCCCCAGTTTATAAGGTCACTACTATACCCTGCTGGGGTTATTCTGGGCTTGTTCCCACCATACTTCCAAATCTGACCCTACGCCTACTATCAAGACCTGGGTGCCCGTTCATTGCTGTGCCTCTCAGTGACCTATAAGCCTACCCTAACATGGAAGATTCCCAGAACGTCCCTGTGGACTTCCAGGCCATGATTAACACAGCTGTCGCTGCCTCTGTGGAGAAGGCACTCTCCAAGGCCCGAGCTTCGGCTCCTGACGTACCTAAACGCAGACGTCCACGCCACGAATCGGATTCTGAATTGTCCGACCACCAAGCACGGGAGGATTCCCGCCCTAAAAAACGCCATGACAAAGGCGAAGACTACACACCCAAACCGCCTAAGGGTAAGGCACCTGCCAAGCTCAAGTCTGCCAAATTACACACCCCGGCCCCGCGTCAGGAGTACTCTTCAGACGAAGAGCAGGACGCACAGTCCATGTCAGTGCTGGATGAATGACAAGCTGACGCCTCTGACTCGGACTACGACGCATGGGGCTCGGACGAGAAATCTGTCTCCGCTTTTATGCGAGAGACCCTACTGGGTGCGGCACAGAGAGGAGATGCTGAGGACACTGCGGACGCAGAGCCTCCTCTTGATTCAGACGCCATCTTGGACCCCTCAGGCCAGGTGATGTTCGACCCCCACAACATTCGGCACCCCAGATCAGGTGACTGGTCGCCTCCAGAACACCTTGCAAGGTTTATGCACCTGTGGCTCCGCAAACCTCTGGAGAAAGAGGTCCGCAGCCGTCTCAGGTCTGAATGCCCACGCCCTTCCCTGCCGGATAAGGTCGCTCAGACCCCGGAATTCGATAAGGTTATGTCAACCTTCATGACGCGCAGTGGTAGAGACCCTCGCCGAGGGGTGGAGAAAGGCCTATGGGGCGCCCAAGATAACCTGCTGGATTCTGTAGGCCCCTGGCTCGCATTATGTATCTGGCTGATGATGCCTACACCAAAGCCGATTCCTTCTCCGCTGAGGACATCAGGGAATGGGCACATGATGTTCGTGAATGGGCACAACGGTGTTTTTGTTTCATCGGAAACACCAATGTTACGCTCTCTTCGGAGAGAAGAAAAGCAGCGTTGTACCGTATTAACGGCAAATTGGCAGACCTTGGCACAAAGGAGATTGGGCCCCAGGCACAAGGGAAACTATTTGGTGAACCGTTCCTCAAGGAACTCAACAAACACGTAAACGTGTTCACCTCCCTTAATAAAGCGCAGTCCTCAATGCGCAGAGTTTTCAGAAGCAACCCTACCAGAGGGGTTTTTGGAAGGGCTGGCCGGCAACGGGGCCGTGCCGCCAGCCGATTTTGGCCTTCAGGCCCCCGCACCCAACCAACACCATTTTACCCGACAAGAGACTACCGGCAGCAATCCTTTTCCAGAGGCTCGGATAGAGGTCGTGGACCCCGCGGACGCGGACGTTCCCGCTTTGCCGCAGGTAAGGACCCATATTCCTCCACTGTTACCATGTACCCGCACTGCGGGCCGTATTTCCCTTTCTTTCCAGAATTGGGCCGCCCTATGCTCAGACACATGGATCCTACAAACTGTACAGGGATATATCATAGACCTAGTGGGGACCCCCTTTCAGGTTCGACCCCCTCGCCCCATCCACATGTCATCCTCCGACCACAACCTCGTCAACACGGAGCTACGCGAGCTCCGAGACAAAGGGGCTATCCAGCCGGCCCGCGACGGGGGTGGCTACTTCAGCAACATCTTCCTGGTTCGGAAAAAATCGGGAGAATACCGCCCCGTCATCAATCTACGCGCCCTCAACGCATATGTGGTCTATCGCCACTTCAAAATGGAAGGCATCCACCTCCTGCGAGACCTTCTTCGAAGCAACGACTGGTTCACCAGGCTCGATCTAAAGGATGCGTATCTGTCAGTCCCGGTACACCCGGACTGTCGAGCACTCCTACGCTTCCTCTGGCACGGACGCCCTTGGCAATTCACTTGCCTCCCTTTCGGGCTCAGCTCAGCCCCATGGTGCTTCACCAAACTCCTAAAACCAGTGGTGGCCCACCTAAGATCAAGGGGCATTCGATGCATCATCTACTTAGACGATCTCCTCATCTTCTGCGCAGACGAACACAGACTACGCCAACACACTCACCTGGCAGTATCCCTACTGGAGTCTTTGGGTTTTATCATAAACCAACAGAAATCGGAGCTGACCCCTACCCAGACGATACAATTCCTCGGCTTCGAGATCGACTCGACGACATGCACTCTGAGGCTACCAGCCTCAAAGATCACAGCCATTCGCAAGGAGATTCGCAGGGTTCTCCGTCTCGATTCCATTCCACTACGCAATCTGGCCAGGATTGTAGGACTCCTCTCGGCTTCCATTCAGGCCATATTTCCGGGTCCCCTCCACTACAGGGCCATGCAACGTCTCAAGGCGAAATACCTACGCCGCAGGCCTACTTACGACCAACCCGTCCCGGTGACGACGGAGGTTCGCGAGGAACTATCATGGTGGCTGGACAGCATGCAAGCCTGGAACGGCAAGGCCATATTCGGAGACACTCCAGACTTCGTACTGGAATCAGACGCCAGCCTGTGGGGATGGGGTGCCACCAACGGAACCATCTCCACGGGGGGAACATGGACGGCGCAGGAGCTCTCCATGCACATCAATTGCCTCGAACTCCTGGCAGGATCCTTCGCGATTCGCAGCTTGGCCCGGGAAAGATCCAACTGCTGCATCCTCCTGCGCATGGACAATGTATCCGCAGTCCAGTACATCAACCGCCTGGGAGGCGCTCGCTCTCGCCTGCTGTCGGATATCACGAAAGGCATTTTCGACTATTGCCTCCCTCGCAACATCACGCTACAGGCAGAATACTTGCCAGGAGAAATCAATCTCACAGCCGACTGGTTCTCTCGCCACTGGAGAGACGTCAGCGACTGGAAGCTAAACACGAGAATCTTCAGGGCCCTTGCAGCCCGGAGGGGTCCCTTTCACCTGGATCTGTTTGCCTCTCGAAACAACCACCAGACCCCGGAGTTCTTCAGCTGGCTCCCGGACCCGGAGAGCAAGGCGACAGACGCATTTCTCCAACAATGGCCGTCGACAGGAGCCTACGCCTTTCCCCCATTCTCCATGATTGCGAGAACACTACACCAGATACGGACGCAACAGATCAAACTGGTTGTCATAGCGCCCTTGTGGCAGAGCCAACCATGGTTCCCGGACCTCCTGGCCTCCTCCTACAGGGACCCTCTTCTCCTACCATCCTTCCCGGACCTGCTCACGGATCCCAAAGGGCATCTCCACCCACTACTCCTGGAAGACCGGCTACCCCTGGTGGCTTGGTCTCTTTCCGGGGTTCCTGGCGAGTCAGCGGACTATCGCAGGCTGCTAGGGACCTCTTATGGGACTCATGGGCCCCGGGAACTAGACGCTGTTACCTTTCAGCTTGGGCCTCCTGGTCTACTTGGTGCATGGAACGGGACTCCGATCCCTTTACAGCACCTATTCCCATGATTCTTAATTTTCTCTCCTCCTTGTTTTCATCTGGCCGCTCTTACCGTTCGGTCAACGTCGTGCGCTCCGCGATTTCGGCGGCTCACACCCCCGTCGGGGATCTCCCGGTCGGCAAAGACCCTCTGGTCTGCCGTCTACTCCGCGGTATGCGGCTCCGCCGTCCCCCGGCCCCCAGATACCCTCACCTATGGGATGTGGGACTGGTTCTCCGCTTCTTCAGGGATTGGCTTCCGAATGACCGCCTCTCCCTACGCCAGCTATCCGCTAAGTGCGCTTTCCTCCTCTGTCTCGTATCTTTCCGACGGGTTTCGGACGTTCGGGCCTTCGACGTGGACGCTTTCGAAGTGGCCCCTGAAGGGGTCACGTTTCACATTTCCCGTCGCACTAAGTCGGGTTCGACCTCGGTCTTTTACCCATTTTTTCCCGACGACCCGCAGCTTTGCGTCGTGTCCACCCTCCGCAGGTATGTTTCGGTTACCTCCTCGCTCCGGTCCTCTACGTCGGGCCAACTCTTAGTCTCCTACGTGCGCCCTCACGCCCCAGTCTCGGTCACCACCTTTGCCCGATGGATCCGCTGGATCCTTTCCCTCGCAGGTATAGACCCCGCATTCGGCGCCCACTCCGTTCGCGGTGCGGCGGCTTCATCTGCCTTCCTGGCAGGGGCGTCCCTCTCAGATATTCTCAGAACGGCGGACTGGTCTAGGGAATCCACTTTTCGTACATTTTATTTTCGCACTCCCCCTTCTGCTGGGATGTCACTTCTTCAGCGTTAAAATTGCAAAATAGGAAGCCTCCTGTCATGTTATAAAATTGAAGATTATGCTAGCTTTAGTGTACTAATAATCTTAATTTTAATAAGGACAGGAGGCGAGTATTTTCCCTCCCTTTTGTTCCCTACCCTGACTCCTTGGGGGAGTGGATCTTAAGGTGATGGATTTGGGATTCATATTGTGGTTCCACTATCTTCTGGACATATTCGGTATCCCCTCCATCTCTATTCCCAGTGTTTCCATCTAGACGGACAGTTTAGTTGTACAACATGCTTACACCTACACATATTGAGCCTATGGCCAGCTTACATTCTGTCTGTACTGTCTAATTTACACCATTCTGTTAAAGCCCACAGGCGTGAACAGTTACGGTTCAGTACCTAACCGATTTTATACTCTCCTTTCAGTGTAACCCTCTTCAGGACCTCCACTGGTCGCTGGTTCGTTAACCTCACGACTCCGTAAGATGGGATGGCGGCTTCGTTTGGTCTTTCCTCCTATCTCGTTACCAGGAGTCTCCTCAAGTTCCGCTCGCCAGAGACCGCAGTTACTGTTTCGTTGAGTTTCTGGATGTTCGAGCTCTATCTGGACTTGGATGTCGCTTTAAGAAAGAGGAAGTGTACAGGCAGCATGACCCTTATATACTATGCTGCTCAGTGATTTATTTGTTACTCTTTACGTTTTCTTTACTGCTGTGGAGTTTAGTAAAGAGAGTTAATGCAAAATACTCGCCTCCTGTCCTTATTAAAATTAAGATTATTAGTACACTAAAGCTAGCATAATCTTCAATTCTGTAGCATGTCTGTAACAAACACATTTAATTCTTCAGGTTAGGCATGCCAACCACTTATCAAGAAAGTACAGTTGTAAGAAATATTAAATTATCTGTGATAACATGCTGAATACTTGAAATAGATTATTATTTAGTATTTTTAAGATGTTAAATGTTGCTACATTTCATAACTCTTATTAATGTTGGCTTTGTTATGAAGGTAAATGGATTCTATTTTTCTACTTTTCTTATGCTTATTTTCATTTTTTTTTTTGCTAAAACATATATAGGAGGTTTTTTATTATATCTGCTTTTGTTACTCATCTTTCCAGAAATAATCGTGTGTTGTATAGTTTGCATAGCCCTGAGAAATCTGTGTTTAAGTTGTTTTGGATGTTCTGTTCTGTAATATAACACTGTAACATTGATAACATACTATTTTTGTTTCCATCAGAAAACTACATTTTCTGAGTTGGCTCTTAAATTAAATTCCTCAATGATGTGTGTTCAGGGCCGACGCATCCTATAGGTGACTTAGGCAGTCGCCTAGGGCGCACCAGCCCAAGGGGCGCTAGATTTAAGTGACCGTCAGGAGGGAAGCGCACAGTGCTCCCTCCTGCCAGTCACTCAATGTAGCATGGCCAGGCGGCACAGAATGTGGTACAGGAGCTTTTGTTTCCTGTACCCGGCCACCGACGGACTGATAGGAAGTGCTCATTGAGGGGGGAGTGAGAGGACCACTAAGAAGGGAGAGGGGGAAGTGAGAGGACCATTAAGGGGGGAGAGGGGGTAGTGAGAGGACCATTAAGAGAGAGAGGGGGGGAGTGAGAGGACCACCAAAGGGGAACTGGAGAGGATCACTAAGGGACAGGGAGGGGAGAGGAACACTGAGGGACAGAGAAGAGAGGGGAGAAACCACCAAAGGACAGGGGCAGGTAGAGCTCTAAGGTTGGAGGGGTAGAGACCACTAAGATAGGGGGAGACTACTAAGGAACAGGGAAGAATACTAAGGGACAAGACGGGTGGGAAGAGCACTAGTGGACTGGAGGGGAGGGAATATCACTAAGGGGTAGCGGGCCAAAGGAGAGCACTAAGGGTCGGGGGGGAGAATGCACTAAGGGAGGGGAGGGGAGATCACTAATTGATAGGAGGGGAGAGCACTATAAAAAAAAATCTGCTCCCCTTTTAGCCTCTATCCTATCCCACAAACCCTCTCTTTTACACTACACACTACACACATACACAATGCATCCTTACACATCCACAGAAACATGCGCGCGTGCAGCCACACACACACACACACACACACAGAGCAACAAAATGCATCTCTTACACAAACTCAATGCACCCCTTACAGACACACACGTGCATTAAATTATATGCACCTTGCATTCCTTACACACACACCCACCCAGCAAAACACAATGCATTCCCTACACACAAACATACACTGCATCCCCTATACACACACTACGTCCCTTACACAGATTGGTATCCCTATACACTACATTCCATAAGAGCACACACACATTACATCCTCTACAATAACACACAACACATCCCTTACACACTATTGAGCATGCGCGGCCGCCGGCGGGGGAGACCTAATGCGCATGCGCTGCAATGCCGCACACGTTCATTAGAACTCCCCATAGGAAAGCATTGCAATATGCTTTCAATGCTTTCCTGTAGGGAATTCAGCGACGCTGGAGGTCTTCACATACTGTAGCGTGAGGACGTCCAGCGACGTTATAGCACACGGAATGTGTGCTCTAAACACGGAGGTGCCCACTAGTGGCTGTCTAGTAGACAGCCACTAGAGGGGGAGTTAACCCTGCAAGGTAATTATTGCAGTTTATGAAAACTCCAATAATTACACTTGCAGGGTTAAGGGTAGTGGGAGTTGGCACCCAGACCACTCCAATGGGCAGAAGTGGTCTGGGTGGTCTGGGTGCCTGGAGTGTCCCTTTAATGTAGTGGTTCTAGTGTCTATAGCCTGTGCCTGCAGGCTTTTTAATGTAAACACACTGCCTTTTCAGATAAGACACTTCGTGCAGAACTGACGTTGGCCCATATGGCAGATTATATGGGCATTGTGATGTCACATGGTGTTTGCCTAGGGCAATTTTTGTCTCAGTGAATAAATAGTAGATACCAAGATGCATTTCTCTATGTGTAGCTTCCTCAGTTGGCTGTGTTTGTGTCACAGGTGTCCATCCATATTTATACTCACACCCTGAACCACCAATTCTGGTCATGTGGGTAAATGCAGCAAAATGCGATCATCTCTGGGCAACCCACCTTTGTAATTCCTCACAGATGTAATTACTCCCTTATCACGGCCGGCGGAAATGGTGGAAAGGATGGTTAGGTATTAGAAAATGGTAAAGGACATTCCGATATTAGTTTTCAAAAGGATATTTGAGCTGGACATTCCTGTTGGCAAGGCCCATGGATAGTGTCCCCTCCCATAGTCAAAAGCTGTTAAATAGAATCATTCTAGCAGCTACACAAGCTTCAGCAAAGATGTAGTTAAGGATTTATATCCTAGAAAAAAATATAAATGAATTTCTAAAATAAAGGATAACTATTTCATAGACCGACTCAATGCACAGTTCTTACTTAAAACATTTAATAAGGTACTGCAGCCATGGGCAGGTTTCAGAGGAAACTAATAGACGGGATTCTATAGGCCGGCCTGCTTGTTTTGTGGAACAGGGCCTTTCTCCCCCCATCACCACCGTTCTCCAGTTTATTTTATTATTTATTGAATTACTCTTTTTTTTCTTGAATATTTGAGTGCTGACAGCTGAGGTCTGCTTCTACATAAATGTATCACAAATATAACACTGTAACATTGATAACATACTATTTTTGTTTCCATCAGAAAACTACATTTTCTCAGTTGGCTCTTAAATTAAATTCCTCACTGATGTGTGTTCAGGGCCGACGCATCCTATAGTATTGTGATGATGTATATAATTTGTTAATTGTCTTCTTTTACTCTTAAAAAAAAATATTTAAAGGAATACTATAGGTTCAGGTACACAAAAATGAATTCCTGACACTATAGTGTTAAAACCACCAGCTACCCCTGCTGGCCCACCATTGTCCCACTAAATATAATAAAATATTACTTGTATTGAAGTCTACAGCTGCTGCCTCTGCCACTGACCTGCCTGCTGATATCATCAGAAGTGGTGGTCTGAGCATATCAAAATTCTAATTTTTGTGGGATACTTTGTTTTATAACACTAAAACTCAAAAAGTGTAACAGTCATGGTACATACAACTTTAAATTGCTTTACTAGCAAATATAGATATTAAGAAAATATTTATATTTACCATCCCTCCTTTCACCAGTCAACCAGTTAATCTTAGCTAAGAGGCCCGTCAATCTTAACACAAAATGCTTTTTTTTAAATTTATTTTTAAAGGACACTATAATCACCAGAACAACTACAGCTTATTATATTTGTTCTGGTGAGAAGGATCATGTCACATCATGCCATGTTCTGCGGATCAGTCTGGTGATGGCTTCTGGTATCCAGTACTCTTTTTATAATTCTTGTTTAGTTTTTCTTGGTTTTTCTGGTTTTCTATTCCATGTCTGGTTTTCTTTATGCTGGGTTTTTCTGGATTCATTCATGTATTCCGTTCCTGGAATTCCCAGTCTCTTAGATTCCTTTAAATGTTTGTTTTATGTTGCCACATCCGTTCTTTTTCCATGATTTCTTTTGTTTCAGTTGGAGCCTGCAGGCAGTTGCTCAAGCCTTCTGTCTTTTCTTGCAGGTAAGTTTTATATGTGTTTCTTATGGTTCTTTTAGCATACATTAGGCAGAGTAGGACCTGCCAGATATGGGGTACATTGGCGTTGTTGGCAGGCTTATGCAATGTATGACCATATAATGTAACAAAATCCCCATGATTTTCATATATAGTACTTAGTTGTCTTGTTTTATTTTTATTCCCAGTCCGTGTACAGTCCTGTCTTGTCCTGCCCATGTTATGTTAATATTTCCCTTATGTATTGTGTACATGTTCTGGGTTTAGCTTCCTATCCTTCTCTGGTTCTGGGTTTTACCAGTTCTGTCTTGTTTTCATGTTTGGTGACTATCCTAGCCTTGCCTTGTTTCTGGACTGGATACATGCTTGCTGCAGAGGCTCCCTGTCCAGTTCCTGGGAGGTCTGCATATCGTCAAGGTCCTAGCTCTTGGGATCCGCAGTAGCTGTATCAGGGACCTGTATGTGGCCGCACAACGCTGGTGCTCAACACCGGAGGGCGTGTGGTTACCCTGCACCAGACCCTGATGATCCACTTCCACGCTGAAGACTCCCATCTTATCATCAGGCACTCAGGGGTCTCGGTTACCTTGCCGCCACTTGTGACAGATCATTCCTTTCAGGCTTTTTGCAGTAAACACTGTCTTTTCAAGGTAAATGCAGTGTTTACATTATTGTAATGCAATTCACCTTCCTTGTGTGAACATGCATTACTTGTTAATCTATTCAATGTATCTTACTTGTTAAGAGAGATGTATGCGGATGTAACGGAACCGCCTGCATCCCGACCGGGTACCTTCCGCTGACGGATGCTCCTAGTGCTTTCCGAGGACTCCAAGCACTCTACCCGACACCATAACCACTGCAGACCCCACGAACCGCCGCAGCTTGGTTGGGTTCTCGCTGTCTCCACCCACTCTGGACCCAAGACCAGGGTCCAGCTTCCAGTAGGTCGACCTCTCTGAATTCCAGAGAGCAGGAACAGGAACAAGCTCTTGGCAGAGCTTAGTGATTATACCCTGGGGAGTATAGTGATTATAGCAATCCAGAGAGTGTAGTTCTCCAATCCCCCAAACATGAGCTGAAACTTCATGAAGGTACAAGATGATCTGACTTTTAATGACCACACACTGGCTTTTATGCAAGTCCCCATGCAAGGGGACATCCCACAGGGTGGGACACAGTACAACCAATCATTTACAGAAAAAACGTAAAACACACCCAACCCCAACATTCAATCTCTCCCCTCAGCCTGTGATATAATTACTGAACACAGTGGGTTAATGTAATTTATCACAGGCAGGAAAAATACACTTTTTACACATATACTGTAACTTAAAAAATATGCATCATATTCACATAAAACATACATATCAGCATACTTTAAATATAAACATACCCAAAAATCATACAAATCCCCCCCAGTAGATAAAAAGTTAGTTGGGAGTCCTTTATGACCAACCGCAAGCACATTTTCATGCCCAAAACAGTTCCAGAGAATCAGGCTGTGCGGTCCGTCTATTTCCCATGTTAAAGTCAGTTCAAACAGACGAACGACAACCATTTGAATTGTCGAACTGTTGAATAAACTGTCAAATGAACTGTCGAATGGCGTTCGAACTGTCGAATGCATTGAAGTCTGGAGAAAGTAAAACTTCAGCTGAATTAAAGATGGCCGCCGCCACGTGTTCATTTGTCAAATGGCAGCCCCCAAGCGTTCAGCAATTTACCTACAGCAGGTTCCCAGCCTGGGAGGTAAATTGCCTGCACACTTCCACTTCTGGGTGGTCCGCCTGTGTGGTACTTGGTTCAGTAAGCTCCATTTACTGAACCAAGTGGGAGAAAGCCATAGACAAAGTATTTGAGAGGTCTTGGGACATAGTTTTAAAGGGGCATTGTCACACAAAGTCTCAATATATCCCCAGACGGTTCTTAAAGGGCCAGCAATCTGTCCCTAAAAGCTGCAACATCCTCTCCCTACACTAATAAGAGCTCATGTGCGTGTGGCGCTACGCGACTCCAGCTTATATATAGAGGCTGGGTCACATGCTGAACTGGCCAATCACAGCCATGCCATTAGTAGGCATGGCTGTGATGGCTTCAAAGGGCACACGAGTCAAACGCTTATTGATTGGCTGCCCTGCAGCCTTTGAAAACGCGCCATTAAATCGCCGAACACCGAACTCCAACCCTAACATACAGTGATATGTCCATGTTCGGGTCCGGGGTCCAAAAAACGTAATGTTTGGCACGAACCCGAACTTTACAGTCTGGGTTCACTCAACTCTATTGGCTGATTGCAGAGTTTTAAGAGAAATCTCACATAAAATGGGAGCCAAACCTTTTCATCTGATCTGGTCTGTATTCTATTTTTTTTTTCCTTAAACATGGAAGAAACTTGTAATTTCTAATTCACCCTGATTGTTGCTGAAACTCACACGCACGCTCCAATTCTACTAGGGTGCTACACAATATGCCTTCAGACTTGATATATTACCTCATATTCCTTTTTTTATTAATGTGATGAATCATCTTGGATTTGGTTTTACATATCATTAATTTTGTGAAGTAGCCCAATGTAACAGAAGACGGTTCATCCCTGCAGTTTCTAAGAAAAGCCTTTCACTAGGAAGCAGTTTAAGAAGTCTGCTGTGGGATATGCTAATACTATATAATTTACTTCAGACACATAGTGCATGATACATGAAAAGTCTGTTCTCAAGGAAAGCCTTCTTTATTTTACATAAAAAACGATAAACATCTATTAAATGACACTCCAAGCACCATAACCATAACGTATGCTTCTGGCACAGGTCACAATGTAATGAAGGTCCCCTGTTCCCAAGTTCATTCTCTCAGATACTGACAACAGCAGTGTTTAAAAAAAAAAAAAAATAGATATATTGCAGTTATAAGGCCACTAGCAACATGTGCACACATGCAAACACAAACAAAAAGTGTATAGATGAATGAACTATGATTATTGCTGGTCGTACAAGAACTTGAACAGCAATATGCACACAGAACATGCAGTTCAAGTTCCCACTGTTACTGACAGTCTATCTCATAGCTTCGTGTGAGAGCCACATCAGTGATTTAGTTTCATTGCGCAGGTGTTTCTGTCATGAAATGCATATAACACAGTGAGCTGGTTTCAACATGTCTTTATTAATCCTTTAAGGACTACAGGTATGCTATGCCATCCTTGGGGCTGTTCACTGTTAAAAAAAAAACAAACAACCCCCCCCCCTCCCGAGCCCACATCCGTGCCCTGAGCGGAGGGTGGGGGCCCTAAATGCCAATAAGGGGGGCCCTATTGTCCTCCCCCCGCCCCCTACCCCTGAGCGGCGGGTGGAGGCCCTAAACACCAATATGGAGGTGGAGTCCTATTGTCCTCCCTCCCCTCCCCCCCGGCCCTATCCGAATGTCCGAATTGCCTGAAATTTGTCCGAATTGACATTCGTAACGAAACAAATTGCACCTGTCTAGTTAGCTATATTTAACCCTGTAACTTTCCAAGACACCATAAAACCTGTTCATGAGGGGTGGTGTTTTACTCGGGAAGACTTCGCTGAACACAAATATTAGTGATTCAAAACAGTAAAATGTATTACAACGATATAATCAGTGAAAGTGACGTTTTATGCATTTTTCACACACAAACGGCACTTACACTGACTATATAATTATTGTGATACGTTTTACGGTTTCATGGGGGTAATTCTCATTCCTCGGCTACCATACGGTCTTAAAGGCAACGTAACCAATCTGGCAAATTTCAAGGTGAAAAAAAGTGAAACACAAGCCTTAGATTTTACTCTTTAACTTTTGAAAACACCATAAAACCTGTACATAAGGGGTATGTACTGTTATACTCAGGAGACTTCGCTGAACACAATTAGTGTTTCAAAACAGTAAAACGTACCACAATTATATCGTCAGTGTAAGTGCCGTTTGTGTGTGCAAAAATGCAAAAAAGTCACTTTCACTGATGATATTGTTGTAATACACTTTACTGTTTTGAAACACTAATATTTGTGTTCAGCAAAGTCTCCTGAGTTTAACTGTACCCCTCATGTACAGGTTTTATGTTTTTTTTAAAAAAAAGTTAGAGAGTCAAATATAAGGCTTGTGTTTCAGTTTTTTCACATTGAAATTCGCCAGATTGTTTACGTTGCCTTTGAGACCATATGGTAGCCCAGGAATAAGAATTACTCCCATGATGGCATACCATTTGCAAAAGTAGACATCCCAAGGTATTGCAAATGGGGTATGTCCAGTCTTTTTTAGTAGCCACTTAGTCACAAACACTGGCCAACTTAGTCACAAATACCAGATTTCTAAGTAAGTATGCAGGAGGTCAAATGCCACGCGTCTAGTCAACTTAAAGGTCAGGCTTCACCCCCATTAGTCAATTAGTTTTCTGTAGCTGCACTTGGTGTTTAGAAATAATTAAATGGAAACTGGAAAAAGATTTTTTTTTAAAGTATTCTCAATTTTGTAATATTATATTCGTATTTAATATTTTGGTATGCACACATATAGGGTTTTAAGAGAGAGACCAATTTATCCTTTTAAATTATGTATAATATGTATGGGTACACAAATAGTAAGGGTGACATTGTAGCAGAATGAATGAATGGCAAAAGTTTTGAAGGGGCCTTGGTCACAAAAGCAACAAAACTAAACTCTGCTTTGGTTAAGCGATGATGGGAGTTCAGATTAACTTTTTAAAACCACACTTGCACTAAAAATATATATTAAGTGATGAAAATATAATTCAATAATCAGCAGGATGTGAGAGGCTATTGCCTGGTTTCTAGATATATATGGTTATTATAGATCCCTATTTCTTTGTAAGTGTGATTTTTAAATCATAATGTTTTATAAAAACCTGTATCAACATGCCACTGTGATTTTCATTTTGACACTGTCTATTCAGACATAATGCATTTTTTTACTAGAAATTGTTAGTTTTAAATCATTGGCTTTCCTTTCATTTTTCTACATTTATACCAGCAATGCTAATAGTTAACCACTTCCATGTGATAGTTATTTACTTTTTTTTTTTTTTTGGAAGAAGCCTAAAATATCTGTATGCAGCCATCAGCGGTCACATTTCCATAACTCACTCCCAATGCCATGCTCATCATGTAAATTGGTACAGACACCAAGTCATTTTTTGGACTTCCAAGCCAAATTTCCTCAAACATGCTTGACAAAACGACACTGCTTTAAAACACAGCTTTGTACATTTCAATACTAAAGGGTAAAGTTTGTGAAAATTATACTGTGCTTATTTGCATGTCAAACATGGTAGTCAAAGAGAAAACATTATCCTTCAGAGCTGCTGTGATTTTATTTTATTTTTTTATTTTTAGAGTTGTAGAGTGCCATGCCCACTTACATGCTAGTGCCATGAAAGACAGCAGAAAATGAGACAGGGCTTTAATTTTCCAGTTACTTTTCTGCTACATGCAGATATGAAGGGATCTATGGGGCATCCTGCAAAATGACCAAACCTTCTCCAGATCATCTCATGAATGTGCAATAAGTTCCCATCATATGACCGTTTGAGAGTTGGGCCCTTCTACCAGTATTCTTGATAATCAGTGACAGTCACCTGGTGTTTCTTCATAACGCTAAAAGAGTTCGTCAACATTAGGCGTGCCCTAGACATCCTTCTTTGTCAAGATTTTAACTCTTAAAGTGACACTGTCTCCATCTGTGGACTTTGAAGAAATTGCAAAGACCCCCAACAGTGACATCACCACTAGGGATCCAGTGGCCACAGGTGTCAGGCTGCTTACCTAAACTTATCCATCATGGGTGCGGCTTATTCTGGTGGGTACTCTTCAGCATACCAGGAGCTGACTTCATAGCTTGTACAGCATTGTGGTCTATGGAGGATACTTTGCACGTTCCTCCTTAGATAAAGCCAATTCCTTGCAGCCATTACTGGTGATGGCTGGGGGGATTGTCACTTCGAGATGGCGATCACTCCGCCCAGTGTCTAGAAGTGCCAGGTGTAGGAGATATACTGAGACAAAGTAGCCCCTACTTTGTCTCAGAATATCTCTAGACTGGGTTGGAATGTCAATGAAATTACAACACAGTCACTATAAGTATTGCATAAATATTCTATCTTTATGAAATACTAATTTGGGCAGGGAGTAAGATGGCTTTAAAGACCAATGTACTGTCTATGGGGTTATTACGAGCTGGTTCTTAAACACATTATGCTGATGTGATGTTTTTGTAATTCAGTAACACAAACTCTGTAAAGCCTTGTCATTGGGGCCAGCCAACATAGGGTGCTATGAAACGAGCTACAATTTCCCTATCTTTCCTAGTACCAAAGTTTGGCAAAATGTGTTACAGTGTGCAATTCGTTCCCGTTCAAATGAAAATTCGGACGAATTTCGACAATTTGGACATTCGGATGCTTCTGATTGTCCGAATTGCCGAAGTGCCAAATTTCGGAAGTGAACCGAATTGCCGAAAGTACTTCGGATTTCTAAAAAAAGTGGCAAAACAGGAGAGGGAGGGAAAATTAAGGCAATGATGACAGGAATCTAACCCTACCCCTAACCCTAGCAGGGTTAGGGGTTGTATTAGGGGTTATGTTATGGGTAGTTTCAGGATTAGGGGTAGTGAAATGCCAAAGTCCCAAATTTCTGAAATACTGAACCGAACCAAATTTTTTGCAAATGCACATCCCTATGGTACAGATTATTACTCATATTACACTTATGAGCCACAACCACATCCTTAATATCATGTAGGTCCCTCTTGCTGCCAAAACAGCTCTGATGCATCGAGGTATATAGACTCCACAAGTCATCGGAATGTGTCCTCTGGTATCTGATGCCAAGACGTTACCAGCTGTCCTCCTCGACCTCCCTCCGACCCGGGACTTCCCTGGGCCGGTCAGACAGGGGAAGAGGTGCCTGCCCCAGTCACCCTGCACCCCTAGTGTCGCCCCCCGGTGGCCAGCAAGGGGAAAGCGTCGCTCGAGCGACAAAAAAAATTGTGTGCCCCCGTCACACAATCCATATACAGATATATATATATATTTTTTCAATTATAATTATTTCATCTCCAAACAAACTTTGTGTCTATTGAGCCTGTTTATCGTCTTTGATTCTTAGCCAAGTCTTTTTTACAGTGATGTAATCTTTTTTTTATATTTTGTCTATTTTATCAAGTTTTACCAACTTACTGTGTTCTGGCACTCTGGCACTTTAAAGACAGATTTATGTGAGCGTATATAAGAATGTATAGTGGCTGCCGCACTATCTTGAGAAAGCCCGGTCGCACAGGTGAAACGCATTGAAGCGCGAGCGCCATTTTATTCCAAGTGGGAATGATAAATTTTGCAGCCTGCCTCTGCACTTTTTCTGGTGCCATAATATCTTTCTTTAAAACAGGTGCCCAAAATTGCACAGTATGTTCAAGGTGTGATCTTACCAGTGATTTATAATGAAGAAAAACTATATTTTCATCCCAAGAATTAATGCCCCTATTTATGTATGACAATACCTTACTGGCCTTACCAACTGCCAATTGACTTAGCACATTGTTGCCTAGTTTGTTGTCTATAACAATTCTCAAATCTTTCTAGTGTGATGTTATCCCAAAATCACTACTATTTAAAGTGTAGGTTGCTTGTGCATTCTTTAACTCAAAGTGCATAGCTCTGCATTTATCTACATTAAATTTCATCTGCCATCTGAGTGCCCAGTCCACCAATCAATCTAAGTCCCTCTACAACAAAGTAATATCTTTTTTTTTTTTTTTTATTCTTTATTTTTCTGTGCAAGGAAGAGTTACAAGCATATGTCAATTGCCACAACAGCATGCATGGGTTAACATTAGTATTGACAGTGTGGCATTCAGGAATTGCACATTTTTTTTGTAAAAGCATGTTTGAAATATTCTAGGAACAATTTTTGCATGTAATGAACTGATATCAATAAAACAATGCTAAAGTAGCTAGCGCATTTTTGATTCAAGCCAGGTTTATATGCATTATTTCTAAAGCTCCATAAGATGGAATCACAGGTGTGTTATAATTGCTTATAGTGTCCCACTCGTGTTGACCTACGGTAGGGCAATAGCGTGAGATTCGAGATTGGGACATGTAATGTGTGCTCCGCTGTTTTAAACTAAACAGATAGCTATGGCATTCTCTGTATGCAGGGGGGTACCTAAGCAACCACAAGTCCACCAGAGTCCCGCAGTGTTTGCGTCTCGGCCCCTGTCCGGAATGGTCGTCTCCCAGGCTTGTACTGTAGGACTATGTGTTGTCCCTGTTTTTTGGCCTGCAGGAGCATAGTCCAACTCCGGTGCTTGTCTTCCTAATCAGCCGATACCGACCCTTGAGGCTTGACAGGTGGGCCACGGGCATCTGCGGAGTCGGTGCTGCGGCAAGAATCCGCCACCCCTATGTCTTGGAGAGGTTCCCTGCCCGAGTCCTTCACCGCTTGGGAGCTGTGTTGCTTTCTGGTAAGCTTCGCGGCCGTCTACTCGGAGGTATGGGAGCGATGTTGTGCTTCTTCGGCTGGAGGATTCCGGAGTTGCTGAGTGGCAGGTGAGTTGTGCAAGCTTGGACTCACTCCGATATGTGGGAAGGTGAGAGCTGGAGTCTGTCGTCGTTTCCCGCTGTTTTGAGCTCCAAGGGTGGCGTTGTCTGGGGGCTAGGGATGGGCCTCTACTCAGGAGGCGTCTGGTAGCCGGGCGGATCCGCGCCGCCACACTTTGCATTGCCAGCTTGAAGTGCCGACCCTTTGTGTGATACAATGTCCAGAGGCTGGTGCGAAGCCAGTAAAAGAATTCTAGGGTGCACTTGGGTGGTTTGATGAGGGTGTTTTGTGCCGCCATCTTGCGTGGGCCCCTGTAGTCCTGTGTGTTTGCGGGTTTGGTCGCTTGGTGAAGCCGCGTTGTGGGGGTAGATGTCCCCAGCAAGGACCGGGATAGCCCCGCCGGTCCAGAGGGGGTGGTAGCGGGGCAACCTCCGAGTGAGACTTATGAGCAGGTCCCGTGCCGGGGGATCGGCCGCCTCCCCCATGCCTCAGGCTCCGCTCCAGTGTAGGCCGCATGGCCGGTAAGGGTGTTCGTTTGGTGTGTCGATGTGGGACAGGTATCGTTCTGGTCCTTGTGTGGTCCTGCATCGGTTTTTGGGCACTTGGTGCTGCTGGCATGGTTCGATTGTTCGGGATAATCGTATTTGTGCTCGTTGGCATGAGAGCCCTCATGGAGCACGTCCGGCCATCTTGGCAGTCAGGCCCTGCCCCCAACAAAGTAATATCTTGATCTCATTGTATTACTTTACCGAGTTTTGTGTCATCTGCAAACACTAAAACATGACTTCCAATGCCCATTTTAAGATTATTTACAAATATGTTAAATAGAAGTGGTCCCAAAACAGAACCCATACACAACGTACCAATTTTGTCCAGCTTCCTGTGACTGAATATCATTTTATTTATTTCCTGAGTGCTCTAGTTTTCATGAAATACATAAATAAAAGTAGGGACTACTTTTCCTTGTGTATAGCAGTTAGCTTGACGAAACGTTGTCCCTGAACTTAAAACAAGGGTCTGTTTTCACAGCAAATCAAATTTATTCACAATCCATCAGTAAATCTATCCCACAGAAGGGCAGACTGCAAAGAGAACAGAGGAGAACAGAATGGAGGCACCCAGATATTGAACTGTGGCACAAAGAAAATATGAATAAAGGCAAGTGGCAAGGCGGGGAGTATAATCATTAAGAAACAGGTGACATACAGAAAGGAAAAGTGAAATTAAAAAAAGGTCTGCTTTAACACTGTTTCACTGCTTCCAAGGGTATGGAGCCTTAGAAAGAATAGTCTGTGAAGTATATTTGCTAACCAGGGACTTGAAAATTGTCAAGTCAAAAATCAAGTGTCGTGGAGACTTTTCTTCATCTTTCCAATTTAAGTTTACATTTTGCAAGTCATTTGTCACCTCAATACAGTTCACAAGGGTCTATACAGTAAAGGAAAGCTTTGGTGCTTTCGGAGTTGACTGGCTGTTGCCTTTGTCTTATTTTATAAAGTGTCTGATTTCAAGAGATATCTGCACTTTTATAGAAATCCTTGGTTTTACCTTTGCATCTATCAATCAGACAGCTAGGAGGGTTTCCTGCTCACTTTAAACACGAGAATTCATATCTGTAGTGAAGGCTTCTTATAGAAAAGCAGTGGATTTAATAAAAGCTTTCTACTGGCGGAACATGGCAATTTTCGTGCATGATTGTAGGACTGAATTGGCCCTTAGATGTATCAGTAATGATGAACTCCTGAGGACAGGGCAGAGCATCTGTATTAAGAAGATGGACTTGATGCTGAATAAAAGGTGAGTAACTTATTTTTTTTATTGAAACAGTGAGGTTCCCTAAAGCTACACCAGAACCGGAACACTCCAGCACTAGAAAGAAACACATTTCTTTTTTACTTTGGAGTGTCCCTTTAGACACTAACTTCACTGACTTGAAATCCATATTGTAAAATTTATACCAAAACAGCCACATGTTAAGTTTCCATATCTTCTATGTTAACTATTTTGCATTATTTTTTTGAAGTTGTTTAACTCTCTACATCTTGTGTGGATAAACCCCACAGTGCAGAGACATCAACAAAAACCAAAATCGCTGATCATGGTGTTTTTGTTTCTTAACCTTTTTGTGACAAAACCTAAAAGGATAGCATTTTGTTAAAAAAGATGGGGGCTACAATCTGTGAATAGCAGAAATGTACACGTATTATAAAGCAGTGACTTCCACAATTAAATAAAGTGCTTTTAGTGATCAAAGTGCAATTAATATAATTAATAAATATATTAACTTCCCTTCAAGAATAGAGAGCCCAGAAGACTTCCTCAGCAGAATCTTCAGGAATTATCAATGTGTAAAAATAGGGGTTATTCTGTCAGGGAAGAAATGGCACAGCACTGCAAACATAGAAACATAGAAACATAGAATGTGACGGCAGATAAGAACCATTCGGCCCATCTAGTCTGCCCAATTTTCTAAATACTTTCATTAGTCCCTTGCCTTATCTTATAGTTAGGATAGCCTTATGCCTATCCCACGCATGCTTAAACTCCTTTACTGTGTTAACCTCTACCACTTCAGCTGGAAGGCTATTCCATGCATCCACTACCCTCTCAGTAAAGTAATACTTCCTGATATTATTTTTAAACCTTTGTCCCTCTAATTTAAACCTATGTCCTCTTGTTGTGGTAGTTTTTCTTCTTGCACTGCAACAGTGCAAAACTGTATGTTTACATTATACAAAATATGTGTCAAATGGCCACTCACAATTTGTAAAAGATAAAAAGGCCTTCAGTATATTAGATGTGGATGTAGATCTGTTCGCAGTCTTGAGCTTTGAATATCTCAGAATAAGGAGAGACAAGGTGCAATCCAATTATAAGGCAACCAAAATAAAGTGCACAATGCAAATTTATTAACTTACATAAAAGTTAGTATAAATAGATGTAGTTGTCACCATGAGGTCAAAAATCGAAGTCCTAAGCGTTTCGTCCCATTCAGGGACTTCTTCAGGGACAAATCAATGTTCAAACAAAATACAAAGTGCAAATGAACCATTTACCTTCCCCAGTTGTTAAATACCAATTTCCCGGCTTCTAGGTTTCTTCCGATAGGTCCTTCGCTCTTTTCACCTGTTCTCAGTGGAGTCTGACTTTACTTCCTGGTTCGCCATCTCTGACGTCACCACGCCCCTGCTCAGTGGCATCATGCGTTCCACCACGGTTGATCCATTCGTCTACAAATTTTGGTATCTTTCATTTGGATGATGTCATCATGTTACGTTGAAAAGATGGATCCGTTCCAATCTGTTTTTTCAGCTCTGTGGGCAGTTCATATAAATAATTCCATTATGGGAAGTACCACATTAAAAAAGATGGGGATGGGAATATTCCATATTAATTTAAAACAGATAAATAAATAACATCATATCTTTATTAAATCACTAAATAAAACATTTAATAAAAGTTACCTTATTACTATATAAATTCCTCAAATACATAATAGATCTCTGGTTATCTCTTAAAAATGGCACCAAAATATCAATATAGACTAAATTAAATCCTTCTTGAAATGTCAGTTAAAAGTTATTATTAAAAGAGTAGGAATTGGTACATGTAAGGGTACAATATCAGATATATCCATATGCACATATATATATATATATATATATATATATATGTATGCATGTATACATGCACATGACACATGTAACCACATATGAGCTGACATTTACATTTATTAAAACATTATTTAAATTACCTTCATGAAGAACCAGTCTCATCTCTCTCAAATCTTCTCATGATGACTCAACTCAGAATAGAAACAGACCGGTTTCCCGATAACTATCAGTTTTTCTTAACGGTTGTCATCTCATGTCATCTCACTTGACTAGTACATAAAACACTACCCTTTGTTGCATTTGATTGAATAGTCTAAGTGTAGTAAAAGATGTTTTTTGACATAATTTAAAAGAACATAAATGCTGCAAAAACAATGTAATAAAGATTACTGCAAATATGCCCTGAAATTATGTTTCATTCAGTTATTTATTAATTTAAAGGAAAACAAAACACTTCATGAAGCTACAAATGGTTCATAAATCAATATTCTTTTGAAAGTGACAACATGTATATACATGAATACAGAAGTCTGAGCTGTTGACACTAAGATGCCAAAGTTATGGAAAGTACAGTGAGAAGATACTGTGTCTTGTCAGGTCTTGTCTAGCATCTTATCGACTGACCTTATCAGACTGAGAACAAGTGGATCATCTTTTATGAATCACCTAATAATTACAGTTACAGCTATGATTGGCATTGTAAATTCTGCTTGTTGCGTTCTTTGTTTTTGGTTTTTTTTTTTTTTTGCTGTTGCAGGATAATATATTTTTATTTTAGTTTTTTTGTGGTTCATGGCTGTGGATATATCGCCATCCAGTGGTGAACGAGTAAAATAGTCCAAAGAAATTGATTTGTTACTAGAAAAACAGGTACATTTTATGTCATATTTAATTTGTTTGTGCAAACTTACCGGCATAATAATAATTAGAACAGTTTTGGATCTCTAGCCTATTCTTCTTTTTGTAAAACAATTGTGTGGGAGAAACTGTACAGAGAATACCTAAAATATGAGTGACATGGCACTCAGATTACTTCATTGAGAAAAAACAAGCAACCTCAGATAAGGAACAGTTGCATAAATATAGTCCAGGAATAGCTAAGGTCAAATGACAAGTCAAGCATTACAGAAAATCGAACTGATAATAAACAGCTGTAACAAGGTACATACTATGGTGTAAGACATCGTAACAGGGCACTGAGTTTTCAACTAAGAGGGAAATCAGAGATCCCTATAATGTGGCCATGTCTCGAGTAATCCCAAAAGGTTATGCATCCAATGATTCCTAACTCCAGAATCACCAAAACAAGGTTGAGTCATGTGTATGACTTTGCTCTTCACCAATAAAACCTGGATATCCAAGGAAAAGCCTATTGTACTAAAGTTTTACTTGATTTGCAATTATTTTCTTACTATTCCCAGTACTTATGGGAAACTTCACCCTGCCTTCATGATGATGGTAGTACAAAGAAGTCTTCTTTGTCTTGGGTGACTCAATTTATTTCAGGAGATGAAGATTGAGCAGTCTTCAAGGCCTACAAATGCTACTCCAAATTTATGATATTGACCCTGAGACTTCCTTTTTTATCCAAGAAGATGGATTTAGCAATGTGAATTTGGTTGTACTGACGTACACCAGACAGCCACTAGAGGGACTTCCGGGTGGTTAGGTGACCAAAAGTTGCCTAAATGATGATGTACATCCTTATGCATGAATCCAATCAAATTCCCATAGTAAAGCATTGAAACAATGCTATCCTATAGGGAATCCTTATAAGAGCACAGCACTTGGGACATTGGCGATAAATTCAGGTAAGTGACTGAAGCTTCAGCACCGTGGGAGGGGGAACTCGAGGGAGGGGGCACTGTAGGTACCTATAGTGCCAGGAAAACGTTGTTTTTTATGTACTGTATGTGTCCAACCATATTGAACTTTGTCCGTAGAATTATACAGGGGCTGGATATGTCTGAGATGGAGCAGACTAAAAACCTCTTTATTTATAGAACATGCCATCCCAACATTTGAGAAATAACCATATGTTAACTTGGTCCACAGGATGTACCTGTGAGCTATGTTGCAGATCATAAAGAAACATCAACAATGCTTATTTATGGATCTATCAAATAACATTTTTGTATTGATGCTTCCTACAATAAAAAATTCTACAAAGTAAGACCATTCTTAAACCTTTGAAAATATAGACTGTTATGAACAACAACTACTAGTCACTCAGCAGATATGAGTAATTTCCCCTATCCAAGAACTGTAGATAAATGGAACATTTTCCGCTTTAAAAAAGTAGTTTTTAAAAAAAGGTTATGGATATTTGCTTGTTTTACTTAATTTGCAACAGTTTTAGAAATATTTAAACTATTTGTTGGAAAGTAACCATTGCAAATATTTGTCTTCCTTTGGATCTCTATATGAATATTTGATTTGTCCTTCTATTAAAATGTTAGTTCTAAACATATTTAATTTATAATAGTGATATACAATTTTCATAATATTTTCAAAAAAACACTTTGACTTATCTCTCTATGTCTCTTTCCCTATCTCTCTCATGTGGCTGTGGCTTGTGCGATTATGAATTAAATGACCTTAGATCTATAATCTCACAATCTTGCAAGTGCGAGTATTATATAAATGTATTTTTTTTTCCAAAATAACTTATGCAATAGCAATCATTTACAACTTCCCGACCAAAAAAAAAAAAAAATTTAAAGGAGCAGAAAAGTCCATGTTTGTATATGCATTTGTACACATCCATGTTTTATAAATAACATTTTATGCGTTTACAAGCAAACAGAAGGAGCCTGGGACTAAATTATTGTTTCTCTTAGGAAGAGTAAGCATAAAAACTATATTATTAAATTATTAATTAAAACTTTATTATTAAATAACCCTGGAATCATAAATGGAAAGGTTTGATTGTATTTGCTATTAAATTCTGTAATATTCTGTAAAAAAGTCAAATAAAATAACTGCTTTACTGATGCTTAAAATCGAAAAACTAAAGAATTTAGAGTATTTGATGGACAAATTCCCGCCTTGGTATATATCATCTTAATTTTTTTTTTTTTCCTTTTACTTCAAACATAATGTTTTCCAGGCAATTTGAGCTATCAAATGTTAGCTTGACGCTAGATAAGATTTCTTAAAAGCCTGAATACCTTTGACTAAGATGAAAGTTCTTTTATAAGACAATGAAAAGGAGCTGTCTAATTCACACTGGCTTGATATCCGAGTACCCTACTATCAATGACAAATGTGAAAAATGTCAAATGCATTGAGTACAATTAATGACTGGGAGTTATGTCCTTCATAAAATACAGGTTTGGAATTATTCTCACTAACAGCATTGCATGTATTTGACCGTATCCTACCTTATCTTGGGCATTTATGCCCAGGTGCACTCAAAATTCTCACTCCTTGCATTGCCATGCACAGGCACAGCACAGTGAGGGTTAATGAATTTACATAGTTTGCTGGACAAAACATTGCTTTGTAAATCATTGTTTCTGGATGCGTTTTGGTGTGCCTGGCACCTCCTTTCCTTGAATTATTGTGTTCCTTGTCACAGGATTTTTGTGGAGCAGTATAATGTGAGTAATGTCTGAACCAACCCCCCCTCCTCCAGTCCCCCGTCTCTCCCCCCCCACACACACACACACTCTCTCTCACTTCTCTCACGGCATGGCTGTTAGATTGCTTTGATTGGTTGGATTACTAGCCAACCATTCAGAGCACTCTTACGTATATTCCAAAGCCTGGAGAAATAGAAGGCATCCCAACCCATGTCTCACTTCTCTCAAGATTTTGCTATCAGAGAGCTGTGGTTGGTTGCCCCCCCTTGACCCCATTCTCAATTCTCTCAAGACTTGGCTGTTAGAGAGCTCTGATTGGTTGGTTTACATAATGCTGCAAGCCGTGGTGGTCCCGTGGTGGCAAGTTCACTTTAGCATGCAGCTCCTCTGGTTGCAGGCTGACTCTTCTCTCCTCTCGCAAGCAGAGGAGTGTTGCCATGGTAAGGCGCAGCAACGCTCCAACCAGCCTGCTTGCGGGAGGAACACACTGCCTCCCGGGTCCTTCCCTCCCTCTGCTGGAGCCAAGTGCCAGCAGGCCGATGAGAGAGATTTCTGATCTCCTCACCGGCTCGAGAGGGCTCACAGAAAGGCCAATGCTGCAGATCCACCACCGCTCACCATAAAGTTTGAATCACCCACCAATAGAGTGTCTGTTTTTGTTATTTGTTTTGTTTATTTGGGTGAATTTTACTTGTGGTAATTTGATACATATGTGAATGTTATTCATAAATGTTTATCCAAGACTCTACTCTGGTTAAGGTGCATTCAGATCTGCAACCTAAAGAAGATTTGAAAACAAATAACTGCACTTCAAGTAGGAATTGCTGTTATTAATTAAAAGCTTTTTTTTTCTGGGCCCATCAGTCATTTAATAATAATGACTCCAGATTTTCTCTCCCTTCCCATTAGCAATTAATGATTCCTAAGCCAGTTGCTCACAGCTGAGATGATAATCACCAGCAAACCTTCTTCAATTTGCTTTTCATTTCTCTTCAACCTTTTCATTTCATATACCGGTACTTTTTTTTGTAATGTACTCTGTGATAGAGGCAATAATTTGTTTGATGCCTAAACATTTAGACACATTTATTAAAGAAAGACTGGAATAATTCCTGGGGCACACTGAGAAATATGGACCAATATTTATGGAATATCTTTATAATCTCAGAACATAAATGAAATACTAAATATATAAACTAAAATAAAAAATTCAAAACCTCCTTCAAGTATTCTTTCCTTGATTCCGTTAAATACTGTACCTTAAATGCAGGGGAAAAAGCACTGGGGAAAGTATTCATCCAGTGTGTAAAACAAATAATGTGCAGAGAAAGAAAAAACATTGAAGTTTTACCAACATCCGCAAGAAAAAAAATAATTTCTGTATTTCCTATTTTTCTCTTCTTTGGCAGTCCATAACAACATGTAAAAAATAAGCATAGAGAATAGGGGGTGAGTGTGACCTGATTACAATGAATGTGACAGGGCGAGTGTGGCAGAGGTTATATGTGTGACAGGAGTACGGGTGTTAATTGACAGGGTGAATGTGGCATGATTGGGAGGTGCTCAAGTGACAGGTTGAGTGTGACAGGGCGAGGGGTGCACATTAAGGTGAATTATGTGACAGGAAGAGTGTGGCATGATTTTTGAGGAAGATTGTGACAGGATTGGAGGGGTCAATGTAAGTGTGACAGGGTTGTGGGGTATATGTGATAGGGTGAGTGTGGCAAGGTGAAGAGGGTGAGTGTGACAGAGTGATGGGGATAAGTGTGAAAGGATTGGGGGTTGAATGTGACAGCGCGAGAGTAGGTGAGATTAGGAGGGGTTAATGTAAGTGTGACAGGGTGAAGGAAGTTACAGTGTCCAGCTTCCCCACACTATACCTTTTTTTATGCAGTAAAACAATTTCCTGGTGGTCCAGTCTCCCTCCCTCCATGGTGGTCCAGGGGGCTAGCTCTCCGGTCTGCACTTGGTGCAGAGTTGCAGACCACGAAGTGGGACAATTAGTTTGTGGTCTGCAACTTTACACCCAGCGCAGCTGCAAATGGAAGCGTGCTGGCTCTCTCTCTCTGGGTGTCTGACAAGCCGCCATGCCCTCAGTCACAGAACAAGGACCGACGTATCAGTCTGCCCTAAGTTAGGCGGTTGAAAGGCCCCAGAGAATACCAGACCTTAGGCTGCCATCTAATTAGAGAACCATCTTTGTCATTCACTATTCGTTTTTAAGCCACAGAAGCAAACTTAGCACATTTACTTGTCCTAAAATTCTTGAAGAGGGTTCCTTCTTTTGAAAAAAGTGGTTGAAACTAGACATGTGCATTTGGATTTGGAAAAATCTAATTTCACAATTTGGAAGCTTCCGAATTCAGCAAAATCCGAACTTACTGAATAAATCCTAAAAGGATAGCAAATGAGAGACTTATCTATTAAGCAACTGAAACCGAAAAATTAAGGAAAGTCCTTGTTTGTTTCTCAATTTTGATCTGTCTGCTGTTTACTAGATAGCTACCTAATTTGCATTGTTATGTGGTATTTCAATAATTATCAAATTTAAGAAAAATGGCTTTTCTTAGTTTTGTTTTTTTAACTGTTTAGTAGATAGTTCTCTAGTGTGATACACTTATATTTGATTGCCCTATTTAGGATACCAAATTAGGGCACTGATTAGTAGATAGCTCCCCTAATTTGGTACATTTATGTAGGACTGCTTAACGTAGCAAATCAAATTAGGGTGTTGTTTAGTAGTGGACAATGTCATTTAACCATACATGCATGAAGTCATGTGCACACTAAGTTGCCCATGCAAGCACACAGTCACATACATTGTCATTTTAACCATTAAAGGTCAGTCTGTGTGGAGAGATCAGTCTGTGTGTGTGTATGGGTCAGTCTGTGTGTGGGGGGCAGCAGTCTGTGTGTGAATAGGTAAGTCTGTGGGGGGAGGCAGCAGTCTGTGTGTGTGAATAGGTAAGTCTGTGTGGGGGGGGGTGGCAGTCTGTGTGTGTGGGGGGGGGTGGCAGTCTGTGGGTTTGTATGGGTCAGTCTGTGTAAGTGCTTGAGCTGCAAGAGAGATACCTCTCCTCTCGTGACCTCCCCTGTACCCGATGTATAGGCAGCCTTACAATCACCACAGATCTGATTGTGCCACCCCCTCCCTGCAAGGTAAGATCAGGAAAAGGTGAATATTTTATTTTTTAAACAATTATTAAAGCAAAAATTAGAAAGCCCTTCCCTATCCCACTCTCTTCAACCCCTGAACACAGTATACCATCACAGACAGTGAACTCCCCACATACAGTAACATAGAAACATAGAATGTGACGACAGATAAGAACCATTCGGCCCATCTAGTCTGCCCAATATTTCAAAAATACTTTTAATTTGTCCCTGGCCTTATCTTAAGTCTAGGATAGCCTTATGCCTATCCCACGCATGTTTAAACTCCCTCACTGTTTTAACCTCTAGCACTTCAGCTGGAAGGCTATTCCATGCATCCACTACCCTCTCAGTAAAATAATACTTCCTGATATTATTTTTAAACCTTTGCCCCTCTAATTTAAGACTATGTCCTCTTGTTGTGGTAGTTCTCCTTCTTTTAAATATAATCTCCTCCTTTACTGTGTTGATTCCCTTTATGTATTTAAATGTTTCTATCATATCCCCCCTGTCTCGTCTTTCCTCCAAGCTATACATGTTAAGATCCTTTAACCTTTCCTGGTAAGTTTTATCCTGCAATCCATGAACCAGTTTAGTAGCCCTTCTCTGAATTCTCTCTAAAGTATCAATATCCTTCTGAAGATACGGTCTCCAGTACTGCGTACAATACTCCAAGTGACGTCTCACCAGTGTTCTGTACAATGGCATGAGCACTTCCCTCTTTCTACTACTAATACCTCTCCCTATACAATCAAGTATTCTGCTAGCATTTCCAGCTGCTCTATTACATTGTCTTTCTACCTTTAAGTCATCTGAAATAATTACTCCTAAATCCCTTTCCTCAGATGTTGAGGTTATTAGTGTATCAAATATCCTATATTCTGCCCTTGGGTTTTTACATCCAAGGTGCATTATCTTGCACTTATCCGCATTAAATGTCAGTACACTCCCACCCACACAGAGTACACCTTTGCATACACACACACAGTGCACCCCTTATACACTTCATCCCATACATCATCTCTTCATCCACATACACACTTTACCCCAACATGCGTTCACCTCCACACACACATACACCACATTACACACCGAATTTCATATATATATATGACACAGACACACACATTTTCTCACACACTCACAAATTACTATTTTTATCTTAATTTAAATCCACACAGAGTTCCTACCTGTGGGAGAGCTGAGTGGATCTTTCCCTGATGTCCAGTGGGTCTCCTCTCTAATTTTCCTGCAGTTTCTCTCTGCTTCCATGCGCACTCTCTGTAATGATGCTGGGGCGGGAGTGACGTCATGTCACTAAACAGCGCTTGAGGGAGCAAAGAGGATCTGCAGGAAGGTTACTGCTCCCTCGCGCACTGCCTCAATGCTCCTCACGGCAGTGAAATTTATAGTCACCACGGTGACCTGGTGTCTGGGATTTGTCTAGCCCTGTCTGTGTGTGTGTGTATATGTATATGTGTATATATATATATATAATATGTATATATATATGTGTATATATATATATACACACACACATATATACACATTTTATAACTGCCCCCCCTACTTTTGTCCCTCGCCCCTCATGTGCCCCCCCTAAATATGAATCATGGAGACACCACTGATCATAATAAACAGATTGTACGTTGCAAATAACCCTTCAAACTCAAAAAACTCAAAGCCTAAACCTGAAAATAAACCCTTTATCTTAATCCCTTTATCTTAATCCTTTGTTTAACTCTTCTTAAAAACTAAACACCTCATGTACCTGAGCTCCAGGTATTGATTAATACCTGGGTCATCTTGGTATCAGCAGGAATTTAACCTGCTCACATCATGATCTAGTTATAAGCTTTTAAATGCCTATTTAATTTAAGGAGCTGCATGCTGTGCTGACTTTCAGCACTGCATGCAGCTCATCAAGAAGTCTGAGGACACTAAAATTGCCCCAGCTGACAGAGATGTTCAAATGTTACCTGGGGCTCGCAGTTACCAAGAGGAAAATAGTCCCTACTGGTAATATACTGCATGACTGAATTGTTCCATCATGGGTCCTTAAGTGGAAAACCACTTACAATTTTTGGTGGGGGAAGGATTCCTTTAAATATTTGCTGCATTCAGTAGTTATGCAAATATGCTTAAGTACTTGCTTTATTGTCCAGCATTGTCATTATTAAAACAATCTTAACGGAAATCTCAGAAAGATACTAATACTAAAAAAATTACACAAAATACTAAAACACAATTTCTGAATCCGTCATCCATGTACTTAGAGGAAAGAATTGTCAAAAGAATATATGGATAATTTTAATTTAAAGGATTTGTACGATACTAGCATTACTATTACTAGAGGGTTTTTTTTTCTATTCCCTAAATGATTCATTATTGTAACTGGCCGTAAGTATATTCCAGCCATTGAGCAGGGCATATAATACAATGCTGTGTGCCAGCCTTTCTACAGTTACAAAGAACCTGATTATTTTCTCTTCTTTATTTGAGCTGGTTGTCTTTTATCTATGGACATATCGTCTTTAAAAAAAATAAGATACTCATTGAAGAGGGCAGCAGCCAATTTTAGGAGTTCACTGTAGTCAGATGACAAGAACTCTTTAGCTAAGTACAGTAATTTATGTTGATAAATTGCAGCTGTCACTGTGTCCAAGTCACTTTATGAAATGTGTTACCAGGCACCCATGTATGCTGTATGCTGAGAGACACATTTTCTCTTTTGACAAACACCATAAAAAGGTCAAATGATAAATGTGCTCCAATTTAATATAAACATACACAGGGGGGCGCTGATCATATCATTAACAACAGTTATGAATCTGAATTGGGTCTCATTAGTTCTGCATTACTAAGAGCCTATTCAGTGAGAAATATTATGGACTATATTGTATGTTAATATTGTGCTGTAATTTAGAGATGTGATGTCTAACATTTTTGATGAAGTGTCAGATTCTGTTAGACCGCTTGAAGAACCAGGTTGATATGCACTAACCTTCTTATTCTCCCTGAAACCTTTTTCTATAACCTGTTTATCTAGATTTCTCTCCTTGTAGCCTATTGTTCCCTCCATACTATTCTTCACCACATTAAAGGACCACTATAGTGCCAGGAAAACATACTCGTTTTCCTGGCACTATAGTGCCCTGAGGGTGCCCCCACCCTCAGGGTCCCCCTCCCGCCGGGCTGAAGGGTGAGGAAGGGGTTAATCCCTTACCTTTTTTCCAGTGCTGGTCTCCCTCGGCGCTGGGACTCTCCTCCCTCTTCTGATGTCCCTGGCTGAATGCACATGCGCGGCAAGAGCAGCGCGCGCATTCAGCCAGTCCATAGGAAAGCATTCTCAATGCTCTCCTATGGATGCTGGCGTCTTCTCACTCAATGAGACAGCCACTAGAGGCTGGATTACAGCAAAAAGGGTTAAACGTAGCTGGACCAGGCACCCAGACCACTTCATTAAGCTGAAGTGGTCTGGGTGCCTATAGTGGTCCTGAAACAAACCAAGTTATTTTACTTCACTATCTTTTCTTGAAGTGGTGCATAATCATACATGGCATTCCTATAGAGAGAATGCATGGTGCTGGCATTTGCCTCCCCAGACCTCTGGAACCCTATCTTGCAATGTATGAAATTGCCTAGAATGTCATATATTAAGAAGAAAAAACACAGAAGTCAGGGAAATACAGTTTCCACTATGTTTTCAGCAGCATCAAGGCTTTCACCACTGCTGAGTATTGGCGGTCTGTCTTGGTCAGTGAAATATAAATCATTGCCTACTGATGAAAAGTAAACTGGGCATCTTGTGCAAAACAATGATTAATGGAACACCACCCTAAATATAATAAAATCTTACCTTTATTCCAGTTAGCTGGTGCTGGCTCTGCCCTTGATCTGCCTCATTGGCTGACATCATCCGATTCGGTGATCTCAGCCATTCCCAATACTTTCCTGTACAAAAGCATTGTATTGGCTGAGATTGTCGAGAAGACAGAATTGTGGGGGGGAGGGGTGGTTGTTTTTGTTTTTTAAATGTGGTATATTAAAGGGACTCTATAGTCACCTGAACAACTTTAGCTTAATGAAGCAGTTTTGGTGTATAGAACATGCCCCTGCAGCCTCACTGCTCAATCCACTGCCATTTAGGAGTTAAATCCCTTTGTTTATGAACCCTAGTCACACCTCCCTGCATGTGACTTGCACAGCCTTCCATAAACACTTCCTGTAAAGAGAGCCCTATTTAGGCTTTCTTTATTGCAAGTTCTGTTTAATTAAGATTTTCTTATCCCCTGCTATGTTAATAGCTTGCTAGACCCTGCAAGAGCCTCCTGTATGTGATTAAAGTTCAATTTAGAGATTGAGATACAATTATTTAAAGTAAATTACATCTGTTTGAAAGTGAAACCAGTTTTTTTTTTTCATGCAGGCTCTGTCAATCATAGCCAGGGGAGGTGTGGCTAGGGCTGCATAAACAGAAACAAAGTGATTTAACTCCTAAATGACAGTGAATTGAGCAGTGAAATTGCAGGGGAATGATCTATACACTAAAACTGCTTTATTTAGCTAAAGTAATTTAGGTGACTATAGTGTTCCTTTAATGTTTTGTTTTAATAAGTTACCTTATTTTGTCATATTCTTTGCATTTATAATACAGTAATAAGCACTGTCAGTGTTATTTCAACAATACTGAAAGAGTTTTCTACACTCACTGTAAAACTAATTGTCAGGCTGGATCATTGGTTCAGATGCCCTTCAAACAATGACTGGGTTAAACATCATTAGATATTGATTGCAAAGGCTTATTTTTTCAGCCGAGCTGCAGGTCCTAAAATGGTTGTAATTTAGACTTTGTACCTTTTCAGCTGTTGACTTTCCTGAGTGAGAATGACTTGACACTAATAACTAGAGCTGTAGCAGAGGAAGACCACAAGCTCATATGTCAAGCTAGCAACTAAGTGACATTCATTTTGGACACATCTTAATTCAAAATGTATTTCTAACAAATACTATAGGATCTGGCCCAAGTGCTATTTATAAAGTCATTTCATTTATGAAAAAAAACAATGCAATATTCAAAAAAATTTAATTATATAGTACAGTTACTTGATTTTTTTATTAAAACACTTTGAAACCTGTAGATAAAAAAAGAGGAATTTTCACTCCTTGTAACTAAAAAATCATTATCAGTGTCTAGAACTGTGATTTACATCCATGAAATCTAAATACAAGAGATTGCATTTATTGCATTACAAATAGTACCTAGCAATGTAAGCAAAGTTTATATGTATCATTGATATTTACCCTAATTCTTCATTTTAATGTTATAGAAATATTTTAAACTTAGTAAATGCACCAACTGCTCAGTTGGAATTCCTGAAACTAAATACCACGGATGTCTAGACCTTGCACCTGGAACTGAATGCCCTGTACACTCTTATTGACACCACATGTAACAATCAGGTCACCTTCATGACTCTAAATTAAATCCACAAAAAATAATGCTTTTTCCTACACTGAAGACAAATACAATATTGCAGTCATTACTGTTTGACTATGAAATTAACTGATTCAACTAGTATTCAGTACCATACTGTAGCGGAGATGCAATATTACCCAGGTTATCTCCGTTTATAATCCAAGTGGGACTCAGGAACAAGTAAATAGTAAATCCACAGGCAAGGTTTCCAGCAGGTAAAATACAGCAATATCCCAACAGCAATCCCAATAACTGGACGACACACAGTTTCAGGAGCATAACTGACAAGCCTTTAATCACAGTCTCCTTATAAAGCATGCTCCCATGCAAGGGAGGGATTTACAGTAATTATTACAGTAGCCAATCCTGTCCTGGTAACCTCCCACACATCTCCTCCCCTCAGCCAGCATCATAATCCCCTTATCCAGCACACCAATTCCCCCCGTTTCTGGATGTACCCCTAAACGTAGGGGTACCTCTTTAAATCCTACATCCCCGGATACCCCTGATCTGGGTGAACAACATATCCAAAAATCACCCAGATCAGACCAGGGGTTCGGGAAATGTATGGAGGGAATAAAATGACCGACCGCACTAACTGATATAGCCGAATAAGGTTCCATGCGAATGGGCCCTGCGGTCGGTCCTGGCATAAGGGAACAAAATACACGAAAGCCTCTAGCTATAGAGGCTAGGGAGGGTTCGCCTGAATCCCCTCGTTCGGTATTTTCTATCTACCGAACGAGGGGCCGTTCGGTAGTTTGGAACCGAACGGACCAGGGCTGTGGAGGTCTCAGCGGTGTTCGCCTACTCGAGTGTCCGATTTTAGTTCCAGACACTCGACGGCAAAACACCGCTGTTCGGGAGTTTTAAAATGGCCGCCGCCACGTGTTCGTTTGTCGAATGGCGGCCACCCCCGAGAACAAAGGACGGCTACTTACGATTCAATTACCCGTTCGCAACAATGTTGCAATGGGTAATTGAGGACACACTTCACACAGGGGAGGTCTGGTTGTTCGGTAGTTTCATTCGAATAAACTAAGGGAATGAAACCACCGAACAACCAGAGGAATACAATTCTTTTTAATACATAGAAAATACAGCAGATACAGGAATGCAGGTAAAAACAGTATATTTGTAGGGTCGCCTGGTGCTAACCGCTACACTGCTCCCCCTTGCCCACAAGCCGGCATACACAGTCTGATCCAACACGGATCGGCTTGGGGATGTCCGGGGAGGCTCACGGATCATTTCTCTAGGTCAGTTTGTCGAGACAACCCATCAGCATTTCCATTCTGTTTACCCGGGCGGTACTGGATATTAAAGTCAAAGGGCTGCAGCGCCAGACTCCAGCGCAGCAGCCGGGCATTGTCCCCAGCCACCCGGTTTAGCCATACTAACGGGTTGTGATCCGTGAGCAGGGAAAAAGCTTGTCCGTACAAATATGGTTGTAATTTCTTCATGGCCCACACCACAGCCAGGCATTCTTTCTCGATGGCGGCGTAGCTTACTTCTCGAGGTAACAGTTTCCGGCTGATGTAAGCCACTGGATGTTCTCCGCCATCGGCCCCGACTTGGCTCAATACTGCTCCCAATCCAAACATAGAAGCGTCTGTGTGGACAAGAAAGCGTTTAGTTGGATTGGGAGCTGCCAAGACAGGGGCATTTGTCAATGCATCTTTCAACAACTGAAATGCCTGTTCACACTCCGGGGTCCAGGTTACTTGGCGGGGTAGGTTTTTACGGGTCAAGTCGGTGAGAGGTTTGGCCAGGGCACTGTAATTCGGGACAAACTTCCGGTAGTATCCGGCCGTTCCTAGGAACGCTAACACCTGAGTCTTAGTCCTAGGGGTGGGCCATTGAGCTACCGCCTCTACTTTGGCTGGTTCCGGCTTTTGCTTGCCGCATCCTACCCGATGACCTAGGTACTGTACTTCAGCCATGCCTATGCTGCATTTGGCTGGTTTCAGGGTTAAACCAGCGGCCCTAATCCTGTCTAGGACCGCTCCTATATGGGTCAGGTGTTCCTGCCAGGTATTGCTGAAAATGGCAATATCATCGAGGTATGCGCAGGTATAATCTTGGAACCCATCCAGGAGGCGGTCCACCATCTGCTGAAAAGTAGCCGGGGCGTTTTTCATCCCAAACGGCATGACCTTAAATTGGTACAAGCCGAATGGGGTGACAAAAGCCGACTTAGGGATGGCGTCTTGCGCCAAGGGTATTTGCCAATACCCTTTACACAAGTCAATCGTGGTGAGATAGTGCCCCCTCGCCATCCGATCCAGGAGTTCGTCTATCCTGGGCATGGGGTAGGCGTCAGATACCGTCTTCTCATTCAATCTCCGGTAGTCTACACAAAACCGGGTCGTGCCGTCCCGCTTTGGTACTAGTACTACCGGAGATGCCCAGGGGCTGTCGGAGGGCTCAATCACCCCCAGCTGGAGCATCTCATCGATCTCCTTGCGCATGTTCGCCCGTACCGCTTCTGGGATGCGGTACGGGGTCTGACGCATGGGAAGTTGCCCTGGGGTGTCTACTCTGTGAGTGGCCAGAGGAGTGTAACCAGGTACATTAGAGAAGATATCCTGCTTCTCCCTCAACAGCTGTTGTACCTCGCTCCGCTCCTGTGGGCTCAACCGATCCCCCAGGGTGACTTCCCCTAAGTCCCCGGATAACTGACCCTCTCCCAGCAGATCCGGGAGAGGCAAACTGTCAAACTCCTCGGAGTTAGGCGCACATATAGCGGTCACTTCCTCAGAGCGCTCCTGGTAGGGCTTCATCATGTTTACATGGAGCATGCGTCGCCCCCCAGTACCAACGCACGAGCCGATTATATAAGTGGTGTCACACCGTTGTTCTACCACCTTATAAGGGCCCTGCCAGGCGGCCTGCAGCTTATCGTGTCGGACAGGTTTTAAGATCAACACCTTCTGCCCGACCTGAAAGCTACGGTCCCTGGCGCCCCGATCATACCATGTGCGCTGGCGTGTCTGAGCCGCCTGCAAATTCTCGCGTACCGTCTGAGTTAAGGCCTCAAGGCGGTCTCGGAATGCCAACACGTATGGTATGATGGGGGTACCGTCAGTGCTCCGTTCTCCCTCCCAATGCTCTCTGATCAAATCTAAAGGCCCTCGTACCCTGCGGCCAAATAATAGTTCAAATGGGGAAAACCCCAAAGAGGAGGTGGGGCAGGAATTTCTCCCAGTCCTTGTCGGTCTCTGCGAAGGTTCGGAGCATTTGTTTCAATGTACCGTTGAAACGTTCGCAGAGCCCATTCGTCTGGGGGTGGTAAGGGGAACTAATGACCGGCTTAATGTCACAAAACTTCCAGAGGCGCTGCGTGACTTCGGCGGTGAATTGGGTGCCCTGATCGGAGACAATCTCCCTGGGGAGTCCCACCCGGGAGAATATCTTCATCAGGGCTTCTGCTACTGTCTCCGCCTGTATATTTGCCAGGGCCACCGCCTCTGGATATCTAGTGGCATAATCTACTACTGTCAGTATAAATCTTTTACCTGACGGGCTCGCTTTGTTGAGGGGTCCTATTAGGTCAACGGCTACCCTGCTAAAAGGTTCCTCGATTATGGGAAGGGGATGTAACTTGGCCTTGCGCCGGTCCCCCCTTTTCCCCACCCTTTGACAGGTATCGCACGTGTTGCAATACCTGCGCACCTCCTGGCTAATCCCCGGCCAAAAGAAACTTTGGGTTAACCTGTATCGGGTCCTGCTGACCCCTAAATGTCCAGATAGCGGAATGTCATGTGCTATCCGTAGTAACTCCGCCCGGTACCGCTGAGGTACTACTAACTGCCTCATCACAATCGGGTCTGACCCGGATACCTTCTTATCCGTCTCCCGATATAGCAGCTGTTTGTCCCAAATAAACCTTTCGCCCTCCCCCCCAGGCGTGTCTGCTGTCACCTTGTCCCTATACACCTGCAAGGTGGGGTCAGTCACTACTTCAGCTGCAAATTCGTTAGGAGGGGCCCAGGGAACACAGTCAAGGGAAGGGGAAGGATCTCTTACCTGAACCTCCGGGAGTGTGTTGTAGTCCTGGGTGCGGGCCTGTTGTCGAGTAACCACAGGGTGAGCTTCTCCTGTGGTGGGTGTCTGGGGCTCAAAAGCAGATGTGAGCCTCCCCAGATCGTTCCCCAATAAAACCTCCGCCGGTAACTGCGGCATCAACCCCACCTCCACATGCCCTGCCCCCGCTCCCCAATGCAAATGTACCCTTGCTGTAGGTAGCCGGTATACTGCTCCCCCGGCTACCCTGACGGCCACAGTCTTACTTAGTTTAGCTTGGTCTGAGACCAGGTGACTTTTTACCAGGGTGATGGTGGCTCCTGAGTCACGTAGCCCCTGAACCGCTTTACCCTCCAGATACACGGTCTGCCTGTGATGCTGGCGGTTGTCAGCATTAGCCTGGACAGGGTCCGCCTCGTGCAGTACCTCCCACTGTTCTACCGTTGTGATGGGCACTGCTGAACCATACGGTGTGGCCACGATGTCCTGGTAGTGGTGGGCTGCGGCTGCTCTCGGTGGTGGTGGTGGGCCGGGGCGAATCCAGGTGGAACGGTCCCGCAGCTGGGGGCATTCCCTTTTATAGTGTCCCCATTTCTGGCAGTGGTGGCAAGGGCCCGACGTGGGCTGGCGAAAACGTGGCTGTGCAGCTGGCGGTGGGGGTGGTGGCAGTGGTCTTGGTAGAGCTGGTGTGTAGTTGTTCCCCCCAAAGGTTTTAAAAGGTACTTTTGGAGCTGCAGGTTTTTGCTGCCTGCGTGCATCCAGGTACTCGTCTGCCTTCCTGGCTGCTTCGGTAAGGGAGGTAGGGTTTCTGTCTCTTACCCACTCCTGTACCTCGCTGGTTACTCCTTCATAAAATTGCTCCAGCAGTACCATTTGCAATACATCCTCCATAGACCGTGCCTTGCTCGCTTGCACCCACCCCAAGACTGCTCGTTGTAGTCTGCATGCCCACTCTGCGTGTGAGTCTTTCTCCACCTTTTTTTAAATCCCTAAATCTCCGCCGGTATGCTTCTGGTGTTATAGCATACCTGGCCAATATAATTTCTTTCACCTTGTTGTAATTCCGTATTTCTTCATTAGGTACAGTACGGTATGCCTCAGCTGCCCTCCCAGTTATCCTCCCTGCCAAAATAGGTACCCAGTCTTCTGCGCTGATTCTATGCAGTGCACACAGTCTCTCAAAATCTTGCAGGAAAGCGTCTATATCTTCCTCTGCCTCCACATATGTTTTAAAAGCCTGGTACGGTATTTTAGGCTTACCTTCTTGTGGCATATTTACTGCAGAGCTGCGTTCTGGGGACGCTGTTTGACTCCTTAGTATAAATTCCTGGACCTCCGTCATTGTTTTTGAAACAATCTCTGTTGGAGTGTGTTCCCCATAGAAAGACAGCCGAAATTGTACCTGTCTCTGGAACTCCCTTTGTTCGGGTGTTTCTTCCGAATTCCCCTGTTCGGGAACCGAATCGCCGTCCATTCGGTACTCCGCCATCAGTTCAGTAATGAGTACCGCTTTTGTCTTATTGCTGGCTTGTATACCCCTTGCCTCCAGAAGGTCTTTTAGCGTGGAGCGTTTTAGTGTGGCAAAATCAATCTCCATCCGTACTCCATTTATGCTTGTTCCTGTGTGAGTCTGGATCCCAGCGCTGCCAACCAATGTAGTGGAGATGCAATATTACCCAGGGTATCTCCGTTTATAATCCAAGTGGGACTCAGGAACAAGTAAATAGTAAATCCACAGGCAAGGTTTCCAGCAGGTAAAATACAGCAATATCCCAACAGCAATCCCAATAACTGGACGACACACAGTTTCAGGAGCATAACTGACAAGCCTTTAATCACAGTCTCCTTATAAAGCATGCTCCCATGCAAGGGAGGGATTTACAGTAATTATTACAGTAGCCAATCCTGTCCTGGTAACCTCCCACACATCTCCTCCCCTCAGCCAGCATCATAATCCCCTTATCCAGCACACCAATTCCCCCCGTTTCTGGATGTACCCCTAAACGTAGGGGTACCTCTTTAAATCCTACATCCCCGGATACCCCTGATCTGGGTGAACAACATATCCAAAAATCACCCAGATCAGACCAGGGGTTCGGGAAATGTATGGAGGGAATAAAATGACCGACCGCAATAACTGATATAGCCGAATAAGGTTCCATGCGAATGGGCCCTGCGGTCGGTCCTGGCATAAGGGAACAAAATATACGAAAGCCTCTAGCTATAGAGGCTAGGGAGGGTTCGCCTGAATCCCCTCGTTCGGTATTTTCTATCTACCGAACGAGGGGCCGTTCGGTAGTTTGGAACCGAACGGACCAGGGCTGTGGAGGTCTCAGCGGTGTTCGCCTACTCGAGTGTCCGATTTTAGTTCCAGACACTCGACGGCAAAACACCGCTGTTCGGGAGTTTTAAAATGGCCGCCGCCACGTGTTCGTTTGTCGAATGGCGGCCACCCCCGAGAACAAAGGACGGCTACTTACTATTCAATTACCCGTTCGCAACAATGTTGCAATGGGTAATTGAGGACACACTTCACACAGGGGAGGTCTGGTTGTTCGGTAGTTTCATTCGAATAAACTAAGGGAATGAAACTACCGAACAACCAGAGGAATACAATTCTTTTTAATACATAGACAATACAGCAGATACAGGAATGCAGGTAAAAACAGTATATTTGTAGGGTCGCCTGGTGCTAACCGCTACACATACTGAAATAAAATAAGACCGTCAATAAATCTCTTGTAAAAAAAATATGTGATTACCAAACTACATTCCGAGGCTATATTAAAAGATGTTGGACTCCTTCCACCAACTCACCAAATACAGGTTTTTGAAGGAATGCACACATTTAGCACCAATAGCATCCCCACTTCTTTGGAAGTAGAACTGGGACTCAAACATGAAAAATATTTTGGTTCAATATTTTTTTCCACAGGATGCAAGATGCACTACTTCTGAAGCACATCATAGCAAAGTTGTATGCTAAAATATAAAAAAAAAGTGATCCATACATTCCCAACAGTCCATCTTGCCCTCTTGAACAAAGTCAAGGTATGCTTAGAGCAACCATAGAACTAAAGGCTGCAAAAGAAAATCACTACCGTCTATTCTCATTGAGCTACAACTGGCTGTCTTGCTCATATTGTCCAGGTTCTTCTGGACCCTTGAAAAGATTTATTGATGACACCCTCACTCAAAGCCAAATTTGCCAAGTCACGCAATGCCAATGCATAATAAAACGTTGCATTTTACATTTAAGTTATATAAAAGCAGCCATAGAACTAAAGGCTGCAAAATAAAAATCACTATCCTCTATTCTCATTTCGCTACAACTTTGAATGAATGTTTAAATGAGTGTAAGCAGAGGCATTATTGAGTTGCCTGTAGACCTCTTTCTCATAATGCAGAGCATTTAATATTGACACCCTAGCTTTTTATTAGCAGAAAACTTGGCTTGGACCAAGTAACATGGTGGTGTTCCAGTTGTGCTGTTTTACCCCTATTTACCCAATGTTCACTGAATGCTTGTTAAGGTATGGCGATACTGTATAGCCCTGTTGTAATGATCAAGGGGAAAAAAGCAACAATTTCAATTGATTGTAAACTCTACTGTTCCCGTATGTGTCATACATGTTTTGTTGAACTAACCCTAGCCCGATGTGAAGGCGGGCTATGCCGTCCTACAAAAGCAGAACTTTAATGCCATTAGGGTAGCATTACATGCCTTAACGATCGGGCCACTCTCCAATTCACATTCTTAACCACCATGCAGGATCCGATCAGGGGGACTGTCTGACAACTGAGGCAGTCCTCCTGCAGCTAATCCCGCCAATTCAAGTCATCTAATCACAATGACCATGACCGCCTGGATTGCTAGATTTACTGCCGCGGAACTGCCTGGGTCAAACAGATCCTCACCATATAATTAATAAAACTAAATAACAATATAAAAATAATAAATATCATATAAAATTCTATTTAATTCGAATTGTATTTTGATATAAATATATACATGTATACAGAAGAAAATTAGCAAAAATGGGCTGCAATCACTGTCTTTTTTTTGAAAATCGTTTTATTTCTTTTATTTATTCCACTGTGTGGGCTAACAGTTAGCATAAAGGCAGGTCAACGTTTCAGTCCCACTCAGGGACTTTCCTTGCTCAGAACCAGTAAACTTGGAAATTCTTTGTATTTATATTTTGTATGTGTGTGTATATAAATAATTTTATTTTATGTGTATATTTCTGTATGGTTTTTGCATAATTATAAAATGTTACTAATTACATATTTGGGGACTTTGCCAGTATTTCAGTTCTGGACTGCCCTTATGGTTGGGATCAGTCTGATGTGTCTTTGAACTGGTTCTCTCTGTAATGGCACCAGTGAGCAAAAACAATTTTGAGACCTGAGCAGAGATTTACAAAAGGGCAAGCTACTGAGTTCCTCTGAGCTTTCATCCAGTTTCAGCGTTTTCATATTATTTGTTTTTGTTGCACTAACTTTGCTCTCCCCAAGTTGAAAGGGTAATCCAGACATGGGCCTGTGCTCACTGTGCTTAAGGGGTATCAACTACCTGATGTATCTTTTGTACAGAGAGAATCTCCTGGCATTTTGGTTCTGGACTGCCCTAATGAGTGGGATCAGTCTGATGTGCCTTGGAACTGGTTCTCTCTGTAATGGCACAAGTCAGGAAACACTATTTGGAGACCTAAGCAGGGATTTATCGAAGGGCAAGCTTCCTCTAAGCTTTTGCCTGTTCTTGTATTTTTTTATTTATATTGGGGGACCTGTCTGGCAACTCAGACAGAAACTCCAGAGAATTCAGTTTGCAAACCCTATATTTGACCATGTAATTTTCCAAAAAACCCTAAATACATAAGTGGAGGGGGGGAGGGGGGTGAGGAGGGGAGTGCGGGGAACTGTTTTACTTGTGAGCCAATGCTAAACATGAAAATGAGTGTTTTATTGCAGTAAAAGCTAACAGTATAATGATATTCATATTTAATGTGCCATGCAAAACTTACATAACATTTCTTACTTTCTCAAACTTTTTTTTTTTAGATTTTATTCATTTCATATATAAATATTTGATGTGAAATGAAAGCCTGATTTCTCCTGAACAAAATGATATATAAGTGTGGGTGCACTTAATATGAAAGAGACAAATTATGATTGAACAGACATATAGCTAAAATTCCAGGTTTTGTATTGGTTCAGAACTTGTACAATTGACTCCACCCAGACCACTTCAGCTCATTGAAGTGGTCTGGGTGCAGTGATAAACTGCAATAATTACATTGTAGAGTTAACTCCACCTCTAGTGGCTGTCTACCAGACAGCCACAAGAGGCTCTTCGAGGTCATTAAGATACTTTTGGTCGCCTAACTGACGCTGGACATCCTCACGCTCTTCATGAGGACATCCAGCGTCAGCTAAAACCCCACAGGTAAGCACTGATTCAACGCTTTCCTATGGGGTTGTCCAAATGCGATTGTGGGGCTTGCCTCTCATGCGCCTTAGGGCCCTGACATCGGCTGACGTCAGGCGAGAAGGAGCAAGGCAGAGCTGACCCAGTGCCAAGGGACGTCGTCGCTGGAATCAGGTAAGTGACAGAAGGGTTTTTAACTATTTCTGCTCATGGCGGGGGCAAGAGCGAGAGGGCACCACAGGAAACCTTTTTTCACGGAATAGAACTTTGTATTTATAGCACTATAGTTTCCTTTTAAGAGGTTAAATGTTTCCCTTGTTTACCTATTGTATAAGGCTGCATAATATGTTAGTGATGTATAAATAATTGTAATTCTAAATGACAACAAAAACTGTATGTTACAAACTCTAAAATCATGAACTTTGCAGCAGTGTTTAATATGTATATAAGATATTGGGTATGGCCCTATTATATCAAATAATAGGCATGCTTATTATTGCTGTATTGCTAGATACCGTTTACATATCCTATTTTTTTAGAACTACCTTAGACATCTGTACAATATGATTTGAACTTGCAAAGTCAAGAACCTTGACTATAACATGTTAGAAATAACTGAACAGTTTTCAATGAAAATAACTCTTCAGAGCATCTTAAAACAGATTTTAAATGCACTCATGTTTTATGAATACAATGCAGCCAAAATACATTGTTTCTTCTTATGATAACTTAAGTATGAAAGCGTATCATATGTTCTTAAGCCTTAAAGATAGCCAAGCTTGAACTAAAGAAGGGCTTCTTGGGTTATGGTGGGAGGTGGGTAATTGAGTTCAGTTTGAGTGACACTTCGATTCTATTCTGGAATGAAACCCCATTACAATTCTGTCACATATATTTCTACACAGCTTGCTGTTTGAGAAAGCTTTCTGCTTACCTTTGAGCTGTCTCTTGCATACCATATGCCTACTGTTAAAATCTCTGACACAGGGGTGTTCATGCACTGTACAAGTGCTAAAATAAGTAATGAGGCAGATAAGCAATAGATAGTGACACTCAAAAAGCAGGGTTTTCACAAGGGCTTATAGAAGAGGGTCGCTGCGGCTATTAGTATATTTATGATAGATGACTTTTGGTGAATTAAGCTCTGTTACAAATGACCATACAGATTCTTTGTTGTCTCGTCTGCGTGTACTATTACACAGTGTTGGGGAATATGCAGAAGATGATAGAAGAAGAGAGGTAAAGGGACACTGTAGCGGACCACCGGTAACCCAACTGGTTACCTCCGCTAAACTCTCCTCTCAACCAGACTGGAACCGTTGGTGAATACAGCTCTGTTCCCCCCAGTAACCAGACGAGACATAGTTCTGGGAGTAATCTGTTTTTATTGCTCAGAATGCAGCCTTTTATGCTCAGACCCCAGGCAAGAGGTCTCCGTTCCTTACACATAGAAACATAGAATGTGACGGCAGAACCATGAAGTGGTAGAGGTTAGCACAGTAAAGGAGTTTAAGCATGTGTGGGATAGGCATAAGGCTATCCTACCTATAAGATAAGGCTAGGGACTAATGAAAGTATTTAGAAAATTGGGCAGACTAGTCTGCCCAATTTTCTAAATACTTTCATTAGTCCCTAGCCTTATCTTATAGTTAGGATAGCCTTATACCTATCCCACACATGCTTAAACTCCTTTACTGTGTTAACCTCTACCACTTCAGCTGGAAGGCTATTCCATGCATCCACTACCCTCTCAGTAAAGTAATACTTCCTGATATTATTTTTTAAACCTTTGCCCCTCTAATTTAAGACTATGTCCTCTTGTTGTGGTAGTTTTTCTTCTTTTAAATATAGTCTCCTCCTTTACTGTGTTGATTCCCTTTATGTATTTAAATGTTTCTATCATATCCCCCCTGTCTTGTCTTTCCTCCAAGCTATATATGTTAAGATCCTTTAACCTTTCCTGGTAAGTTTCATCCTGCAATCCATGAACCAGTTTAGTAGCCCTTCTCTGAACTCTCTCTAAGGTATCAATATCCTTCTGAAGATACGGTCTCCAGTACTGCGTACAATACTCCAAGTGTAATGTACAATGGCATGAGCACTTCTATCTTTCTTGTCGTGGTTCTCACCACAACATACAGAAGGCCAGACGTGGTCATTCCAGGAGTGCCCACCAGGGGATTTGAACTTGGGAACTTCGCAGTCCTGGTCCTGCTTCCTACTTCTGAACCACAGCAGCTTTTTGCTCCTGCCCAGGCGTCTCTGTGTCTGCGAATAATTAAATCAAAGCTTGGTCAGTTAATCATCTCCCAGATACAGAGAGCCGCATACATAAAACCCTGAAAACATACGGTAAAGCCCTACAAATCATATATCCCTGGACAGCTCTCAGTGGAGCGCCCAATCTGTCAAAATAGCGCTCTGATCCATGGAGGTTTGGAGAAACGCAAGCTGTGAAACTTTAGACCGACCGCTAGCGTGGTCTAATGTCAAAATAGTTCCAGGTGACTATAGGTATTTGCCGGTCCTTTAATGGGGTCTGGAAGGGGGTGCTCCATCTGGCTCATAGGTAGCGATTGTTCCTCCCAAGATTGTAGCTCGCTCTACTGGGGCATTGGGAAAGAAAAGAACTAAGGGGCAAGTAAACAGGGACAATGTTGTATGGGTGGCCGAGCAAGAGCTCCCGGGTGAACTTAGATAAGTCCCTCTGACGGGTTCGGTACGCTCTGGTTCAAGAAGTAGCTTGTGAACAGGAGGAGATAGCACCTGGAGGGGAGGAGGAACAGAGGACCAGGGGAGTGATATAGTATTTCAGTGGTTTTAGTGGTGTTCACCACACACACTATAGGCACCCAGATCACTTCATCTATATGACGTGGTATGGGTGCCATGTCCCTGTAGTTTTAAGGCTACGGCTGCAGCATTACAGTGCAGGCTTTAAATGTCTCCAGTGGCTGTCACCCTAGTGTGCTTCTGTCCAAATTGCACAGTAAAACCCTATTTTTTAATCAGATGGGCTCACAGAAGCCATCTGGTTGGCGCAGTGTGGCATTATGCTGCTCACGTGCACTAGACTCTCAATGTTTTCCAATGAGGAAAAGACAGAGCAAGTGCAAGTCTTTACCCAGAGTATTTTCTACAAATTACTCAAGACGATCCCGAGCCCCGTAGCTCTGTTTTGTGAAGATAGAAAAGGAATGTAAACTACAGAACTGCAAGCAATAAAGAGGAAAAAAAATACGCCCGAACAGGGACTTGAACCCTGGACCCTCAGATTAAAAGTCTGATGCTCTACCGACTGAGCTATCCGGGCTTACATACTCAAAAGTATTGTCATATGTTTCAGTCAGTATACTTTGCATGGACAATTTTTTATTTTATTTTTTTTACTGAAATGCAAATTACCACTTGCACAGTGCTTCACAAAACATGTCCTAACTATCCACAGTCATTTATCTGGTCAGATAAACATGACTGTCGTAAATCACAATAGCAGAGTGATTTTATAAAGCATGAATCGACCATTGTTGTTTTTTTTGCTTCCAAAAGACTACCACATGCTCTTGTAAAGGTGGAAATGTCAGTTCCACTTCAACCTATTTCTTCTTTTTTCATAAGTAGAACTTAATTTTGTACTATATTTCTAATACACTTTTAAAAATTTACGCCCGAACAGGGACTTGAACCCTGGACCCTCAGATTAAAAGTCTGATGCTCTACCGACTGAGCTATCCGGGCTCGTCAAATATTTTTCTGATCAGAGAAATCAGCCTGTGCACATTTACATTCTGGGGAATTTTTTCCTTAGCAGGGTTATTTTCAAAAGCAGGATTTCATAGTTGTATTATTTTCCTCTTTGCAACACAAAGATTAGCTCTTCTACAGTGGTTGATATATATCTACGAGAATGTCTGTTCCCCTTTAAGCTGAATTTTTGTTACATGTACTATAATTATCTTATGTAAAAATATTTGCTAAAACAGAGACTTGAACCCTGGACCCTGAGATTAAAAGTCCGATGCTCTACCAACGGAGCTATCCAGGCTCACAAATTAAGCTTTTTTTTTCACATCACTCACTCAATGCTAGTTTGTGCATGTGTTCTGTTTATTGAATTAATAAAAGCATTTGCCTTTAACAGTTTCCTGCCTACCAGCTGAGATGTCTGTAAATTAGCCTAAGGACACAGCTGACAATTAGGCATAACATGTTCTTTTGGTATTAAAGTAATGAATTGTGCTTACTTGACAACTAAACATGGAACACTGTAGAAATTAAAAACAAATCTGACATTTCCCCTCACTTTTTGACCAATATTTTTCTATTCAACATAATTCACACTTTACAAATTAAGCACATTAGCACTTTAATTTCAAAACACTAGAAAATAAAAAACATAATTTGAACCCATGTTTTTTTGTATCAGTTGGACAGAAGTTATTTTATAAACATTATGCAGCTAAACCTCATGAAATAAAAATATACACAAATTCAGATTTAGGAGAACTAAAACATAATAATAATAATAATAAAATAAAACATATATTATTTATGTAGCAATGTGGACTAAAGTTATGGTGTTTTTAACTTGTTATTCATGAATACATAAATTCTATATACTGTACATATGTAACAATGTAGTCCATATAAATGTATTTATAACATATATTTACTTAGTATTATTTGGTTTAAGAAATTCTTAAAAGGTACTTCTAATTCCGTTAGTAATTCACTAATAACCTGGGACATATTTTGTTAAACACGGAGTGTGGGCATGTGGTATTTGTGGAATTTCAGGGGGAAAAAAAAATAGTCTGTACGCTGTGCACTGAGCGAGTCATGTGACCTCACATGTAAAAACATGAGCCCGGATAGCTCAGTCGGTAGAGCATCAGACTTTTAATCTGAGGGTCCAGGGTTCAAGTCCCTGTTCGGGCGTTTGTATTTTTTTTATTTTTAATATATTACATTTGTGAATGAACGTTAATTTTTCAGATGACAACATTTCTATTTTATTTTTGAACTTTGTTTTTAATTGCCATTACTTTCTTAAAGGGAAACTATAGTGCCATGAAAACAAACTCGCCTATCCACCTGGAAGTCCCTCTACTGGCTGTCTGGTAGACAGCAACTAGAGGAGTAAACCCTAGCAGGTAATTATTGCAGTTTATAAAAACTACAATAATTACATTCTCAGGGTTAAGGGTGATGGGAGTTTGCACATAGACCACTTCAATTAGCTGAAGTGGTCTGGCTGCCTACAGTGTCCCTTTAATGAGCTTTTTTTTTTCTAAGCTGGGAGAGCTTGATTTGTAGATCATTAAAGGGACACTCTAGGCACCAAAACAACTTCATCTAAATGAAGTTGTTTAGTGCCAGGATGCCCCTCAGGGGAATTATACTTCATGGTGTTAAACTGTTCTCACCTCCAGCAGTGATGTCCACTCCCCCACAGGCAACATCCAGCGTCTGAAATTTCACTTTATGGAAGCGCGGAGTGCTGTCAGGTAGGGGCGCTGACCCTCTCAGCTAATCAGTGACTCCCCATTTACAAAAATGGCTTGAAAAAAACAATACCTTTCCGAAGCCAGTTTTGCGAATGGGGAGTCACTGATTGACTGAGAGAGTCAGCTCTCCACTTTCGCCTAGGGGGAGTGGACATCGCCCCTGGAGGCAACTTCAGGGGTTAAAAAGTTCAAGAACAGTTTAACCCCTTGAGTTAAGAGTCCCCCCCGGGGGCCTCCTGGCACCAAAACAACTTAATTTCACTGATGTTGTTTTCATGCCAGGAATGCCCCTTTAAGAACATATGCTAACCATCAATCTGCATAAATATCAGGGGAATTGCCGTTGGTCACGTTTATATCAACAAGCAAATACAAATAGGCTGAGATGTAGAAATAAAGACAGAGCGAAAGGCCGATAAACAAACAGATAGAAATACATTTTTATTAAGTACAGATTATTTTCAGTTAAGGGACGACTATAAGAGTAAAATAAACATTAGACTTGTTCTTTCGTCCAAATTTCAATCAGCACATTGTCCAAATTGTGAAAAGGCAGTTTTTACATTGCTAAAACTCCAGGAACATGCTATTGACACCAGAACCACTACATTAAGCTGCAGTGGTTCTGGTGACAATAGTGTGCCTTTAATAATAATGATCAACCAGTATTTTATAGCATACAAAGAAAGGAAATTAAATAGTGTTGTAAAATATTTAGTAATACCCACTTGCTCTATTAATATATACTGGCTCCCTGTTTTATTCTAAAAGAGTGGCCTAATAATATTGATGTTATATTCATATACACAACAAGTGTTATGCCATAATCATTTTAGCTGTCATCTGAAGACCAGGGTATTTGCTTCCAGAGCTGTCAAATGTACAGCAAGGCTGTTTATTGTAAGCCAGGTTTCAGCAGTCTCTGTTTAGATAAAGGATTCTGTTTTATTCAATAGAAATGACCATGCAGAAATGCTACAGCTTCTCCTTATCTTATTCAAGCATAAACAAGCCAGGACAATAATTCTGTGCTCTACAGTACGTGGTTTGAACATTTAAGATTTATGCTAGTTATGTTTGAATAAAGCGCTTTCCCTGCCTGATTTCAGGACTATGCTGCACCTACTTGTACAGGATAGAGTTGTGCTTCTATTGCTAAAAAAAAGACAATTACACACATATATTCTGTGAAAATAGCCGCCTTCCAACTGGACTGGCAATTCTCATATTTACTAATGCCAATTCTGATTGGAATAAGGGCGATCCAACCGAATCTGTGTCATACGATCATAAGCATTCAAAGTCTGGTTTAAAACCAGTGCTTTTTGCATCCAAATCCTATTCAAAGTATGGGATGTAAAATATGTACAACATATCAGTTTGAAACTAAACCTAGAATTAACGCATCCAGCAGGATGGAAGCAAACGATAATTTGAAGTACTATTTGCCCTCTGGAAGCAAGAGAGTTCATGTGGCAGTTGTGAATAGAAAAACAACTAATGAGGATCAATATTACTATAAGGAAGGTTTTTATCCTAGTTTATGCCCCCACCTATTTTGCCGCAGGTGAGGGCATATCTACTTACTGTGATTCCTGATGACAAGATATCTTATTGGATGAACACAGCATACAGGTTACAAGGGAAAGAAAGAGAGTAGTCACTCAAAGTTATATTATTATTATTATATTACAGCGCCTTTTCAATTATAGAAAGGGAATACTTAGAGGTGAAGAAAGCCCTGCCCAAACAAGTTTACAATCTAAGGATTTTGAGTGAGGCAGATTTTCATGTTAATTAACTCACATTAACCCATTCATTGCAGATTGAACACGCTGGGTGATCTCACCATTGCTGTGGAAAAATCACACAGAAAAATTTATTTGCTAATTAAACGTATTTACAAAAAAAAATGTAGGAACTGCTGAAAAAAGGAATAACCTGGAAAGGTAACTCACAGAATAAGAACAGATACTGGTTTTTAAATGACATAACTGCAAAAACCTAAAAACTGCTTTGTCACTCGAGTGTAAAATGGTTCACATGGCAATTCTAAAATTCCGCAATTTATCCAGCTTCGCTAGTTTGGCCTAAAAATTGCCATTCTTTTGTCAATCAACAGTTTAGGTACAGTAAATAACAAGCTCATTATACTCTAATATTCACAGATTGTTGAATTTATTGGTGAAGAATATTTTAGTATTTTTGCTTTATTCAACTATGAATACTATGTTGCAGAAAATATACACATATAATTAGTGTTACAGTGACTCATAGCACCACAACCACTACACAGAGCTGTGGCTATTTACCTTGGAATAACGGAGTATACTCAAACTCAAAAATGCTTGTGTTGCTAAGATTTTTTTTTGCATTTTTCCATTATTTAGCTTACAAGTGATTGAAATATGTATTTCTTAAAGCGGCACTGTCACCGACTGAGGACATTGCACAATTCGCAAAGACCTTTGACAGTGACATCGCCGCAGGAGGATGGGTGCAAGTAAAGGTGAGTTCTACTTACCTAAACCTGTCCCTCATGAGCGTGACCATCTTCTTCCGATGGATCCGATTTCACTGCGGTACTGAATGCACAAGAGTACTGCATTGAGATCTATAGAGGTTCCTGAAGGCATATAAGTAAGAATAATGTATTTATTAACTGGACATTGCAGGCCTGAATACATCTAAAAAAAATATTCATATTTTTAAAATTGCATAAGTATAAATGTATGTATATTTTTCTGCTTTTAATGTATTGTTTGTATCCCTAAAGTATAGTAAGTGTATGCAGCTTTGCAAATGCATGCACGTTTAAAGATTGGTAGAAGTGATTAGGGTAAAAGGGTGTTTAACGCTAGAGAGGCAGTGTTAATTTTGTCAACTAACAATTTTAGTCATCTAAAATTTCTGAGATTTAATCGACTAAAATACGACTAAAACTAAAATGGCTTTTTAGTCAAAAGACTATGACTAAAACTAAATTGAAATTTGATGCCAAGGTTTTAACTAAACCCATCAGATTTTAGTCGAGTCGACTAAAATCTACTGGAGATTTAGTCAAGTAAACCTAAAACAATTCAGATGACTAAATACTACTAAAACTAAAATGGATTTTTAGTCAAAAGACTGACTAAAACTAAATTGAACTTTGACGCTAAAATTAACACTGTAGAGAGGGGTTAAAGAACCACTATAGGTACCTAGACCACTTCAGCTCAATGAAGTGGTCTGGGTACCAAGTCCCCCTAGTTTTAACTCTGCAGCTGTAAACGTAGAAGTTAGAGAGAAACTGCTATGTTTACATTGATGGTTAATCCAGCCTCTAGTGGCTGTTTGTAGATTTTAGTGCGGTGTAAGTGACAAAGACCTACACCTGTAAGTGGAGCTCTCAAACACATATACAGTTTACCAAATGTTATTTCGTTCAATGGTGCAGTATGGGGTACATGTCAAGGAAAATACAAAAGAATACAATATAGTGCAGATGGTATTTAAAGTGGCAATGTAATAATTAGAGTAATATCGTAATGAATTGTACACTCACATTTCAAGGAGCCTGTATAAAGAAACACTGGCTCCGTATTGAGGCTTGTGTGCTTATTATGGTAGCACCACCCTTCTACTTTGATTTGGAGTAATTCTCAAAGACAAAAAAAGAGAGAGCGGACCAATATGTAGATTGAGACAATAAAAACACAAGTATGTGTTAGAAAATGTGGTGCTCACCTGGTCCTGAGCCTATGGGTCCCGGCTCTAGGTATATAGATTTTGATCCAATTTAAATGGGGATGGCACTACCCCTATGAAGATTCTTTGGAGGCTCCAAAAAGGACTTGGTATATAATAAATTTAAAAACAAATGTTTAAAAAGTCCTCAATAAAAGTCCTTTAAAAATGGCCAATACACATTTCACTCTCAAATAGAGCTTCTTCAGTCAGCTGTAATGTTGGTCCTCTGAATCTTCCATTTTAAATGTCTCTTGGATCTTCCCCTTTAATGAGCTAAATACATTTTGTCCAATCATAGTAAAGTTTAAATTTTTCTTGTGTGGGGAGATATGTGTGTATGCCTTTAATAGGTTGGAACTATCGGCGCCTTTATTTGTTATTGTTTTCATTGGTGGGCAGTGGTGGTTGGCGGAAGTGTTCTGTGTCCGTCCGGGCGATTGGCGGAAGTGACGTCACGAACCCACGTGATCGCCGCTTAGCCACCGCCCGGAATCTCCCAGACTCTCCGATCATGCCGCACATCTCCCATGCGTGCAGGTCGAGGGGAGGGGATTGTGGTATAAGAGGGGGTAGTCCGCGGCCATGTCGGTGCGTTCCGCCCCTAAGGCGTGTCGACATGTCCATTAGCTACTCCCCCTCCGGCATGATGGACAGGTGATGTGTATATAGGGATGTGTGTGAAAATAACAAATAAAACAAAAAACAAATAAAAAACAGAGAATAAAAATAAGTGGAGAATTATACAACAATAGTAATAGACATGATTATGAGCTTATATAATGTAAATATGAATAGTGATTCTTAGAATATTAAAGTGCATAAGGTGCTTCTAAAGTGATACATTTTCTTAAAGTGATAGTATTAAATTAGTTTGTACTAAGGTGGATATCCTTTTGGATATATATTGTATCAAATAGGGGTTTAAGTCTATATTCTTTAAGTTCCCTGACAGCCACTAGAGGCTGCTTCCGCCTCTATGCTTTCCTATTGGAGGTTTGAATGTGCTCGCATTTGCATTCGGAGCTGACGTCAGCAGGGGGAGGAGAGGTCACCAGTGCCGAGGGAGCCCGGTGCTGGATTAAGGTTAGTGGCTGAAGGGGTTTTAACCCCTGCAGCCCAGCGGGAAGGGGGCCCTGAGAGAGGAGGGACCTAATAACCCTATAGTGCCAGGAAAATGAGTTTGTTTTCTGGCACTATAGTGTTACTTTAATATCATAGGGTGTTTAGTGTTAATATCAACAGCTTTAGTGGGCATAGTATGAAGGCTGTTTAGGCTAACTTAATTTAGGGTTAGAGTTGGGTTAACTTTAGTATTTAGGTATATGTGGTGTTTAGTTTTTGAGAAGAGTTTAACATAGTATTAAGATAAACAGTTTATTTGCAGGTTTAGGCTTTGAGTTCTGGAGTTTGAAGGGTCATTTACAAAATACTCACCATCCAATGTCTTCTGTAGACCAGTCAAATGGATGATGCCATAGCTGCAGGAGTGGTTATACAGTGTGCAACACTGAGAGCTCCTTCTGCAACATATTTCCTGTGTAAGAGGTTTCTGTTTGGCAAGTGGGAAGTGATCTTTCCTGTCCAGCCTCACACACACACACTGGAAGAGCTTGGACAACACTGAGTTTTACACTCTCTATAACTGTTCCTGCAGCTTTGTTGGTAAGGCTCACTGAACTACAGAGGACATTGGCCAAGGCCCCTGGGACTTAGCTCCCCCTGGTGGACAAGTACCTGCTCTGCCAAATGGGAAATCTGTCCATGTCTGCCTCAAAATCATTTAATTGAATGGACACTATAGGCACCCAGACCACTTCATCTCATTGAAGTGGTTTGGGTGCAGTGCCCCAGACCCTTTAACACTGCAAGTGAAAACATTGCAGGGTTAAAACAACTACAGGAAAAATAAAAAATAAACTCATAGAGTAGTATTGTTTATACACCAAAAATATAAAAAGTTGTGATTTATGCACTCACAAACAAGTAAAGACTGTGAGGAATACAGCACTTCTGTGATTAAAACAACAAATCTAAAGACTGATCTAGGATGGAACATACATCCTCTGGTGGAACACATGTGCCAAGCATCTTGGAACGCACATTGGCACGTCCAGCAAACATTGCGTACCTCTGATTGAGGCCTGGAACACAGTTGGAGAGAAATGAAGAACAGCTGAGACTACTTCCTACAGATAGGCTCATGGCAGCCGCGGGAGTGGTCTCGTGGATTTAAAAGTGAGACAGAGCATTTAGGAGGTTCAGACTGCTTACAGCATTGAGAAGCTAACTCTATTTGTACCCCTGTGGAAGTTCAGACAGAACCAAACGAAACGTAAATGATTGGGCAGTACAAGGGAGTTATTTTTATTTTTATTTAATTTTGTTTGTTTATTTCGCTATTTTGTTTGGATTGTCTATAATAAATTTTTAGAAGAGGCAAGCACTGGTCGCCTACTCTATTTTCAGTGGAGAATCACTATCCTCACTCCGCTGGAATTACATCTATATGATTTGATGGGCTTATTTCTGAAAATTCTGTAAGTGACATCCAAATTAAAGCGCAGTTTTTTAATATAACAATCTTGCACTATTATGTGTTTACTTCTCTCCCACATGCCCATTCATTCTCCTGGCGACATCTAATTATGATATGCCTACAATCAAGGTAAAGTTTGTGAGTGCATAAATCACAACTTTTAATATTTTTGGTGTATAAACAATACTACTCTATGAGTTTTATTTTTATTTTTCCTGTAGATATTTTGTGTATTTTTGTATATTGTTGAGGATCTGGAGGAGTCCTATTATCCTGTCTGCAGTGTTTTAAGTAATAAGGGTAAAATTACCCTATTACTGAGTGTTTTCAACATTTAATTAAGAGGGTGTTTTTCTTGTTTTTTATAGGGTTAAAACATCTCATTATTATTATTATTATTATGGCTCTGCATGGGGACGCTGAATTTTCCTCATAGAGATGCATTGATTCAATGCATCTCTATGAGGAGGTCCTGATTGGCCAAAACGGCATTTGGTCCCGCCCCGTGATGATTTGATTGGCTAAAATCAGCCATTTTGATGTCACAAATGGGGCGGCAACGCCAGTGGACACGCGCAGTGCTGGAAATAATGTGTGTTTTACACATTTATAGGGGGCAAGCCACCTTAATGGTGGGTTAAACACTATAGGGTCAGGAATACGTTTGTATTCCCGACCCTATAGTGTTCCTTTAAGTATTAACAGAGTTGTATATGTGCAATTTATAAACTCATATACCCTATAGATGCTTATTGTTTCTTTCTTCCTGAATCTGGGGCTTTATAAATTAGGGCTAATTCACGGCTTCACAGCACCAGACAATTTTAATTGAGCTACAATTGGCCATTGAATGCCAAAGGGCTCAGCTGCTATTATTCGTTTGTCATTTCTTTACTTAGTGATTTATAAGGAAACAGAGACCTTCCTTCTTCTTCCTGGACATCTGATCTCTAGTCTTGTGGACATTGGATGTGCTATAGAGCCTCGATCCCCAAGATATTGCCTTCTTTCTTTCCTTGATTAACTATAGTTGGAGAACAATGCAGTAGGTCAGGAGAACACAGATGTAATGACCACTAGCGCTTGCCAGTGCACTAATTAACCATGATTCCCCACTCTCTAGTCACTCTTATTAGGATTTCTCTATTTCTCTGTATCTATAAAATGTTCAGGAATCAGTAAAATATTTCTGAATCAAAAATTAGTGAGTGTCATTATGCTGTTTATTTAGCAATACATCCCTATTACAGCTGTAAAAAAATATCTAATTTAAATAAAGCCTTGCGGGAATGCGTTGATTTGCTGACCTGAAGCCAGTTTATAGTGCTGATGTGTTCTGCAAGAACCACTTTTTATCGACCTCCTGTGTAATGTAGCTTTTCACTGCAGTTTTGTAGCATGGACCTGCACCTGGTTCATTCTTCACAAGACATCTTCAAAGATTGCTACTGCTGACTTTGCAAACCTTAATATAATAAATTAGACCACAGGATGGATTCATCTAAATAGTAAATATGTTCCCATGCTGAATTGGCATATTTAAACCATTAATCCGCTTTGCAAGGTTTTAATGAGGCTATAAGTTCAGCTCATTGGTGTGTTTTCTTCAAGTGTGTATCCTGATCACTAGAGGTTAATAATTTGTTTTCTCTGTACTATAAGATATAGTTATGCATATTTCAAGTTGCTAGGAATTGGCTTTGCTCAAATATTGAATGATCATACTTGTGTTTCTTCTGTTAATATAACTAAGTCAACATGGGCAGTACTTCCAGTTTTGTCAAACAATATGAGCACTATTAACACTTAAAGGGACACTATAGTCACCTGAACAACTTTAGCTTAATGAAGCAGTTTTGGTGTATAGAACATGCCCCTGCAGCCTCACTGCTCAATCATCTGCCATTTAGGAGTTAAATCCCTTTGTTTATGAACCCTAGTCACACCTCCCTGCATGTGACTTGCACAGCCTTCCATAAACACTTCCTGTAAAGAGAGCCCTATTTAGGCTTTCTTTATTGCAAGTTCTGTTTAATTAAGATTTTCTTATCCCCTGCTATGTTAATAGCTTGCTAGACCCTGCAAGAGCCTCCTGTATGTGATTTAAGTTCAATTTAGAGATTGAGATACAATTATTTAAGGTAAATTACATCTGTTTGAAAGTGAAACCAGTTTTTTTTTTTTCATGCAGGCTCTGTCAATCATAGCCAGGGGAGGCGTCGCTAGGGCTACATAAACAGAAACAAAGTTATTTAACTCCTAAATGACTGTGAATTGAGCAGTGGAATTGCAGGGGAATGATCTACACTAAAACTGCTTCATTTAGCTAAAGTAATTTAGGTGACTATAGTGTTCCTTTAATGAGGAGCCATACTACCTTCAAACTGACCAGCTCTACCAAATTGATATAGAGAGCCTGTGTGTAATATGTGCATTTAAGTATGGCTTTACCAAATCTCATAGTTACATTTATTTGCCACTAATCTCGATCTCCTCTCCCTTATCTATGTCCTTATCCTAGGGTTGCACACGCTCAAGCTTCTGGCCAAATCCAGTCCTGTGAATGCATGAAGACTGGTCTGCATGTGTATAGCAATGGTGGAGGAGGGTGGCTTGTCACTGGACAATAGTCAGCTTGGGGGAGGAGGGGAGAGGGCTAACAAGCAGCACTGGTGACTCCCTGGCTTCAGAGAGTTGCTGCCTTATGATTGGCACATGCATGGTGTCCTGAGAAGCTCCTTTTTGTGCAGTCATGTAGTGCAAACCACTTGAATAGGAATGTGACTTGAGCTGTTCAGGATGATCTCTCAATCCTGAACAACAAACCTTGCTGCTGCTGGCCAGGAGAATAAGAAGGTGGAAGTGAGAGGGTCTCTCAAAAAGCAGCAGTGAAGCCAGTCCATGCAAATCATCAGGGGAACATAGTGCCAGTCATGGGCGTCCGCAGGAATTTTTCCAGGGGGGGGCATAATTGTAATGACATCCATGCTTGGTACCTTTTTGACAGTGTCATGAAAGGGAAGGGGCATAGCCATTATCACATAAAGCCAGGGTGAATAGCGTTTTCACAACTATGGTGTCAGGAATATAGGTTTGTATTCCTGACACTATAGTGTTCCTTTAAGCAAATTAAAGGACATTTCTGGTCACCATAACAACTTCACCTAAATGAAAATGCTATGATGCCAGGAAGCCCCTGGGTGCTCGCTTTCCTTTAAGGGGTTAAATCGCTCTCAAATGGTTTAACCCCAAAGGCTTCCTCCAGCTCCAGGTCGCTCAGTGGTATTTGGCTTCTGAAACAGAGTGTCAGGAAGTGCAGATTGACGTCAGGCATGGGTGCCGCTGATTGGCTAGAGTGGTCAGTTGACGCTCTAAGCCAATCGCTAGTTCCCGGTTCATAAAATATTTTTACTTTTTTATGAATGGAGAGCTACTGATTGGCTTAGAGTGCCAGCTGACCGCTCTAGCCAATCAGCAACACCCCTACCCAACGGCACTCTGTGCTTCCTGACACTCAGTAAATAAAAGTGAACACATTAACACCGATATTTTTTTACCTTTGGAGATGAGAAGGTCCAGCGTTTCCCTGCCTGGCCCAGGTACCAAAGCCTTATGATGTGGTGTCCAGAATAAAGTGGAGGGTTCACTTCATTTGTCCTTCCTGCTCCAATCTCCTTTTCCTCTCCTTCATTTGACAGTCTTTTTTTTTCTTCTGACACTGTTTTCTATCCTTGGCCCCTTCTGCTCTTTTACCTTTCTGCTTTTCTGCTTATTTTGCGCCCTTCTGCTCCTTTCTCATTCTGATCCCTTTCTGCTCCTTGCAGACCCTTTCTGCTCCCTTTTCTACTTTACCTTTGTGCTCCTTGCTGTCCCTTTCTGCTCCCTTTTCTACTTTACCTTTGTGCTCCTTGCTGTCCCTTTCTGCTCCCTTTTCTACTTTACCTTTGTGCTCCTTGCTGTCCCTTTCTGCTCCCTTTTCTACTTTACCTTTGTGCTCCTTGCTGTCCCTTTCTGCTCCCTTTTCTACTTTACCTTTGTGCTCCTTGCTGTCCCTTTCTGCTCCCTTTTCTACTTTACCTTTGTGCTCCTTGCTGTCCCTTTCTGCTCCCTTTTCTACTTTACCTTTGTGCTCCTTGCTGTCCCTTTCTGCTCCCTTTTCTACTTTACCTTTGTGCTCCTTGCTGTGCCTTTCTGCTCCCTTTTCTACTTTACCTTGGTGCTCCTTGCTGTCCCTTTCTGCTCCCTTTTCTACTTTACCTTTGTGCTCCTTGCTGTCCCTTTCTGCTC
>OW240915.1:96806071-96845732 GCA_933207985.1 Pelobates cultripes | reverse complement strand
GGGGAGTGGAGAGGACCACTAAGGGACAGGGGAGGGGGAGTGGAGAGGACCACTAAGGGACAGGAGAGGAGGAGTGGAGAGGACCACTAAGGGACATGGAAGGGAGGGGAGAGGACCATTAAGCGACAGGGAAGAGGACCATTAAGGGTCAGGGAGGGGAGAGGCACACAGGGGGACCGGAGTTTGGAGAAAGATACACAAATGGGCCTGGAGGTGAGAAAGATGTACAGAGGGGCTGGGGATGAAAGCGACACACAGAAGGGCTTGGGGGTGGAAATACAAAGGGGCTGGGTATGAAAAAGACACGGAGGGGCTGGAGGAGATAGGCGGACTGGGGTGAAAGAGAAAACACACAAAGGGTCTGGGGGGTGTAAGACACACAAAGGGTCTGGGGGGTGTAAGACACACAAATTGAGGTTGTAAGAGATACACAGGGGAGGTGTAAGACACACAATGGGGAACAATAGGGGATAAGACATTTTAAAAAAGGGGATAAGAAACATAAGGCGGGTTAAGAGACATACAGGTGAAGGTGCTTTTTTTGGTGGTGGGGAGGGGGTAGGGCAAAATCATCTTCGCCTGTGTACCCAAAAACCCTTGCACCAGCCATGTATATATTAAACCAAGAGCGCTGCTGGGGTCAATTTATACAACATACAAAATCCAGTACACTCGCTCATTCACTAAACAGACATTTCAAGTCTCACAGAATGTAATAACTTTATTTAAAAACACCTCACCTAAGCAAACAATAATGGGGGATTTAGTTACAGTATATGATAGTGATAGTAAGTGGATAATCTCATAAGAGCAGACATTAGTCTGCTAGAGTAGGACCTGCCAAGAATGGGCTTATGCAATGTATGATCATATACTTTAACTAAATCCACATTATTTTTGCACTCATCATGTTTGTCATATCCTTTTGACTGCACAAATATAAGACAATTATTGTTGCAAAATAAGAACAGTGAAAACTAGAGTTGAGCGGACACCTGGAAGTTTGGGTCCGGCAAAACTGTGATGACTTCTATGGGCACACGAGTCAAACACTTGTTGATTGGCTGCCCTGCAGCCTTTCAAAACACTCCATTAAATTGCCGAACTTCAACCCGAACATACAGTGATATGTCCGTGTTCGGGTCTGGGGTCCAAAAAACGTAATGTTCTGTACGAACCCGACCTTTACAGTCTGGGTTCGCTCAACTCTAGTGAAAACTTTATTGATCTTGTATATTAAATTCTAATTGTTGAGCATTCCTTCCCTTCCCTAGGTCCTGCACAGTAGATTATCCTAGTAGGGTAGGGGTGCTGCTACCTGCCCTTCATATGTTGTGGAATCTTTTTTTAAATCAAAATAATTTAGGGATGTTACATTTGTTAGGGGTATTTTTTCTTACGGTTTGCAAGTTTATTTTTTTTTATTTTTGTAACAACCGTTTTAAGAAGTCTCTGATTCTACCGAAATAAAATGCAAATAAAGTGCTTTCGAGAACGCAGTTAATCATAAAAAAAAAGAAAAATAGAAGCCTAAACTAAAGCAACTACATGCCCGCAAAACACAGTAGTCCTGACACAAGAACAATGACAAAGATGTAGATTTACATGGATGGTATCACACTGGCAGAGCCTGCAGCGTGAACCGCAGAACCGGAATCAAATCAACATCGGTGAAGTCTTTAATCATGATGAGAAGAGGTGGATGCTTCTCTCACCAAATTCCATTCTCTTGGAGGTGTTGCAAGGCTGGAACAGGCATAGAGGGTGCCACATCCATGGGTCAATAACCCCGAGTGACTGTAGGAATTTTCTGAGGTACCAGAGAGCAAAATGCTGCTGTCTAACCACAGCGAAATGTTAGAAGCTTAAATGAATGGGCCAAGGTAAAAAAATGTCTGGAGAAGGCGAGTTACTATGTGTGCTCATCAGACCTCTAGATTCATCAGTCCATACAGCACAATGTCCAGATGACGCCCCCATACATGTTTGTATATTTAATGTTAGCGTTAAATTCACTAAATTGTGATCAGCTATATCTCCTGAAAACAGAATTAATATCTTCATTTACTCTTGTCATGTTTTTGTGAAAATACAGGGCTGAATTTATAACATGCCCAATGTAGTTTAAAAAATAAATGTCAAATTGAAGATGGGCCTATGGTGCAATTCAGGGCAATTTAGTAGCTCAAATATTTAAATTACTCCATAATTGCATACTATTTGCAAAAATGAACACAATATATTTTAAGCTTTATTGAGGTGCCATTTGTATTTAAAATTTTTACATGCACATTGCTGCTTATGTTTTAAATTTCATGTTTTCAACTGTAATAAAATTATCTTAACAATACCCCGTATGACTTTGCAAAGTAATAATCTTCGTCTCAATCTAAACCACATGCTAATCACAAATCTAACCCTAAAATCAAATCATTAACTTCACCTTAATCCTAACCCTTATCCTAATCTTGTGCCTACCCTAATTATAACTTTAATCCTAGAATTAGTGTTAGAAGAATTCCCTCTATTCATCCTAGTCCGAATCCTAATCCAGAGCCTAATCTAAATCCATATCAGAAAACAAATTCTAATTCTAACCCTAATACATATTCAAAAACAAAATGTTATCTATAATATTAATCTTAAATGTAATTCTAAACCATGGGATGGGATGCAGCTCATCAAAAAGTCTGAAGCCACTAAAAATACTCCCAGTTGACGAGGGGAATCCCCAGGTATCGATTGATACCTGAGATTCCTTTGTGTGAGCAGGGATTTAATTCTGCTCAGACAGCAATGTTTCCATTGGGTTTTAAATCCCCTTTTAAAAATGCCTGATTTCAGTGCTCAAATGATACTTGGTAGGCATTTTTTTTAAATCACAGCGGCCCACTGGAAAGGGAGCAGGGCCAGAGAGGTTGAGTTTTGTCATCACCAATGACAAGCACGCCCTCTCTCAAAGTGAACATGTTGGTTCAATGCTCTTCTGGGCAGACCATGCACAGAGCTCTGCGACAGATCCATCTGTATAGACTGGGATTGCTGGTTCGTCTGTTTTGCCTTTTCGTGGAATTACCTGTTCGTTTAATTGACTTTCCTGCCGAACAAAACTACCGAACGGACGACCACCCAGAAGAGAAGTGTGCTGCTGGTTAACCTCTTGATCCCAATTAGAACGTTGTAGTTAACCGCAGACACTTCTCAATTAAAACCGAATACAGGGTGGTCGTCGTTCGTATGTCGACCACGAGGCGGGGGCCATTTTAAACAGGCGAAAGACCAGCGGTGTTTGGCCCAGATTCTATGGAACTGACACTTTTTCCGCCGAACACCGCTGAAGCCACCGACCTCCCTTCTCAAATTGACAAAAGTGTACGAACACCGGCCGTTCGGGAGTTTGAAACGCACGAATGGCTTTAACCCAGATAGCCCTCCCATGGAGTCAATCGCATACCGAAAGACTGTAATAGACTTTGACTCCATGGCGATTGAACTATGCGTATGGGATCTGAGCGCTATTCGCTAATAATATGTACTCAGATCCAGGCTATCTGGGGATGTGTTACACAAATGAGACATGTTCGGCAATTGTAAAGTTATGTATTTTAGTGTGTTTTTTGTGTTGTATTTAAAATGGCGATTTGCCTCTGTCCTGGGAGATAATTGAATTACTTCTCAATTAGCTCCAGGGCAGATAGGAGGAAACCATGATGCATGCTGGGAATATTATGTGCCTGTGTGTCCCGAAATGCTTTATGTCCATCTGCTATTACATTCTCCCATTTGGTCCCCTAGGGGAGTGTCCACCAAGTGGGAGACCTGCATAAATACGGGCGGGTAGCCCACAGTAAACCCAGTTCATGTTTTACCCCCAATGCGTAGCTTGGTCTCGTTATTGGGGGGATTTATTACCGATGAATAGAGACTGCTGGATGGGATTATTAGCCGCTTGGGAGATATAGGAGTTCAGCTACTAGCGGCGATTCGTGAGTTTGGAGTCCGAGAAGCGAAGTACTCGTATGCGTCCCATTCGGGAGATTGGAGCATTCCCCTGCTTGCAATTCGTATGGTTGCAGTTGATACAAATGAAGCTGGTGTTATGGTGAGAGGGGAGGATTCACTAAACGGCGGTTTGTCTATTTGATGCTGAAGGTGCCGTTACAAGCTCTAACATGAGATAAAAAAAAAAATCAAAACCAAAAATCACTGTATTTGTTCTGCACAGCGCAAGCAAATTTATTAACATGCTTGCGCTGTGTTTGATTGTAACTTGTCTCTGGTGTCGCCATAAGTGGGATGCGTGGCTAAGGGCTGTAGAGATTGAATGTGTGTACAGGGAGCATAGTGTGTATAGGGGATGCAGCGAGTGTGCATATAGGCTGTAGTGTGTGTATGGGTTTTAGAGAGTGTATGTTTAGGGAATGTAGTATGTGTTTGCTTACAAAGAATCTAGTGTGTGCATAGGAGATCCAGATCCAGTGTATGTCAGAAAGGTTATGTGTGTAGGTGGTGCAGTGTGTGCTTGAAGGACCCAGAGCATGCATAAGAGATCTAGTGTGTGTGTGTGTTTAGAGGATTCAGAGTGTGTTGGGTGCTGTGTGTGTGTGAAAGGGGGAGCTGTGTGAAGATATTTGGAGAGATTGTGGGTGTGTGGGGGACAGATTAATGTAAATAAGAAATTTTAAAACTTTTTTAAAATTAAAATATTTACACTTTAGATCCCCCTCCCTTCATACCTTTTGCCTCAGAGGGGGGATCTTGCTGCAATCCCTGGTGGTCCTAGTGGTGAGTTAATTCTAGCCTGTGGGGTTTACTCTCGTGAGATCCGGAGTGTTGCCATGGTAATCGCGGCAATGCTTCAACCTCGCGGAGGAAACCGGCTGAGTGCCTTTTCGCCTTCCCCCGCCAGCTGCGGCTGCATGTCAGTTCTAGTGGGCCTGTGATGGAGATCTTGGATCACCAACAGCCCATTAAGGCACATAGCTGGACCGGTGCTCGGATAATGCCAACCCTGCATGGGCCGGCAGGGGAGATCTCTTGATCTTCCCTGTTGGCTTTAGCCCATAGCCATCGCGGCTCACTGGACATTTGCCCGGTATGCCCCGATGGCCAGTCTGGACCTGATACTTGGGGTTCTCAGTTAAGAGCAAGGAAAGGCTACCTGCTGGTTAAATTTTGCATGATGGAATTATTCTGTCATACGTCATTAAGGGGTTACATTAAAACCTCTGCATTAAGAATAAATAAGCTTATTTATAACAATGAAGTGCTGGTGATTCTATAGTCCCCTTCCCCCAAGTACCAGTATATAAAGAGTTAATTTGCCAGTAATCCAGTGAACAGATGGTACTTTATCGCACCTCCGCTCTGCCTGCTGTGAGATCATCAATACTAATGATCTCCCAGCCAATCCTATGAGAAACATGGGGCACAGGACATGCTTGGCAATCACTGCACTGCTTCTTATAGAGAAGCATTTGTTCTATGAGAAGTATATTCTTATGATTTGTGCTGGGGCACAAGGTAATCAGGAAAAGACACCTCATGGCTATTTGATTTACACATGGGAGCAGCGGTGTAATTACAAACCATGGGGCTCTGGTGGGGCCGCCATTTGTCTCATTCACGCTCCACTGTGTGAGTATTGGATGGTTAGGGGGGGAATAAGTATGATAGAATTGGAGGGGTTAATGTGATAGGGTGAGTGTGGCAGGATGAAAGGGGGCCTGTGGCAGAGTGATGAATAATCAGTGTGACAGGACTGAAGGGTAAGTGTGACTGTGCTAAAGAAGGTGAGTGTGATTGGGTATGGCAGAGCGATGGGAGAATGACAGAATTGGGGGAGTTATTGTGAGTGTGGCAGGGTAAAGGGGGTGACAGTGTATGTGGAGGAGTCAGATACACAGACACACACAGGTGCATACACTGACACACATACAGATAAACAGATACACATCATATAACATACAGACAGATACATACCAGGACACACATGCTGATACACAGACACACATACAGATGTGCAGATACACACACTGACATGCATGCAAATACACAGACACACAAACTATGTGTCGCATCAATTGCCAACAGTTGCGGGGGTCAGCAGGGTGGCTGGACCCCCTGGAGCGAGGGGCCCGGTCACAGCTGCAGTTGTGGTAGGTACGCCACTGCCTTGGAGGGTGCAAGTTTGTCATATTAAAATTCACTAAAGTGATAGAGAAAGAGATAACACGTGTAAACCCCCAAAGCAAGCTGAAATGTTTAAGGGGTAAATAATATATATAAAAAAATAAAAAAAATTATAATAATTTACCACTGCATGACAGACAAATTGTCCCATCCAAAACTCACAGCACAGCCAAAACAAACTTATCTTTCAAATAGAACGCACAGCAGCTCTTTTAAAAGGATCAGACAATAGAGCGGTCACATCATTGATAATAGGGCAAAAGAAACAAAGTTTAACAAACAGTAAGTTTATTTCAACAAGTAGCCTTTCAAATTGGGTTACAACGTAGCAGTTTTGCATCCTCTATTAACAAAACCATTAAAGACTAAAACAGAAATGTTATCTATAGTTAAAAACAACCCATATTCATTGAAAAGAAACACTGTCTGCACTGCAGCTTTGAGAAACTGATTAAATAAACAGCATTACTGAATGCTGAATGATGTAACTAAATACATTTGCTCAGCTCCCTGCAAACCTATATAATATATTAATTATTTTGTGAAACTGCATCCTCACTTGTTTGTTTGTCAGAAATCAGAGGAAATGATTTACATATGCTGTAAAGAAATTAAATATGATCATATAAGAGGGTGTCTGTATACCTGTCAATGATAGGAGACAGCGCACATGTGCAGATCACTTTGAATAGAAGCAGCCCCAACGAGTCACTTGAGCTGCTAAAAGGACTTCCTGGTACCGTATATATTCTAAAACAGTGTAAGCGAGTGCAGAGAACCATAGGGCTTCAATGAAAAGTGACTACTTTATATTCTGTGAAAGTGGGTATCTTTTATTGACGATTGAATTTTTTTTTAATGCACACAATGTGCTGGCAGAGATGTCATGGAGCATGGTTCATACACAGACAGAAGAGTAATAATGACAGTGCCTGTCTAAATTAGCAGACTGTTGTTCACTTTAATAGTTATAAACATCATACAGGTAATGCATAAAATAAATACATATATTATTATTATTTTATTATTTATATAGCACCAGCAAATTCAGTAGCGCTGTATTATATATTTATGTACATAAGTGCATATATGTATCACACAAGCACATAAAAAAAGCTGGTCGTGATCATGTTTAAGAATCCCATACATGCAGTTGGGAACCCTAATCACTGGCAGATCCTTACATGTCTCAACCTGCCCAAGATAAGTGAGAATGGCATTCCATAGTGGCACAAGCTGCTATTTCAGGGCAGCTGAAATTTCTCATCCTTGGGATCGTAACTCCTACTAATATTCCACTGTTTCCTGTACAGTGAAGTTTTTCTCTTAACTCCTACACTACCATGACACAATAAACTAATAATTAGCCATACACTTCACTATTATTATGATTCATAGTATATATATATATATATATATATATATATATATATATATAGTGCCAACAAATTCCACAGAACTTTACCATTATAAAATGGGATATCTGACCCATATTTTACATATGGAATATAACAAGATGATAAAGAAGGCCCTGCTCCAACGAGCTTACAATCTAACATTATCAATTAACTTAAAAGGAACGCTAGAATCTTACTGATGTGGTTATGGTGCCAGGAGTGCCCTAGTGTCCCACCATCCTCCCTTGTATGAAGTCAAACAGTTTTTGAGAAGTTTGACTTTTTACATGTGGTTGGATGGTTCTGCCCTAAACTCATTGACTGAGGGTAACGAGCAGACCTTTTATACAGTATTTAGTTGGTACACCTAAAAAGCGCAAAACAGAAAGAAAAAGGGATTCTATGGAGAAGTAAATTTATTTAAGATAAAACCAAGTGCAAATATAGTAAATAAAAATATATAGTTAAATACAAATAAAAACTAAGAGAAATACAAAAATACAAAGTATTGTATTAGGTACAAGAAAATCCTCTCTAGTACAATCCCTCCCTCCCCATGTAGTGTACTCACAAGATAGCATTATTCAACAGAGATCATGACACAATGTCTCCCACCGCGAGTGGACTATATCCACAACAGATGAAGCATTCTACAATGGTTTCTAACTCTCTACTATGTTAACTGTTTACTCATTTTTCAAAAAAAGTTTCGCTAACAAACAAGTACATCCAAGTTTGAGATGATAAGCATGATAATGTAAGAACTGCAATGCATGTTATATTTGTACCCACAGCTATAAATGCATGTACTATGTAAGGCTTACCTGGTTACCAAGATGTAAAGCAACAACAGGCCAAAAAAATAAAAAAAAGATAGCATGAGTCAATTACGGAGCTCATGTGTACTGCAAAAATAACCGCTGGATGCTTGCTGTCTGGTGCTTATCCTGGATCGCAATAATAAGATCACAGGGAAGGTAATATTAGAGTGTAGACTCCATAGGCACTGCAGTTAGTATTGCCTGAGAGGGTGGTGAATATCAATTCCAAAACAGTGCGCCTTACTGTACCGGGAACTGAGGGTTACGATCTACCACAGGGGAAAACTTGTGTAGAGAGATCGGTGATTGTTCGCTTCTTCGCGTTTCGTGAGTATGCACTCACTTCTTCAGTGATCTCGAACTATTACTGATTGTCACATATCATTATGTATACTCTCAGGGCTTCAATGATTATGTTTCTTAAAGGGATATGAATATCCAAAAAAAGGTAGTATAGGCATACAATAGATATAGGTAATATTTACGAAACTACATATAAGACATACTGTTATAGTAAAATTAAATGTAAGTCATAATCATAAGTAATACTAAAATACATAGAAGATAGTGTGTATATATAATCCAAAATGTAAAAATATTACGTTAAAAGATAATATTCTGAAGGGGCGGGGCCACACAGTCAAACCGAGCAGATGCACGCTTGATGGGCTCGAAGACTGAAAGCACTAAAACAGCAATTTTACCATGCAAGTCAACCCAAAAAACGGGAGACTGGAGCATATACTTACCACGGGTCGTAGGTCCAAAAAAAACAAGGTCGGATAAACCAAAGAGAGCAGAAACATTAAAGATTTCCTCCACTGAGCGCACAGCGCTTATGGGCCTAAGATGGCCGCTGACACGGATGGCTACTCCGACTCTTATGAGGGGATACTACAGAGCAGGAGAGCAGCAACTTTCTGCCTCCACCACAGTCCTCGATGGTCCCATGGAGCTCAGACTCAACGCCTGTAACAGCAACCACGCTGAAAGAGATGTTGAATGACCTCCGGAAGACAATCCAGGTAGAAGTAGCTTCGCTCCATGCCGATCTCTCAGGCATGGTCGGGCGCCTAAAGACACTGGAGACAGTGTCAGAGAGCCACGCGCAGAAACTCGGGACCCAGGAAATAGAGGTACAGGCTCTATTTTTTTTTTTTTTTGGGTGACTCAAGGGGGGGTTTCTATCTTTCCTCTCTTTATGGGGTATTAGCTCCTTTTCTCTTTAGTATAAGCTACTCGATATTAGTTTGGGCGCGCCCCATTAGTTGCTATTAACCCTGCCCTTTCCAGATTCTCTCAGACACTGCTCTAAGACTATCCTTTTTTTCTATCCAATTACCCAGCTGGGTCCTTTCCTAGAATGGATTTAGACTAACCTGCTTTGTTACCCATTTATTATTTTAGGTGTATTTTTACACCTTTATTAAGTCAAACATACCTTGCAGGATTAGCCTCTCCCAGGCTTTTACAAATTTGGTTGTTAACTTATAATCAATACACTATTTTAGTGTATGGTAATAGTATTTGGACTATATGCCATTTTAGCATTTTTTTCTAATAAAGGTTGTTTATCCTCTTCTATGTGACTATTTACATTATGAGGTACTTTGAATGAGGCTAGGCACTCCACCCACTTTTTTGTGAGTGGACTGTCTGCCCCATTTTTCATCTCTTTTTTTTTTTTTCTAAATATATTGTGGGGTTACGCCCCTTGTACCTCTGTAACCTTTTTGTGGGGTAGTGGTGGTGGTTCCCCACCCCATAGCCCCTCTCTCTTTCTTCCATATATATATATATATATATATATATATATATATATATATATATATATAAAGAGATGATAGCTTGGCACTCTCCTTGAAAAAGAAAGACAGTGTATTACTTGCCTGGGTGCAGATCTTAGGCTTCAAATATATAAAAATAAAAGAATCAAGATGCACTCACAGGTCTTCAAATATAAGAAAAAAATGGTGCTTTATTAATCCATGTGCGGTATACAACAAAAATCAATCGACGTTTCGACCCTGCCGGGTCTTTTTCGATCTTGAAAAAGACCCGGCAGGGTCGAAACGTCGATTGATTTTTGTTGTATACAGCACATGGATTAATAAAGCACCATTTTTTTCTTATATTTGAAGACCTGTGAGTGCATCTTGATTATTTTATTTTTATATATATATATATATATATATATAATTTAATCAATACAATGATATTGATTAAATATATATAATTATAATGGGTCGATATGATGATTTCTTAATTTTTCACGAATACAACTTGCTCTCTTCATTCATTTTTTTCTATAGTTTTAAAAATAGTTTTTAAAATAAATATATATGTAAATATGGTAAATATTTATATATAATATAAAAAATATATATGTAAATATGTTAAAAAATAAAATAAAAAATATTAAAAAATAAATAAATAAAAAAATGTATATGTGTAATTTCGTTCTAACTGTATTTTTAAATTAATATACATATATATTGATATAAAAATACACGTAGAACAAAATAATATATATCTATATACATAATTATATAGTATAAAAAATATATATGTAAATATGTTAAAAAATAAAATTAAAAAATAATAAAAAATAAATAAATAAAAAAATGTATGTGTAATTTCATTCTAACTGTATTTTAAAATTAATATACATATATATTGATATAAAAATACACGTAGAACAAAATAATATATATCTATATACATAAGTATATACGTATATATCACTATATATATATATATATGTGGTGGTTTATCCTATGTAGGTAAAACAGAGACACCTCTCTGTGAGCGCATACGGGGACATCGATCCAATATTTGAACAGCCTACAGAGATGGAAATAGTGACAAACCAGTCGCTAAGCATTTTTTGGATAAACAGCACCCATTAACATCTCTCAAATTTATAGCCATTGACCACATCCCGGAACCACTACGTGGAGGTAATCGTGGCTAGATGCTCCTTAACAGAGAAACTTATTGGATATTTAAATTGGAAACAGTGGCACCCAAAGGCCTCAATGAAATGATAACTTATCATTCTTTTCTGTAATAAGAATCCTGCTTGTATATATTGTATATATTTTGTTTTTAATTTACATTGGCGGAATATAGTATCACATTGGTTACTTACTATATAAAAGTGGATTATATATCTTTAAGCAATATTGGATTAATACTAACGCAGTTTGGTATCTTGTTTATAAGAGGTAATTAATTCAAATTATTCATATATCTGCAGTAATATGTATTTTTCATGTGGGTATTAATTGCTAATTTAAGATTTAACTTTATGAATCATAAAAGTAACCAATGTCTTAGATATATATTTCTTCCTTTGTTTATGTAGTATATGCCAGTCTGAGAGACATATTTAATAGATTAAGGAAGGCTATCAATATGATTCACGGTTACTTTTTGAACATTTACGAGGCATAGTAATCACATTTATATAAAAGAGTGCATATTATAGATTTAATATGCTGTATTCTGTATACACTTATCACGAGATTATCATTTTTTGAATTAATGTTATTTTATAATTTAATAGAACAATATGTATTTATATTATTATATTATCCTACCAATTAGACACTTTAGCATATAGTGTATTATATTATATATTCACATCATTTTATACACAAAGACAATAAGTATGTAATTATATTGAGTTTTATTTACACTTATTTTCACTTAGAGAAGGTGTTTTATAAATTATTTGAATACTAACCATCCTATATCTACCTCTGTATTCAGAGGATTTAGACTATGATAGTGTTTATTGTTCTCTCATTCAGTATGTCATATACAATTTTAATTGATTTCTGTATTGTTATTGTGGATTTACTCAGGTATTTATACAGTGGGGGTATAGGTAATATAGTTCTCCTTGTTTCTATCTTGTTCGGATTATAGCGGTATCCACGGCATTGTTTACATCGTTTCTGTGGAGACGCCGCATAGTGATGTCATCGCGCATACCTCGTGGGTTAACGTGGGGGCGCGATCACTTCGCGCATGCTCGATGGCACAGGGAGAACGACGAGTATAGTATTGAATACACCTGGGGTAAGTCAATTTACTATAATTATTTTTGCTATATATTGATTGTATTTGTGCATTATGTTTATGCTATTTGATCCTGAGGAAGGTCCCTGCGTGGACCGAAACATCGATCTTTTTATGGAATAAAGAAATATTTTCAGCCTAAAGACCGTGAGTGCAGTCCAGGACTTTTTTGTTATTTCTATCTACTTCCCCATGGGACTGGCACCCGGCAAGTATTCTTTATACTTCAATTTAAAGAAATTTGTAAGCGTGAGTGCATGGATTTACAGACTATCTATATATATACACCTACCTATATAAAAATAATTTTAAAAAATTTATGAAAAAAAAATATTTTTTAATATATATATACATATATATGTATTTAAATTCTACGTTTATACGTATGTAATCATTTATGTAATTATATATATGTATATATATATATATATATATTTGTGGTTATTTGTATTTTATATATAGATTGATATATATGGAATGTAATTTAAGTGTATTTTTAAAATGACCTAATTATGTAAAATGATTACATAAATATATACATATAATTATTATATATGTACATGTGTATATATATGTATATATATATATATATATATATATATTTTTTTTTTTTTATTATTTTTATTTATATATCAGTATATATATGGTGATATATACATATATACTTATGTTTATAGATATATAATATTTCGTTCTACGTGTATTTTGATATCTATTTATATATTGATATCAAAATAAAGTTAGAACAAAATTACATATATGTATATTTTTTAATTATTTACATATTTATTTTATATTATATATATATAATTATAATTATATATATGTATATTTAATCAAAATCATTCTACGTGTATTTTGATATTAATATATATACATATATATATAAATATTAAAATACATTTAGACAGTGTGTGTTTATATCTGTGTATGTATGTGTGTATATATATATATATATATATATACTTAGATCATATATATCTATATGATCTAAGTACATATAATTTGATTTTAAACTGTTTTAAACCTTTTTTTTTTTTTCAGGCAGCAGGGGGAGTACCTGTCATTACAGACACTCCCCCTGCTGGCACTGCTATTGATGGCTATACCGTCCATGTGATTGTGAGGTCCTTGCAAGGACCTCGCGATCACATGGCCCAAGAGGGCTGGAATGGCAGCAGGGGGACCACCTGGCACCCCGACTGGGTGCCTCTGCCAACCGATGCTCCTAGTTGTCACCAAGAACTCCAAGCACTAGGTAAGTTAGTGTGTTTGAGGAGTGGTAGCTTGTTTTACAGTGTGGCAGAGGTTGGTCTGTATGTGGAGCCTGGACATAGTGTGCTGTATATACATAGGCTGCAAGGTATTAAAGAACATATAAAAAACATTGCTTCATCTTGCCTATAAGTCAAGGTAGCATCCCTGCATAATCTAAGCATATGTATTTTCTGCTTTATCAAGTGTTAACTGGTCTGATTCAAATAACTGTTAACACCACTGCTGCGTAAGTGGCTACTGCATCATCTCGGCTTTTTGGCGGCATGGCATTGAAGTAATTAGTGCAGCCCATCAATGATGTAGCCATTATAAACAGAGCTAATAACGATTATAAACATGCTGAAATATAATGTTAGACTATACTGCGACTGTGTCTCTGGGTCTCGGCGGCAGCTTCCTATGTGGAAGTAGCACCGGTATGCCCTAAGAACAGAGTAATCGGTGGAAGCCCAGGCAAACACATGAGAGAAGGAACACAAGATCAGTCTCAAAATACCACTGGTTGAGGTCAATCTAGGGTGCATTAGTGTCCTGATGTCTTTTAACTGTCCGGTAGCTGTATGCCTTAAGATCAACCTATGCCCGTTTGGAAGAGTCCCGATAGCCGCAATGATTGTAACTTGCTGGATGATTCAGGGGTAATGGTGCGAGTGGTCCCCGTGTCCTGGGGCATTGAGCCTGTAGTGGCGCAGAGAGTCCCCTTCGCGTTTCTCGCTGTTCGGTGTAAAATCTGGTTTGAATCGATCGGCAACGTTAAATCTTCTTAATTACTTCTTGTCTTCAGTTGATTGATATATATAAGTCTTTTGTATATATAGTCTTGGGCCAAATGCTCGCCACAATAATATATGTCTATATTATTGAAAAGTACTAATACGCAATCTGACTTACGGTTTCTTCAGGTTTATTCTTAGTTATGGATACATAATAAAACAACAAAGGATGTTACAGGATAATGGATTTCAACAGCAGATGGTAATTGCTGTACTTCTGATGGGAGTTACATCGTTGTACAGAGCCAAGAGCCAAGAGCCAAGAGAGAGCGACCTCATGTCCCTCTGTTAATATATAGAAGTGCCATAATGACGTCAGACTATAACTCTAGTCATATAAGGACAAGACCCCCAAATACACATTCCAGAGCTCTCGGACAAAGAAAGCCTTGTGACTTAGACCATCTGTTACTTATGTCAATCCACCCATCCATATATAATCAATAGAAACATAGAATTTGCAATATTCTACATTCGGCATGCCTCATGTCTTTGTCGCGGGCCATTGCGGCTCCTGGGCGATCTCTCTGTTGCGGTCTTCTTGTCGGGCCTCCCGCCCTGCCGGCTCACCATTCGTTTCTGTTCTGGCTTGCTCTGTCGGGTCTCATGCGGAGTGTGTGCTTTTAACCCCTTAATGACACATGTGTGACATGTCATGATTCCCTTTATTCCAGAAGTTTGGTCCTTAAGGGGTTAAGGTAGGTTGCTTAGACCAATGCCCCTTAAGTACCTGCGCGTTAATGGCCCCAGTCTGCTGCTGCTTTTTGTGAGGCTTTGGGTGTTAAGCCCCCTGACTCTTTGCAGGCGACGGTTGTCTGCGTGTTTGTAGTTGGGGTTGGGTATCGTTACTCTCTGCTTATCAGCTTGTTGTTGGCCCCATTGTGAATTATAATCAGGAGCGTGGGGTCTCATGCGAGCCTCCAATTTCTTCCAAAAGGCATAGAAGATTTTATTCAATCGGATTTCTGTTTCTAGCTCCGCGCTGTCTGGGCCTGCAGCGTAAAGTACATCCGCCATTTTGTGGGCTTCATTATTGTTGGGCTCAGGCCTCTGTGTCTCTGTCTCCCTCTCCTCGTTCTGCTGGGGAGTCGCATAGGGGCAGACCGGGATGACCCCACTGGTCCATAGGGGGGGAACGGGTGTTTTGAGTCACGTTTCTAGTCATTCTTGGCGGCGACAGGGCGGCCATCCCTCCCGCACTCACCATGCTGGTAGGCCATATCTGTAGGACCAGCGTGTACTGGGGCGGTTGTTGCTTGTTTGGTATCGTCATGTGTGTCCCGGTGCCTTCAGTCCCTTGATGGCCCTCGTTCAGCCTAGTGGTGCCGTTTTTGTGCCTTTTTCCACGTTTTTCAATGCTGTTCACTGGAGCTGCAGAGGTTTGCTTCCTCTCAGTCCTGTGGTCAGGCCCCGCCCCCAACATTTTGTTTTTAAAATAGCAAATGAGCAGCCGGTTAGGAATCAGGCTTGATATGCAAGTCTCACTATGTTAGATCATATTAAACATTTCAAATTTGATTAAAAGAATTAGCAATATGTTTGCAATTTACTAGTAACAAGAATAGTTCTCTGCTATGCTATTGCATACAAATGAATTTGTGTGTTTATACATACATATGTTACATGGCATGCATTGATTGTAAAATGATGTGCAAGAAACTGAACGGAAAATCTACAATTATCTTGTTGATTTTAAAAATGATTTTAGTATAGAAATAAAATAATTTAAATATTATAGAATGTTTTAACTAGATCATTCTAGACCAGTGGTTCCCAACCAAGTCCTCAAGTACCCTATTATATTCCAGCATTTAGGTATTACCCAGTTGTGTCTACAGAGTTTTTAGAAAGAAAAAAAACAAACCTCTTTAGACACACCAGGGTAATCTCTAAACAAAACTCTTTAGACACAGCAGGGTAATCTCTAATCTTGGACTAGTAGTGGGTGCTTGAGGACTGAGGACTATTTTTTGTATAAAATTGATCTGTATATTTAAAGGGACACTGTAGACAACAAACAACTTAAATTTAATGAAACGGTTTTGGTGTATAGTTCATGCCCTGCAATCTTGCTGCTCAATTTCCTGCTATTTAGGTGTTCAATCACTTTGTTCATACAGCCATAGTCATACCTACTGTCATGTGAGTTGCACAGCCTAAACAATTCCTGTAAAGAGAGATCCAATGTGTAAACTTTATTTATTGCACATTAAGTTTAATTTATAATTTTATTATCTCCTGCAAAAGCCTTCTAGACTCTGAACTGTGATTAAAGTTCAATTTACAGAGTGGGACAAACAAATGTCTAAACAAAGTTAGCATCTGATTAAAATAAAAAAATAAAAAAGTCACAGCCAGGGGATGTGTGGCTAGGGCTACATAAACAGAAACAAAAGTGATTTAACTCCTAAATGGCAGACAATGATGGCATTATCTATACACAACAACTGCCTCATTAAGGTACAATTGTTTTGGTGCCTATAGTGTCCTTTTAATACTTGGAATAGGAAGAATGTTTCTTGCAGCAAAACGGTACATGTAAATAGTATGTGGCTGATAATAGGTGTAAAATAGTTGGAAGAAAACTTTGCATGGAAAGTTAATTGTTAATTAACTGTTAATTATTTAAACAGTGAATCATGGTGTTTTGTAACTGACTACACATAATTAAGGCAAAATAAACATTACACAAAGTCCTCATTTCTAACCCAGCTATTTTGATTAATTTTGGAAGCACAGTTTTCTAGTCATAACAACTGAATATTCAGTGCACCGATTTTAAAACCTGCTGATAAGAGTTCGGGTAGAAAGCATCTGAAACTAGTTTAACGTATATTACAAATTTAGCAACTAAATTCTGCCAGTTTTTAATTCATAGTAATTTTTTGGGACTATGGAGTTCTTTTGCTAAAATTAAAATTGTAGTGAATGGAAATCCAAACGGCAAAATATAGAATTTAATAGTAAAGTTTTGTGACAATAGCTGAATTATAGATTATTATTTTTTTGCCAGAGCATCTATTTTTTCTGTTTTTCATTTAGATTTCAAGTCGCTACAATTTAGACTTTAGTAAATAAATCAGTCCATAAGGTGAGTCCTATAGAGCCAATGACATAGTTTCTGATTAATAAGTTCACTAGAAAGCCCACTTGTTTTTATAATGTGTTTTAAATCAAATGAAGCAGAGATATTTAAATGTTTTAGTCTAATCTAGCAAATAATCAAATGCCTTTAAATGAGCATCTTTCTTGATGAAACCGTTGCCTTGCTTGGACTTAGTTTCCATAGTTGGTAGCAAACTCAAGACTATCAGCTTGTAGTGACATCAAGTGGCTGTTATTTGAAGTACTCAAATTAAGTTCTCAAACATCATAAATAAATAGGACTGTTTTGAATAAAATTGGATGGAAATATTCTAGTAGGTGTAAGACCAGGACCAGAACCAACACTATCAACATGTGAAACTCAGTACCTTCTGAAGGACAGCCTGAGCAAACGGCGACATTGAGAAAGACATATGAGATGGAAATGTTCCACAGTGCATTCAATCATGAAAATAATTGATGCAAATTCACTCTGAGTGCTGATGTTATATAGCATATATAACAGTTTGTTTAAAATTTGTTTGACAGAAACAGCATTCTAAAATTCATCTGATTAATAAAGTATTTCCTTTTTCTGTGTACATTCAGAATCCAGACCAGATTCCTTTCGAATTGAGCACATCACCACTCCACTATAGGTGCGCTTTCAAAGGTAACCACAAGAAAGCATATATTTGAGGAGAGTCTCTGGAAGCAATTACAATTACTATAGGCATCAAAATTTCTTTAGCTTAATGAAGCAGTTTTGGTGTATAGACCATGCCCCTGCAGGCTCACTGCTCAATATCTACCATTTAGTAGGTAAATCACTATGATCTATATACCAAATATTTTTCCTTAAGCTAAAGTTGTTTTAGTGTAAGTTCAGTTAGCATGTTTATCTCCCATGTTAATATAAGCGTAGAATCCTCTGATGTTGGGGTACTGTGATGTAGTGTTGTGCCTAACAAAATATGGCTATACAGTATAATTGAATCCCTGTATTAGTCTGTTACATTTGGTGATTTGAAGTAGCTTCATAAAATGTAAATTTGTATTTGTGTGTGCATTAAATTCAGTTTGTATTCCTGACATACAGTTGCGCACACACACACACTGACATACAGATATATAGCCATATATACATGCAGGTCAAAATATACACCGTTAAAGCTACCCCCCAGTTTCCTACCTTTTGGTGGCTTCGCTGATGTCCACTGTTGCAACCTGCACCCCTCCTCTCCTCAGGGCCGGCGCTACCATAAGGCGAATACGGCATTCGCCTAGGGCGTCGACCTGCAGGGGGCGCCCACTGGGAGGTTTCCAGGTAGGCTGTTCTGCTGCTGTCTAGGTCTGGTGTACTGGTAGAGCGGCTCCTTAGCCACTCCCCAGCGCAGCCACTCACCTGCTGGGCTCCTCTCTGCCGTTTGCCTGCTCGGGGAGTGGAGCACGCTGCTTCCTGCAGGCAGGGAAACACCAGCACATGACCTGTATCCCAGCTGCCTGTGTACACCGGAACTCTGAAGGGAACAGCTCACATGCTTACAGTGCACGGCTCTGCTGCTCCCCCAGCAGCTTCTCAGCATCCAGGTAGGCTAAGGGGGATTGTTTATAGTATGAATAGTTGTGTCTGTGTGTGTGTGCATGTGTGTGTTAAATTGCTGTATTTCTGTGTGTAAATAAAGTGTGACTTTATATAAAGTTGTGGGAGTTTGTGTTTGAGTAACAGTGTCTGTGTTAGTGAGAGTGTGCAAATGACACTGTGTGTGTTAGTGAGAGTGTGTAAGTGACACTGTGTGTGTGTTAGTGAGAGTGTGTAAATGACACTGTGTATATCTGTGTGTGTGTGTGTGTTAGTGAGAGTGTGTCTCTTTTTTTCTCTAAATGTGTGCTTACTATGTCTCTCTCCTAAATGTATCCCAGTCTCTGTTTCCTAAATATCTCAACAGTCTCTCCATCCTTTCCCTAAATGTCTCCCCAGGCTGTTTTTGTCCTTTCTCACTGTGTGTCTGCTTTCACTTAAAGGGACACTATAGGCACCCAGATCACTTCAGCTGATTGAAGTGATCTGGATGCACTGTCCCAGGGCCCTTAACCCTGCAGAAGTAATTATTGAAGTTTTTAACAAACTGCGATGATTACTTTAATGTCTACTCAGTGTGTCTCTTTTCCTAAATGTCTCACCACTGCAATTTAGAGTTTAATGAATAAACCTGTGAGAGAATGTATTTGCCGTCATGAGTGGGGTAGGAAAATGGATTGTTGCCTAGGGCGGCAAAAATCCTTGCATCAGCCCTGCCTCTCCTGCCTTTTTCTCTTCTGCCTCCTGTTTCTCCCACCCTTATAGGAAAAACAAGAAATGGAAAAATCTCAGACTTTTCATAATGTTTACAGAACACACTTCTTTACATGTCAAGTCTGCACACAGACTGAGGCCACTTAGAATACTGCTATTGGGAAGGTAAAATGTTATGATTATTTGTGTGGTTACCACTATTTGCTATTTTACTTTTTTTGTATCTTTATAAATATTCTGAGGGGTTAAATATCTTATGTTATTTTATCTATTTGTCTAATAAGATTTTTGAATTATGGAAAATACCAGTAAGTGCTCTGCTTTTTTAATTTTTGTTTTAAATGCCAAGAGGCTCAGCAGTCCCATTCTTTATTTGTGGTTGTGATGCCAGACTTCTTAATATTTTTATATTTGTAAATAAAACATGCAAATCTTGTTTATTATAAGATTTGTATTTTTTTTTTATTTGCTCATTGAAAATATATCTAAGTTATACACCTATAGAAACGAACAAAAAAATATATATAATGCAGTTTTTAACTGTTGCAGTGTGTCTATTTTCTTTATTGTGTTTGTGCATGTATCTACATACATATTGTACATTGCTCCTACACAAGTGAAAATGAACCAACATCCAATATAAACAAGCAAAGCCTCACACACTACATAGATAAGCACCATCAAGAGTAGTATTACGCATTTTTAATTTTCTTAAGACAATTGACATGTTTACAGAAAATTAATATTCAGTCCAGATTCTAAACTGGCAAATATATTGTGCTTGGTTTGCCATCCTAGAAAGCTATGATAATGTGATAGACAGCACAAATTCAATTACATTAGTATAACTAGCTCACAAGAAGAAATAAACTCTGTGACATGTATAGTAGCACAGCTACAATTATACACTATCAAAAAAACTGCCCTAACACATGCAATGTCCTTCAGCTCCACCTGATTTGTCCTTTTGCAGTTAAATATTAAAGGACCACTCTAGGCACCCAGACCACTTCAGCTTAATGAAGTGGTCTGGGTGCCTGGTCCAGCTAGGGTTAACCCATTTTTTCATAAACATAGCAGTTTCAGAGAAACTGCTATGTTTATGAATGGGTTATGCCTTCCCCTATTTCCTGTAGCGGCTGTCTCATTGACAGCCGTTAGAGGCGCTTGCGTGCCAGCGTCCATAGGTAAGCATTATGAATGCTTTCCTATGTGACCGGCTGAATGCGTGCGCATTCAGCCCACGGGGAGGAGAGAAGGAGGATCGGAGGACGAGAGCTCCCCGCCCAGCGCTGGAAAAAGGTACGTTTTAACCCCTTTCCACTTTCCAGAGCCAGACGGCACCCTCAGGGCACTATAGTGCCAGGAAAATGAGTATGTTTTCCTGGCACTATAGTGCTCCTTTAACCAATGGTATGGGAACAAGTAGAACCATAGAATAGTTGTTAAAATAGACTAGATGCATACATGTGTACAAATAATTTCAGTTAATCTGTGTGTGTATCTATATGCCTGTCAGTGTGTGTCTGTATGTCTCTCAGTGTGTGCGTATTTGTATGTCAGCCCTTGTGTACAGGGAGTGCAGAATTATTAGGCAAGTTGTATTTTTGATGATTAATTTTATTATTGAACAACAACCATGTTCTCAATGAACCCAAAAAACTCATTAATATCAAAGCTGAATATTTTTGGAAGTAGTTTTTAGTTTCTTTTTAGTTATAGCTATGTTAGGGGGATATCTGTGTGTGCAGGTGACTATTACTGTGCATAATTATTAGGCAACTTAACAAAAAACAAATATATACCCATTTCAATTATTTATTATTACCAGTGAAACCAATATAACATCTCAACATTCACAAATATACATTTCTGACATTCAAAAACAAAACAAAAACAAATCAGTGACCAATATAGCCACCTTTCTTTGCAAGGACACTCAAAAGCCTGCCATCCATGGATTCTGTCAGTGTTTTGATCTGTTCACCATCAACATTGCGTGCAGCAGCAACCACAGCCTCCCAGACACTGTTCAGAGAGGTGTACTGTTTTCCCTCCTTGTAAATCTCACATTTGATGATGGACCACAGGTTCTCAATGGGGTTCAGATCAGGTGAACAAGGAGGCCATGTCATTAGATTTTCTTCTTTTATACCCTTTCTTGCCAGCCACGCTGTGGAGTACTTGGACGCGTGTGATGGAGCATTGTCCTACATGAAAATCATGTTTTTCTTGAAGGATGCAGACTTCTTCCTGTACCACTGCTTGAAGAAGGTGTCTTCCAGGAACTAGCAGTAGGACTGGGAGTTGAGCTTGACTCCATCCTCAACCCGAAAAGGCCCCACAAGCTCATCTTTGATGATACCAGCCCAAACCAGTACTCCACCTCCACCTTGCTGGCGTCTGAGTCGGACTGGAGCTCTCTGCCCTTTACCAATCCAGCCACAGGCCCATCCATCTGGCCCATCAAGACTCACTCTCATTTCATCAGTCCATAAAACCTTAGAAAAATCAGTCTTGAGATATTTCTTGGCCCAGTCTTGGCGTTTCAGCTTGTGTGTCTTGTTCAGTGGTGGTCGTCTTTCAGCCTTTCTTACCTTGGCCATGTCTCTGAGTATTGCACACCTTGTGCTTTTGGGCACTCCAGTGATGTTGCAGCTCTGAAATATGGCCAAACTGGTGGCAAGTGGCATCGTGGCAGCTGCACGCTTGACTTTTCTCAGTTCATGGGCAGTTATTTTGCGCCTTGGTTTTTCCACACGCTTCTTGCGACCCTGTTGACTATTTTGAATGAAACGCTTGATTGTTCGATGATCACGCTTCAGAAGCTTTGCAATTTTAAGAGTGATGCATCCCTCTGCAAGATATCTCACTATTTTTTACTTTTCTGAGCCTGTCAAGTCCTTCTTTTGACCCATTTTGCCAAAGGAAAGGAAGTTGCCTAATAATTACGCACACCTGATATAGGGTGTTGATGTCATTAGACCACACCCCTTCTCATTACATGCATAAAGAGGATGATGTGGTCAAAATACTCATTTGCCTAATAATTCTGCACTCCCTGTATGTATCTGTATGTCTCTCCATGTGTGTATCTGTAAGTGTGTATCTGTATTTTTATAAGCAATTTTATACCTTTTACTTGGAAAGTGAGGCGCCTAAATCAAATCTGTGACCCAAAGAAGTTTATCCTATTTTAACTTTGGCCCCTACCTACTGCCAAGTTGTGCAGGTCTGCCTTAGGGCATATTTGTAACACACATATTACCTATGCTTCTTTATCTCACATTCCCTTTTATTTTATTTGGACACATTTTCGTGACATACACAATTATAATCACATGTTCGTTTTTCAATTTTTCTATTTTTGCAGTTTGATATTTTTTACACGATTGCATCGTACATATATTCTGCTCACATACCACTTTTTTTTTCTTTCTTTATCTTCTTTAAGCTTTTTTTATTGTTTATTTTTACTTTTTGATCTTTCGCACTTTATGTTGATATATGTTATTAATTCCTTTTTAAAATATGTTGTTACTTTTTTTCATAAATGATGATACAGGACATCATTTATTCACCATAGATCCATTGCTTTCTTCTTATGGTTTTTGTCTTTATGTAAATAAGCAAAGTTGAATCTCCTTGTATGGGTACTAAAGATCAATTAACTTACTTTTACAGTATCTTTTTTGGTGTTGGATGCATGTCTAAATCACTTGCACATTGAAAATATGAACCAATGAGATACATAATCCGGGAAGACCACAGTTTAGGATTGGGTTCAATGTTGATACATTCAAAGAACATGCCTCACTACACATTGCTATGATTCTGTGCACACTTAGAACACTACTGTTCGCAAGCTACTATTTTACAATTATTTGTGTGGTAAAATATTTGTAATTTTACTTTTTCGGCATCTTCCTAAAGACCTTGGGGGGTCAAAACATCATTCCTTTTGTATTTCTCTAATACATTTTTGCATCACAAAAAATTAAATAAAAAACAAACCACAGTGATTTTGCTCTTTAATAAAAGACCATGTATGGCACATCAATATCTCACTCTTCCTGAACCAGGACTTGGATAAGGTTCCTCGAAAACAGTTGTGCAGCAGCAGCTGAAAATAAAAAATATAAACAACTATATATATATATATATATATATATATATATATATATATATATATATATAAAAATCAGACACTATGTGAGTCTCTTAGCCCCACACATTTTATACAATGCAGGACTTCCTCAGGGAAATCTGAAGTGATTTTAAAAAACTTCTTTTCGTGCCATCCCGAACTGCCATAAGTCAATAGGGATCTGCGGCTTTGTGCGAACATCGCTATACTCAATGATTGCGTCTCAAGCCTCAGTGACGTATTTCCGGGATCGTGGGGAACGCTCAATGCATTCCAACTTGTGTTCCAAATAGTACTTTCCATAAATCCATTGTTGTGAATGGAAAGTTCGGTAATGTTCAGCAATCGTTTACAGCATAATAAGCATATGGGAAAATAAATGAACATCTATTAAAAACCTCACTTATCTTATAAATGCACAGAAAAGACATAGTAAAAATACGTATTTAAAATATAAGGTGAAAAATCCAACACCTTATCTTGGTAAATAAGTGTAAAAACAACAACTTTATGGACAAAAATAAGAAAATTATTTATATAGAGGAGGGGATCTAGAAAATAATTCTGAATTGAAAAAATGGAAAAAGAAATAAAAAGGAAAATAAATAAAATTTAAAAAAATTAAAAACAGAAATAATAATAATTATGAAAGTAAAAATAAAATGAAAAATATAAAAAGATAAATAAAAATATAAAACAATATAAAAGATCAATTACAATTTTTATTGATATGACTTCCTTGCAGCTGAAGAGCTCCTACAGGGCATGGCAAAGGGGAATTTTTGGGTGCCTAATGCAAACGCAGTAAGTTTAGGTCACAATCTAGAGGTACAAGGTATATCAAATATCATTTCCATTACTGCCTTCTGTCATTATGTTATGTCAGTTCCCTCAGGTCTCCAAGGAGATCCCTGGTTTCACTTGCAGACAGGAGAACAAGGTTTAATAGGCGCAATGCATGTGGCGGCATATGTCAAATGACTATGCATAAAACTGGTTGCTGACCTACCGGTAACTCATCCTACAACTATCAAATGAAATGGGAACAAAACACCTTCTGAGGCTATGTGCAATGTCAGACAGTAATACCTTATAGGTTCCATGAACATCAAGTAAGATTTCCTGAGGAGAAACAAAATCTTGCCAGGAGAATGGTGTCTAGCACAATGGGATTTTCAGATGTTGGTTCACAGATGGGGTCTTCCGGAGATCGATATGATGGCCAAATTCCAGAAGAGACAGGTTCAGAGGTTCTTCTCCAGGGAGGTTTTTCTCTAGTGGAAAGTTGGAATTCCCTCAGCTGCCACAGAAATTTCCAGAGAAGATATGCGTGTCACCAAATCCCCCTTATCTACAACCTCCTGAGGTGTGTTCAGAAGGAACAAGTGGTGATGATAGCAGTTCTCCCATAGTGGCCCTGAAGACCCTGGTTCCCACTGTTGTTAAGCCTGTCTCAGGGTCCTTTGATCCATCCTGCTCTACAAACCCTCCAGCTGATGGCATGAAGACTTAACAAGGCCATTAAAGGAGAAGGGGTTCTCGGATGCGGTCATTTCAACTGTGCTTCAGCCAAGGAAACTGAATACTTCTGCTGCCTGTTACCGTATCTGGGGCATCTTCTCTGACTGGGCATCTAACAAAGGTATTTCACAAGGGTCCTTCTCTGCTATAAATCTCCTGGGGTTTCCGCAAGATGGCTTGGACACTCTGAAGGTCCACATTTCAGCCCTTTCAGCTTTATCTGGATTGAGATGGGCAGTAAACTCTGATTTGGCTCTTTTTATGAAGGCTGTCATGTAGATCAGAACACTTATTACATCCATTTCTCCTTCTTGGTACTTGCCACTTGTCCTGTTGGCCTTACAGGCCTTACTTTGAACCTATCACAGTGATCTCAGTTATGCTCCTTACTCTTAAGACATCTCTTCAGGTTGCCTTACCATTAGGTAGAAGAGTCTCAGAACTGGCAGCATTCTCATCATATGAACCTTTCATCTCATTCCAACAGGATAAGGTGATTCTGAGAACAGTTTCAGAGTTCAGGTCTAAAGTGGTTTCATAATTTCATATGAACAAAGAGATAATTTTGCCTGCTTTATCCTATCTCCTTCTTCTGAAGAGGAACAATTGTCTCATACTGTGGATCTGGTTCGCTGTCTATCGGTCTACCTCAGCAAAACTGGCAGATGGTTGAGATCCTCTAGGCTTTTAATCCTCCCTGGAGGGCATGATAAGGGCCTGCAAGCATCTCCTATATCCATCTCTAGGTGGCTGATCTCAGCCATTACTAAAGCTTATGACACTACACAGGTTCAGGTTCTTCATAGTCTGAAAGCCCATACCACCTGAGCTCTAGCCAGTTCCTGGGCAGCTGTTGCACAAGTCTCTTCTGATCAAATCTGCAGATAAGCTACATATTCATCTCAGAATACCTTTATTAGGCATTATTGACTAGATGTGAGATCTTCTAAATTGGCTCAATTTGTTTCTGACATCTTATCAGCTTCCTGAACCTATATTTGTCTTATCTTAATAAAATTTCAGAATCATATGGCGTTCTGTGTTTCTTTCTCCACACCCCCTCTCCCACCCACCCTCCCTGGAGTTTTCTAGCTTAGGTAATGCTCTGGAGTAATTCTGCCATGGCATGGAAGACTGAAAATTGTTTCATACTTACCATTTTTTTCCTTTCCCAGTCATGTCCCATGGCAGCACTATGCACACTTCCTTGTTGTTGACTTGTTGCAAACTAGGGTATTATGGTTTATGTGGCCTTTTATAGGCTAAAATTTAGTACTGTCCAAAGGGAGTGATGGGAGGAGCTAACCCTGAAGTAGTGCTGCCATGGCTGATTACCAGGAAAGGAAAATATCGATAAGTATGAAACTATTTTCTGTTATATATTCTATAACCCCCACCCCCCAACATTATATATTTATATTTAATGATTTGAGCAGATCATACAGATACAATATCTTAAAATGAAAAAGAAAAAAATATATGTATAACACAGAGCATTCCACAAAGCAATGCAGGTTACAGTATAGTGAGGCAAAAAAGGACACATGATTGCATATGTTAGGTGATATACCCATATCAATTTTTGTTTAACAGTTAGTTACATAGCATGGCCTTTTCTCAACTATTTCTTTAAAAAAATATCAGGCATATGCATAACACATACAGTTGCAAGAAAAGGTATGTGAAACCTTTGGAATGATATGGATTTCTGCACAAATTGGTCATAAAATGTGATCTGATCATCATCTAAGTCACAACAATAGACAATCACAGTCTGCTTAAACTAATAACACACAAAGAATTAAATGTTGCCATGTTTTTATTGAACACACCATGTCAACATTCACAGTGCAGTTGGAAAAAGTATGTGTACCCTTGGATTTAATAACTGGTTGAACCTCCTTTGGCAGCAATAACTTCAACCAAATGTTTCCTGTAGTTGCAGATCAGACATGCACAACGGTCAGGAGTAATTCTTGACCATTCCTCTTTACAGAACTGTTTCAGTTCAGCTATATTCTTGGGATGTCTGGTGTGAATCGCTTTCTTGAGGTCATGCCAAAGCATCTCAATCTGGTTGAGGTCAGGACTCTGACTGGGCGACTTCAGAAGGCGTATTTTCTTCTGTTTATGCCATTCTGTCATTGATTTACTTCTATGCTTTGGGTCATTGTCCTGTTGCAACACCCATCTTCTGTTGAGCTCCAGCTGCTAGACAGATGGCCTTAAGTTCTCCTGCAAAATGTATTGATAAACTTGGGAATTCATTTTTCCTTCGATGATAGCAATCCGTCCAGGCCCTGACGCAGCAAAGCAGCCCCAAACCATGATGCCCCCACCATCATACTTCACAGTTGGGATGAGGTTTTGATGTTGGTGTGCTGTGCCTCTTTTTCACCACACATAGTGTTGTGTGTTTCTTCCAAACAACTCAACTTTGGTTTCATCTGTCCACAGAATATTTTGCCAGTACTGCTGTGGAACATCCAGGTGCTCTTGTGCAAACTGTAAACGTGCAGCAATGTTTTGTTTGGACAGCAGTGGCTTCCTCTGTGGTATCCTCCCATGAAATCCATTCTTGTTTAGTGTTTTACGTATTGTAGATTCGCTAACAGGGATGTTAGCATTTGCCAGTGACTTTTGTAAGTCTTTAGCTGACACTCTAGGATTCTTCTTCACCTCATTGAGCAGTCTGCGCTGTGCTCTTGCAGTCATCTTTACAGGACGGCCACTCCTAGGGAGAGTAGCAACAGTGCTGAACTTTCTCCATTTATAGACAATTTGTCTTACCGTGGACTGATGAACAGCAAGGCTTTTGGAGATACTTTTATAACCCTTTCCAGCTTTATGCAAGTCAACAATTCTTAATCGTAGGTCTTCTGAGAGCTCTTTTGTGCGAGGCATCATTCACATCAGGCAATGCTTCTTGTGAAAAGCAAACCCAGAACTGGTGTGTGTTTTTATAGGGCAGGGCAGCTGTAACCAACACCTCCAATCTCATCTCATTGATTGGACTCCAGTTGGCTGACATCTCACTCCAATTAGCTCTTGGAGATGTCATTAGTCTAGGGGTTCACATACTTTTTCCACCTGCACTGTGAATGTTTACATGGTGTGTTCAATAAAAACATGGCAACATTTCATTCTTTGTGTGTTATTAGTTTAAGCAGACTGTGATTGTCTATTGTTGTGACTTAGATGATGATCAGATCACATTTTATGACCAATTTGTGCAGAAATCCATATCATTCCAAAGGGTTCACATACTTTTTCTTGCAACTGTATATATATATATATATATATATATATACAGTATATATATATTTATTTTTACCTTTCAGCAGCCTGGGGGACTGTCTGACAGCTGTCTGGTGATCACATGGCCCTGGAGGGCTGGGGTGGCCAGAGATGCTGCACTTATGTGTATATTTATATATTTATATATATTTTTTTTATTATAATTTTTTTAATTTATGAACTATATTTATTTTATTTTAATAACTTATTATTTTTTTTAAATTCACCAGCAGGGGGACTGCCTGTCAGTTCAGGCAGTCCCCCTGTGGCAGCACTGTAGGCACCTATTGCGGCTCTTTTAGAGTGGTCACATGGCCCCTGGGGGTCCTAAAGTGGAGAGTCCCCCCAAGAAGAAGACCGATCGCCGGCGGGGTAACGGAGGCATTTGGTAAGTACATGTGGAGGGAGAGGGTGGGAGGAAGGGTAGGGGTTAATTATTTCCCCCCATTTACTTATTTAATTAATTTTAATTTAATTTATTTTTTGTATATTTACTGAGTGCCTCGACCCCTGCCTGATGGCTTCCGATGCTCTGCCTCACTGCTGGACTGCACGTGGAGCAACCCAGATGTGATCGCTCCAGGGGGAAGGATCATCCGGTGTTCTCCAACGGCCATCAGCAGTGAGGGGGGTATTGCAGCGATGCCTCAACATCGAGGCATCGCTGCAATACCATTCCCCGCGGATGTATCTGCTCCCAGACAAAAACTGTCAGGTCAGCAATGGGTTTCCACAAAAATATAATTTTATTCCAAATCAAAATAAAAGAAATAAATAAAAGCTTAAGTAGGACTATATAGCCCTACTTAAGCTTTTATTTATTTCTTTTATTTTGATTTGGAATAAAATTATATTTTTGTGGAAACCCATTGCTGACCTGACAGTTTTTGTCTGGGAGTGACCACCAACAGAGTCTTGCATGGAAAAAGGATTTTGGACATCCTGGAATAGTCCAAAGGCACACACCATCCGAGTCATATGAGATTATGACTCCAGGCTTGTGAGTGGATAATCTACTGCATACATATTTTATTTAACTTTTATTACTATATTGCACTATGGTCTATATTTTATTTTACAGAATATCTGTTATACTACTATTTTAAGAAGCTCCACCTGATTTATGTATGTATACTGTTGATTGTTAAGTGGTAAAGGGGATACCACTTTGAGGTGTATAGAGTTTCACAGTAACTGTCTGCCACACTGTGCACATATTTGTTTTACTTTTGCTAATATGTTCTTTTCCAATTAGTATGTGGCTAATAGCTCACAGCCTGTTCTAGCACTCCTATTGTTGTCAGTGCTACTCCTGGCATATCTTGCTGATGTGGAAGTGAACTATGTTCTATGCGAGTGCTCTGTCTCTTCTACCAGGGAGATATAATAGTATTTTGCAATTAAATAGCTTTGTTATGTAGAACTCCTATAGACAAAGTCAGAGGGGAGATTTCATGAGAGATCATTGAAGTAAAAATGTCTAGCATTTATGACTTGTGCGGCTAAGGGTTTCTTCTTGGGTCATAGCTCCCCCCCATTTCAAATGGACAAAGAGGGATACTTGCATTTAGGGGTGTAAGTGGGAAAGTGTTTTGAGAAAGTTTAGGTGACTTACTAATAACTATTTATGAAAATACAATGCATCTTATTTACTCAGACTGATTTCTAATAACATTTATTATACTTTAAAAACACACTACTGTCAGGGGTATTCACTAAAGGGAGAATTCAAAGTGAATTTAAAGTGAATTTTACATTTAAGGTGAAAATAGCCAAACTGGAAAAATTCTCTAACTCCGCTCCGCTTCCAGTGCGGCTATGTTGGTCTTAACCCCTTAAGGACGGCGGGCGTGCTATGCCGTCCTTGGGGACTTGGCTCTAAACGCCGGTGGGCGGCATAGCACGTCCCCGCCATCCTATTCACTTCCCTGGTCGCCGGCGATCCCACGCCGGTGATCACGGTGGGGGCACTCACCTGGGATCCCAGGGAGTCCCCCTGCTGCAGTTCCGGCCCTCCTGGCCATGTGATCGTGAGGAATGACATGTACTTCCCCTGCTGCCTGAAAAATAAAAATAAAGGTTACAACAGTTTAAAATACAATTAAATATACTTAGATCATACACACACATATATATATATATATATATATATATATTATATGTATGATCTAAGTATATATTTACACAGACACATACATACACATACATACACATACAATGTCTAAGTGCATTTTAATATTAATATATATATATATATATATTAATATCAAAATACACGTAGAATGATATTGATTAAATATATATATAATTATAATTATATATATATTTATATAAAATATAAAATAAATAAATATGTAAATACTTTAAAAAATAACGTAGATCATATATAATATATATATATATATATATATATATATATATATATATTATCTAAGTATATATTTACACATACACATACATACACATACACTGTCTAAGTGTATTTTAATATTTATATATATATATATATATATATATATATATAATTATTTATATATATTAATATCAAAAGATACATAGAATGATATTGATTAAATATATATAAATATATATATTTATATCGAATATATAATAAATAAAAATGTAAATACATTATAAAAATAAAAATATAAAAATAAAAAATAAATAATTAGAAAACATATATATATATATATATATATATATGTAATTTCATTCTAACTGTATTTTGATATATATATATATATATATATATATCTCGAAATACATGTTGAATGAAATAATATGCATATCTATATACATAAGTATATATCACTGTATATATATCTATATATAAATAAAAATAATATAAAAACATTATATATATAATATATATAATTCTACATATATATTTATGTAATATTTTTACATAATTAGGTCATTTTATTAATTACAATTTGCGGGACCTGTCTGACAACCCAGGCCAAAAGTCCAGTGAATGTAATTTTCTAGCACTATATTTAACCCTGTAACTTTCCAAGACACCATAAAACCTGTACATGGGGAGTACTGTATTACTCGGAAGTTTCGCTGAACACAAATATAAGTGTTTCAAAACAGTAAAATTTATTACAACAATGATATCGTCAGTGAATTTTAATTTTTTTGCATTTTTCACACACAAATGGCACTTACACTGATGATATAATTGTTGTGATAAGTTTTACTGTTTTTAAACACTAATATTTGTGTTCATCAAAGTCTCCCGAGTATAACAGTACCCCTCATGTACAGGTTTTATGGTGTTTGCAAAAGTTACAGAGTCAAATATAAGTCATGTGTTTCAGTTTTTTCACATTGAAATTCGCAAGATTGGTTACGTTGCCTTTGAGACCCTGTGGTAGCCCAGGAATGAAAAATTACTCCCATGACGGCAAACCATTTGCAATAGTAGAAAACCCAAGGTATTGCAAATGGGGTATGTCCAGTCTTTTTTAGAAGCCATTTGGTCACAATCACTGGCCAAAATTGGCGTTCAAATTAGTTTTTTGCATTTTTCACACACAAACAAATATTAACGCTAACTTTGGCCAGTGTTTGTGACCAAATGGCTACTAAAAAAGACTGGACATACCCCATTTGCAATACCTTGGGTTGTCTACTATTGCAAATGGTATGCCATCATGGGGGTAATTTCAATTCCTGGGCTACCATACGGTCTCAAAGGCAACGTAACCAATCTGGCAAATTTAAATGTGAAAAAAAAGAAAAATGGAACATGCTAGATTTGACCCTGTAACTTCCCAAAATACCATAAAACCTGTACATAGGGGGTGCGGTTTTACACGTGAGACATCGCTGAATACAAATGTGTATTTTATTGCAGTAAAAGCAATAAAATAAATTTTACTGTTTTGAAACACTTATATTTGTGTATTATGACATTCACAGTTAAAATGTCATGTAGAACTAAAAAAAAAAACATTTCTTATTTTCTCCCATTCTTTGTATATTTTATTCATATTAAATTATGTTTCATAGCTAAATATTTAATGTTAAATGAAAGCCCTGTTTCCCTGTTTTGGCGGGATTCTATTTTCAAATCGAAGTAATCCAATACAGTAACACTCAGCAGTTGACAGCTCTGCATTCAGACCGGTTCCAGTGCACAGGAACGATCAACATAGAAACAACAGCGGAGCAGCCCAGGATCAACATACCGGTGAGTACACCGTATTGTACTTCTGTTTTCTCTGTGAATCTTAGACATAAGACTCACAATATTATCCTGTAAGAGTCTTTGTGTAGGGTTTTTTTTATATTGTGTTTAATAAACTGTTACAATTTTACGCATTTTTCACACACGAACGGCACTTTTACTGACGATATTATTGCTGTAATATGTTTTACTGTTTTGAATCACTTATGTTTGTGCTCAGTGAAGTCTCCCAAGTATAACAGTACCCCCCCATGTACAGGTTTTATGGTGTTTTCAAAAGTTACAGAGTCAAAAAAAATTTTACACTGAAACTTGACAGTTTGGTGTTTACATTACTGATCAACTGGCAGGGAAGGGGTTAATTTTTATTAGGACTGGGTAAAGGAGGATGGCATTTTTTTAACTTTTTTAAAAAATGTTATTAAAACATTTTTTTTAAACTTTTAAAAACTTTCAAAAAACTTTTTAAAAAACTTTTTTAACGTTAACCCCTAGCTAGCCTAACACCAAATTCCACAGTTCCCCACTAACTTCCACCCACCCAAGCTAGCTAAATATATAATTTTAATATATTTAAATTAATGAATAAAATAAAATTAACCCCTGAAGGTTACAAAAAATAAATGTTGACTCTCAGGGGTTAAAAAAAAATCAGATTACAGTAAAATGTAGGAGCTTATTTTTTATTTAAAATGGGTAAAAGGGGGTGGGATTTTAAACTATCTTTATTTATTTTTTAACAGGGAGAAGATCACTGCTGATCCGTCTCCCTGCACTACACACAGAACACGGAAGAGCAGAGAGGCAGATCAGAAGTCCCTGCCGCAAATGTGTTCGCTCTGACAGCCTGTCAGAGCGATCACTGCTGCAGGGACAGCGCGATCGGGTGCTCCAGGTCTGCCTCAAAAACAGAGGCAGACCGGAGGAGCATTAACTCTGTGATCACCGCGATCGCGGCGATCTGGGGTTAACTTTAGCACATGACGGACCCGGTCCATCATCCAGTGTTAACTGCTTCCCTGGCATGACGGACCTGGTCCGTCATCCGGCGGTAAGGGGTTAAAGTTGAAATTCATTTTGAATTCTCACTTTAGTGAGTAACACCATGAGAGTATTTTTGCTGAGAATATCTGTTACACATTCAGACTCACCAACAATATGGAGCTCATAGAAAAGAGTGACATTAAGATAGAAAGTGGGACAGAAGGCTTTGATACCAAAATAGGGACACTTCGCAAACCTGAATCAATAATATTTTTGGCAGCACCTGAATCCAAATAAGCTTGAACATATGGAAACCTTGTTCGCCAGAGTGCCAAAGGTTAGCCATCACTGCAGAGGTGTCTTAATTTGGCTTTGCCCATAATGCTCTACAACAGGGATGGGAAACCTTCAACCCTCCAGATGTTGTGGACTACATCTCCCTTGATGCTTTGCCAGCGTTATGGTTATAAGAGCATTATGGGAGATGTAGTCCAAAACATCTGGAGGACCAAAGGTTCTCCTTATCCCTGCTTTACAAGATTACATTCTGAACATTGGGAAACATGGCCACAGGTTAGACATCACCTAGTGTATCACAAAACCCTTAAATGGCCCTATTACTCCATAAATGTTGCTGATGCTGTAGCACACTACAATGTTTAACCTCATAGATTATATACAAAGGCTTTCCAATTGAAAGGAGGAGAAAGTCATATCTTCCTTCCTAATGAGAATGTGATCTCCATGTAATAAACAAATTATAAAATGATTCTAGTCTATTACTGTAACAATATTCTGCAGCTGAGATTTTTATCTTTTGTAGTAATTATATTTTATTAATTTTATTATCCTAATCAAAATTGCTGGTATTTTGTAGACCTTGAAGATGATCTCTGAATGGAAATATTTAATCTTCTTTTTTTGTTTTTTGTTTTTAATAGGGATAAAAAACAGGATATTTCTTTGTTAAGGCACAGCAGGAGACATGCTACACATGGTATCAAACCACAACAGACTTCTTTCTAGCTCATATATCTTTAAAATAAACAATAAAGAAATGACTAATGTATCTTACTGACCCATTGCATTTAAGATATTTTCTGCAAAGATTTGTATTTGTGGAAAATCATTAAATATTTGTCTGGCGCAGTCATTGTTTCTCAATGCCTGACAAAAGTATGATGGAGTGCTTGTGACAAGCTGTGTTTTCATGTCATTTATAAATATGTGTCTTTTAGAGATAAACAAATTGATTGAATTGTGAAAGATAGTTTCATATGATGATGTCATAAAACAATACAGATTTAGTGGGCATTGCTATTAACTTGTGTAATGTCTAAGTTTATAAACTGAGAGTCAGACCATATTATAACAGCATGTAAGATTTAACCCTTTAACTGAACAAGTTCTCTTTACAGAGGTGTTGCAGTATTGCTTTATGTACAAAGCACCATGTCTTCATGTTTGGTTTATGGAATTACTATGTGTTATATGCTCATCTATTTCTTACCCCTATGGACACTTTTTATTTATGATTTGTATGATTTCAATTGTGGGAATTTTAAAGGGCACCTAACATGCAATAGTGACATAATGACAATGTATAACTCAGCAGTGTTTTGCAAGTGACAAAAGGACAGCCTCTTTATGGGGCAGGAGGCAGGATTATTCTAAAGAATGAAGACAAGAGTAACAATAGAGTGGGAGAGGTGTGGCCCTCTCCGCTATATAACCACATTTATCTATGTATCTTGTGCTCAATTAAACTGTGCTTTCAGTGAGTATACATCTCCATTGCATTCTGTTGACTCACTGGTATTTAACCCATTTGTGTTTGTCCTCTCATCTGTGAACCTGTGCCTCCTGTCCTAACCTTTAACTTTTCCCTTCTGATACCTCACTTTGGCTTATTTCTGCTTCCTGTCAAACCTCAACAAAATAATCGAGCCCCAAAATGGAGCTTGCAGAATTAGTTTCATACTCTGACTATACAAGTGTCTATGCTTAATAAAGTCTTACAGGAGTTACAAGCACAAGTTGCCTCCTCTGTAACTGGAACACCACAACCTCCGCCTGCTACTCACCTGGTACCTCTACCCAAAGACGATACTATGGACCTGAACCCCAAGTATCACTCCTGGAATTCTTCACAGGTCCATATACTGTTCCTTTATCATGGCATGTAAATTATTATTCAATCTGAAATCCAGAACTTGTCACTGCGATGCTGTTAAGGTTCACACCATCAATTCTCTTCTTTCTGGATCACCTCAAGAATGGGCCCATAACCTTCCATGTGTCAACGACCTAAGCATCCAATCTTGGAGCTCTTTTGTTGCTGCTACGTCCTCCATGTATGATGATCCTAATAGGCAAGATATTGCACAAACTACTTTTAGAGCATTACATCAAGGCTGCAGACTATTTGAAGATTATATCACTAAGTTCAAACGATTCATATTGAACACCCTAAAAAGCTTTTGTGTAAGAGGCAATCCAATTGGACCAATGTCTAAGGGAAAGGTGACAGCAGAGAGCAGCTATCTATACACCACTATACAAATTAATCTCATCTGGTTATATCTCCATTTCTTCCTCTTTGATCTCCACCTCCATAGCACAAAATGAGGAGCCTATGCAAGTTGGCCTGGTTCATGGAAGATTACCTCCCACGGAATTACAATGAAGAAGATGGGAGAACTTGTGCCCCAGGATTTCACATTATGATGAGGACATACTCATCATACAGTGAAAACCTGCCAAAAAGATTAAAAACACCAGGGGTAAGTGGCTTGACCATATCACTATATCACCAGTCTTGACCAGCCCACATCCCATTTTACATTTTTGTGGTCTTTTCTTCAATAAGATGTCAAGATGTTAACTCTTGAGTAACTTGTGCAAACATTTCTAAAACAGCTGGGTTGGTACAACCATCACCTGTCCTATCCTGACCTTGGAACCATCTTATGGTAGATTTATTGTAGCCCTAAGTCCCAAGAATAAGACACTTTTTTAAATTATGGGTTTCATCCAAATACCTTTCCAGGGATTTCTTAACTCACATGAGTCCCAGATGCCAGTATTTGCAACAGCTGACTCAGGGCTTCAAACATGATCAACAGACATTACACGAAAGTCAACAATCCTATAAGAGATCCGCTGATAACAAAAGACAGTCACCACCTACATACAAGGAAAACCAACTTGTCTGGTTATCCATAAAACATTGTAAACTGCCTTTTCCCACAAAAAAAGTGGGTGCCAAATGTATTGGTCCCTTTCATATTACTGAACTTGTTTCACTTGTAGTGGTACAATTAAACTTGCCAAGTTAATACCATATACATCCTTCGTTCCATGTTTCACTAATAAAACCGAAGAAATTATTTTCACCTGATCCAATAACTGTCACTGGAGAACCTGAATACGAAGCACAGCAGATTTTAGATTCTTATAGACGCAGAAGGATTTTTTATTATTTTTTTAATATTTCGTTCATTTGAAGAGATTTGTCCCAGAAGAAAGATCATGGAAACTTGAAAAAAAATGTTGATGCACCCAGATCCTATAGCACCTATATGCTTCTGGAGGCAGCATTCTAAACGGGGTGTATTGTCGGGATCCCTGACTCGCTCATCTGAGGTTCCCTCACCACGCTTTCCTCCTCGCCCGTCGTGACCTCTCTTCAGTGCACCCCTCTTCAGGTCCTTCAGCATGTTCACCGCTGGAAATCAACTACGTATTGTAAAGAAGGAGCTTTTGTATAACTGTTTTATGTATGTACACTAACTGTTGAAATAAACAATTTTGCATTAACTCATTTTTTTGCCCTCTTTTCTTTACCTATAGTCCACAACCGCATATATACATACATACATACATACATACATATATATGTATGTTTGATCCTGATGAAAGTCCCAGGCAGGGACTGAAACGTTAATCCTGTTTTAATGCATCTTCAATAAAGAAAACATTTTTAACTTTAAAAGTCTGTGAGTGCTGGTCAACTACCTGCTTTGGATATATTACTTCCCCTTGACTTCAAGCACCCGACCATCACTACTTAAGTGTGAGTGCAAGAAATCTCTGAAATCAGACGACCTGAACTAAAAAAAATTTTTCCAGACATTATTCATATAATAAACCATTGTATCTGAGAAAATATGTGGATTAGCTTGCTATGTTTTTATAGTGACTGAACATTGTAATGAAACAATGTCCTGCTCCCTTTAAGTCACTCCCAAAGTACCCACATCACATACCTCTAATGCATATGACACATAATATGTTTCAGCTTCAAAGAGTTTTACATAAATATGATATTTTGATGCATAACTTCTGCGATTACTACCAGTCCCAGTTCCTGAAAAAGAACATGATAAAATAATTGTGTTTATGGTGGGAACATGGTTGGGAATGAACTATACCATTGACACAATGCAGTCTTCATAGAACTGGTACAAAGAAGTGAAGTAACAAATGCCATAATTAAAGAAATTGCTGCTCATAGAATTGTGCCCTGTTTTCCTTGTCATAGAATTGTGTCCTGTTTTCCTTGTATCGTCTTAAGTATTTTTTTTTTACTATTATTTGAAAGATACCCAAACTGAATAAATATACATACAATCTAACTGTTTAGCCTCAAAAGTGGCAAACACTGTTATTATCTAAATATTAGGGTTGAGTACCTTGATTAAGTGGTTCCTAGTATTTTTCTTGAGCATAGCTCTGTAGGAAATATGACAAGTACCAAGCTGCATATTTTTTATTTTTCTTATTTTTTCTATTTTTTGCTTAAAGTTTTACAGATGGAACATTTTACAATATAATTCAGCAATAGCATTAATGGAAATGAGCATGCCTACACGTGGACCATATTGATCAGTAGTGATGTCGCGAACACGACATTTTGGGTTCACGAACAGTGAACGCGAACTTCCACAAATGTTCGCGAACCGGGCGAACCGCCATAGACTTCAATGGGCAGGCGAATTTTAAAACACACAGGGACTCTTTCTGGCCACAATAGGGATGGAAAAGTTGTTTCAAGGGGACTAACACCTGGACTGTGGCATGCCGGAGGGGGATCCATGGCAAAACTCCCATGGAATATTACACAGTTGATGCAGAGTCTGGTTTTAATCCATAAAGAGCAGAAATCACCTAACATTCCTAAATCACAATGAATATGGATTGACACCTGACATATGACATATTGACACCTTGACATATGGATTGACACCTGTCCTCAGAGCCCCTGATGCACACGGACACAGAGCAGAATAGGGACTGGTCCCCTACATAGGGTCACTTGGCAGGTATGGATTGACACCTGTCCTCAGAGACCATGATACACACTGACACAGAGCAGAATAGAGATTGTTCCCCCTACATAGGGTCACTTGGCAGATATGGATTGACACCTGTCCTCAGAGACCATGATACACACTGACACAGAGCAGAATAGAGACTGTTTCCCCTACATAGGTCACTTGGCAGATATGGATTGACACCTGTCCTAAGGAACCCTGATACACACTGACACAAAGCAGAATAGGGACTGTTCCCCCTACATAGGGTCACT
>OW240915.1:96779308-96805971 GCA_933207985.1 Pelobates cultripes | reverse complement strand
AAAAAGACTAAGTCCCATCGCCGAATGGGACTTAGTCTCTGCAGCTGAAATAATTTCCCATTTACTGAACCAAGTGGGGAAATAGCAAGGCAGGCACAAAGGGTTTGCACCAGGTCTGGGGACACAGGGGACACCGTCTTAAAGGGGCCGTGTCCCCAACAAGTCTGGGGACACGGCCTTAAAGGGGCAGTGTCCCAATCTCCCTGATGTCCCAAAAAGGTGTTTAAAGGGCCAGCACCAGTCACATAAAGAGTCCATAAGCCCCAATATGCCCACCGACAGTCTTAAAGGGCCATACACACCAAATAAAAGTGCATACATTTTCACAATCTCCCAGGGGCCATAGTCATGCGGAGGGAGGCTGGCAAAGAGGCTTCTCACAACCCGGAAACAGGGCAATTTGCCATTTAAAGGGCCCGTTACAAACCTTGATTTGTAACAAGGTGTCAATCCATATCTGCCAAGTGACCCGATGTACCAGGGAGACAGTCCCTATTCTGCTCTGTGTCAGTGTATCAAGGGATCCTTAGGACAGGTGTCAATCCCTTATCTGCCAAGTGACCTATGTGGGGGGACCAGTCTCTATTCTGCTCTGTGTCCGTGTGCATCAGGGGCTCTGAGGACAGGTGTCAATCCATATGTCAAGGTGTCAACATGTCATATGTCAGGTGTCAATCCATATTGATTGTGATTTGGGAATGTTAGGTGATTTCTGCCCTTTATGGATTAAAACCAGACTCTGTATCAACTGTGTAATTTTCCATGGGAGTTTTGCCATGGATCCCCCTCCGGCATGCCACAGTCCAGGTGTTAGTCCCCTTGAAACAACTTTTCCATCCCTATTGTAGCCAGAAAGAGTCCCTGTGTGTTTTAAAATTCGCCTCCCCATTGAAGTCAATGGCGTTTCGGGCGGTTCGCCGGTTCGCGAACATTTGCGGAAGTTCGCGTTCGCCGTTCGCGAACCGAAAATTTCGGGTTCGCGACATCACTAGTGTGAACGCGATCTTCGGAGCGCATTCACTTAGAGGCCTTCCTCGTAAGCACCTCTCTCCAGGTCATTCTACGTTCGGCTGACTGGTCCTGGGAAAACAACTTCCGTCAATTTTATTTCAGACTGGCGGATCATGCTTCTTTTGCTTTCCTGTCTGAGCGTTAAAACAGCAAATATGAAGCCTTCTGTCATGTTATAAAATTGTAGATTATGCTAACTTTAGTGTAACTATAATATTAATTTTATTAATGACAGGAGGCGAATATTTCCCTCCCAGTTTCACACTACCCTTGTTACTTTTTCTGATCATTTTATTTTGACGGCCTATGGTTGATAGTTTGTTCTTCAGACTTACGTTTAGGTATGTCAGGTGTTTTTCCTTCCTGAGGGAAGTCGGGGTGAGATTGTTATGGATATTGTACTGTCTGTAGTTGATTATGGGGACTTTATTTTTTAACAGTACATTTAATTCACTAACCGGAGCTTTCGACTCTGTTTATCTCGTTTCAGTTTAATGTTTCATCTACGGATCCGCGTTCAAGGTCTTCTTCGGGATGAGGTTCTCCTGGAGGAGGGTCATCGGTTGGCTTAGTTTGGATTCTACTACTACTGCTATATGGATATGTTTGTTCCTGTTCTATGTTTTTTGTCGCAGCTTGAAAGAGGAAGTAGTTGGTTGGGAGGAGTCTTTTATGGTTCCTTACTTTTTTCTGATTGGTTGCTTCTCTCTATGTTAATGTGCTGCTGTGGAGTTCTAGTAAAGAGAGACTTAAGCAAATATTCACCTCCTGTCATTAATAAAATTAAGATTATAGTTACACTAAAGCTAGTATAATCTACAATTATCATTCACTTGCAAGAAAGCAAGTGAACGATAATTTGCGAATGTGCATCTTGCCGAATGCATTTGTTTCAAAATTTTAGTAAATCCAGTGTTTTGTGAATCTTCCGAATCCTATACTTTGTAAAAAAAAAAAATGTATTAATCCGGACACTCAATGCATCTTGGCGATTGCTGCAGATCCACTTGTCCCAAACACATTTTTACTGTATTTGGCTTCAGTAAATATGAAAATATTCGGTCATTTCTAAAATCTGGTTTTAGTGAATAAATCCTTAGGTCTGAACATACCCTGTCAATCATTTATATTCATTTGTTTTCTATCATTTTAAATACATTCTAGAATTTAGCATCTGTATATGTGCTTAACAATAAACAGTTTTAATCCTATTAATTTGTTAATACAGTATATACTCGAGTATAAGTCTAGTTTTTCAGCACATTTTTTGTGCTTAAAAACCCCCACCCGACTTATACTCGAGTCACTGTCTGTATTATGGCAACTTAGAGAGCCGCGGCCGTCAGAGCCATGGCAACGATCCCGCGGCAACCAGACCGCGAGACTTACAGTGGAGCTGACCGGAATGGAGGAGAAGGGAGCTGACAGGAGCTGCAGGAAAGGTAAGTAAATGCTTCCTGCTGGCCCCCCCACTTCACAGCCCATGCCACTGGACCACCAGGGATTAAGATAGCCCCCCTCCCTGACCAGTTAACAAGCAGGGAGGGGGGACAAAAAAAAAATTAAAATAATAAAAAAATAATATTAAAATAAAAAAAATTAAATAAAAATGCCCTCCCCCCACCCAGTTCACACACACTACACAAACACACACTCTGCATTTTATATACACACTCTGCATTATATACACAGAGTGTGTGTATATAATGCAGAGTGGTGTTTGTATGAGTGTGTGTGTGTTTTTGTATAAGTGTGTGTGTGTTTGTATAAGTGTGTGTGTTTAATGCAGAGTGTGTGTGTGTATATAATTATAAAAATCACAGAATTTCATAGCCCCAAGTTTTACCCCTCGACTTATCCACGAGGCATAGCATATTTCACAATTGTTGGTCACAAAACTGCACTCGACTTATACATGAGATCGACTTATACACGAGTATATACGGTAAGTGAAAGTTTGGGAATTTCAATTATATACTGATATGCAGCCTTAAACAGGCAGAAATTTGAAAATTAAATATTAACTCCATACCATGAAGCTATGCAAGTCTTTTAATAGTCTTTTAAGCAAATCATTTAGAAAAGGTACTTGTGAATTAACTACAAAACTGCAAACCTTTACTAAATGCAAGGACACACGGCAACTATTATATTTTATTTATATCAGAGTAGATGGTCACATTAATGTTAGGAGGTACACTGACTGATGTTGTGCAAAAGATTGTGGAAAAAAGTCTTGAGTTTCTTTTAAATATTTCTACCAAGGAATCTTTGATTGTCCCAGTGAGAGTGTTCCTCAGTGATGGAAATAATTGAGTGCCAGATAATTATATACTAATATAAGTTGAAAAGGAACTCAAGTCCATTAAATTCAACCTTTCAAGCACTACTTTTTGCTTGTTTTAAAAAAACAAAATTGCAAAACTTCTTCTTAAAGGGAAACTATGGCTTTCCATGATTTTAATATTATGTTTACTTATCACTATATTTAACAAATACATATTTGTATGATTTGAAAAAATAAAAGCTCAAGGGCAATAAAAGCATGAACCCTCTGCACCAGGAATACAATGCTTAATAAAACGTTACACTTACTTAAATATGTAAACTATAAAAAGCTTGGTTTTCTTGCTTGGGGAAAAAAACTTTAAAAATACATAGAAACAGCAGTATTTTTGTACAACTCTGCAGTAGATTTGTTTGGGCTGAATGCAATTCATCCAAATTTGGGTAGGTCAGGTGATTGGATAAAATTAAGTTTTCCAAAACACCATTTGCCAGAATCACTGGAAATAGGACTCGTAAAAGCCTGAATCATGATTCGGAGTGCCATTCCTGGTTTCAGGAAAAGGGGGGGATGGGATGGAGAAAAAATTGCTTTATTTTGTTCAGTTTTGTTTTTGGTAGGGCTTAAATGCATCACAGATTAAATGCATCACAGTTTAAATGCATCACAGTATAAAAGCATTACAGCATAAGGGACAACTGCATAATGCACCACAGTTTAAAGATATTACAGCATAAGGGACAACTGCATAATGCACCACAGTTTAAAGACATCACCATTTAAAGGAATCACAGTGTAAAAGTACCATGGTATAAAACACCACAGTATAAAGGCACCCTAGTATAAAAGGCACCATAATATAAAGGCACCACAGAATAAAGGCACCCTAAAATGGCAAAAACAAATAAAGTAATGAAGAGAAAAAAACATACATGTCCATGAATAAAGGGAGCAAAATGCTCGCATCCTAAAGGCTGTAGCACAGGGAAAAGACTGAGGACTTTAGGAATGGAACCTCCTTTTAAAGCCTTTGGTGTTTTTCCTGTCCTATCGGCTGTAAGGGGCGGTCCAAACCCATGTATATATAAAATACGTGTGTATATATATATATATATATATATATATATATATAATAAGTGTGTATATAATTCGTGTGTGTGTATGTATATGTATAATGTATAATATATTATAATTAAAGCATTTTCTAATATATTATACATATATAATGCATATATATGATTTCATTATAAATGTATTTTGAGATATATGTGTATATATCTCAAAGTACACATAATGAAATCATATATATGCAATATATATGTATAAAATATTATAAAATGTTTTAATTATAATATATACATATTTGTTAATTGATAAACTTTATTTGAATTTTGTAAAACTTTTTGTAAAACTTTTTTAAACTTTTCCCACCTCAGGGGGCCTGCCTGTCAGTTCAGGTAGTCCCCCTGCTGGCAGCACTGTGGACACCTATTGTGACCATGTGACCGCTCTTTTAGAGCGGTCACATGGCCCCTGGGGGTCCTAAACTGTAGAGGGTGGACTGAGAGAGAGGGAGAGTAGGGGTTAATTTTTTTCAAAAATGTAATTATTATTCCTTATTATTTATTTTAACTGAGTGCCTCAACCCCTGAAGGCTTCCGATACTCTGCACTACACTGCCTGGTGCCAAGTGCAGCAACCCGGAAGTGATCGCTCCAGGGGGAGCGGTCACTTGGGTGCCCGACAGTGAGGGGGAGTATTCCATGATGCCTCGATATCAATGCATTGTGTAATACCCTTAGAGCGGCTGGAAGCAATCACGATTCGCTTCCAGCGTTCATTTTGGCCGCAGTCGTACAGGGTACATCAGCAGTCGTTAATGACCGTTTTTTGGCTAACGTACCCTGCACGTCCGCAGTCACTAACGGGTTAAGATTTCCCTCTCTACATATATCAAAACAGAATGCACCTGTCATGGTTGACTATGTATTTCCTACCTGTTCTATGTAAAATTTTGTATATATTGTGTATTAATATTGTTTTTGTATTTTATTGTACCCTATTGCATCAATGCAATGTTTCGTGGACCCAGGACATACTTGAAAACGATAGAAATCTCAATGTATCCTTCCTGGTAAAATATTTAATAAATAAATAAATAAATATCTATTGCAATGCAAGTGAAAAATAATTTAGAGCTGAATATATTCTAAAGGGATCAGTTCATCTTTGCATTTACCGTCATCCAGAAATAATACTTGCAATTAGCAGGGATCACTTTCTTTAGTAAATAAAAAAAAATCACACTGATGCTAATGCTGTGACAATTGAGGCGGGCAAGAAACTACACAATATCAACTGATACCATGTGTCTCATAAGGGGATATCTAAAATGTATCTACTGTTATTGCCGATGTGTTTTGTATCTCTATTTTGTATTGCCTGACTACTCAATAAAAATTTTATTTAAAAAAATAAAATAAAAAAATTACATTACAAGTAACTATTTGTTTTCTTTTTTTTATTCAATTGATTTTGAGAAAACTAGACTAAATTAAATACAGTTTTGCTGATTTAGAATAAATCATCAGTTTTTTAGATCATGATACAAAACACAGTTTCGAAAATCAAATCGTGTACTCTTCTATTGTCAACTAAACTTTATTCCCTAGCGGATATTTTAAGAGCTGTCAAATGGCTATTGAATTCCATTGTGATGTCTTATTGTAGGAATAATCTGTGCCAAGAACGCCCATGGTTCAAGTGTAAAGAACAATATTCACACATAATTTGACAATAATTGCATTTTATATGCTGCAGTACTTGCTGTTATCGCTTCTTAATTTATTTTTAAGTATTTTTTTTTTGACAAAAATGCTTTTGAATTGACAGCAATGTGGTATTTCATGCGTGCTTTTAGTGTATTATGAACATGTCCAAACCCATTTATTAAATCTTTTATTTTCAGGTTTTCCATTATACCATTATGGGTGGGTTGTACAATAACAGCAATGCCAGGATTAGAATTCAATTACTGAAATGCCTTGAGGAGGTGTTATTGACACAGGTTGAGTTGGCTATGTATCTGATACTAACTACAGCTGTTGCATGACAGAAAATCTGGCCACACAATTATGGTCTATTTAAGCACCATATGTGGTAAAATCATTCAGCTTACAGTTAGCAGAGTTACTGCTATATACCCACAAAGCTACAGATTTTGGGCTGTAGCTTTGTGATGTATAGATAAATTATTAGTTATTTCAACCTGTTAAAATATGATATTTTAGAAGTTGCATTAAAAATTTTGAAGCAATTTACTGAAGAATATTGCTACCTATTGATGCTTTCCACTTTCATTACACCATTTTATTTAAAATCTTCAGTTTTATCACACATGGAGATAGGCCTCATACAGATGTAGTGTAACCATCTATGTGAAAGTGGATTCAAACATATGTGCTCAGTATTCTATATCAGGGCCTTAGACCTCTACTCCACAAGTTCTATTTCTACTAAATTGAATATCCCTCTTTTCCCAATTCATAAAACTGCTGACAGTTTGGAAATTCACCCACTTCCCAACTATCAAGCTGACAGCCAGGAGGACTTTGTGATTCACTCCGTTTGAAGAATCATTAACTCAGAAATTAGAATTATCATATAGAAGCATTAGTCTAATCTCTAATGCTTCCTGTCAGGATAGAAAGTAACTCAAACTCGCAGAATAGTCACACAGGACAAGGAAAAGGATAACTACATATTACTGTACCTTAGAGTGGCTGGGCGTAACATAAAATACAGTAAGCAAAATGCAGTAAGCAGCCAAAGGTCAAGGAAAACAGAGGTACATGAATTCGATAAGACAAGTCAAGGTCAGAGATACAGAAATCAGAGAAGTTATCATCAAAAACCAGGTTATAAATCAAAATTGAGAGCTGTTGGATAACCACAACAGTGCACTAAACTGATTTAAAGCTAAAGTATTTATAGGCCTGGGGCATTTCCTTGATAGCCACAACCCTAAAACATTAGTGGTCATCTACAGTGTAGTGATTTGATGTCAATGACCTTGAAATGAGCGTAGCTACAGAGTCTGGTGTCAGAAATGTTGGCAAATGTGTCTGAGGGTGTGAAACTGATGTTGTGCCTACCTGCAGAGGGAGGGGCACCAGGTGAGTGGGGCAGCACAAGGCTATGTATCTTTGCACTCTATTGGGTGATTTCTGCTTTCATTGTATAATTAAGCATGCACCCGTTTTGCTTTATAATTTAAAAGATTTGTGTATGCAGATGCACTGACAAACACACAAATACATCCACTGACAAACATATTGACACACACAGATACATACAGTGACAGACATACTGACACACACACACAGACAACATGTAAAATTAACCTTTTTAAGCCCTAACTTTTGATGGAGGGTGGCTTCCCTAAGGTCCAGTGTAGTGCCAGAGGCTCCTCCCTCCCATGCTGCTCTGTAATCTCTGTGGGAGGCAGTGACTTTCGGCTGTCACTTACTCCTAGCACTGCTGAAAAGCAAGGTGCAAGGTTTTTAACTATGAAGCTCTGTGTTGAAGCTCTGAAATTTCAAGCATACTAACCATCTTTACAAAGGTTTCAGCACCTACATAAGTCCGCCTTCCTTGGCATGTGGCCTCTTCTTAAATCTGCTTCTTTTTGGTAAGCCAAAGATGGCTTCTGAATGCCTGGCCCAGCCCCACCTGATAATGCTGATGTATTGGCTTTATTGCTCACCAAGGATGAAAGAAAGTGCACCACTCTTTTGCTAGCATACCAGTGAGACCCACAGGGACTGGTAGCCTCTAGAGTGGGAGCCTAAGAGAGTGACGCCAGCTCACAGGCAATCACTATCCTCTTATTGTTTGTAAGCTTTCCCCTTAAGATGGCTTTGAAATGCTATCCCACTAATGAGAGGACAGTGATTGGCAGTATTGCTGAGTAATGTCAGATTCTCAGCTCATAATGATTTCTCATTACCCTTTAATACTGAATATATTTTGTGAAAAAAAGTGGTTTGGGTAAAACATTTATTAAAATATGGATAAAAACAGGGGGGTAGGTGCAGCGCATCAGTAATCAGTAATTCAGTAAAATATGTTTTATTTTTATTTTTTGCAAAACTAAGGAGGTTTGAATAAGAGAAAAAAACAATAAACAAAAACAATAAATGCAGTTAAAGGGTTACTCCAAACACCATGACTACTGCAGTGTTGTGAAGTGGTCATGGTGCCTGGAGTCTTAATGTGCAGCATTTCACAATGAAACAGTACACCTATGTAGTTTAATCCCTTAATGGCTTGAGGCATTGATGCCTCATTAGCCAATTGAATGAATAGTTCCTGGCTAGCTCACGTGAATTCTGTGCATCTGTGCACAGAATTGCATCCGTGGTCTGAGAGCGGTCAGATTGTGCACTCAGCCGATGAATGGCCAGCGGGATTGGCATCTGGTGCCCGCAGCTCTTAGAGGACCCTCTACACCCAGGGGACACTCAGGTAAGAGGGCAAACCATTGCCGGGAAGTAGGGCTAGGTTACTCCTCCTATCATAATATCATGGTCGTCTTTAATATTGATTGGATTCTGAGCAGTGGCGTACATACCAGGGTCGCAGGGGTCGTGGCTGCGACCGGGCCCGGCCCACCAGGGGGCCCGGCCGCCCCTGCGACCCGGTATGTACCCACAGGGCCAGCCTCTTCCCCTGGGAGGCCCAGGAGCCGGCCACCTCAGGGCAGGCGGGTGACCGGTCGGGCAGGCAAGCGGGCGCGCGAGGGAGCACTCAGTGCTTCCTCTTCAGCTCCCTCGCGCACCGCACTGATGCCGGAGCCGGAAGATGACGTCATCTTCCGGCGCCGGCATCCCTACGCGGTGCTTGAGGGAGCTGAAGAGGAAGCACACAGGGGAAAGTGCTCCCTCGCGCGCCCGACCGGCCACCCGCCTGCCCGGTGACCTGCCGCCCAGGAGCCCAGCAGCACCACCACTGGACCCCAGGGAATCCCCCCAGCACTCCAAAAGGTAAGGAGGCTGGGGGGATTAAATTTGAAAAAAAAAATGTGTGTGTGTGTGTTAGTGTGTGTGTTAGTGTATGTTAGTGTATGTGTGTGTGTGTTAGTGTATGTGTGTGTTAGTGTGTGTGTTAGTGTGTCAGTGTTTGTTTGTTAGTGCGTGTGTTAGTGTGTGTCAGTGAATGTGTCTGTTATTGGGTGTGTGTCTGCTAGTGAGTGCGTTACTGTGTGTGTCTGTTACTGAGTGTGTTTGATGTCTGTTAGTGAGTGTGTGTTTGTCAGTGAAAGTGTATGTTTTGTAAGTGAGTGTGTATGTATGTCTGTCGCTGAGTGTGTCTCTGTTAGTAAATGTGTGTGTCTGTTAGCTAGTGTGTATGCGTCTGTTCGTGAGAGTGTGTGTGTGTGTCTTCAGCATTTGCCTTTCTCCAGCGTCGGACTCCCCAGTGTCCGCCACTCAGCTCCAAAATGCACATGCGCGGCAAGAGGTGCGCGCGCATTTAAACCGCCCATAGGAAAACATTACTCAATGCTTTCCTATGGACGTTCAGTGTCTTCTCACTGTGATTTTCACAGTGAGAATCACGGAAGCTCCTCTAGCAGCTGTCAATGAGACAGCCACCAGAGGCTGGATTAACCCTCAGTGAAACATAGCCGTTTTGAAGAAGACCCTGTGAGGGTCGAAACGTCGATTGTTTACAGATTTGCACATGTAATTTGCACTAAAGAATAAACCAGACTTTGGATGAAGACCTGTGAGCGCTCCTTATATATTGATTTTCGTTATATGCCAAACGCTGAGGATTGCACCCAGGCAAGATTGATTTTTTTGAAACAGTAAGGGTGAGTGCCAAGATTCCCTCTTTTATTTATTTATATATATATATATATGTATATATATATATATATATATATATATATATAATTTTTTATTATTATTATTTTGACATTTTTTTTAAATTAATATTTTTTTTAATAATAATATATATATATATATACAATAAATATAGTTATTATATATTTTGACAAACGCTCCTTACCCTGGACGTTTGCCATGAACTCCTGGAGGAGTGTGGAAGCAAGTGTCCTGCCCACAAACTTAACCCCTTAACGCCGTTACGGTGTTCTATGCCGTCGCGGCTTTAAAGGGCTTTAAAGCCATTGTGGCAGCATAGAACGCCATAACGGCTTAAGCCCCCAGGATCTCGGCGGAACTCACCTCCGCCGCGATCCTCTTCTGGAGGGCTGCCTGACAGCCCAGGCAGCCCTCCCCCGGCAAGTGAGGCCCCCGGGGGCCATGTGATCGCTCTCAAAGAGCGATCACATGGCCCCCTATAGCTGGCTGTGGATCTGCCAGCAGGGGGACTGTCTGAAATGTCAGACCCTTGCTGGTGGGAAGTAATAAAAAAAAAAAATTAAACAGGTTTAAAAATAAATTAAAAATATTTTTATATATTATATATATATATATATATATATATATATATATATATATATATATATATATATATACATATAATTACAATAATAAATAAATTAAATAATAAAATAAATACATAAAATATTGAAACTAAATTTAATATAAAATATATATTCATATGTAATTTCATTCTAACTGTATTTTGTTATTAATATATATATATTGGTAACAAAATACACTTAGAATGACATTCTATATCTATCTATCTATATATAAAATACAAATAACTCCAAATATATATATATAGATAAATACATATAATTACATAAAAGATTACATTAGTATACACGTAGAATTTAAATACCTATAAATGCATATATAATAAAATTCTACGTGTACATTTAAGTAATCTTTTAACATAATTATGTGATTTGATTAATTAAAATTTGATTGACATGCCTGACAACACAGGGAGAAAGTGCAGAGAATTTAATTCGCAAGCACTATATTTGACCCTGTAACTCTCCAAGACACCATAAAATCTGTACATAGGGGGTACTGTTTTACTCGGGAGACTTCGCTGAACTCAAATATTAGTGTTTAAAACTGATAAATTGTATTACAACGATGATATTTTAAGCAAAAATGCAGTTTTTTGCATTTTTTACAAATGAACGTCATGTTTATGGACTATATTATTGTTGTAATATGTTTTACTGTTTTAAAACACTAATATTTGTGTTTAGTGAAGTCTTCCGAGAATAACAGTACCCCCCATGTACAGGTTTTATGGTGTTTTGGAAAGTTAGAGAGTCACATATAAGGCTTGCATTTCATTTTTTTGACATTGAAATTTGCCAGATTGGTTATGTTTCCTTTGAGAGCGTATGGTAGCCCAGGAATAAGAATTACCCCCATGATGGCATACCATTTGCAAAAGTAGACAACCCAAGGTATTGCAAATGGGGTATGTCCAGTCATTTTTAGTAGCCACTTAGTCACATACACTGGCCAAATATTAGTTTTTTGCTTTTTTCACAAAAAAACTAATATGAACACTAACTTTGACCATTGTTTGTGACTAAGTGGCTACTAAAAAAGACTAAACATACCCCACGTTCAATACCTTGGGTTGTCTACTTTTTCAAATGGTATGCCATTATGGGGATAATTCTCATTCCTGGGCTACCACACCGTCTCAAAGGTAACATTACTAATCTGGCAAATTTCAATGTGAAAATGGAACGTTCTATATTTGACCCTGTAACTTCCCAAAACACCATAAAACCTGGTAATGGTGGGTCCTGTTGTACTCGTGAGACATCACTGATTACAAATATGTGCATTTTTTTGCATTAAAACCTAACAGTATTCTTGTAGTTGATTTACTGCAAACCAATTAGTTTGAATGACTATCTGTTCCTGTCCAAATTAAAGATAATAAAGTTGCGTGCACGCAGAAGTAAATTCACACTGAGACACAGAGTTCAGGTTAATGAAAGAACTTCGGAGAAGTTTAATGGCTTCTGATTAAAAAGCAGGCTCGCAGGCCCTTTTAACCCCTTAAGGACACATGACATATGTGACATGTCATGATTCCCTTTTATTCCAGACGTTTGGTCCTTAAGGGGTTAAAGGCATTATTACATCATTGAAGAAAATCAAGATATAGACAAATAGACATTGTTAATTGGCTTAGGTGCTAAGATGTTAGTAAAATGCCCTCCCTATGGGGTGTACCATCTTAAGTCACTATCCTCGTCATGATCATCTCCTCCAGGTTTTAGCGCCATTTTGCTAACATGAGGAGCTCACTCGACGGGAGGGACCTTTTGGCAGCTATCCATTTAGAGTGTAGCTGGCACTGTTAGTTTCTCAAGGTTAGGTTTCAAGGCTTTTAGTAAATACACATTTTATCAAAGCTATTTCTTGCTGACATGCAAATTCTATGTTCTATAGACAAAGCTTTCTTGTAAAACTATGGGGGCCTCTTAGAGGTATAGCAAGAGGGGCCTTAAAGGGGCCTTACAGATTTATAGAGGCCTAATAATTCTACAACAGTCCCCCCTAAAATGTTATTTGCTCAAAGACAAAACTTTATTTGTTAGTATCAGAAGATGTATTAGCCCAAAGACACAGAAACCCCATGACCGCTGACTTAGTGTTAATGCAAAGTGCAAGTCTATCCCTCTCTTGACCCCAACAGGCTGCAGCACATCCGTCAGTACGGTTCAGGAACACTCTTCACTCCGCTGGTAACCCATAGTGGCTTATCCACTACTTCTCCGTACGGCAGTCTACCCATAAAGACGGACGCTGTCCCTGTACTGTCCCTTCCTAGACTTTCTGCACTTCATCAGTATAAGGGAGAGTTTGTAGCGGAATACAGGGTGAGGTGAGATCTTGATCATCGATTGTCAGATGAGTGAAGGTTGGTGTTGCTTGGTCTACAGTTTTCTGCAGGAATTTCCTTAGGCATGGGAGGACACAACAAATGAGAAGAGCGAGAATAAAAAGAAAAATTAGTAAGGCAATACCAATCTGGACTAAAGCTCTCTGCCAACCAGTCATCCAACCAAACAATTTTTCCCAGGGATCAGTAACTCCAGAGTTTCTCTTTAACTCTTCTGAGAGTCTATTTAATTTAGCTATGGCCAGAGTGACTTTACCATTAGGACCTGTGTTTTCTGGAATGTAAGTGCAACAAGTCATAGTGTCGGGAAGTATTTTACAGACCCCCCTTTTTTCGGCTAAGATCATGTCTAAGGCCAGTCTGTTCTGGAAGGTCATTTGGGATGTGGCCTGTAATTGCTCGGCCAAGCCCTGGAGGGCATCCCTGGTGTAGTTCACGAAGCGCTGTTGGTTGTAATAAATGTAGTTAATCCAATTAAGGTTTTTGTTGGCAGTGACTATAGTGAACAGTGATTCAAAACCTACAGCTACTTCATCTCTAGCTTTAAATTCATTAGGCACCCCCCTAGGTACCCCAATGGCATCTATGTAAATGTGGGGGTCAAAACTGCCTTTTACTGGGGTTTCGCGCCTCACTCTGGCTGGTGTATGTGGAGGGTCGTATGTGTCATGATTATCATCAGAAATAATATGAATGGGCATGATAACTTTGGCTAGGGTACACTCACCCCACCACTTAGTTTCCAGCCTAGATCTTAACTGTAGATCCCCACATAACCAGTAAATATCCCCCAATGACCTGGTATGGTGTTGCAACAGGCGTATAGGAACAGTTCTGTAAGTGGCGCAATAACCTTTAGAAAAATTACCCATGAATTTACCAATCCCGTCATACATGGCATAACAAGTGTAATTACCTCTATAGACTGTGATTCCATCTGGTGGCTTAACATTTTCAACTAAGAGAGGGTATTCTGCCGTCCATGCCATGCAGAGGGACCTATTAAAGTCATATTGGTAGGCAAAAAGGCTTAAGAAGCAATCTTCTATCTCTAAAGGGAGAATTAGGGGGACGGTGCCAAGGTGGGGTCGGGCACCGCCACATACATAACATGCTGTTTTATTATGTTTGTTGGCATTATACCTCATCCATTCTAACCACAAATTAATGTCATTGAATCCAGTTTCAGCGGCCATGGTATCTTCAAAAGTGGGGTTAGCGATGGCCATCATATCTTTAAAGGACTGGATATGTGGTTTTAGCGGATTTGGGACCATATGATCAGCCCCTTGCCACTCTGGAGAGTGGTACATATCTCTGAGGTAGAAATGACCTAATTTGTTGTAGGAACCTTTCGTCCAATACATTCCCATTACATATCGGTCTGCATCCTCGGGGCCAGGATGTTCAATATTTAACATTAATTTCATAGGGGTACTTCCTCCAGGCTTTCTTAAAGTCATTCTTTGAAGGAGGGATCTACCCTGATTGTCTATCTTAGATAAAGCACTTTTGGGTTTATAACCCCAGGCAGGCCCAGTATTCCATCCCGCAGCCCCCCAGTAGTTACAGTCATAACCCCATTGTTCATCTACTACACAAACGTAAGGGTCTTTTGCTTGTGGTATATCTTTATAAATGGCTTGAATCTGTGACTTAGGGAATGGGCATTCTACAATATCACAGTAATCAAAAGTGAATGTAGCCACATGGGTACATGATGAATTATACCAGAAAGTGTACCCACTAGCATCTTTGGTGATGGCCACCTGCTGGGCTTTAAGGAGGCCAACTAAGGAGATAATGTACCAGAGGCACATGGTTGCATAGAGTTAGCTTCCTCTGGGGCAGGTGTCTTCTTGCAATGGGAAGCGTGGATCCAGTTAGGCCTTCCGGCCAATTTGACAGAGGTAGGGGAGATCAGGAGAACTTGGAACGGTCCGTCAAATCTTGGTTCCAGGGTGTGTTTTCGCACAAATTTCTTGACCAGAACCCAGTCACCGGGGAGCAGACTGTGGTTGCCTGTGTCAGAATCAGGATCTGGAATTGAAGAGAAAACTTGGGCATGGATTTTGTTCAAAGCATTGGCAAGTTCAGTTACATAGTTTACTAAAACATCAGTATGAAGTTGTAATTGCTGGGGAAAATAGCAACCTAGCCTGGGTGCTGACCCGAATAGAATCTCGTAAGGGGACAATGAGGGCTTCCCTCTGGGTGTATGTCTAACACTAAACAGGGCTATTGGCAAGCTTTTGGGCCAGGGCATTTTTGTTTCTTGCGACATTTTTAGCATTCTAGTTTTCAGGGTGCCATTCATACGCTCCACCTTACCACTGCTTTGTGGGTGATAAGGTGTGTGGAAGGCAAGGGTCACTCCTAGGGCGGCCCAAATCTCTTTGGTTACTGATGCTGTGAAAGCTGGGCCTTGGTCACTTTCAATGACTTCTGGTAATCCAAACCTACATACAATTTCTGTAAGTAGCCGTCTTGCTGTTGTTTTTGCGGTGATGTTAACCACTGGGTAGGCTTCTGGCCAGCCTGAGAACATGTCCACTATTACTAGTGCATATTCGAAGTTGCCACTCTTTGGCATCTGGATGTGGTCTATCTGAATTCTTTGAAACGGGTACATGGGCTTGGCCAAGTGTTTTGGAGGGACTTTAGCCATTTTCCCCGGATTGCACTTGGCGCAGATGACACACGTCTTGCAGTAATTGCTGGCTAGCGTGGTAATTCCAGGGGCCTCATAGTACTTCTGTACAAGGGCGATCATCAAATCTTTTGATAAGTGTGCAGGGCCATGTGCCCACTGAACAACTGCTGGGTATAGATTCTTAGGAAGGCAGAATCTGAGATTGTTGTAATACACTCCATCTCTTAGAACTGCCCCTTTCTGTTTCCACTTCTGTATTTCTTCAGGGGCAACTGTAGCCTGTTGTTCCCGCAAGATTTTCAGGTCAGTTGGAAGAGTCTGCAGAGTAAATATGGGAGTTTCTTCATTTCCAGACACTCTTCTTTCCACTTCCTGTGGTTCTTTTGCAGCTTGTTTTGCAGCCTGATCAGCTAGATGGTTGCCCTTTGCTTCATCTGAGTCCAACTTCCCATGTGCTTTTATCTTCAAAATAGCCACTTCTTCTGGGAGTAGGAGGGCGTCCATCAGCTCCTTGATTGCGGAACCGTGCTTGATTGGTGTACCGGCGGTGGTAAGAAATCCTCTTGTTTTCCAAATTAATCCGAAGTCGTGAGCCACGCCCAGTGCATATCTTGAATCCGTGTAGATATTGGCGCGCTTTCCTTCAGAGATCTTGCATGCTGAAGTCAGGGCTTGCAATTCAGCTTCTTGTGCAGACATAGTTGATGGTAAAGATGAAGATTTGACAATTTCATCTGTTGTGGTTACGGCATATCCTGTGTGGTATCTTCCTTCTTCATCAGCATATCTTGAGCCGTCCACAAACAGGGTGAGATCGGGATCTACCAATGGGTCTTCATGCACAGTGGGTAGATGTGTTGTTTCCATTTTCATCTGTTCAAAACAGTCATGAGGTGTATCTGGGTCGTAGTCATTCACTATGGTTAAATCTTGGAACTCATTCTCCAGGAAATGACGTGGCCATGCTTTTAGGTGGTCAGTTGTTGGATATTTGACAACACCATTTTCCTGTAGCTGTGATTCGTCCATAGTGGCCCATGCTTTTGCCATAGGCCCAAGATCATTCCATGATATTGTTTTCAACTTGGTCACAGGGACATGTGGAATGGCAGTGTCCCAATGACGGTACAAATGCTTGAGTTCCGGAGGTAGATGAATCAAGACCATACTGTTGCCTTCAGAATCACAGTAGAGGTCTTGTGCAGTGAGTTTTACTTCGACCAGATGATAGAGTTCATCTTCATAGCAGGGTTCAGGAGTGATGTTTGGTTTGTACCACATGGTACAGAAGGCATATCCTGCTCCGTCATGAAGGAGTGCTTGTCCATCATGAAAGGATAGGTTGGGATGCATTTCCTTCTTGATGGTGCCAGTGAGAAGAAAAACATAAGTTTCGTCCATGATGAATCCGTAGTATACACCCCCCTCAGGGAGTGGCAGAAGAGTGGACGGATTGAGAACTTGACATCTTTGGAGGGTAATGTTGTCAGGCAACAAAAGATGACATTGAAGGCGAAGATGCCTAGCAGGAGTAACATGCTTAAGTTGGACCTGGTTGACTATGGCAGAAATGTCATGAGGGGCCAAGACAACCAGGGGGTGGCCAAGGACAAGATCTCCAGTTCTTTCAATGAGCTCTCTGGCAGCAAAGACGGCCCGAAGGCAAGAGGGACGTCCTCTGGCCACAATATCCAGTTGGCAGGAGAAAAATCCAATAGGCCTTTGGCGGCCTCCAGGACCATGGGCCTGAGTGAGTACTCCTGTTGCATGGCCTTGTCTTTCAGAAACAAACAATTTGAAGGGTTTGGTATAGTCTGGTAGGCCAAGAGCAGGAGCAGAAGCAATAGCACATTTGAGAGAACAGAAGTCGTCAAGGGCTTCTGTGGACAAGCAAAATGGGTCTGACTTGAGAGCATCATAAAGAGGTTGCATAAGGAGCGAGGCTTCTGGGATCCATGCTCGGCAATAGGAAATGAGGCCTAGGAAGGCGTGTAGTGACTTTGAGGTCCTTGGAGGTGGAATGTCCAGTACTGCTCTAACTCGGTCACGAGTGAGATGTCTGGTTCCCTGAGACAGACAATGGCCAAGGAAGATAACAGTAGGTTGGCAGAATTGCAGCTTGAGACGTGAAGCTTTACATCCTTGTTCTGCTAGGTAGCAAAGAAGATTAATTGAGCATTGTTCTGTTGTGGGTAGATCATCTCCACAAAGCAGCAAATCATCCACATATTGAAGCAGGACGACCTCAGGATGGTCAGATTGCCATGGATCAAGGATAGAGCACATGGCCTTCGGCAAATTGACTTGGTAAATTTTGTGCCCCTTGGGGCATGACAGTCCATGTGTACTGTTGTTTTTCATGTGTGAAAGCAAACAGATATTGGCAAGTTGGATCCAGGGGAACACTGAAGAAGGCATTGGCCAGATCAATGACTGTGAAGTACTTGGCAGAGGGTGGAACGCCGGAAAGGAGAGTGTGTGGGTTGGGCACTATTGGAGTGTCCAAAACTGTGGCTTCATTTACCGCTCTGAGGTCTTGGACCAATCTGTACTTTTCAGGTTCGCCTTTTGGAGTCTTTTTCTTTACCGGAAATAATGGAGTATTGCATGGTGATTCACATTTGACAAGAGCACCCTTCTCCAGGAGTGCTTGAATTTGAATTGTAATGGCTGCAGCTTGAGCTGGTTTCAAAGGATACTGTGATTTTCGTGGCAATTTTGCTCCTGGGATGAGCTTTACCACCACAGGTGGGACCTTTAGATGGCCTATGTCCTCTGGGCCTGTGGACCACAGTTTCTTGGGAACATCAGTCTTTAGTGAATCAGGGAAATTAGTCCTTAGGTCTTTTGCATCCCCATGAGGCTCTTCTAGATGTAGCATCAGGGGTAAGGAGCACAAAGCTGAGGTGTCTGAGACAGATAGAGGGGTGGATAGTTCCACTTGTCCATCTGGAGTAAAGGTGATAGATGCCTGCAGGCGTGAAAGAACATCAGCTCCTAACAGGTTAATGGGGCATGTGGAAGATACCACAAAGCGAGCAAGCAAGTTGTGGCAGTTACCAACCCGCAGTGAGGTGGACAGGGGACTTTGCCTTGAAAGGCCGTCCACCCCAACACAGGAGACATCAATATTGGAAAGAAATGAGGTATCGGGCAGGTCTTGTTCTCTCAGAACACTTCGGGCTGCACCTGTGTCAACTAGGAAAGTGGTGGGCTGGCCCTCAATGGGTAAAATTACAGTAGCTAGAGGCCCCCCTTGTTCCCCTGAAGACACTGCCATAACAGGGGTTAATGACACAGGCTTGCCGGTGTCCTAGTCTTCTTGGGCTGAATCAGGTGAAGGGGTTTCTGCGGCCTTCGTGGTAGTGGCGGGCTTGGAAGTTTGTTTGCCAGCGTATGGCCTCCGGTGTTTTATGGGTTCAGGGCAGTCACTTCTAAAATGGCCTTTCACCCCACAATTAAAGCAAATTCCATCCTCAGGCCTAGTGCCTCTGGGAATCGGCGGGCGTGATACCATAAGGGGGATGGGATTGGATCTTCTTGGCACCTGTGCTGCCTCCAAACCTCTGGCAACTAAAAGCAGCTTATCAAGGGAAACCACTCTATACTCAGGGCGGGCAGCAATAATACCTTTCCGTATAGAGTCTTTGATGCCCTGTACAAAGGCACCAGAAAGCATTTGGGCATGTATTTTATTGCTAAGTTCAAACCCTAGGTCAGAGAATACTTGAAAGAGTCTAGCGTGAAACCTCACTACGGATTCACCTTTTTCCTGGACAATATCATTAAGTCCGGCTGCCTGATCAGCAAGTTTATCTTTGGCCCAAGTTTTTAGCTGATCACAAAACTCAATTCCGGACGTATAATCAGTATCACTTGACAACCAATTAGTGCATAGGTGGCGAGCAATGCTAGGCCAGTAGGCATCTCCAGCCTTAATGGCACAGAGGCTCAGCAAATCACGCCATGCGGCGGAATAGGTCTGTTGAATCTGGACCACTGCTCTGTAAAAGGGCATAGGTTGCTTTTCTGGGTCAGGGAGTGACTTCATCAGGGCACTGGCCTGTGTTGGGTTAAAGGTAACATACATTACCGGGGCTTTGTCCCCTTGAACCTTGCGACCAAAGGGATCATTAAGAGAACGTCGCGGAGGTTGGGGCGAAACCTCCCTGGAGTCTGGTGGGGACTGGTAACCATGGGAGCTTACCGTGTCAAATTCATCTGCATGTGCTATCCGGACTCCCGGGGAGGGAACTACCTGTGGTGACAGGGCCGGGGGTAGAAGGGGCACTCCACCAGCCGGGGCTGCTGGTGAGCTATGGGTTGGAGGTAGCAGATCATTCGGAAGAACGGGCATAAGAGGGGCTATGTTACTGGGGGACGCCATATTGGAGGCGTGGAAGGAAGTTGCGCTCGGGTTAAGTGAGGAAGTGGCGGCCATATTGGATGTGGGCAAAGTGTGGGCAGGTGTAATCGGGGTCGGCTGTGTGATTATGGGAGGTACGGGATAGGCGGTCTGGGGAGGCGGAAGTATGGAATAGGCATAGGCTAAGGGCCAAGGCATTTGGGCGGGCGAATAGGCAGAACAGGCGTAGGGCTGTGGCGGTGGGTAGGGATTAGGGAGAGGATGTGATGGGGAGGGGGAGGGACTGGGAACGGGTGGAGTAGGAGGAGCTGGAGGAGTGGGAGGAGGAAAGGGTGGAGTAGGAGGGTCTGAGAGTACGGAAGAAGGAAGTAAGGGAGTAGTAGGAGGAGGAGAAAATGGAGAGGGCGGGTCGGTAGGAAGGGAGGAGGAAGATGAATAGGCAAGTGGGACGGCAGGAAAGGACGGGCGGGAGGAGGGCATGTTGGAGGGGTGCAATGGACTGGAGGAAGATGGGCGCGGTAAAGGAAGGGATGAGGATGATGGGAGTTGGGAGATCGATGGAGGGGAAAATACAGATCCATCGGCATTCAGGACAGGGCAAACAGGGGTAGTGACAGGGAAAGGGGTGGCCACCTCATGTGCGCCATAACTAGGCGCGTGCTGGGGAGAATTTCCAGCGACAAAATTCTTATGATACACAAACATTTTCACACCCTTGTAATCAACCTCTTGTTCAATCCATCCCTCTTGCTGGATGGCTTTGGCTACTCTATACCAGGCTTCCGCTGTGCAGGCTAAATAATGGTCCGTTAACTTGCCTTTCTTCTCTGTCAGTATCTTACGCCAGCTTTCTGGCTGCAATCTACCACACGGGGGTACCGTGATTCCACATACTTTAGCAATCTTATCAACCTTCTTAACCATCTCTTCACCTTCCCTATCTTCTACCAAGTCTCGTGCTAGCCAACCCTTATCGGGTTTTCCCAGTTTCTGTCCCATATTCCCTATACAAGGCGTCCCAGATATAGAGAGAGAAAGGAACAGAACGTCTACCGTGCTCGACTGCTACTTTAAGAGCAAGCTCTTTAAGTACGTCTTCCCAAAACGTAGACTAGTCACTGATTCCGCCTACCCGTGGTAGCCGCGGATTGGAGCGTGGCGAGAAGTGTGTGACCAATCACTTCTCTCAACAGAGAAAGAGAAATAGGAGGGGAAAGTGTAAATAGTACAGTGAGTAAGATAAAAGTAAACACAGGAATCTGTGTGACAGACAATTAAGACAATAACATTTCAGTGTAAATACAGTGCATGCATCACAGTTCAAATAAGTTCAACAGTTTTATCCCTTGCCTTTACTCGCGTGGCCAAAAGCCACCTCCCTCAACCTCGTAGTGTCCCCACACGGAGAATGACTTCCACAAGTCTCACTACCAGCAGCCACAGGAAACAGCAACAGCTTCCAACCCGAATCCTGTATAGCCTAAAGAATTGGAATCTTACCTGCCTCAGCGCTCGAGGCTGGAATTTTACCAAGAAGAAGTGTCCGATGAGGCTAGCTAAGCGGTCAAAGCGACACTATGGGGAACCCCCAGGAAGCAGTGAGTCTACACCCCCCTCCACAGATTCCCCCTACTCTTTTTCCTTACAGCCACAGCTACGTGGCTCCTAAAAGAGTTAAACAGGCAATAGAGGACCCCCAGGAAAACTTCCACAGGTCCACCCCCCTTTTTCCTTACTACCACAGCCACGTGGTACCTAAAAGGAGTTAAACAGGCACTTACACTCCCCGGGTACTAAGTTAAACACAAACCAATACAAACACACCCAGGCAACAGATAGTCAACATGCAGGTAAACTAGGTATCATTAACAATACAAAGACTCTGGGCAAGTTATTACCTGACTTTGATGTCCTCTCGGTAGCAGTCACAGACACTGGGACAGGTCAATCACAGGGGCAGGAACATACCGGCTAGGTGCTGCAGCAATCTCTACCGTGTATTCAGAGGTGATCAGGCTCTTTTCCTTCCCCCAGGATTCATCCCCCCCAGCGTCTTCTTGGACAGCTGCCCAGGCAGGACATAGCCCAGAGCCCCACGTTATGGCGCCAGCTGTTGTAGTTGATTTACTGCAAACCAATTAGTTTGAATGACTATCTGTTCCTGTCCAAATTAAAGATAATAAAGTTGCGTGCACGCAGAAGTAAATTCACACTGAGACACAGAGTTCAGGTTAATGAAAGAACTTCGGAGAAGTTTAATGGCTTCTGATTAAAAAGCAGGCTCGCAGGCCCTTTTAAAGGCATTATTACATCATTGAAGAAAATCAAGATATAGACAAATAGACATTGTTAATTGGCTTAGGTGCTAAGATGTTAGTAAAATGCCCTCCCTATGGGGTGTACCATCTTAAGTCACTATCCTCGTCATGATCATCTCCTCCAGGTTTTAGCGCCATTTTGCTAACATGAGGAGCTCACTCGACGGGAGGGGCCTTTTGGCAGCTATCCATTTAGAGTGTAGCTGGCACTGTTAGTTTCTCAAGGTTAGGTTTCAAGGCTTTTAGTAAATACACATTTTATCAAAGCTATTTCTTGCTGACATGCAAATTCTATGTTCTATAGACAAAGCTTTCTTGTAAAACTATGGGGGCCTCTTAGAGGTATAGCAAGAGGATTTAAAGGGGCCTTACAGATTTATAGAGGCCTAATAATTCTACAACAGTTTTATGACATTTACAGCTAAAATGTGAGGCGGAACTACAAATTTTTAAAACAAATTACAATTTCTCACAGTTTTTTAAATTTTATTCATAATAAATTATGTTTCATATATAAATATTTGATTTGAAGTGAAAGCCCTGTTTCACCTGAACAGAATGATATATAACAAGTGTGGGTGCATTTAATATGAAAGAGGTGAATTACGGTTGAACAGACATATAGCGCAAATTCCAGTTTTTGTTTACGTTTTGTTTTGATCAGAGCGTGTACTATTGACTCCGTCCTGAAGGGGTTAATACCTTTCCCTTCTGTTCACCAGATATTTCCCTGGTTGTTTTACAGGTTCACAAACAGAAACACTTTTCATGCATTCGGTAAATAAATCTACCGAACACTGACCACCCCCACCCCCGGCTCATCAACTTCAAAGAAACCACAGATTAAGTGCACTCTCTGTGTGGCCGCCATCTTGTTGCGGTTGCCATCTTGTTGCACGAATACAGGAAGCAGGACTTGGTTGTCGAGTGTCTGGAACTACAAGTCAGACACTCGACCGCACGAACACAAGTGAAGTATATGAACACCTTCTTTCAGCAACAAGCCGAACAAGACCAACAAACATTTGTCTTTTTAGTTGGTTTGGAACTCCTGAAATTGACCGCTTGGGATCTCAGATCCAGGCTATCCGGGGATATAATATTTGTGGGGGTTCCTATATGTTTATTATGTATTTTAATGGGTATTAATATATTTGCATAATTTGTAACCATTTTGTGGAGTGTTCTGGGTGTGTTTTCATGCCTCTTGATTTTGTATATAAGTGGGCCAGTTGGCCAGATTAAAGATATTTGTTTCTACCCTTCATCAAGTCTACGTTGATGTTTGGGAAACTTGGTCTTTAATCACTACTGCAGTTGGGACTTGGGAGATTTATAATGGATATACTCAGCCGGAGTATAGGGGATCTGTTACATTGAAAGCAAGCGGTGGGAATTTTCTCCCAAATGGATATCCCAAGCCAGGAAATACAGTGAAGAGTCCAGCAGCATCCCTGTCTGGTGAGGAACTCGGGAGATGGAGCGAGCTAGCCCGCGCGCAGCATCCCCATGTGAGGAAGAGTTCCAAAAGACACTACAGAATTCCTTGGCCAGGAGCATGGCCCTGTTTCAGCGGAGGGGGAGCTGGTATGGAGACAAGAGACACTGATGATGCCCTTCCTGGGAAAGCAGCCTCTTAAAGAGTGAGTCATGGAACTCCAGCGCTTGGTCTGGATGGAATTGTGGCTGGACGAGGCATACCAGGTGCTACGGTGGTACTCAGTCCAGAGGGGCCCTTGGATGACTGAGGGCGATACGCCAGAGGGACACGACTACGATGACCCTGGTCTGCTATGGGAGGCATTGGAGGAAGACAGTGACTTTGGCAGCACAGAGGAGTCTCAGTATTGGAACACCGAGTGGACGCACTGGAGCTCCCTGATACTATGGGGCTGGGACCAGATATCCCCCGTCTGGTCATGGTGGAATGGAAAGTGGAGCAAGACTACCAAAACCTACTAGACTCGGTTCAGCAGCAGCAGCAACCATCCCTGGGAGAGGAGATTGCCAGTCCCTCATCCCATCAGCAGCAAGCATTCCTGGGAGTGGAGATAGTCGTTCTCACTACCAAGCACCAGGCAGCATCACTGGGAATGGAGACAGCCAGTCTCACTCCCCAGCGGCTGAGTGCATCCCCAGCAGAAGAGCATCCAGGCAGAGCTGGGCAGAGCCCCTGAGGTTTTTGGCACAGGAGGTGGGGATGGAACTGTGGTCCCCACAATTGGATGATAGGGATGCTGGGTGGCCTTCCCAGATCCCCAATCCCCTAGCAAGGGAGCGGATAGATGCTTCATCTCCCCCCAGCAACAATATGGTGTGGATTTTAGCCGTTGCCCTTCCAAGAAAAAACATGGATATATAAATTGGAGCTTGGGGCAGGAGGCCCTCTGGAACCCTGCACCTTTTGGAAAAAGCCATCCGACTAACACAGACCCAGACCGATTGTAGGTCTGGGTAGTCTCCCCACGAGGGGAAAGATATGTGACAAACGCTCCTTAACCTGGACGTTTGCCATGAACTCCTGGAGGAGCATGGAAGCAAGCCTCCTGCCCACTGACTATGGGCCATTTACTTTGTTCCCAAACTTAATACTTTTCTCTTCTGTTCACCAGACATTTCCCTGGTTGTTTTACAGTTTCCTGAACAGAAACACTTTTCCTGCATTCGGTAGATAAATCTACCGAACACCAACCACCCCCCTGGCTCATTAACTTCAAATGAAACCAAAGGATTAAGTGCTCTCTGTGTGGCATCTTGTCAGACGAATGCAGACAGCAAGACCTGGTCGTCGAGTGTCTGGAACCGGACACTCGACCGCACGAACACCAGTGAAAGTATACGAACGACTGCTTCTTTCAGAGACAAGCCAGAAAAGTGCTGTTCAGTAAGTTTGTTCATATGAACAAGACCAACAATCACTACCTATGAGCCAGAGGAACCATTCATCTTTATAGTCAGTTTGGAACTTCTGAAATTGACCAACCGCTACTATTAAAACTGATTGCAGCAGTTGTCTCATGAGCCGTCGTTCAAAACTTTACCCCAGTGGTGATTCGTGGGATCTGAGGCTATTTGGACAACTAGGGTGCTCACATCCAGGCTATCGAGGAATATAATATTTGTGGGGGTTTCTATATGTTTGTTATGTATTTTTATGTGTTTTAATATTTTATGTCATTTATGCCTAGTCATGCTGATACTGTAATTTGTAAACATTTTGTGGGAGTGTTCTGGGCGTGTCTTCTTGCCTCCTGATTTTGCATATAACTTGGCCAGACTAAAGACATTAGGTTTTACCCTTCATCAAGTCTAGGCTTGGGCTATAGTCACTACTGCGCTTGGGACTCGGGAGATTTATAACGGATATACTCAGCCGGAGTATAGGGGATCTGTTATATATATATATATATATATATATATATATATATATATATATATATATATACACATGTGTGTATATTTTACTCTGTGTATTTTTATATTAATATATGTATATATATATTAATTTTAAAAATACACATAGTAGGACTTTATATATATATATATATATATATATATATATATATATACATACATTTCCATTATAATTTTTAATTTATTAAAAAAAATTATTTAATTTTTTTTACCTGTCAGTTCAGGCAGTCCCCCTGCAGGCAGCACTATGGACGCCTATTGTGGCCAGAGCGATCACATGGTCTGCGGGGTCCTAATTTGCAGAGGGGGGACTGTCTGGGCTGTCAGACAGTCCCCCCAGATGGAGAGGAACACTGATCACCAGCGGGGGAACGGCGGCGATCGGGTAAGTGAGGAATTCCGCGGAAGTACGTTAGAGGTCCTTAAGGGCTATTTTTGTTGGACGTATCTAGTACGTCCGAGGTTGGGAAGGGGTTAAGACTGTCCACTTCAACCAACTAAGATAATGGAAAACAAAGCAAGCAGCCAGTTTCTCAAATGCTTCTCAAGACCACTTCATTAGCAGAATTAAGTATAAAAAATTTTTTCATGTAATTTCCAAAATAAAATTCCGCCTCATTCACCCACATTTATACCCCAAGAATGATTACCAGCTTCTGTAGAGGAATTAATTTCTCTATTAGAGCCAAGCCTGCTGTCAATCAGTAATGGAAGTTTCAATAGATCATATTCCTACCATGTGATAGCAGG
>OW240915.1:96722792-96756736 GCA_933207985.1 Pelobates cultripes | reverse complement strand
AAAACTAAATAACAATATAAAAATAATAAATATCATATAAAATTCTATTTAATTCGAATTGTATTTTGATATAAATATATACATGTATACAGAAGAAAATTAGCAAAAATGGGCTGCAATCACTGTCTTTTTTTTTGAAAATCGTTTTATTTCTTTTATTTATTCCACTGTGTGGGCTAACAGTTAGCATAAAGGCAGGTCAACGTTTCAGTCCCACTCAGGGACTTTCCTTGCTCAGAACCAGTAAACTTGGAAATTCTTTGTATTTATATTTTGTATGTGTGTGTATATAAATAATTTCATTTTATGTGTATATTTCTGTATGGTTTTTGCATAATTATAAAATGTTACTAATTACATATTTGGGGACTTTGCCAGTATTTCAGTTCTGGACTGCCCTTATGGTTGGGATCAGTCTGATGTGTCTTTGAACTGGTTCTCTCTGTAATGGCACCAGTGAGCAAAAACAATTTTGGGACCTGAGCAGAGATTTACAAAAGGGCAAGCTACTGAGTTCCTCTGAGCTTTCATCCAGTTTCAGCGTTTTCATATTATTTGTTTTTGTTGCACTAACTTTGCTCTCCCCAAGTTGAAAGGGTAATCCAGACATGGGCCTGTGCTCACTGTGCTTAAGGGGTATCAACTACACCTCACTGACGAGGCCCAAAGAAGGCTGAAATGATAATCTAGGGTTGATGTATCTTTTGTACAGAGAGAATCTCCTGGCATTTTGGTTCTGGACTGCCCTAATGAGTGGGATCAGTCTGATGTGCCTTGGAACTGGTTCTCTCTGTAATGGCACAAGTCAGGAAACACTATTTGGAGACCTAAGCAGGGATTTATCGAAGGGCAAGCTTCCTCTAAGCTTTTGCCTGTTCTTGTATTTTTTTATTTATATTGGGGGACCTGTCTGGCAACTCAGACAGAAACTCCAGAGAATTCAGTTTGCAAACCCTATATTTGACCATGTAATTTTCCAAAAAACCCTAAATACATAAGTGGAGGGGGGGAGGGGGGTGAGGAGGGGAGTGCGGGGAACTGTTTTACTTGTGAGCCAATGCTAAACATGAAAATGAGTGTTTTATTGCAGTAAAAGCTAACAGTATAATGATATTCATATTTAATGTGCCATGCAAAACTTACATAACATTTCTTACTTTCTCAAACTTTTTTTTTTTAGATTTTATTCATTTCATATATAAATATTTGATGTGAAATGAAAGCCTGATTTCTCCTGAACAAAATGATATATAAGTGTGGGTGCACTTAATATGAAAGAGACAAATTATGATTGAACAGACATATAGCTAAAATTCCAGGTTTTGTATTGGTTCAGAACTTGTACAATTGACTCCACCCAGACCACTTCAGCTCATTGAAGTGGTCTGGGTGCAGTGATAAACTGCAATAATTACATTGTAGAGTTAACTCCACCTCTAGTGGCTGTCTACCAGACAGCCACAAGAGGCTCTTCGAGGTCATTAAGATACTTTTGGTCGCCTAACTGACGCTGGACATCCTCACGCTCTTCATGAGGACATCCAGCGTCAGCTAAAACCCCACAGGTAAGCACTGATTCAACGCTTTCCTATGGGGTTGTCCAAATGCGATTGTGGGGCTTGCCTCTCATGCGCCTTAGGGCCCTGACATCGGCTGACGTCAGGCGAGAAGGAGCAAGGCAGAGCCGACCCAGTATAAAAGACCTGATGTATAAATAATTGTAATTCTAAATGACAACAAAAACTGTATGTTACAAACTCTAAAATCATGAACTTTGCAGCAGTGTTTAATATGTATATAAGATATTGGGTATGGCCCTATTATATCAAATAATAGGCATGCTTATTATTGCTGTATTGCTAGATACCGTTTACATATCCTATTTTTTTAGAACTACCTTAGACATCTGTACAATATGATTTGAACTTGCAAAGTCAAGAACCTTGACTATAACATGTTAGAAATAACTGAACAGTTTTCAATGAAAATAACTCTTCAGAGCATCCTAAAACAGATTTTAAATGCACTCATGTTTTATGAATACAATGCAGCCAAAATACATTGTTTCTTCTTATGATAACTTAAGTATGAAAGCGTATCATATGTTCTTAAGCCTTAAAGATAGCCAAGCTTGAACTAAAGAAGGGCTTCTTGGGTTATGGTGGGAGGTGGGTAATTGAGTTCAGTTTGAGTGACACTTCGATTCTATTCTGGAATGAAACCCCATTACAATTCTGTCACATATATTTCTACACAGCTTGCTGTTTGAGAAAGCTTTCTGCTTACCTTTGAGCTGTCTCTTGCATACCATATGCCTACTGTTAAAATCTCTGACACAGGGGTGTTCATGCACTGTACAAGTGCTAAAATAAGTAATGAGGCAGATAAGCAATAGATAGTGACACTCAAAAAGCAGGGTTTTCACAAGGGCTTATAGAAGAGGGTCGCTGCGGCTATTAGTATATTTATGATAGATGACTTTTGGTGAATTAAGCTCTGTTACAAATGACCATACAGATTCTTTGTTGTCTCGTCTGCGTGTACTATTACACAGTGTTGGGGAATATGCAGAAGATGATAGAAGAAGAGAGGTAAAGGGACACTGTAGCGGACCACCGGTAACCCAACTGGTTACCTCCGCTAAACTCTCCTCTCAACCAGACTGGAACCGTTGGTGAATACAGCTCTGTTCCCCCCAGTAACCAGACGAGACATAGTTCTGGGAGTAATCTGTTTTTATTGCTCAGAATGCAGCCTTTTATGCTCAGACCCCAGGCAAGAGGTCTCCGTTCCTTACACATAGAAACATAGAATGTGACGGCAGAACCATGAAGTGGTAGAGGTTAGCACAGTAAAGGAGTTTAAGCATGTGTGGGATAGGCATAAGGCTATCCTACCTATAAGATAAGGCTAGGGACTAATGAAAGTATTTAGAAAATTGGGCAGACTAGTCTGCCCAATTTTCTAAATACTTTCATTAGTCCCTAGCCTTATCTTATAGGTAGGATAGCCTTATGCCTATCCCACACATGCTTAAACTCCTTTACTGTGCTAACCTCTACCACTTCAGCTGGAAGGCTATTCCATGCATCCACTACCCTCTCAGTAAAGTAATACTTCCTGATATTATTTTTAAACCTTTGTCCCTCTAATTTAAGACTATGTCCTCTTGTTGTGGTAGTTTTTCTTCTTTTAAATATAGTCTCCTCCTTTACTGTGTTGATTCCCTTTATGTATTTAAATGTTTCTATCATATCCCCCCTGTCTCGTCTTTCCTCCAAGCTATACATGTTAAGATCCTTTAACCTTTCCTGGTAAGTTTTATCCCGCAATCCATGAACCAGTTTAGTAGCCCTTCTCTGAACTCTCTCTAAGGTATCAATATCCTTCTGAAGATACGGTCTCCAGTACTGCGTACAATACTCCAAGTGTAATGTACAATGGCATGAGCACTTCTATCTTTCTTGTCGTGGTTCTCACCACAACATACAGAAGGCCAGACGTGGTCATTCCAGGAGTGCCCACCAGGGGATTTGAACTTGGGAACTTCGCAGTCCTGGTCCTGCTTCCTACTTCTGAACCACAGCAGCTTTTTGCTCCTGCCCAGGCGTCTCTGTGTCTGCGAATAATTAAATCAAAGCTTGGTCAGTTAATCATCTCCCAGATACAGAGAGCCGCATACATAAAACCCTGAAAACATACGGTAAAGCCCTACAAATCATATATCCCTGGACAGCTCTCAGTGGAGCGCCCAATCTGTCAAAATAGCGCTCTGATCCATGGAGGTTTGGAGAAACGCAAGCTGTGAAACTTTAGACCGACCGCTAGCGTGGTCTAATGTCAAAATAGTTCCAGGTGACTATAGGTATTTGCCGGTCCTTTAATGGGGTCTGGAAGGGGGTGCTCCATCTGGCTCATAGGTAGCGATTGTTCCTCCCAAGATTGTAGCTCGCTCTACTGGGGCATTGGGAAAGAAAAGAACTAAGGGGCAAGTAAACAGGGACAATGTTGTATGGGTGGCCGAGCAAGAGCTCCCGGGTGAACTTAGATAAGTCCCTCTGACGGGTTCGGTACGCTCTGGTTCAAGAAGTAGCTTGTGAACAGGAGGAGATAGCACCTGGAGGGGAGGAGGAACAGAGGACCAGGGGAGTGATATAGTATTTCAGTGGTTTTAGTGGTGTTCACCACACACACTATAGGCACCCAGATCACTTAATCTATATGACGTGGTATGGGTGCCATGTCCCTGTAGTTTTAAGGCTACAGCTGCAGCATTACAGTGCAGGCTTTAAATGTCTCCAGTGGCTGTCACCCTAGTGTGCTTCTGTCCAAATTGCACAGTAAAACCCTATTTTTTAATCAGATGGGCTCACAGAAGCCATCTGGTTGGCGCAGTGTGGCATTATGCTGCTCACGTGCACTAGACTCTCAATGTTTTCCAATGAGGAAAAGACAGAGCAAGTGCAAGTCTTTACCCAGAGTATTTTCTACAAATTACTCAAGACGATCCCGAGCCCTGTAGCTCTGTTTTGTGAAGATAGAAAAGGAATGTAAACTACAGAACTGCAAGCAATAAAGAGGAAAAAAAATACGCCCGAACAGGGACTTGAACCCTGGACCCTCAGATTAAAAGTCTGATGCTCTACCGACTGAGCTATCCGGGCTTACATACTCAAAAGTATTGTCATATGTTTCAGTCAGTATACTTTGCATGGACTATTTTTTATTTTATTTTTTTTACTGAAATGCAAATTACCACTTGCACAGTGCTTCACAAAACATGTCCTAACTATCCACAGTCATTTATCTGGTCAGATAAACATGACTGTTGTAAATCACAATAGCAGAGTGATTTTATAAAGCATGAATCGACCATTGTTGGTTTTTTTGCTTCCAAAAGACTACCACATGCTCTTGTAAAGGTGGAAATGTCAGTTCCACTTCAACCTATTTCTTCCTTTTTCATAAGTAGAACTTAATTTTGTACTATATTTCTAATATACTTTTAAAAATTTACGCCCGAACAGGGACTTGAACCCTGGACCCTCAGATTAAAAGTCTGATGCTCTACCGACTGAGCTATCCGGGCTCTTCAAAAAATTTTTTCTGATCAGAGAAATCAGCCTGTGCACATTTACATTCTGGGGAATTTCTTCCTTAGCAGGGTTATTTTCAAAAGCAGGATTTCATAGTTGTATTATTTTCCTCTTTGCAACACAAAGATTAGCTCTTCCACAGTGGTTGATATATATCTACGAGAATGTCTGTTCCCCTTTAAGCTGAATTTTTGTTACATGTATTATAATTATCTTATGTAAAAATATTCGCTAAAACAGAGACTTGAACCCTGAGATTAAAAATCCAATGCTCTACCAACAGAGCTATCCAGGCTCACAAAGTAAGCTTTTTTTTTTTCACATCACTCACTCAATGCTAGTTTGTGCATGTGTTCTGTTTATTGAATTAATAAAAGTATTTGCCTTTAACAGTTTCCTGCCTACCAGCTGAGATGTCTGTAAATTAGCCTAAGGACACAGCTGACAATTAGGCATAATATGTTCTTTTGGTATTAAAGTAATGAATTGTGCTTACTTGACAACTAAACATGGAACACTGTAGAAATTAAAAACAAATCTGACATTTCCCCTCACTTTTTGACCAATATTTTTCTATTCAACATAATTCACACTTTACAAATTAAGCACATTAGCACTTTAATTTCAAAACACTAGAAAATAAAAAACATAATTTGAACCCATGTTTTTTTTGTATCAGTTGGACAGAAGTTATTTTATAAACATTATGCAGCTAAACCTCATGAAATAAAAATATACACAAATTCAGATTTAGGAGAACTAAAACATAATAATAATAATAAAATAAAACATATTATTTATGTAGCAATGTGGACTAAAGTTATGGTGTTTTTAACTTGTTATTCATGAATACATAAATTCTATATACTGTACATATGTAACAATGTAGTCCATATAAATGTATTTATAACATATATTTACTTAGTATTATTTGGTTTAAGAAATTCTTAAAAGGTACTTCTAATTCCGTTAGTAATTCACTAATAACCTGGGACATATTTTGTTAAACACGGAGTGTGGGCATGTGGTATTTGTGGAATTTCAGGGGGGAAAAAAAATAGTCTGTACGCTGTGCACTGAGCGAGTCATGTGACCTCACATGTAAAAACATGAGCCCGGATAGCTCAGTCGGTAGAGCATCAGACTTTTAATCTGAGGGTCCAGGGTTCAAGTCCCTGTTCGGGCGATTGTATTTTTTTTATTTTTAATATATTACATTTGTGAATGAACATTAATGTTTCAGATGACATTTCTATTTTATTTTTGAACTTTGTTTTTAATTGCCATTACTTTCTTAAAGGGAAACTATAGTGCCATGAAAACAAACTCGCCTACCACCTGGAAGTCCCTCTACTGGCTGTCTGGTAGACAGCAACTAGAGGAGTAAACCCTAGCAGGTAATTATTGCAGTTTATAAAAACTACAATAATTACATTCTCAGGGTTAAGGGTGATGGGAGTTTGCACATAGACCACTTCAATTAGCTGAAGTGGTCTGGCTGCCTACAGTGTCCCTTTAATTAGCTTTTTTTTTCTAAGCTGGGAGAGCTTGATTTGTAGATCATTAAAGGGACACTCTAGGCACCAAAACAACTTCATCTAAATGAAGTTGTTTAGTGCCAGGATGCCCCTCGGGGGAATTATACTTCAAGGTGTTAAACTGTTCTCACCTCCAGCAGTGATGTCCACTCCCCCACAGGCAACATCCAGCGTCTGAAATTTCACTTTATGGAAGCGCGGAGTGCTGTCAGGTAGGGGCGCTGACCCTCTCAGCTAATCAGTGACTCCCCATTTACAAAAATGGCTTGAAAAAAACAATACCTTTCCGAAGCCAGTTTTGCGAATGGGGAGTCACTGATTGACTGAGAGAGTCAGCTCTCCACTTTCGCCTAGGGGGAGTGGACATCGCCCCTGGAGGCAACTTCAGGGGTTAAAAAGTTCAAGAACAGTTTAACCCCTTGAGTTAAGAGTCCCCCCCGGGGGCCTCCTGGCACCAAAACAACTTAATTTCACTGATGTTGTTTTCATGCCAGGAGTGCCCCTTTAAGAACAAATGCTAACCATCAATCTGCATAAATATCAGGGGAATTGCCGTTGGTCACGTTTATATCAACAAGCAAATACAAATAGGCTGAGATGTAGAAATAAAGAAAGAGCGAAAGGCCGATAAACAAACAGATAGAAATACATTTTTATGAAGTACAGATTATTTTCAGTTAAGGGAACACTATAAGAGTAAAATAAACATTAGACTTGTTCTTTCGTCCAAATTTCAATCAGCACATTGTCCAAATTGTGGAAAGGCAGTTTTTACATTGCTAAAACTCCAGGAACATGCTTTTGACACCAGAACCACTACATTAAGCTGCAGTGGTTCTGGTGACAATAGTGTGCCTTTAATAATAATGATCAACCAGTATTTTATAGCATACAAAGAAAGGAAATGAAATAGTGTTGTAAAATATTTAGTAATACCCACTTGCTCTATTAAAGGACCACTCTAGGCACCCAGACCACTTCAGCTTAATGAAGTGGTCTGGGTGCCAGGTCCTTCTAGGGTTAACCCATTTTTTCATAATTGTAGCAGTTTCAGAGAAACTGCTATAATTATGAATGGGTTAAGCCTTCCCCTAATCCTCTAGTGGCTGTCTCATTGACAGCCACTAGAGGCGCTTGCGTCTTCTTCTCACTGTGATTTTCACAGTGAGAGCACGCAAGCGTCCATAGGAAAGCATTGTAAATGCTTTCCTATGCGACGGGCTGAATGCGCGCGCAGCTCTTGCTGCGCGTGCGCATTCAGCCGGCGGGGCGTAACGGAGGCGGAGAGGAAGAGGAGAGCTCTCCGCCCAGCGCTGGAAAAAGGTAAGTTATTACCCCTTTCCCCCTTCCAGAGCCGGGCAGGAGGGGGTCCCTGAGGGTGGGGGCACCCTCAGGGCACTATAGTGCCAGGAAAACGAGTATGTTTTCCTGGCACTATAGTGGTCCTTTAATATATACTGGCTCCCTGTTTTATTCTAAAAGAGTGGCCTAATAATATTGATGTTATATTCATATACACAACAAGTGTTATGCCATAATCATTTTAGCTGTCATCTGAAGACCAGGGTATTTGCTTCCAGAGCTGTCAAATGTACAGCAAGGCTGCTTATTGTAAGCCAGGTTTCAGCAGTCTCTGTTTAGATAAAGGATTCTGTTTTATTCAATAGAAATGACCATGCAGAAATGCTACAGCTTCTCCTTATCTTATTCAAGCATAAACAAGCCAGGACAATAATTCTGTGCTCTACAGTACGTGGTTTGAACATTTAAGATTTATGCTAGTTATGTTTGAATAAAGCGCTTTCCCTGCCTGATTTCAGGACTATGCTGCACCTACTTGTACAGGATAGAGTTGTGCTTCTATTGCTAAAAAAAAACTATTACACACATATATTCTGTGAAAATAGCCACCTTCCAACTGGACTGGCAATTCTCATATTTACTAATGCCAATTCTGATTGGAATAAGGGCGATCCAACCGAATCTGTGTCATTCGATCATAAGCATTCAAAGTCTGGTTTAAAACCAGTGCTTTTTGCATCCAAATCCTATTCAAAGTATGGGATGTAAAATATGTACAACATATCAGTTTGAAACTAAACCTAGAATTAACGCATCCAGCAGGATGGAAGCAAACGATAATTTGAAGTACTATTTGCCCTCTGGAAGCAAGAGAGTTCATGTGGCAGTTGTGAATAGAAAAACAACTAATGAGGATCAATATTACTATAAGGAAGGTTTTTATCCTAGTTTATGCCCCCACCTATTTTGCCGCAGGTGAGGGCATATCTACTTACTGTGATTCCTGATGACAAGATATCTTATTGGATGAACACAGCATACAGGTTACAAGGGAAAGAAAGAGAGTAGTGACTCAAAGTTATATTATTATTATTATATTACAGCGCCTTTTCAATTATAGAAAGGGAATACTTAGAGGTGAAGAAAGCCCTGCCCAAACAAGTTTACAATCTAAGGATTTTGAGTGAGGCAGATTTTCATGTTAATTAACTCACATTAACCCATTCATTGCAGATTGAACACGCTGGGTGATCTCACCATTGCTGTGGAAAAATCACACAGAAAAATTTATTTGCTAATTAAACGTATTTACAAAAAAAAATGTAGGAACTGCTGAAAAAAGGAATAACCTGGAAAGGTAACTCACAGAATAAGAACAGATACTGGTTTTTAAATGACATAACTGCAAAAACCTAAAAACTGCTTTGTCACTCGAGTGTAAAATGGTTCACATGGCAATTCTAAAATTCCGCAATTTATCCAGCTTCGCTAGTTTGGCCTAAAAATTGCCATTCTTTTGTCAATCAACAGTTTAGGTACAGTAAATAACAAGCTCATTATACTCTAATATTCACAGATTGTTGAATTTATTGGTGAAGAATATTTTAGTATTTTTGCTTTATTCAACTATGAATACTATGTTGCAGAAAATATACACATATAATTAGTGTTACAGTGACTCATAGCACCACAACCACTACACAGAGCTGTGGCTATTTACCTTGGAATAACGGAGTATACTCAAACTCAAAAATGCTTGTGTTGCTAAGATTTTTTTTTGCATTTTTCCATTATTTAGCTTACAAGTGATTGAAATATGTATTTCTTAAAGCGGCACTGTCACCGACTGAGGACATTGCACAATTCGCAAAGACCTTTGACAGTGACATCGCCGCAGGAGGATGGGTGCAAGTAAAGGTGAGTTCTACTTACCTAAACCTGTCCCTCATGAGCGTGACCATCTTCTTCCGATGGATCCGATTTCACTGCGGTACTGAATGCACAAGAGTACTGCATTGAGATCTATAGAGGTTCCTGAAGGCATATAAGTAAGAATAATGTATTTATTAACTGGACATTGCAGGCCTGAATACATCTAAAAAAAATATTCATATTTTTAAAATTGCATAAGTATAAATGTATGTATATTTTTCTGCTTTTAATGTATTGTTTGTATCCCTAAAGTATAGTAAGTGTATGCAGCTTTGCAAATGCATGCACGTTTAAAGATTGGTAGAAGTGATTAGGGTAAAAGGGTGTTTAACGCTAGAGAGGCAGTGTTAATTTTGTCAACTAACAATTTTAGTCATCTAAAATTTCTGAGATTTAATCGACTAAAATACGACTAAAACTAAAATGGCTTTTTAGTCAAAAGACTATGACTAAAACTAAATTGAAATTTGATGCCAAGGTTTTAACTAAACCCATCAGATTTTAGTCGAGTCGACTAAAATCTACTGGAGATTTAGTCAAGTAAACCTAAAACAATTCAGATGACTAAATACTACTAAAACTAAAATGGATTTTTAGTCAAAAGACTGACTAAAACTAAATTGAACTTTGACGCTAAAATTAACACTGTAGAGAGGGGTTAAAGAACCACTATAGGTACCTAGACCACTTCAGCTCAATGAAGTGGTCTGGGTACCAAGTCCCCCTAGTTTTAACTCTGCAGCTGTAAACGTAGAAGTTAGAGAGAAACTGCTATGTTTACATTGATGGTTAATCCAGCCTCTAGTGGCTGTTTGTAGATTTTAGTGCGGTGTAAGTGACAAAGACCTACACCTGTAAGTGGAGCTCTCAAACACATATACAGTTTACCAAATGTTATTTCGTTCAATGGTGCAGTATGGGGTACATGTCAAGGAAAATACAAAAGAATACAATATAGTGCAGATGGTATTTAAAGTGGCAATGTAATAATTAGAGTAATATCGTAATGAATTGTACACTCACATTTCAAGGAGCCTGTATAAAGAAACACTGGCTCCGTATTGAGGCTTGTGTTCTTATTATGGTAGCACCACCCTTCTACTTTGATTTGGAGTAATTCTCAAAGACAAAAAAAGAGAGAGCGGACCAATATGTAGATTGAGACAATAAAAACACAAGTATGTGTTAGAAAATGTGGTGCTCACCTGGTCCTGAGCCTATGGGTCCCGGCTCTAGGTATATAGATTTTGTGCCAATTTAAATGGGGATGGCACTACCCCTATGAAGATTCTTTTGAGGCTCCAAAAAGGACTTGGTATATAATAAATTTAAAAACAAATGTTTAAAAAGTCCTCAATAAAAGTCCTTTAAAAATGGCCAATACACATTTCACTCTCAAATAGAGCTTCTTCAGTCAGCTGTAATGTTGGTCCTCTGAATCTTCCATTTTAAATGTCTCTTGGATCTTCCCCTTTAATGAGCTAAATACATTTTGTCCAATCATAGTAAAGTTTAAATTTTTCTTGTGTGGGGAGATATGTGTGTATGCCTTTAATAGGTTGGAACTATCGGCGCCTTTATTTGTTATTGTTTTCATTGGTGGGCAGTGGTGGTTGGCGGAAGTGTTCTGTGTCCGTCCGGGCGATTGGCGGAAGTGACGTCACGAACCCACGTGATCGCCACTTAGCCACCGCCCGGAATCTCCCAGACTCTCCGGATATATATTGTATCAAATAGGGGTTTAAGTCTATATTCTTTAAGTTCCCTGACAGCCACTAGAGGCTGATTCCGCCTCTATGCTTTCCTATTGGAGGTTTGAATGTGCTCGCATTTGCATTCGGAGCTGACGTCAGCAGGGGGAGGAGAGGTCACCAGTGCCGAGGGAGCCCGGTGCTGGATTAAGGTTAGTGGCTGAAGGGGTTTTAACCCCTGCAGCCCAGCGGGAAGGGGGCCCTGAGAGAGGAGGGACCTAATAACCCTATAGTGCTAGGAAAATGAGTTTGTTTTCTGGCACTATAGTGTTACTTTAATATCATAGGGTGTTTAGTGTTAATATCAACAGCTTTAGTGGGCATAGTATGAAGGCTGTTTAGGCTAACTTAATTTAGGGTTAGAGTTGGGTTAACTTTAGTATTTAGGTATATGTGGTGTTTAGTTTTTGAGAAGAGTTTAACATAGTATTAAGATAAACAGTTTATTTGCAGGTTTAGGCTTTGAGTTCTGGAGTTTGAAGGGTCATTTACAAAATACTCACCATCCAATGTCTTCTGTAGACCAGTCAAATGGATGATGCCATAGCTGCAGGAGTGGTTATACAGTGTGCAACACTGAGAGCTCCTTCTGCAACATATTTCCTGTGTAAGAGGTTTCTGTTTGGCAAGTGGGAAGTGATCTTTCCTGTCCAGCCTCACACACACACACTGGAAGAGCTTGGACAACACTGAGTTTTACACTCTCTATAACTGTTCCTGCAGCTTTGTTGGTAAGGCTCACTGAACTACAGAGGACATTGGCCAAGGCCCCTGGGACTTAGCTCCCCCTGGTGGACAAGTACCTGCTCTGCCAAATGGGAAATCTGTCCATGTCTGCCTCAAAATCATTTAATTGAATGGACACTATAGGCACCCAGACCACTTCATCTCATTGAAGTGGTTTGGGTGCAGTGCCCCAGACCCTTTAACACTGCAAGTGAAAACATTGCAGGGTTAAAACAACTACAGGAAAAATAAAAAATAAACTCATAGAGTAGTATTGTTTATACACCAAAAATATAAAAAGTTGTGATTTATGCACTCACAAACAAGTAAAGACTGTGAGGAATACAGCACTTCTGTGATTAAAACAACAAATCTAAAGACTGATCTAGGATGGAACATACATCCTCTGGTGGAACACATGTGCCAAGCATCTTAGAACGCACGTTGGCACGTCCAGCAAACATTGCGTACCTCTGATTGAGGCCTGGAACACAGTTGGAGAGAAATGAAGAACAGCTGAGACTACTTCCTACAGATAGGCTCATGGCAGCCGCGGGAGTGGTCTCGTGGATTTAAAAGTGAGACAGAGCATTTAGGAGGTTCAGACTGCTTACAGCATTGAGAAGCTAACTCTATTTGTACCCCTGTGGAAGTTCAGACAGAACCAAACGAAACGTAAATGATTGGGCAGTACAAGGGAGTTATTTTTATTTTTATTTAATTTTGTTTGTTTATTTCGCTATTTTGTTTGGATTGTCTATAATAAATTTTTAGAAGAGGCAAGCACTGGTCGCCTACTCTATTTTCAGTGGAGAATCACTATCCTCACTCCGCTGGAATTACATCTATATGATTTGATGGGCTTATTTCTGAAAATTCTGTAAGTGACATCCAAATTAAAGCGCAGTTTTTTAATATAACAATCTTGCACTATTATGTGTTTACTTCTCTCCCACATGCCCATTCATTCTCCTGGCGACATCTAATTATGATATGCCTACAATCAAGGTAAAGTTTGTGAGTGCATAAATCACAACTTTTAATATTTTTGGTGTATAAACAATACTACTCTATGAGTTTTATTTTTATTTTTCCTGTAGATATTTTGTGTATTTTTGTATATTGTTGAGGACCTGGAGGAGTCCTATTATCCTGTCTGCGGTGTTTTAAGTAATAAGGGTAAAATTACCCTATTACTGAGTGTTTTCAACATTTAATTAAGAGGGTGTTTTTCTTGTTTTTTATAGGGTTAAAACATCTCATTATTATTATTATTATTATTATTATTATTATTATTATTATGGCTCTGCATGGGGACGCTGAATTTTCCTCATAGAGATGCATTGATTCAATGCATCTCTATGAGGAGGTCCTGATTGGCCAAAACGGCATTTGGTCCCGCCCCGTGATGATTTGATTGGCTAAAATCAGCCATTTTGATGTCACAAATGGGGCGGCAACGCCAGTGGACACGCGCGGTGCTGGAAATAATGTGTGTTTTACACATTTATAGGGGGCAAGCCACCTTAATGGTGGGTTAAACACTATAGGGTCAGGAATACGTTTGTATTCCCGACCCTATAGTGTTCCTTTAAGTATTAACAGAGTTGTATATGTGCAATTTATAAACTCATATACCCTATAGATGCTTATTGTTTCTTTCTTCCTGAATCTGGGGCTTTATAAATTAGGGCTAATTCACGGCTTCACAGCACCAGACAATTTTAATTGAGCTACAATTGGCCATTGAATGCCAAAGGGCTCAGCTGCTATTATTCGTTTGTCATTTCTTTACTTAGTGATTTATAAGGAAACAGAGACCTTCCTTCTTCTTCCTGGACATCTGATCTCTAGTCTTGTGGACATTGGATGTGCTATAGAGCCTCGATCCCCAAGATATTGCCTTCTTTCTTTCCTTGATTAACTATAGTTGGAGAACAATGCAGTAGGTCAGGAGAACACAGATGTAATGACCACTAGCGCTTGCCAGTGCACTAATTAACCATGATTCCCCACTCTCTAGTCACTCTTATTAGGATTTCTCTATTTCTCTGTATCTATAAAATGTTCAGGAATCAGTAAAATATTTCTGAATCAAAAATTAGTGAGTGTCATTATGCTGTTTATTTAGCAATACATCCCTATTACAGCTGTAAAAAAATATCTAATTTAAATGAAGCCTTGCGGGAATGCGTTGATTTGCTGACCTGAAGCCAGTTTATAGTGCTGATGTGTTCTGCAAGAACCACTTTTTATCGACCTCCTGTGTAATGTAGCTTTTCACTGCAGTTTTGTAGCATGGACCTGCACCTGGTTCATTCTTCACAAGACATCTTCAAAGATTGCTACTGCTGACTTTGCAAACCTTAATATAATAAATTAGACCACAGGATGGATTCATCTAAATAGTAAATATGTTCCCATGCTGAATTGGCATATTTAAACCATTAATCTGCTTTGCAAGGTTTTAATGAGGCTATAAGTTCAGCTCATTGGTGTGTTTTCTTCAAGTGTGTATCCTGATCACTAGAGGTTAATAATTTGTTTTCTCTGTACTATAAGATATAGTTATGCATATTTCAAGTTGCTAGGAATTGGCTTTGCTCAAATATTGAATGATCATACTTGTGTTTCTTCTGTTAATATAACTAAGTCAACATGGGCAGTACTTCCAGTTTTGTCAAACAATATGAGCACTATTAACACTTAAAGGGACACTATAGTCACCTGAACAACTTTAGCTTAATGAAGCAGTTTTGGTGTATAGAACATGCCCCTGCAGCCTCACTGCTCAATCATCTGCCATTTAGGAGTTAAATCCCTTTGTTTATGAACCCTAGTCACACCTCCCTGCATTTGACTTGCACAGCCTTCCATAAACACTTCCTGTAAAGAGAGCCCTATTTAGGCTTTCTTTATTGCAAGTTCTGTTTAATTAAGATTTTCTTATCCCCTGCTATGTTAATAGCTTGCTAGACCCTGCAAGAGCCTCCTGTATGTGATTTAAGTTCAATTTAGAGATTGAGATACAATTATTTAAGGTAAATTACATCTGTTTGAAAGTGAAACCAGTTTTTTTTTTTTCATGCAGGCTCTGTCAATCATAGCCAGGGGAGGCGTCGCTAGGGCTACATAAACAGAAACAAAGTTATTTAACTCCTAAATGACTGTGAATTGAGCAGTGGAATTGCAGGGGAATGATCTACACTAAAACTGCTTCATTTAGCTAAAGTAATTTAGGTGACTATAGTGTTCCTTTAATGAGGAGCCATACTACCTTCAAACTGACCAGCTCTACCAAATTGATATAGAGAGCCTGTGTGTAATATGTGCATTTAAGTATGGCTTTACCAAATCTCATAGTTACATTTATTTGCCACTAATCTCGATCTCCTCTCCCTTATCTATGTCCTTATCCTAGGGTTGCACACGCTCAAGCTTCTGGCCAAATCCAGTCCTGTGAATGCATGAAGACTGGTCTGCATGTGTATAGCAATGGTGGAGGAGGGTGGCTTGTCACTGGACAATAGTCAGCTTGGGGGAGGAGGGGAGAGGGCTAACAAGCAGCACTGGTGACTCCCTGGCTTCAGAGAGTTGCTGCCTTATGATTGGCACATGCATGGTGTCCTGAGAAGCTCCTTTTTGTGCAGTCATGTAGTGCAAACCACTTGAATAGGAATGTGACTTGAGCTGTTCAGGATGATCTCTCAATCCTGAACAACAAACCTTGCTGCTGCTGGCCAGGAGAATAAGAAGGTGGAAGTGAGAGGGTCTCTCAAAAAGCAGCAGTGAAGCCAGTCCATGCAAATCATCAGGGGAACATAGTGCCAGTACATCTTCCTCCCACAGACAGTCAGTGTATGTGTGTGTGCATGTGTGAATGCAGGAACAAATTTATGTAGAGGGTCAGTGTTTGTAAACACAAAATTGTATTTGTGTGTAGGCTCACTATATCTTAAGCTTAATCATGTAATTGACATTATATAGCAGTGGCCGCCGGTAAGAATTTGTCAGTCATCTGGCCCCCCTCTCCAAAAAGGTTGTGCACCCCTACGCTATGCTTTAATAACCTAGCACAACATGTCAATCCCCAGTAAATTGTTTTCATTTTATATATTGCTGAACATTAAAAACTATTAACATTTCATGGTTTGAATAGCTGAGTTTTTCCATTAGGAAGCCAAATTAAAAACTTGTAACCAAAAGGGAGAATTGATTCCTAATGAGAATGCACCTGTCCATTAAATTGGCAACCCTGGGCTCACATTTTATAAAGCGTACAATTAAATTTTTTCCCATTTGTATTTTATTAGGATTTTAAGTAAACCTAGCTAGTGATAACAAAAGTAAAAGATGCAATTAGATGAGATGCAGTAAACACATAATATGAAACAAAGAAAAAAGTATGTATATAGGGGTGTATATAAAAATACCTTGTTAGAGATATCTTTGCCAGAAGCTCAAAGAAGCAGGCTGAAGGGTCAGTGTACGACCCGCTTTAGGGGGGTCTGCCTTGACGTTGGCAGGCGGGCATTCCCTCCAATGGCCATTAACAAATGACCTCCATTTGTTTAAATATACATAGGGATTTAGAAGAGAGTGCAGGTAACTTTTTTTTCCTTTGGTTTTTACTATATATATTGGGGCTGATGTGTACTGTGGTTGTTGCTGCCACCCAGGAGTGATGGGAGTGAGCGCAGGACTTATCTTTTTGTATTTGTATTCACATAATATGACACGTTTGTAGTTTGCAGTGCGTACATATTCAATAGTAACAAAAATGGGCGAATAATAAATCCAACAGAATTATAGAACACCTCAAATAAGAGTACATTGTATAGGTGAAAATACATCTCAGTAAATAACATCAGAAAACAGGTAACATAGCCATTCAAGAGGACAAGCAGATATTCGTTGATGGATGTGGGTGAGACTCGTAGCTATCCACTGTGACAGCTCACTTTTCATCACTTGAAGAGACATGAACTGTGCCAGTGAGGAGAATAGATTGGTGGCCCTTATTTTACCTATTAGATTATCTGATGTGGAGATAGAAAATTAAGTGGTGGGTAGGGCATGAGGCATTTGGATCGGAGACATTTAGGCGTCCACCACACTGATTGGGTGGCATGAGTTTTGCGAATTTTCCATATCAGCTCATTGGAGCATATAGGCTTACTGTTTGTGAGAGTATTGCTACTCGAAGTTAATTATTTACATGGGAAGTCCAATGCTACCTCATAAGAGGTGCAATATTTTGTATGATATCCTTGTTTTTTTTTTTCTTATTCCAAATAAACACGTGAAGTATGTTTTCGGCTGTTTTGAAAAAGGATTTGAATAGGTAGCATGCAAGAAATATAAACCAATTTAGGGAGGGCAGTCATTTTAATTGTATGTATATGGCCTTCCCAATATATCAGTTCATCTTTTCATGAGTGCATTGTATGTTTGATTTTTCTAAGGAGGGGAAGGTGATTGTGACAAACTCCCCTTTTTAACCCCTTAAGGACCAAAATGGAATCATGATATGTCACACAGGTCATGTGTCTTTAAGGGGTTAAGGGAGTTTGCCATGAGGTTTTGGAGGGGCCTGCTTGCCAGCCTCCTACCCTGTGACTATAAGCCCTGTGAGAACCCATGTTCAAAAGTACTGTTTCTGCTCCTTGGACTTTTAACTGGAACAGATTCAAACATGTGGTGGCGGCCATCTTAAATTGTCCAGCAGTGTTTTGTCGTTGAGTGTATGGAACTGTTTTGGGCATGGGACCATGTGTACAGTGGGGCAAAAATAAGACTTCCAGGAAATTCCTGAAGCCCTGAACCGATCTGGGTGATTTTTGGATATGTTGTTCCCCCAGATCGGGGCTATCAGGGGATATTTTGTGGGGATATGTTGTATTTTGAGGTACTTTTGGGGTTTGTAAAAATGTATTTTTTCTGCTTAGAGTTAATTGAGTTAGTCCATTGTCTTTGTTAATTATATCACAGGCAGAGGGGAAGGATTGTGTACACTGTATGAGAGTGTCTGAAGGTAAACCTCTGTTTTTATTGGCTTGTATGTTTTGTATTCGGTGCCCAACCAGGTCCACCTGGGCGTCACCTTTGCTGTATAACTTGTATAAAAGACCAATGTGTGCCATTAAACTGCCTGTTCCTGCTTACACTCCAAAACTGTGTGTCATCCTATTATTGGAGGGAAAGAAGATTTGCTCCTGTGTCTACTGTTCCAGCTTGCAAGAGATTCAACAGGGAAAGTCCTTGTAAGGACTAGAGTTAATTCCCCATTCGGTTCCAGAGTTCCCAGGACTGAGTGTCGTCCAGTGCCTGGAGGTGTCAGAGCTAACTCCCCATTCGGTTCCAGTCAAGCTACAGTGACTTAGGGCAAGAAGTGCTGCGGTTTGTCCCCTGTTCCTGCTACACTCTCTGGACTAGGAGAGGTCTACCCACTGGATCCTGGTCTTGGGTCCAGGGTGGGTCGATGATGGCAAGACCCCAACCAAACTGCGGCAGTTCGTGGGGTCTACAGTGGTTATGGTGTTCCAGTGCAGTGATTATGGTACTCGCAAGTACTAGGAAGCCGCAATAGACTGAGGTACGCGGTCGGGGTGTCAGGCGGTCCGGTACAGTGATTATGTTTACATAGAATAATGGCAGACTTAGTTGTTTTTGTGCTCAAGTATATTAAAGGAACACTATAGGGTCAGGAACACTATAGGGTCAGGCAGTGAGCCAGAACTCCTTAGAAAATCTGGGCTGGACTCATGCACAGCCACTCTGGCAGTGGGTGGAGAATCGGCCCACCCTGCTCTTCCGAATACTCCACCCCAGGGAGCCAAATAAACACATAGGGAAAAAAAAACTACATTTAAACTTAACTTTCCCTGGGGCTGCATGTGCTTACCCCACATGTCAGGATAGTGGCTGTGCAAAAGTCTGGGTGCCAGATATACACCCCTGACCACCATCCCCAACATTCTGTCACAATATATACTTAGATCATATATATAATACACTTCCCCTGCTGGCACTGCTATGGACAGCTATTTTGTCCATGTGATCGTGAGGTCCTCGCAGGTAAGTTCCCCCCCCCCCTTCGCGATCGCGAGAAGGCGGCAAATTATACTAAAACGTCTAATCTCTAAATTGTATAAACTGATTAGTAACTTTGAAAATATCACATGTAGTATACCGTATATTTTAAATGTAATATCCTCCTTCATAATGTTTGCAAGTTAATTTTCTATATAGGAATATATATCAAATTTTATTAAGTCAAATGCATGCACAGTCTAACAATTCCAGACTAAACGTTGAATAAGAAAGTACCAAACTATGATTAATCACGTACCTCTTTTGCACTAGCCTCAGACTGCCACTGAGGTCAATGTCAGGTCCCACAAGGTACAATGACTAAAAATATCTTGGACATAGCTTAGTTTTTCTTCCTCTCTATATCACACACCTATTTAAGTGCATTTTTACAGGTGAAAACTGAATTTGTTATAAAAAGGTAAACAGCTCCCCCTAATGGTTATAAAATAGAATTCACAGTAAACTAAAGCATATAAATACATCTGAATTATAAATTATAGCCAGCTACATAGTAAGGTTTGTGTATTTGTTATACATTTAAGCTTTGGTTTTATTTACTATAGTGCTTAAGAAATTTGCTTGAAATCTAGGACACAGGATTTTTTTTTTTTTTTTAAACTAACAAAGCTTAATTTGCAACAGCAAAAATATAATTCTTAAAGGGACACTATAGTCACCAGAACTACTATAGCTTAATGTAGTGGTTTTGGTGTCAGGCTTTTCAACATAAACACTGTCATTTTAACAAAAAGACAGTGTTTACAGTGCTGACTAGTAACACCTTTAATGGCAGTCACTACAACGGGTACTAGAGGCAATTTCTAGTCCAGTGTTGCACAGTGTGCAGCACCTACATTCAGCGTCTCCACACTCTGCATAGAGATAATTAGCGCACACGCAATAAGAAAACATTGGCTTGGTTGAGATCATCAAGATTGATACTGCCGCCAGAGAGGTGGGGCCAGCCAGGGCAAGACCGGCACAGTGTGAGGAAAAATGAGTAGAAACAGCTTTATGTGATCAGAGGGGGGGCGGTCACCTAAACACACACTCAATGACAGAGACACACACTCGCAGATCATTATTTTGTTTTATTTTACCTAGCCTCCCTACCTTTGGGAGAGCTAGAGTAGACTTTTTTCCCTGGGGTCCAGTGGGGCTGCTATAAACTTCAAGCTCTTCTTACTCTGCTCCCTCACACGCTGTTTAGTGATGCCAGGCTCAGAGTGACATGTCCTGGCATCACAGCAGGGCACAGCCTCCCAGGTCATAGTAAATATAGGGACACACTGGGTGCAAGCACTTTTGTTGCAGATATATTATATGCCCAGGTCTACATATATTGGGGGAAAACATTTTGCAGCATTTAACCCAATCTAATCTCCTACATTTTTATAACAGAAACGATCACAAGACAGTTTATTTAAACTATTGTCAGAAATTCAATGTGAATTTCAAATTCTGGGCAACACTAACTTTAAAAAAAAGTCAAAAGTCATAAGTTTTCAGCTCAGCTTTTTTGGCTTAAAATGTTAAATTCAATTTAGTGTATATCCTGCTTTTGTTGCACTGTGACACTATAAAACTGGATCACAATAACAGCAATCCAAACTGTCCAGTGAATTTGCATGTCAAAAGCATAATTGTTAGCCCCAGTGAGTTTATATATATTTTGAGATAACGTAATGTGCCCTAGAGGGTTTGCAACTTTGTAATTACTTCAATGTGATCTTTTAATGCATAGAAAGGTTTAACACAAACCAATTTTTGTACGTTACCTGTCATGTCAGTTCTGTTTGGCAATAGCCTATTCATGGTCTTACTCTCATGTGTTCTATAGACTGTAAACTCGTTTGGGCAGGGTCCTCTTCAACCTATCGTTCCTGTAAGTTTTATTGTAATTGTCCTATTTATAGTTATAAAAAAAAAAAAACGCTCTCATAATATTGTAAAGTGCTACGGAATCTGGCGCTATATAAATGGCAATAATAATAATGCAGAATGACAAATACAGAATATAATTCTTAGGAGATTCTGCAGACAGTGTAGAATGTAATAAATGCTCAGTGAGTTTTTTTTTTTTATATACTATTGTGTATAACACAGCATTTATTCTTAAACCCAGGGCCTGTGCAGTTACCCATGTTTAGTGCTGTATTACCATCTAACATGCCTGTAGGCCAAATATATACCTTAAAGGATCACTATAGGGTCAGGAACACAAATATGTATTCCTGACCCTATAGTGTTACCACCATCTAGCCCCCCTGGGCCCCTCATGCCTCCATAAATATAGTAAAAAAATCTTACTGTATTCAAACCTGAAGCTGTAAATCTGCATGCTGTTAGACTCAGAAAAACAAGCAGTCTGCTGACATGTGGTAACCTGATCCAATCACAGTGTTTCCCCATAGGATTGGCTGAGACTGACAAAGAGGCAGATCAGGGGCAGAGCCAGCATGATTCAAACATAGCCCTGGCCAATCAGCATTTCCTCATAGAGATTAATTGAATCAATTAATCTCTATGAGGAAAGTTCAGTGTCTGCATGCAGAGGGAGGAGATACTGAATCACAGGATGCTGTGCACAGTGCTGCCCTGTGCTCTGCTGACTGCAGATCTGAGTGGATGGAGGCATATAATGCCTCTATCAACTCCAAAGTCCCCCTGGTTCACTCTGAGTGACTGCAACTGGAGGTGTTCCTAGCTTTCAATGTAAACACTGTATTTTCTCAGAAAATACAGTGTTTACATGAGGGGCTGCAGGGAGCTATAGTTCTCACGTGAACAACCTCATTAAGATGAAGTTGTTCAGGTGACTATAGTGTCCCTTTAAACAAAGGAGTCCACATAAAAGATTTATATTATCAAGGTTACCAACTACAATTTTGAAGAATCAAATTTGAATGGCAAATTGGGGTAAAATTTGCCATTTTGGTAAAATAATGACTCTGCTAGAATCACAGCTTGGCTATTTTAGTTTTTATTTTAACTATGTGTTTGTCTAAAGTTTAATGAAAATTAATTTCTTGCCTAAAATCATTTTCTTCTTTACAATTCATATAAGCTCCATCGACACAGGGCACATAATTTAACAGCTCTAGAGAGCTAAGAAAAACCCTCCATCCCCTGTTGATTCAGCAGAGGAGGAAGGCTGTGTTCTTGATAGCAAGGGGAGGTGTTTTCGGGGCTGTAGAAGTAGCTATATTGGGCATGAGCTATACACTAAGTTTTTTTTGATTAAACTTTTAATGTGTTCACTGTAAAAGGCACTACACAAGTTGTACAGAGAAGCTGAATGTTAACAGTTTTGTTTTCCTTTTAGCTGCAGGTGTGTTGAAGTTTGGCACTTTGGTCAGCACATCAAATACCTATGATGGTACCGGCGTTGTCACAGTGCAGACAAACAATCCTCTTGTCTGGACAATGGGAATTCAGAATACAGTTGATGAATGAAGGAAGAAGTCTCATCCGGAACAGTTAAAAAAAAAAGTTTCTGAATAAAGTTAAGTGTAAAAAGTATATGCTTGACCCATATTTCCTGCTTTTATGCATGTGGCTTTCTAGCTGCTGTTCCATTTTATTTAATGTCAGCTGGATAACATTAGGATTGCATACATGCCTTGTAAAATAGATGGAAACTCTGCGTTCAAGAACCATATTTTAAGAGATCTGTTGGTCATGCTTCTTTCAGAGAACCTAATTAACCCCTTAAGGACAAAACTTCAGGAATAAAAGGGAATCATAAGATGTCACACATGTTATGTGTCCTTAAGGGGTTAATGTCACATGAAGACGACTTGAGTGGCTAATTACCGAGAATTTCACCAATCACTTAAATATTGTTGATTGATAAATGTAGTAGCATCTTGCAATTCCTGATAAAGCATCTGTCTGCTTGTCACCTAAATAATCAGACTGGCTGTGAGACCAATGTTAAGTGCATTATATAGATAATACAATTAAAATGTGCAGAAAAAAAAATTTCAAGCCACACTGAGCTGTGCCCAGACATGCAAAAGCTATTAAGAACCTGATTTGGTAGAATGAACTGACAAACTATTACAAGACTATATGTCTAAAATGTTTTGCAAACATGTACAGGAATAAGAAAATGTGAGCAGGGAGACAGGGTTACAGACATCCAAGCACCATAACCTATACAAGAAGCATAAGGAGTTATGGTGCTGGAATAATCCCCTTACCAAGAATTTAAATAAAAGGCACAACATATACGGTGAGTGATATGGTAACTGTACTTGATTATGAGAAAAAAAGAGCTTATATTCCATCCAATGTATTGAGATGGCTAAACCAAAGCAACATGCTTACGAAAAAGAATCAGCAAGAGACAAAATAAGCACTTTTTCGTTTTATTATATGAACTGGGTCAAATAAAAAATATACATTACAACAAAAACAAAACTAGCGTTTGTCCACCAAGAAGTTGCCATTGCTTCAAAGCCAGGGTCTCCACAGGAACCGATCAAGTTAACTGCCACTATTAAAAACAAGAAAGTGGTATTGGATTAGGAAGGGTTAAATCTTTACAGACTCTATTCGGCAATTACCAGTAAGACATACATGATTGATTTAAATGATCAAGTGGGTCTGACACAGGCACAGAAAAACTTAGTCCTAACAGCTAGATCTGTTTAATACATCAACTAATGGGTTGGTTAAAAACGTAACCAATTAAAAATTGCTTCTAGCAGGGCAGATTACATTGGGGTTGTATATTCTATAAATTGAGGTTATAGGGGCAACAGTGTTAATGTAACCCAAGGAAAAAAGAAGAATCCCACAAAACTGCCTTTTGCCTCGAAAAGCGGAGAATCAAAATTATTAGTAAACAAATTGTGCTGCACAGCTCTATCTAACCACCGGGCAGCTCATGTAGTGGGAAATGGCAAGAGGTTTGCTATGTGTGATCTGTGAAGTAAAGGTGCAATGTGTAAGCGGACTACATTTTTTTTTGAATGACCATCACCTTCAAGGTAAGGAGTTTGTACACGGACAGATTATTCGGTAATACTAATGCATCTTTAGTAGCCTCCAAAAGCAGGCAGCATGGGAAGGAGACCTGTAGCAGAATGCAGCTCCTATCCAAAACAACCCACTGTGTGTTTTTTGTTCTGATAAATTACAGATCACTGCCACATATGATGCACTGCACGAATTGCACTACCTGGTGGCTAACTGACTTTTGGTCGTGCTCACACTCTGCATGAAGACACCCAGCATCCGTAAAAATACCAATAGGACAGCACTGAGGCAATGATTTACTATGGGGAGGGTCTAAAGTGCTAGTCGCGCATTAGCCCACCCCCTTTCTCACTTGAGGCGACAGAATGCCGACCCTGCGCCGAGGGAAATTGATGCTAGAACCGGGTGAGGGTTTTTTTTGTTTTGTTTTTACCCTTTCAATACAATGGTTAAAAAAAAAAGTTACAATTATTGTAGAATTACAGTTATACAACAATAAAAATTAAACATTAAGGACAAACAAATATTCACTTACACTATGATGTTGTTAATGGGAATATGGATCAGTTTTACAAAGAACCCAATAAATCCCATAATTGCGAAGCCAATGGCAGTTGCCATTGCAATTTTCTGGAATTCTGAAACAAAATTTAAAGAACACACATTATTGATTTGAATAGAATTACAAAATAAAACAAGTCATATAAGTTAACATTCCACAGTTCACCTAAGACTTGTCAGCAGACTTTCCAAAAAGAAAAATCAAACATTCCACCAACAAATGCATACAACCTTTAAGTTAAATCTGTTTTGCATAGACAATATATTTCAGGGAAAGAGGAAGACCGCAAAAATAAATCCATCTACATCTCTCTGATCGAGTGCAGTCGCATCTGGCCACGTCCACTCAATATAATTGCAATTGTTGTAGAGGATATTAAAGCAGAAACTTGGTTGAAAAAGACCCTGCCAATGTCTACCAGTAATCCTGTGTGCCTGATCACACTGTGTGATCAGACACTGGTCTCAGAATTGAGACTGGTATCCCATCACTGTGAGCTATTGCAGCTCTGTAATCTGTCATTGAGCCAATTTAAAGAGCACAGGGAGAAAGAAGGGTGTCTCTCCCAAAGCTTGGATCAGATAGTGTACACTGCTGTTGGTGCTGAACATTGTGCATGCTGCAGTGATACCCTGGTGAGGTCACCATTGAATATTCCCTTATAAAAAGGAGGTTAAAGTGGTCTAAAAATATCCAATACGGAATCTCCCATCATTTATAAAATGTAAATATAACAACTGTAAAGGAATGAGAAAAAAACGTGCTATAGGGGTTATGGTTCTTGGAATGCTGGCGCACTCCCCTTAACTGTTACCCAATTTGTTTTCCACAAGCAGTTCAAGGCTTTTTTGGAACACACAGTCACGAAGATTAAAAAGATTGATTTGAGCGTCTGACACTTGCTTCAGAACATCCTGGAAAGCCCATAACTATGCATATTTTATAGGTTTCACAGTGGAGTTCTGTGATTTCTAAATACACTGGAAAAGGTAACTAGAAACACAATAGAGGGGCAAGTGAATCATTTCCCTTAGTGGGACCTCAAATACCTCTAATAGCAAAGAAATGTACACATAAGAGTCCAAAATAACATTTGGTGTATAGGAGTTTATTTTTCTTCTTTGGGTCAGTCTCCTTTTTGTGTGCATTTTCCATTAAAGGACCACTATAGTGCCAGGAAAACATACTCGTTTTCCTGGCACTATAGTGCCCTGAGGGTGCCCCCACCCTCAGGGACCCCCTCCTGCCCGGCTCTGGAAAGGGAAAAGGGGTTAAAACTTACCTTTTTCCAGCGCTGGGCGGAGAGCTCTCCTCCTCCGATCCTCCTCTTCTCCTCCCCGTCGGCTGAATGCGCACGCGCGGCAAGAGCTGCGCGCGCATTCAGCCGGTCACATAGGAAAGCATTCATAATGCTTTCCTATGGACGCTGGCGTGCTCTCACTGTGAAAATCACAGTGAGAAGCACGCAAGCGCCTCTAGTGGCCGTCAATGAGACAGCCACTAGAGGATTAGGGGGAAGGCTTAACCCATTCATAAACATAGCAGTTTCTCTGAAACTGCTATGTTTATAAAAAAATGGGTTAACCCTAGCTGGACCTGGCACCCAGACCACTTCATTAAGCTGAAGTGGTCTGGGTGCCTAGAGTGGTCCTTTAAGATCACTTCTTGTGGTCATTTGCAACCTCTAAATACAATACAGACTGGATGTGTGGGCACAGTAAATGACCAATTGCTTAAAGTTATATACTAAGCCATTACACAATATCAGTTATATATCCAATGAACTATTACAGTATTAACATCCAACACCTGAGAAGGATATAAGCCGTTTAGAGCTTCAAAATGAGCATACCTTTTCTATCTGGCTTTGTACATCTCTTGACCAGTCTTATAGAATCCTTCACAAACTGCCGGCTAGGCTCAACAAATTGCATTACCTGGTCCATGTCTGCAAAAAAAAAAAAAAAAGACAGACAACTATTAAATAACATTAAAATATATGGTCTGCATAAACTAATGATGCATTAATAAAACATTCATACATTGATTCAACATTTTAACCTGTTCAATTTATTATGCGTATATAAGATGCGGCTGGTTAGTTATACGCCCTCACATCGTTAGATGAAGTTTATACTGATAATGCTATATAAAAACAGGCAGTCTATAGGGGAAGAGGCGACCCTCGTTTTTGTTGCAAAATCAGACAAATAAATAAAAATAAACTGGGACTGTACCCAAATACTTTGTTGCACCATAACCATTACATTAAACAAGCATTGTTATAGTGGCCTTATGACAGTGTATTTAAGAAAACAAATTAAAACCCTGACAATAGAACTGTGTTCTTAATAAGTTAGTTCCATTACAAATGGGCCACCTCAAACCTAGTACATGTACAGAAAATAAAATATAACAAACTACAGCTCAGCACCGAATTCAGATTAAAAAGACAAGTGTAAAAATCCTGATAAGGTCTTATTTCAGCCTATTATACAGACACATAAACCAGTCCTGCCACTGCCTCTAATGTATGTGTAGTATAAATCACTAAGATGAATGATTTCCATAATCCCAAGTGATGCCAGATCAGTATATACTGTAATATATATATATATATATATATATATATATATATATATATATATATATATAAATAACACTCGGTATACAGCGCTAGTTACCTGCTGGTTACGGTATCACTGCCGATCTCTGAGTGGACTCGTTCAGTACAGCGGTCTCTCACAACTGGGACACGTAGCACTGTCTGAAGACGTATTCTCCGTAAAGCTGACGACACCGGAAGATCCGGAAGATGACGTTAGAGCTCAGTCTCAGAGTTCTAAACAATACTTTATTCTACTTCCGCAATAGAAGCCATCTTGGTGACGTTGTTGATTGGCGACGTACTAAGGCGTGGTCTCCAGAAAAATGGCCACCACATCACTTGAACCAATGTGGATTGAAAGAGTTGTAGCTCTAGGTTTAGAACTAGGCGGCCTTGCAGAGTAACGGGAAGTCAAGTCAGCCCAGAGCAGGAATGCGGAAATTGCTGAAGGGACAATCTAGCATGTAGTGGTCGATCTTTACTGCTCTGGGGGCCTTTGGTCGATGCTGAGCTGGCTTTATCTTAGTTTGTTGGACAGATTAACTAGAGATTATTGTGGGTGTTAGCAGTAACAAAGTTTACTAATTGTGTTCCTAATAATCTTAATACTACACTCCTATTAGAGGACAGTCATTGTAAATTAATAATTTGCCATTTGTATATGTATTATTAGCATATCTGAGGCGTTGAGTAATGTAATACATGTAAAACTCGGGTTTATTTACTGTTTTTTTTTAAATTGCTAATTTAAATTAAATTTAGATTTGATTCTTCTTTCTGATTTTAATTCACTACAATTCTGGGTTTTGTGAATAAACCCCACAGACAGTTTTATTCGCTAAGCTCCAAATTTAAAGTAACGCTCCAATTACCATCATCACTTCAGCTTGCTGTAGTGGTTATGGTGCCAGTCTTGCCCTGGCACTATTATATTGTATGTAGTTAAATTGTTTTAGAATGGTTTAACTTCTTACTATCGGCCTGCTGGGTGCCGTGCCATGCTTCCACTACTTCCTATGAAGTGCTTAAAGTTCCTAACCTGGAGTTTCCGTTTGTTGTCCGGAGCTAACCTCTTCAATGCAGGGCTAGCTCATTGTCTTATTAGAGCATCAGAGCCAGGCTTAGTGGAGATAAAGAGCATCCAACTTTCGATAAGAAGTAGTGGAGGAGTCGAACTGCTTCAAGCAGACTCCCGGTTAGAAGTCAAACCACATTAAAACTTTTTGACTCCTCACAGCATGCTGTAGTGGTTATGGCGCTTAGAGTGTTTAAGTGAATTAGAAATGAATGTTAAATTATAAGTTAAAATAACTGTCTTGCAAAAAGCCATAGGAAAGCATTGGATTGGCTGAGATTGTCAATGAGGCAGGTCAGGGGCAGAGCCAGCAAAAGCCAAACACAGTCAGTATTAGGGATCGACCGATATTGATTTTTTAGAGCCGATACCGATAATCTGTGAACTTTCAGGCCGATAGCCGATATCTTGCCGATATTCTGTACATTTACTATTTTGAATAAATAAACTAATTCGAAAGGTAAATGCACAAAATATACATGCCACATGTAGTGGATGAAGTGTGTTTAGACAGGGGAACTGTGTGTGTTTGTGTAGTGTGTGTGTAGTGGATGCAGAGTGTGTGTTTGTGTAGTGTGTATATAATGAATGCAGTGTGTATATAATGCAGTGTGTTTATGTAGTGTGTGTGTATAATGCAGTGTGTTTTTGTGTGTGTATGTAATGCAGTGTGTGTGTTTGTGTAGTGTGTGTGTGTATGTATGTAATGTAGTGTGTGTATGTAATGAAGTGTGTGTTTGTGTAGTGTGTATGTAATGCAGTGTGTGTGTAGTGTTTGTGTAGTGTGTATGTAATGCAGTGTGTGTGTATGTAATGCAGTGTGTGTGTAGTGTGTGTTTGTGGTGTGTGTGTAGTGTGTGTCTGTGTAGTGTGTATGTAATGCAGTGTGTTTGTGGTGTGTGTGTAGTGTGTGTCTGTGTAGTGTGTGTTTCTGTGTAGTGTGTATGTAATGCAGTGTGTGTGTATGTAATGCAGTATGTGTGTATGTAATGCAGTATGTGTGCAGTGTGTGTTTGTGTGGTGATGTAATTTTTGTAATTTTTTATTTTAATATTTTTTTTAATATTTAAATGTTTTTTTTTGTTTAGTCCCCCCCAGTGTGTGTTTGTGTAGTGTGTATGTAATGCAGAGTGTGTGCAGTGTGTGTTTGTGTAGTGTGTGTAGAGTGTGTGTTTGTGTAGTGGTGTAATTTGTGTAATATTTTTTTTAATATTTAAATGTTTTTTTTTTTTTTGTTTAGTCCCCCCTCCCTGCTTTTTACCAGGGAGGGGGATATAGTATTCCCTGGTGGTCCAGTGGCTTGTTAAGTACAGTGGTGGCTCAGCAGCAGCAAGCGCTGACTTACCTTGCAAGCAGCTCCTACAGCTCCCTGTGTAAATCTCACGGCTCTTAGTGCCGCGCGGAGCGTTGCCATGGTAACCCGTGGCAACGCTCTGCGGCCGCGGGTCTCGCGAGATTTACACAGGGAGCTGCTTGCAAGGTAAGTCAGCGTTTGCGGCTGGCCCCGACAGGACCGCCGGGCTTCTAATGGGCACGGCGGTCCTGTTATATATTATCGGCAATATCGGTATCTGAATTGGCCGATACCGATATTGCCGAAAATACCAAATATCGGCCGATAATATCGGCCAGACCGATAATCGGTCGATCCCTAGTCAGTATCTCCTCATAGTGATGCATTAAATCAATGCATCTCTATGAGGAAAGTTAAGTATCCCTAGGCTGTAATGTAAATACTGCCTTTTCCCTGCAAAAAGCCTACAGGAACTGACTATACTCACCACAACATATACGATAAGCTATAGTTGTTCTGGTGACTATAGTGTCCCTTTATGGTCTATCCAGACTTGTGCGCCCTCTGAAATCTTAGGGACACTCAGTGACGTAGAATCCAGAGAATGTCCAAAGTTTATTAAACAGAACAAAGCTTATAAGGTAAATCGCAAAAAGGAGGAATTTCATTAATCACCAATAAAGTATTGACAAATAAGTAAACTTAGCATGTAAAAGCTTGTGCAAACAGCATGATCAAGGTCATTGTGAGTGTGGGGCAATGAATACTTAATATTAAGTGCATGGCTGATAGCTAGGGGGAACTAGGTTCAGGATATATAAGGGAGTGTCTTACATCAACCATTTTACTTCCATAATCCGCTCAGCAACAGCTCCCTCCCTTTGATTTGGAATTGTTTATGATGTTATGTTGGTCTCTATTTGTTTTGTCACAGCAGGCGGGGTGTGCCCTTGCCAATAGTAACTAATGACGGTGTAGGGGTGCTCGCCCCTCCCAAATCTCAAAGTGGTATGGATGTGTCCACTGAGCTAAACTCTGGCTAGTGGTCAGCTCCAAGGGGGGAATAAGCCCTGAGGTGTGGCTACGGTATAGACGTGCCCACTGAGCTAAAAGAGCTGGTTAGTGGTAGGCACTAAAGGGGCGATAAGCCCAGAGGTGTGACTAAGGTATAGACATGCCCACATAGCTAAAAGAGCCGGCTAGTGTTCAGTACTAAGGGACCTATAAGCCTGGAGGTGTGGTCAAGGATTGGTAAGATGATAGGGAGAGGTAGCACCCGGGGAACTGTTACGTTAATAATTTATGGATTGTTAGTTATTGGCAAGGACAAGTTATGTACTGTTATTTATATTTTATAAAGTTACAAATTGGATTATTGGTGAATGTTTAATAATTGTTGTGGCCTATTTTCACCACCATCTTGTGTCAATTATTGGGAAGGGTTCTTGGTTAAAGGTTAATTTGGCACATAGTCCCAACTACCTTTACGCAAGCCCTCCGGTTTGTAAATGAAAATAGGTTTGGCAAGGAAGTTTGTTTACAGCACAGGATAAAGAGACTGTTTTAAGAAAACCAACATATTTCATAGTGCTGTACAATGAGTGGATCTAAAAAATAAGTAGATGACAAACAAGGTTAGGTAAATAGAAATGATAATAGAGAGGGCTTGCAACAGGTCTGCATACCCGATTCCAGTCCTATTACCCTAATGGAAATTACTGAGTAAAAGTTAAATGGCATATAGTGCATAGAAAATAAAAAAACTTGCAATACCTCTGCAATCTATTCATTTTTACAATATCATTTAGGTAGTACCATCTAGATCAGGGGTTCTCAACGTTAGTCCTCAGGACCCCCTACCAGTCCAGGGTTTAGGGATTACCTGGGTGTGTCTCAGGTGTTTAGAAAAAGAAAAAAAAAAACACCTTAGAGAAGCTAGCTGCATGTTTCTTTGATACATACTAAAAACCAAATTGAGGTGAACTAAAATCCAAATGGCAAATTTCAATGTAAAATAGTTAAGCTATTACTATAGCTGTGTGCAGCTATTTTTTGCCAAAATGTTTCAGTGTAGATTATACTTCATTAAAATTCAGAGTTTAAGATAAAAAAAAAATAAAATAAAAAAAACACAACCAGGGTTTATATAACCCAGTCAGTGCCATATGCATGTATCACCTCCTCTATGCTCACATTTATTTTCATTTCAACCTGGTCACCCTCACAGTAGGAGATCTTATCTTTGAGTCAGTCTAAGAGGGTGTCGGATTATATAGCAAAAGCAAATGGTGGAAATGAATAATTTAACCCCTTCCCGACCAAGGACGCATCAGGTACGTCCGACATAAAAGGGCCTTAAGGACCATAGGTGTGATAGGTAGGTGTGATTTATAGGCCCCCAGGACAAATTGAAGAGTTAGATAATCTACTAGTTGTGGAAATAGCTAAAATGACAATGAAGGGGGAAGTTATCATCATGGGTGACTTTAATCTTCCTGATGTGAACTGGAAAACAAAAATAGCTGCTTGTGCCAGGAGCACACATATTCTAAACTCCCTACTGGGATTTTCTCTAAAACAAGTCGTTGAGGAGCCAACTCGTAAAGAGGCCATACACGAAAGGTAATAGGGAGGAGTCGGGCAACTATAGGCCAGTAAGCCTTACTTCATTAGAGGGGAAAGTGATGGAAACCATGTTAAAGGATAGGATTGTTGAATAGTGATGTCGCGAACCCGAAATTTTCGGTTCGCGAACGGCGAACGCGAACTTCCGCAAATGTTCGCGAACCGGCGAACCGCCCGAAACGCCATTGACTTCAATGGGGAGGCGAATTTTAAAACACACAGGGACTCTTTCTGGCCACAATAGGGATGGAAAAGTTGTTTCAAGGGACTAACACCTGGACTGTGGCATGCCGGAGGGGGATCCATGGCAAAACTCCCATGGAAAATTACACAGTTGATACAGAGTCTGGTTTTAATCCATAAAGGGCAGAAATCACCTAACATTCCTAAATCACAATCAATATGGATTGACACCTGACATATGACATATTGACACCTTGACATATGGATTGACACCTGTCCTCAGAGCCCCTGATGCACACGGACACAGAGCAGAATAGAGACTGGTCCCCCTACATAGGGTCACTTGGCAGATATGGATTGACACCTGTCCTAAGGATCCCTGATACACACTGACACAGAGCAGAATAGGGACTGTTCCCCCTACATCGGGTCACTTGGCAGATATGGATTGACACCTTGTTACAAACTGCTATTTTAACGGGCCCTTTAAATGGCAAATTGCCCTGCTTCCCTGGGTTGTGGAGAAGCCTATTTGCCAGCCTCCTCCCGCATGACTATGGCCCCTGGGAGATTGTGAAAATGTATGCACTTTTATTTGGTGTGTATGGCCCTTTAAGACTGTCGGTGGGCATATTGGGGCTTATGGACTCTTTATGTGACTGGTGCTGGCCCTTTAAACACCTTTTTTGGGACATCAGGAAGATTGGGACACTGCCCCTTTAAGGCCGTGTCCCCAGACTTGTTGGGGACACGGCCCCTTTAAGACGGTGTCCCCTGTGTCCCCAGACCTGGTGCAAACCCTTTGTGCCTGCCCTGCTATTTCCCACTTGGTTCAGTAAATGGGAAATTATTTCAGCTGCAGAGACTAAGTCCCATTCGGCGATGGGACTTAGCCTTTTTTTCAGCCGTTTTTTTCAGCCTTATTTCAGCTGCAGAGACTAAGTCCCATTCGGCAATGGGACTTAGTCTTTTTTTCAGCCGTTTTTTTCAGCCTTATTTCAGCTGCAGAGACTAAGTCCCATTCGGCAATGGGACTTAGTCTTTTTCGCTTTTTCAGCCTGGCTCAGTGTTAAGAGAGACTAAGTCCCATTCGGGCGCATGGGACTAGCCTTTTTCAGCCGCTTTTTCAGCCTTATTTCAGCGTTGCAGAGACTAAGTCCCATTCGGCATG
>OW240915.1:96634900-96722692 GCA_933207985.1 Pelobates cultripes | reverse complement strand
TGAACATCTAAAAACACATGGATTTCAAGATCAGAGACAACATGGGTTTACTTCAGGGAGATCATGCCAAACTAATCTTATTGATTTTTTTGATTGGGTAACTAAAATTATAGATCAGGGTGGTGCAGTAGACATTCCTTACCTAGATTTCAGTAAGGCTTTTGACACTATTGTACATAGGAGGCTTATCAATAAACTGCAATCTTTAAGTTTGGATTCAAATATTGTTGAATGGGTAAGGCAGTGGCTGAGTGACAGGCAAATGAGGGTTGTAGTCAATGGAGTATATTCGAAGCTTGGGCTTGTCACCAGTGGGGTACCTCAGGGATCTGTACTTGGACCCATTCTCTTTAATATTTTTATTAGTGATATTGCAGAAGGTCTTGATGGTAAGATATGTCTTTTTGCTGATGATACTAAGATATGTAACAGGGTTGGTGTTCCAGGAGGGATAAGCCAAATGGCAAATGATTTAGGTAAACTAGAAAAATGGTCAGAATTGTGGCAACTGACATTTAATGTGGATAAGTGCAAGATAATGCATCTTGGATGTAAAACCCAAGGGCAGAGTACAGAATATTTGATAGAGTCCTAACCTCAACATCTGAGGAAAGGGATTTAGGGGTGATTATTTCTGATGACTTAAAGGTAGGCAGACAGTGTAATAGAGCAGCAGGAAATGCTAGCAGAATGCTTGGTTGTATAGGGAAAGGTATTAGCAGTAGAAAGAGGCAAGTGCTCATGCCATTGTACAGAACACTGGTGTGACCTCACTTGGAGTATTGTACGCAGTACTGGAGACCATATCTTCAGAAGGATATTCATACCTTAGAGAGAGTTCAGAGAAGAATACAAAACAAACAGTACAATAGGGATGCGCCTAAAATGTATACTAAAATATATAAAATACAATAAATAATAAAACAGTGTGTAAAATATGATATAAAAAATAGTTAACGATCGTCCAAAACTTATCAAAGTTCGTGATGAGGAATCCCACGTAAAATAAAGGAAGATTCTTTAAGGTGTGGAGTAAGGTCAAATCTTCATAGTTGTATGCTTAGGATTCAATGGAGCATATGTGGAGAGAAGAAGAGACAGGACTCCAATGGTACAGTATGTAGATACGTTAAAAGTAAAATAATGAAATAGGTCTTACTCACAATTTTCAGAGCTGAGGATCCAGCTCTGATATTAAGCGCGTGAAGTGGAATAATCCCCACTCAAGGATATATGGAGTAGATTTCAAATGACGATTCTCTGGTGCACGTTCGGCGTCCAAATTACAGACCCAGAAGAAGAGAATAAAATATATAGTGCTCTCTGTATTATGATAAAAGTTTAGAAAGTATAAAATGTATTACTATAAGAGGTGTGGAGATGGACAATGATGGTCTTGTGAGGTGTCTTCCCAGAGCTACTGCTCACAGAGACAGGAGACGTATCTGTAAAATTGTTAAGCAAGCAAAGCAGGAAGGGGAATTGGATGTACTTGTCCATCTAGGGACAAATGACTTGGCTTGCAATGAGGTTTCAGAGGTTAAGGAAGTTTTTAGTGTTTTGCCAATGATATACGGCAGGTTGCTTCCACACTGTCATTCTCTGAAGTTCTGCCTGTGCATAACACTCAGAACGACAGGCGGATGCGTATTAGGGACTTTAATTTGTGGCTTGGTGAATGGTGTTGGGAGCAAGGATTTGGCTTTATTTCATGGTAGCTCTGTTTGGAATGGAAATAACCTGTACAAAAGAGATGGTTTGCATCTTTTTCAAAAGGGAACAAATTTTCTCAGTGAGCAGTTCAGAGGTTTTGCTAGGATGTATTTAAACTAGGAGGGGGGGGGGGCAAAAGGGTGATAAAACATCAATTCAATTGTCCCCCAAAACAAAGACAGAAGGTGCCTGTAGCAAGTGTGTTAAAAAATGATAAGCTTAGAGTCATGTCTACAAATGCTCGCAGTTTAGGGAATAAGATCCATGAACTTGTGGCAATAATGGCAACTGATAGTGTAGATTTAGTCGCTGTTATTGAGACATGGTACAATGAGAAAAATGACTGGGACATAGCAATACCAGGGTACTCTTTATATAGGAAAGATAGGGAAGGCAAGAAAGGGGGAGGGGTGGCCTTGTATGTGAAGGATAGCATAAAATCTAGCCTAATAAAAGCTAGTGAGGCAAACATAGAGTCCGTTTTGGCTACGTTAGAATTTGGTAATCACACAGTAACTCGTGTAGGTGTGATTTATAGGCCCCCAGGACAAATTGAAGAGTTAGATAATCTACTAGTTGAGGAAATAGCTAAAATGACAAAGAAGGGGGAAGTTATCATCATGGGTGACTTTAATCTTCCTGATGTAAATTGGAAAACAAAATTAGCTACTTGTGCCAGGAGCACACATATTCTAAACTCCCTACTGGGATTGTCTCTAAAACAAGTTGTTGAGGAGCCAACTCGTAAAGAGGCCATACTAGATTTAGTGTTAACAAATGGAGATTTGGTATCAGATATTACTGTAGGTGAAAGTTTAGGATCCAGTGATCATCAGTCAGTGTGGTTTTAATATAAGAACAGTGACTGAGTCACAGCACACAAAAACAAAAGTTTTAGACTTTAGAAAAACAGACTTTTCTAAAATTAGAATATGTGCAGAGTCATTATCAGACTGGAGCAATTTACATGGAGTCCAAGAGAAATGGGATTATTTAAAAGTTGCACTATTGAAGGCAACAGAAAATTGCATTAGGCTTGTCAGTAAAAGCAAAAATTCAAGAAACCACTGTGGTACTCCGCAGATGTGGCCAAAATAGTTAAAAACAAAAAGTTAGCATTTAGGAATTATAAAAAAAACCAGAGTGAGGGAGACAAAATGATCTATAAGATTAGGCAGAAAGAGGCCAAGCAAGTTATAAGAACTTCCAAATCACACACAGAAGTAGAAAAAGAAAATAAAGCCTAGTAAAAAGGGGATAAAACATTTTTAGATACATAAATGAGAAAAGAAAAAGTAAAACAAGGATTAGCAAGTTAGATTAAAAACAAAAGAAGGAAGGTATGTAGAAGAGGATAAAGGTCTAGCTGACTGCCTCAATGAATATTTTTGTTCTGTATTTACAGATGAAAATGAAGGAAAGGGACCCCAGTTGAGAAAAAGGATAAATGAGTCATTTATTACACGTGAGTTTACAGAGGAAGAGGTTCTATTTCAACTGTCAAAGTAAAGACAAATAAGTCAATGGGACCTGATGGAATACACCCAAAGCTATTAAAAGAGCTTAGTGGTGTACTAGCAAAACCATTAACAGATTTATTTAACCAATCATTGTTAACAGGAGTAGTCCCAGAAGATTGGAAGTTGTGCCCATTTACAAAAAAGGTAATAGGGAGGAGTCGGGCAACTATAGGCCAGTAAGCCTTACTTCAGTAGTGGAAAGTGATGGAAACCATGTTAAAGGATAGGATTGTTGAACATCTAAAAACACATGGATTTCAAGATCAGAGACAACATGGGTTTACTTCAGGGAGATCATGCCAAACTAATCTTATTGATTTTTGATTGGGTAACTAAAATTATAGATCAGGGTGGTGCAGTAGACATTGCTTACCTAGATTTCAGTAAGGCTTTTGACACTGTTGCACATAGAAGGATTATCAATAAACTGCAATCTTTAAGTTTAGATTCCAATATTGTTGAATGGGTAAGGCAGTGGCTGAGTGACAAGCAACAGAGGGTTGTAGTTAATGGAATATATTCGAAGCTTGGACTTGTCACCAGTGGGGTACCTCAGGGATCTGTACTTGGACCCATTCTCTTTAATATTTTTATTAGTGATATTACAGAAGGTCTTGATGGTAAGGGATGTCTTTTTGCTGATGATACTAAGATATGTAACAGGGTTGATGTTTCAGGAGGGATAAGCCAAATGACAAATGATTTAGGTAAACTAGAAAAATGGTCAGAATTGTGGCAACTGACATTTAATGTGGATAAGTGCAAGATAATGCATCTTGGACGTAAAAACCCAAGGGCAGAGTACAGAATATTTGATAGAGTCCTAACCTCAACATATGAGGAAAGGGATTTAGGGGTGATTATTTCTGATGACTTAAAGGTAGGCAGACAATGTAAGAGAGCAGCAGGAAATGCTAGCAGAATGCTTGGTTGTATAAGGAGAGGTATTAGCAGTAGAAAGAGGGAAGTGCTCATGCCATTGTACAGAACACTGGTGAGACCTCACTTGAGTATTGTACACAGTACTGGAGACCGTATCTTCAGAAGGATATTGATACCTTAGAGAGGGTTCAGAGAAGGGCTACTGAACTGGTTCATGGATTGCGGGATAAAACTTACCAGGAAAGGTTAAAGGATCTTAATATGTATAGCTTGGAGGAAAGACGAGACAGGGGGGATATGATAGAAACATTTAAATATATAAAAGGGAATCAACACAGTAAAGGAGGAGACTATATTTAAAAGAAGAAAAACTACCACAACAAGAGGACAGTCTTAAATTAGAGGGACAAAGGTTTAAAAATAATATCAGGAAGTATTACTTTAATGAGGGTAGTGGATGCATGGAATAGCCTCCAGCTGAAGTGGTAGAGGTTAACACAGTAAAGGAGTTTAAGCATGCGTGGGATAGGCATAAGGCTATCCTAACTATAAGATAAGACTAGGGACTAATGAAAGTATTTAAAAAATTGGGCAGACTAGATGGGCCGAATGGTTCTTATCTGCCGTCACATTCTATGTTTCTACTCACATTCTTTTGAGCAGGTATATACTGCTCACTATAAGCGCTTGGGTGGTATGATCCCCACCTATGGATTCTTTAAGCCTCTTCTGAAAATAGGCAATATAGGTAGTCAGGTGAAAGAAAAGAAAAGAAAAATGGCAATAAAGTATTTTATGCCAAAAATTCTTTATTGTAACGTAATAAAATAATATCTAGACGCGTTTCGCCTCAAGGGCTTCTTCAAGTAGATAAAAGTGATAAAAGGGGGGGCACACCTGACATACAGAAGTTTATATAAGGTTCAATAGGGCTATGGATTTAAAATTCCCGCCAAAATGACATCATCAGAACATCTAAAATTGGTACAAACAGAAACAGTAATTTGCCATAGATTTATGTTAATGTGAATGTGAGATAGATACAGTGCTTATTATTAAAAAACGAAAGTTGTAAATACTAAAAATAACTAGTTAAAAGCAATCACGTGACGCACGATCGCAAACACTTTTTTCATATTTATTTTTTAGTATGGAACGCATGCGTCATAAGAGGGGAAATAGATTCTCCCAAATTCTCGGGAGAACTTAGCCAAACAAAGAAGAGGCTATCTGCCGGTAACAGCAGGCAGATAGCCTTCACAGTAGCACACAGTACTCACTGTCTGTCTGCAGACAGGCAGCAAGTATGGGCTGAACTATGGGTTCAAAGCTGATAAAAACATTGAAAACATAATCTACATATAGTAATTTAAAATTACAATCTTGTAAAATAAGCACCTAAAAAACATTATCAATATAAAGTGTACATATAGTGGTATAACAGTACAGTCTTACAGAGAATAGTATATACATAGCATATTAAAATATACATAGCATATTAAAATATTAAAATAATATATTTGTAAAAAAGATATGTGCATAAAATAAATATGGAAAAAATAAATATGAAAAAAAAATTGTTCATATTAGGATATGGGGAAGTGTTTGCGATCGCGCGTCACGTGATTGCTTTTAACTAGTTATTTTTAGTATTTACAACTTTCGTTTTTTAATAATAAGCACTGTATCTATCTCACATTCACCATATTAACATAAATCTATGGCAAATTACTGTTTCTGTTTGTACCAATTTTAGATGTTCTGATGATGTCATTTTGGCGGGAATTTTAAATCCATAGCCCTATTGAACCTTATTTAAACTTCTGTATGTCAGGTGTGCCCCCCCTTTTATCACTTTTATCTACTTGAAGAAGCCCTTGAGGCGAAACGCTTCTAGATATTATTTTATTACGTTACAATAAAGAATTTTTGGCATAAAATACTTTATTGCCATTTTTCTTTTCTTTTCTTTCTCCTGACTACCTATATTGCCTATTTTCAGAAGAGGCTTAAAGAATCCATAGGTGGGGATCATATCACCCAAGCGCTTATAGTGAGCAGTATATACCTGCTCAAAAGAATGTGAGTAATATACATTTTATACTTTCTAACCTTTTATCATAATACAGAGAGCACTATATATTTTATTCTCTTCTTCTGGGTCTGTAATTTGGACGCCGAACGTGCACCAGAGAATCGTCATTTGAAATCTACTCCATATATCCTTGAGTGGGGATTATTCCACTTCACGCGCTTAATATCAGAGCTGGATCCTCAGCTCTGAAAATTGTGGGCTATGTTATATCCCCTTCTGGTTTCAAAATGGACCCACACAAACTGGAAGCAATCTTGCAATGGCCGTTACCCAAAGGCCTTAAAGCTACACAACGATTTATAGGTTTTGCTAATTATTACCGTAAGTTCATTAAGAATTTCTCAGTAATCGCTCCTATTACCAACCTAACCAAGAAAGGAGCAAATTGTAATTTATGGTCCAAAGAAGCAAAGGAAGCATTTGAAAGATTAAAATCTTTATTTGCTTCAGCACCTGTCCTGACGCACCCCGATCCGGCCAAACCTTTTATTTTAGAGACAGGAGTAGGAGCCATTCTGTCTCAAAGAGAGAGTCCTGATGCGCCGTTACATCCCTGTGGCTTTTTCTCTCGAAAATTAACTCCAGCAGAGAGAAATTATGACATCGGGAATAGGGAATCACTGGCCATTGTTCTCGCCCTTAAAGGACCACTATAGTGCCAGGAAAACATACTCGTTTTCCTGGCACTATAGTGCCCTGAGGGTGCCCCCACCCTCAGGGACCCACTCCCGCCCGGCTCTGGAAGGAGGAAAGGGGTTTAAACTTACCTTTTTCCAGCGCTGGGCGGAGAGCTCTCCTCCTCCAAGGGCAGAGTACAGAATATTTGATAGAGTTCTAACCTCAACATATGAGGAAAGGGATTTAGGGGTGATTATTTCTGATGACTTAAAGGTAGGCAGACAATGTAATAGAGCAGCAGGAAATGCTAGCAGAATGCTTGGTTGTATAGGGAGAGGTATTAGCAGTAGAAAGAGGGAAGTGCTCATGCCATTGTACAGAACACTGGTGAGACCTCACTTGGAGTATTGTACACAGTACTGGAGACCGTATCTTCAGAAGGATATTGATACTTTAGAGAGGGTTCAGAGAAAGGCTACTAAACTGGTTCATGGATTGTGGGATAAAACTTACCAGGAAAGGTTAAAGGATCTTAACATGTATAGCTTGGAGGAAAGACGAGACAGGAGGGATATGATAGAAACATTTAAATATATAAAGGGAATCAACACAGTAAAGGAGGAGACTATATTTAAAAGAAGAAAAACTACCACAACAAGAGGACATAGTCTTAAATTAGAGGACAAAGGTTTAAAAATAATATCAGGAAGTATTACTTTACTGAGAGGGTAGTGGATGCATGGAATAGCCTTCCAGCTGAAGTGGTAGAGGTTAACACAGTAAAGGAGTTTAAGCATGCATGGGATAGGCATAAGGATATCCTAACTATAAGATAAGGCTAGGGACTAATGAAAGTTTTTAGAAAATTGGGCAGACTAGATGGACCGAATGGTTCTTATCTGCCGTCACATTCTATGTTTCTATGTTTCTCCTTCTCTCCTCCTCCTCTCTGCCCCGTTGGCTGAATGCGCACGCGCGGCAAGAGCTGCGCGCGCATTCAGCCGGTCGCATAGGAAAGCATTTACAATGCTTTCCTATGGACGCTGGCGTGCTCTCACTGTGAAAATCACAGTGAGAAGCACGCAAGCGCCTCTAGTGGCTGTCAATGAGACAGCCGCTAGAGGAAATAGAGGAAGGCTTAACCCATTCATAAACATAGCAGTTCTCTGAAACTGCTATGTTTATGAAAAAATGGGTTAACCCTAGCTGGACCTGGCACCCAGACCACTTCATTAAGCTGAAGTGGTCTGGGTGCCTAGAGTGGTCCTTTAAGGAATGGAGGCATCTCTTGGAAGGTTCCAAAGGGCCACTTTTGATTTTTACCGATGATAAGAATTTGGCTTATATTGGGGATAGAAAAAAGTTACATATAGTGGAGCACTGATTAAAATAAAACAAGAGATAGGGAAAAATAGGAGACCTATACGATATAAAATATATGAATACGAAAAAGACCCTTTCTCTTCTAATAAATATTTACCAGCAGGTATATAGCCTTATTAATGCACTGCAATAGCTTAAAATTTCATTCCATTTATTAATAGTCTACCGTCACACAACTATGTGAAGTAGACTTCCTCAGTTACAAAAGAAAAAAGGGAAACATTTTAAAATAATTGAAAACAAAAGAAGAAAGTCCAGACCTTATTAAAAACTCGGCGTCCCGAGTCAGCAAGTTGCAAAAATGCTGTAAAAATAAAGGATGTGGGTCCTCTTTGTAGTAAAAATGATGACTAGTGTTGATAGGAGTCAGACCTCTCCAAACGCGTTTCTCCGCTTCGCGGCTTTTTCAATGGATGCGGTCTGACCGTTAATGATCGTTTTTATAGTGTCCTCCGTTTACTTTGCAATTGTAGCAAATCATTATTTTGTAACAAAATAGATCATCTCTAAATATATTCCAGTCATATTGTATCGTCTTCTCAGAAAAATTTACACATTGTTATTCCACTTTATGTCTGATCATATTACCTCTTGGGCAGGTTTGAATATAACGGCCATAATTGAGAGCAAATCAAAGTAAAGAAAAATGATCAGTCTCTATTATGACTATAAATCTGATCCTATCCTTATTATAATAAGAATAAAAATTAAAAATTACAACTCCCAGACAGGTTATAAAAAACATATACCTGCTATTATTAAATATACGCTAAAAAAAAAAAAAAATATTATCCAAGAAAGTGACAGAGCTCAAATTCAGCATTTAATCCTTTAGGTTGTAGCGTGTCCAGCTTATATATCCATTGCATTTCAGTAATCCCCAACTGTTTATTTGGATCTCCACCTCTCCAATTCTTATTAACTTTACATACCCCTTTGAAATTCAGGAGGCTCATATCCGAGTTGTGTTGCTGTTTAAAGTGAGCGGAAACCGAATGCTGCATATAACCTTTTTTTATGTTTAACATGTGTTCTCTAATTCTCACATACAGCTTTCTCTTGGTTCTTCCTACGTATTTGAGTCCACACGGACACTCCAGTACATAAATCACATTGGTACTCTGACAGGTGATGTGTTCTTTTATTTTGCACAATTCCATCTTTCTTTTATGATTATTTTTTGTGACTTCAAATACTCCTTTTGTCTGTATGTTCTTACTTGTTTTACATGCAATACATTCCAGGCAATAAAAGAAACCGTTCTTTTTTATTGTAGTTGTTTCCTTTCTTCCTTTTAGATGGCTATTCGTTATTTTCCTTTTCAGATTAGGTGCCCCCCTAAAAGTGATTTTAGGTCTTTCTGGTAAGCTGCTGGCAAGAATTTTATCTTTTTTCAATAGATACCAGTGCTTCGTCAGTATTCTTTTTAGTTGTGCATTTTCTTTATTAAAGTCTAAGATAATTGCTGGAAATATATCTTGTCTTATTGCATGCGATTTGTCTTTATTCTTTAGGACATTTATACGGTCTATATTGTCTACTCTACACAGAGCATCCTCTATTTCGTTGCATTTATAATTTTTAGACAAGAATTTCTTTTTAACAGTATCTGCCTGTTCCCTATATACTTCAAAGTCTGTGCAATTTCTCCTTAGACGTCTGAATTCGTTATACGGTACATTTTTAAGCCATGTAGGCAAATGGCAGCTTTCTTTGAGGATGAAGCTATTCACATCTACTTCCTTGAAGTGTGTTTTTGTTTTAACTTTCCCAGAGTCTATATAGATGCTGAGATCAAGGAATTCTACCTGTGTTTTACTCCAGGTTGTGTTCATTTTCACTCCCCAAGTATTTTTATTTATATACTCTAAAAATGCTTGTAGGTCTTCTTCCCCGCCTTCCCATATAAGGAAACACATCATCGATGTATCTTTTGTATTTATAAATGTTGGTATTCCAGGGATGTGCGTTACAGACACCAGAAGTATGGGGAATTTAAAAGAATCTGAATACAGATTTCTTGCTATTCCTTTCCCAAAAACCCCTACCTATCATCACCCCCTGGTCGGCCAATAATATCAGGCATTAATTCGATCACTTCAAATTTGTCACAGTATATTGACACATTTTTGCAATCGTATGTGTCTAAAGTTAAGTCTCATCTTAAGGATACTACGCAGATAATTAAAGAATTGGATTCTATTTCATGGCAAGACAACAATATTTTAGTATCCATGGATGTGACTTCTCTATATACAATCATCGACCATCAACAAGGCTGTGATTCTGTAAGGAATGCATTAAACAAGTATGGAGAAATGGAAGACATACAAATCTCATTTATAATAGAGGGGATTGCGTTCATTTTAAAGAATAATTATTTTCTATTTGAAGATCAGTTTTACCTCCAGAAGAAGGGAACTACTATGGGGACAAAATTTGCCCCTAGCTTTGCCAACCTATTCATGGGGGATTGGGAAGATAATTATATCTGGAACACACATCCCTGGAAGTGTTTCATGATAATTTGACAGCAGGACATCCTGGAATACATAAAACTCTCTCTGCTATTTCCAGAATATTTTGGTGGCCTAGACTCAGAGGTGACGTTAAAGACTATGTAGGGGCATGTCAAATATGTGCGGTTTCTAAAACATCTCATCGATCTCCCCCTGGGTTGCTACAGCCACTTACCCAATGCTCCATGGACCCATTTAGCCATGGATCTCATTGTGGAACTTCCCAGTTCTAATGGGCATAACACCATCCTCATGGTTGTAGATAGATTTTCTAAGATGGCACTTTTTATACCTCTTAAAAAATTGCCATCTGCTCAAGATCTAGTCCAAATTTTCATAAAGGAAATCTTTCGCTTACACTGAGTACCAAAAACATTGTTTCTGACAGAGGAACCCAATTTATCTCTAGGTTCTGGTGTGCCTTCTGTAAACAGTTGGGCATAGAACTTTCATTTTCCTCTACGTAACACCCTTTAGACTAATGGCGCCACAGAAAGAGACAATCAATCTTTAGAATCCTATTTTATTGATGCCAATCAGTCCAATTGGTTCGAACTCTTACCCATGGCTGAATTTGCCAGAAATAATGCGACTCACGAATCCTCGAGTCAGAGTTAATTTTTTGTAAATTAAGGTTAGCACCCCACTATTTTACCTTCTGTATTTTCAGGGACTGATATTCCTGCATTAAACACCCATTTGACTTCTATCCAAGACACTTGGGATTCTGTTCATTCAGCATTACAGAATGCCTCTAAACATACTAAAGTTTAAGCTAATAGGAAACGCCAATCCTGTTTATCAAGTGGGGGGCAGGGTTTGGTTGTCCACGTCATATCAAACTCAAGGTTCCTTCCATGAAACTAGCTCCTCGATTCATAGGTCCCTTTCGTGTCCTCTGTCGTATAAACCCTGTGACTTATTCATTGGCACTCCCTGCTCATATGAGAATTGCTAATTCCTTCCATGTATCATTGCTTAAGCCCCTCACTTGCAATCGATACACAAAATTGATTGTTCCTCCTCCGCCCTTGGTAGTAGGTAATCAAGAGGAGTACAAAGTCCAAACTATTTTAGACTCCAAGTTCTCTAGAGGTGTTCTGTTTTATCTGGTTGACTGAAAGGGATATGGCCCGGAAGAACGTAGTTGGGTTCTTGCGGACCAGGTTCATGCTCCCCATCTTGTCCGGTCATTTCACAGCCGTTTTCCTCGCAAGCCGGCTCCTTCCCGCCCGGTGAGCGGTCTTCGAGTGGGGGGTACTGTCACGGCCCCTGGCTCGCCGCCATGTGTGTCCGTGCCCGACCAGCACGACCGCACTGAGCTTACCTGCTCAGCGGCGAGCCGGGAACCGTTCCTCCACGCCGCTCAGGGAAGTCCAAGAGGGCGCCGACCATGAGGTCGCGTCCATCCATGGCGCCACCCCTAAAATTATACAAACATGCGCGTGATGTCACAAAGTCAACGCACGCGCACGTTCTGGGGTCAGAGGTCACCCTCTGACCAATCAGAGCCTAGAGAGGGATATTTAAATCCCTAATTCACCCCAGTACAGTGCCCTGTCATGGTTTCCTGTTCTTGGTTCCCCAGAGTGCGTTTATCTTTGTGAATATTACTTCCTGGTATCCTGATCTTGTATTTTCCCTGGTTATTACGAATTCTGGTTCCCCTGACTTGGCTTGTTTAAACGGTATCTGAGTATTTCTGGCTTCCTTGACCTCGGCTTTCCCTTTGACCATTCTCTATCTCTAGCGTATTAGTCCGGCCATTCTAATGTCCGGTTTAAGCTCTGTCCTTTTATTTCCTTTCCTTTTGTATGTATATGTTTACATAGTTTCTGCGTGTTGGACCACACTAGCAGCCGTGACACCCTCCCACTGATTGCGCTACTGTTCTTACAGTGCCCTGCCGGACGCAAATACTGAGGGTGACCCCTCCTGTGGACTACTCTGCTGGACCTACAGCGTCCCATTATAACCATAATGAGGGTGACCCCCTCCCGCTGTCTACACTACTGGGTGTACAGACCCTTATGATACCCACACTGAGGGTGACCCTCTCTTACCTACTGCACTGTTGGATATGCTATGTCCAGTTATGGTTATACGAGGGTGACCCCCCTCCAGCCGTCTGCACTGCTGGACCTGCATTGTCTGGTTATTTTATTATTATTATATTATATTATTATTACAGTGTCTGATTGTGTGCAGACTGAGAGTGACCCCCTCCCCCGCTGGCCTACACTGCATGGTATGCTTGTGCTTGTTGGGTGACCACCTCATGCACGCTGGGTGACCCCCAGCTGGCCGCACCAGGTATCACTCTAACAGTGTTACCCCTATGGCAGTTATGCAATCACGACTGACGGACAAATTTCCCGTACCCAGAAGGCCTCCGGGCCTGTCCTTCTGCCGCCCTGCTGGCCTCACTGCCAGAAAACAGCAGTACCCTACAGGGGACACTCAATCGGCCATCCTAGATGCTACACCAAGCACCCCTGGTACTCGTTGGCTGACAGATGAATTCATCAAGAGGATCAGTCTGCATGACTGAGTCCGGAAACGACCCCGTAAACACCTGACGCAGGGTTTGCACTCTATCTGGGACTAACCACTGGATGTCGATGACACGCGGACAGATGTTTTCCTCAGGACGAACGACGCGTTACAGCTTGGAAAGCAGAGAAGACTAACTCCCCATTGAGAATGGGCCGATGTTACCTATAGGAATCACCTATTTGGTTTCTACCCCTGAGAGACACAAAACGTCTCCTATCCAGGCAAGACAGCAAACTGATGGATTTGGCATCCAAAGTGTTGGTTCTGCTTTCCTGAGTTGCCCTCACGTACAAATTGAGCCGACACGTTTCTATTCATAGGCTCTTTCCTTACTAGTCCCAGAGGTCTCTCAGACCGTGCCTGGACTCAGGTTTAATGTTGCTGAACCTTGGATCACTCCATGAGCGATACGCATGACTAAAGAGGCGTCCATTCCGGCTCACTCCGAAGTTTTCCCTGCTGGGCGAAGGGTGCAGGGGAGTGGACTCCTGCCCCGTTCCCACACTGCATGCTCCCAATGCATATGTCGCCTGTTGACACTTCAAGACGGGGGCACCCGTCCCTTCAGAGAGCCGTTCTGCGTGGACGATTGGTTTCTCTCTCTCAACTGAACATGAGAGAAACCTGCATGGATTTCCCCATCAACGTGGACATATTGGATCTGACTCACTCTCAGTCAGCCCAGTTTCTGTTTTTTTTCATGGAATATTCGGTCCAGGCGGTGCTCCGCCTCCCGAGGACCAGGATATCCTTCTTCTAGAAAAATACCAGGCATATGCTCCGCAACCCACGGGTCACACTTGGGGACCTAACCCGGTCAATGGACTGTTTGTTATCCACCATGGAGGCCATATCCCCAGGATCTGGTACTATCAGACGCGTTTCAACATGACGCTTTCTCTGTTCTTCGGCCTGGTATGACCGAATCATGTGACCTTTGGACGAAGCTCATCTAAGTGATGACTCCGACATAGGGGGACCTGGCCTACCAAGGAATTTCGGACCCCAACCAAACTTTGCCCTGGACTCCGACACCGGCCGGATGGACGGTTGCCTGCGATGGCGTGACGACAAGAGGACTCTGGATTCGGACCTCTTCATGCCAACTGCATGGAACTACCTGCAGGTTAGTTCGCCATTCGCAGCTTCCCATGGGGAAGTAGTACTGCTCGCTACCTTCCAGCATGGACTTATCACCTGTTGCCCACTCCGGACTGCAGTCGGATCTGACATAGGATCTCTATCAATATCGCCTGGACAAGTATTCGTCATTTGTGACAGATTGTCTGCAGGACTAGACACTCGAGTAGCGGACGGCTTCACCCGACCAAGGAGAGACCCCAACGATTGGTTGCTTCATTCTCCGGGGTCTCAAGTACTGGCATGATTACACACTCCACACCAATATGATTTCTATTCATCTGCTGTGTCGTACCCCTTTTCTCCGGATAGGCCACAGCTCTGCTGACAGGTTGTACACAACCATGTAGACCCAGGATGTCGTTCATTCGTCCGTCTACTCATGGTCAGCTGTTGATTTCTGCGTACGACCGTTTAGGACTGTTTCTGCATCTTCGTTCGCGTGTTGGATTTGGTGGATCCTCTCTTTGGCTGACCTTGGGAGTCCCTCTGGGACACATTTGCTTCGGGGTGCTGCCACCTCAACAACTTTGGAAGCCGTTGGGTCCCTTCTGGATTTTCTCTACACCGCTGCTTGGTCTAGGGAATCGGTTTTCCCTTTTCCTTTTATTTCAGTCCTCTATCTCATATAACTTCTGATTTTTTAATATTTGGGCGTTAAAATTGCAAATATGAAGCCTCCTGTCCTGCCATAAAATTAGGGATTATTCTAGCCCCGGTGAGGGAATAATCTAAATTTTATTAAAGACCGGAGACAAATATTTCCCCCACCCCTTTACTTTCCCTCCCTGGGGTTGGGTCTCATTCTATTATGTTAATTGGGGGATCTTGTTATGTTTTGTGAATGCATGGTTTTACATAATAAAGGTTATTTCTATTATACAGTGACGTTTGTCCGTGTGCGTTTTATTCATCATGTTTGTGTTGTAACTATGTTTATCTATGTCTTTTAGTTTAGGTAAATACTAGATACAAGGTCTTCTTAATTCTGTAGACTTTGTTTAATTATCAGGTATCATGATGTGCAAGTGATATTGTATGGATATGACCTCTTGCTTTGACAGTTTACTTTCACAAGGTTTTCTTTTGTCTTGCAGTGTAATCTATTTTCCCTCTGGGTTTGACGATTGTTTCTCTGGAAGTGCATACTACAAGGTGGATTAGTTTGTTTCCTTGATCTCCTGCTCGACCTCATCAAAGAAAGAGGAAGTGGAAGGGCCTGCCTAAGTGGTTTTATACTACTGTTGTTTTGTTCTGATTGGTTGGATTTTTGTATTTATTTAAACCAGCTCTAAAATGTATTGCATCAGTATACTAGTCAGATACAATGGAGAAACTAATGTAGAGAGAATATCCTGGTTCAAGAAATTCTTTTGGGCCCCCTCTAGTGCAAAAGTGGCCAAAATGTAGATCCCCATCTGTCGTACAACTCCCATGATGCTCTGCCAGATGGAGGCCTATCATTTGCCCACCCATGCCGGGTTATATTAAGTGATCAGTGTTTGTGCGTTTCAATGTAGGCATGTTTTTGTATAGAGTATGTGTCTGCATGCAGGGGTGTATTTGTGTGTAGTGTTTTCCATTGGAATGCAGTTGTGGACGTGTGTAGTGTTTGCATTTAAATGCAGGTGTGTGTTTATATGTAGTGTTGGCTTTTAAATGCACATGCGCTTTTATGTGTATTATTTGTGTTTGAATGAAGGGGAGGGTTTTTATATCATTTCCATTTTAAATACAGGGGTGTAATGATTGTGTTTGATTGCAGGAGTGTGTTTGCATCTTGCGTTGGGGTTTAATTGCTGAGATGTATGCATATACACACAAACACTGTCAGATACATACTTACACAGATATACATGCACATTAACAGACACAGATACACATATAAATACACATTCAGATACACACTGAAACATACTCACAATGACACATACCCACACCCCGCTACACAGATACATACTCTTATACATACACACACTGACACACACAATCACACTCAGATACACACACTAACACACTACAGTACACCTTACAGTACACCTTGACACACATACACAGACTGACTCACAGATATAGACTGACACAGTTACACAGACTGACATTTACACAAATTAAAACAGACTAACATATAGATACACTGACTGGCATATAGACACACTAACACACAGATACACAAACTGGCAGACAGACTGACATATACACACCAAGACTGACATATACACACATTGACTGATATATACACACACTGAAACATGCATGTCATAAGTTTTATATTTGCAGCCAACCTGTTAACACATTTTTTATGTGCAGACGGGTGGCCTCCTTGGGGTTCTTCTTCTGTCTGAGGCTGATGAGAGTGTGGAGTCCAGAGCTGCTCCCTTCTTGCTTCTCTACACCCTGCTACCCGTGCCAAAGCTGTGAGGATAGTCTGCACTGGCTCACTTTCTCACAACATAGCCAGTGTAAAGGAGCATGGGCACACTGTTAAAGGGCCTCAGGGCACCCGATGGTCCCATGAGCGTGCGGGTCCTGGTGTAGCCGCACTGGTGGTATGTCCAGCACTGGTCAGATACACAGGTGGGAAGAAAGTATTAAAAATGAAAATAACTGGTCTGGAAGTTCTACCACGCACATGCTCTTAATTGTTCCCTTACAACACAGAAGGAAACTCTTTATTTATTAAGCCAACAGTTTCAGTAACATTAAAAAGCTGTCAAATAATATACTGAAAAACTACTTTGTTGATCTATTCTGACTTTATTATGTCTCCAAAGGAGGGATCTTATGATAATGCAACTGGTGGAATTTTTCTGTATGCATACCAGCGTCTAATGTCGCCGACGGGTTGTTGAAGTATGTTGCCAAGAAAAAATTCAAGTGCCTTCTGTGCTGCTGGTTTGTAAAGGGTAAAGACTGGGAGAGACACAGTCAGCAGACACAGTTTTCCCTGGAAAAGTATGAGCACAAACATGGCGTTGGATGAAATCCCTCAGATCATACAGCTCAGAAGAATATTTTAGCTTTTCAAATATAAACATAATGATGACTCTGGCCTATTTTTATTTTTCTCAGATTAACTATTCTTGTAAGTTTACTTTTACCTTGATAAATGGTATGGTGAAGAAGTCCAATTTACGAAAGGAGGACAGTGTCTTCATAAGTTGGGCAATGTTTTCAGGGATTCCTGTTTTCCCAAATTTCTCCTCACATTCGTCCTCTAGATCGTCATACCTAATGGAAAGTGCAGATATACAGAATATTAATATTCAGCTAAATATGTATGTACATTTCTAAAATCTCTTTTTAAGCCTCTTATACACATTCATCAGTCTATATCATGTATATCACTTAGAAACAAAACAAATGTATCATATAGAAAATACATACAGAGGTTGTAAAAATAAAACTTTAGTGTTGTACTTTTGAATACTGAAATTGATCGTAAGTGAATTTCAGTGAAATTCCACCACAGTCAGTATTTTATCTTTATGAAATACCCATTTTGCTGGGAGAGGGCAGTGCCAGTGCCCCTTTAATTATTTTTTTTCTTCAGTAGGGAAGAACCAATGGCTGTAGATATCCCAATAACCATTACAAAAGTTCTACAGCTGACAGAGGAAAAAGCACTTGCAAAGTAAAATAAAGTTATGTAAATAAAGATGGGTTATGTAATAAAGGTGGTAATAGCACAACCATTGTTTTCTATGTTTCTGTATTCATTTCAAATCAAGCCACAAGTCTGATGTAAAGTAGATGTAGTGCCCTTATTGAGGAAGGGATCAAAATCCCAGGCTGGCAATACAGAGAGGGTTACAATAATGCATGCGGGAAATTACTAGAGCATGGACAAGCTCCTTGGTGGTATCTTGCGTAAGAAAGGAGCGGATGCACTTGTGGTTTTTTTCTTACCAAGATTACTATGTAAATCACATTAAGGATATCCATCCCTGGTTCTCTAGTTTCTGTCAGACTGTAATTTCCATTGGCTGGCAGAGAAATAGGATTGGGCCATATGTTATGTAAAAATGTCAAATATAATATTTTAATGCTTTGGTATTTAGGTTTCAAAAGCTTGAAATGGCAATTTTGTACTTATTATATTTTTTGTGATTTGCTTTAAAGATGCCAAATAAATTATAATAAAAAAAAAAATAACCACCATTTATATAAAATGTAAAAACATTTTTTTAAATAAAATATAATAATCTGTATTTACATTTAGTATCTACTGTATACTGTCAGTAATATGTACACTGTAGAGAGAGAGAGAGAGAGAGAGAGAGAGTCAAATAAGGCCCAGCCACTAGGTTCGTAAGGGGCCCTAAATTTTTGAAGGTAGCCTTGGGTGTCACGCTTCTAGATTGCAACTGCTATTCTCATCTGCCATCAATAATTATATATCTCACTCTTTACTGACAAACTGGGAAAAGAGTTGCAGAAATCTAAACACAGTGTTTCTCTCTCCCAAGCCCCACACCTTGCATGTGCATAATAGGGAGGATTAGTGACATCAGCCAATTCCACTTTCATTTAACCAAATCTAAACGTTAATCAAAACCAAGGCCAGAAAACAACTACTCATCCTTAAGTGCAAGCATTAGCATCCTATGTATATTTACCACTCAGTTGGATACTCTGGAGCCTCCAGTGATTTGCCTATTTTTCGCATTTCTGTCAGTATTGACTGTAATCTGTCGCCAGTTCTTTCATTCAAAACCTCACGGAACTGTTCCTTTCTAGTTGACTGAGTGCTAAAGAATTATTTTTTGAAATTTTTAGTGAAAAGAACAAAAATATTTTTTTGCTACATCATTCATTTAAAGGTAGACTAGAAACACCAACATAACTTTAACATAAGTGGTTTTGGTGTATAGATCATGCCCTGCAGTTTCAACATTTAATTCTCTACCATAATGGGTCAAATAATGTGGGGATCTTCTGCCCCCTCTAGCTAAAATTAAATACTCAAGATTAAAGGGATAAGGGATGGTCCAATGGCATTGCATTGGCCGTCTACATGTATATTACATATTTTATTGCTCTGCAGTTGGTTTAGGTAGAAGAAGGACCATGATTGTGCCATCTCTGAATACTCTTAATTTGTTTTCCTAGGACACCACCCACTGCACCTAATATATGTGTGGAGCTCAAAGGTCCTGGGCATATTTTCTGTATTTTGTTTGTGCAGTCATATTTTAAGAATTGGAATAATATGACCCATGATTCAAGATGTTCTGGTGACACTAGCCATTTATGGGAAATAGAGCACAGACTCGGCATAAATTCACAGCCAAGATCAGCTGGCTTAAAACTCACTTATCACGAATCACCCTGGAGTTCTGAGTTCTACTGCCGATGTTAACTCGGTATGATGCGTCGACTAAATTAAGCACTTGATTGCACAGTGTCTATGAAGGAAGGAGGAGGCGAGGCCTATGCAAATTAGCCACAAGAACTTTGTATGAATTTTAGATTTATAACGGTAGCACAATTCCATCCTTGCCCCTGGCCCATTTGTTTATGTTTCTATTGCTTAATAAATCCATCTACGGTCAATTCACTCTTCTGCTGGTACTTTACTTTTCACGGCTCATACAGAGTTGGCAGTGAAAGCGGCTGTAGGAAACAGAACACCAGAGTGGATCGCGATAAAGGAGCTTTAAGCCGGCTAATCATGGCTGTGTGCACATATATTAGAGCGGAGTCTCAGCTCTATTTCCCAAAAATAGCTAGTGTCACCAGAACATCTTGGCTCATGTGTCAGATTATTCTGATACTCTGTCTTGTTGCCAATTATTACCTCTACCTACTTATTCACACCAAATATCTTTTTAGCTATATTTGATATGTATATTCTAATACTATATCACACAGTCTTAAATAGCATTCCTTAAAGATATAGTAAAAAAATTTTTTTGCAATTGTGTTTGCTACATCTATTGTCACTAGGCATGACTAGAAACCACCGGGCTCTGGTGTGAAAATTGACACGGGACCATCCCATGTATCTCATTCTACCTCTCCATGTGTCTCATCCTCCAAGCTCCTCCATGTGTCTCATTCCTCCCCACAGCCCCTACATGTACCTCATTCCCCCCCACAGCCCCTTCATGTGCATCATTTACCCCCACAGCCCCTCCATGTGCCTCATTCCCCGACAGCCCCTCCATGTGTTTCATCCCCCTTTCCTACCACCTCCATGTGTCTCATTCCCCCCAGCCCTCCATGTGTCTCATCCCTATTTCCCACCTCCTTCATGTGTCTCATTCTCTCCCCAGCCTCTCCATATATCTCATTCCTCTCAGCCAGTCCATCCATGTGTCTCATTCCCCCCAGCCAGTTAAATCCATGTGACTCATGCTCCCCCCTAGCCAGTCCATCCATGTGTCCTATTCTCCCCCAGCCCCTCAATGTGTCTCATTCTCCTCCCCAACCCCCTCCATGTGTCTCATTCTCCTCCCCAAACTCCTCCATCTATCTCATTCTCTTCCCCAGCCTCTCCATGTGTCTCATTCTTCTCCCTAGCTCCTCCATGTGTCTCATTCACCCTCCCAACACATCTATGTGTCTCTTCTTCTCACGTGTCTCATCTTCCAGCCCATCCTATCACATATAATATAGTCTTAAATAGCATTCCTTAAAGCCATAACTAAATTTTGTTTTGCAATTGTGTTTGCTACATCTATTGTCACAGAGGCATGACTAGAAACCACCGGGCTCCGGTGTGAAAATTGCCATGGGGCCACCCCATGTATCTCATTCTGCCTCCCCCACCCCCAACCATGTGTCTTATCCCCCCCCAGCTTCTCCAAGTGTCTCATCGCTGCCCCCCCAAACCCTCCATGTGTCTTATTCTCCAAACTCCTTCATGTACCTTATATTCCCCCCACACCCCCTTCATGTGCCTCATTCACCTCCATGGGCCTCATTCCTCCCCAAAACCCCTCAACGTGCCTCATTCCTCCCCACAACCCCTCCATGTGTCTCATTCTCCTCCCTAGCCCCTCCATGTCTCTCATTCGCTCTCCCAATACATCTATGTGTCTCATCCCCCTCATGTGTTTCATCTTCCACCCCATCCTCCTCCCCTCCTGTGCCTGCTGACCTCTGTGAATGAGCGGACTGCTGGTACAGGATCTCCCACTTCTGCCAAGAAGTGTTCACTGGGAGCATTTCCTGTCAGAACGCAGTCTGCCCAGCGGCCCAATATGCAATGACTGGTAGGCGGGGAGAGCTGTGCTGGACGCTTCCCTCCTGACGGTCACCCAGTGACTGCGTGCAGGGTCGCCATCAGGGGGTGACAACCATGATGGTTGTCATGGGCCCGGCAGTCCTGGGGCACCCGGACTGCTCTGGCAGTCCCGGGCCCCACTTTCCCTCTCTGCACACATAGATAGCGCAGAGGGGGGCTCAACACACAGCTTCTTCACACGCAGTTCATTGCCTCCAATAACTCTCGCGAGACCTGCGGCCTTCTGAGCGTTGCCACGGGTTACCCTCATGTTGTTGTTTAAATGTTTTTATTATTATGCATTGCCTTAATGAAAATGATACTGCTGAAAATACATACGACTTTTTGTCGAGGATTTTCATTTGCGTTCTCTTTGCCAATCGCCTTTGCAGCTTTGCAAAATGAGATTTTTGTTCATCAAACACGGCTCTTCTATCATTTAAACTATAATAAAAGTACACAAAATGGAAGGTAATGCTTTCATGTTACAAATCCTTTTACCATTATGAGTGCTCTGGTACAAAACATGTTCTATATATCATCATATAGCATTTTCAGCTGATCATATTAAATTCTTTAAACAGTTTTTGTTTTAATCTGCTCTTCCTGAGTGAATGTTGGGCATTCTGCATCAAACACACAGGGTAATGCTCTGAACTAGAACTTGTCAGAAATTGACCAAAATTATGTATCTACGGTAATAAAATATTCAACCTGGCTATAATAAAAGTAACCTGTGACACTCTCTAGTCCGTTCCTGACATTTCAAGATTTAGAGAAAAAACCTGCACATTTTATCTTCCCTGCTCTGCTGACTGCCAGGAACTGTTGGCATTGTGTACTCTATGCCATTTTAAGGGTATCCCCCAGTAGTACAAGAGACTGTTGGTTTCAAATGGCATATTTAAATAATTGTAAAGCAACTGAAAGGTCTCTCACATTTGAATTTGCTCAATTTGTGCCAATACTAATTATAAATACTTATTATAGCACTTGTGTGTTTATCTCCCTTTATCTCCTTTTAATATCATACAATGTCATGGGATGCGACAATATAGAACTGTAATGTTATCAGGTAAAATTAATAAAAATAGCAGGGTAAGAATAGATAGTAAGAATTACAATTGTAATAAATAAAAAATATTTAATTACTTACGTTGATGGTTTTTTCACAGTCTTGAGATCTAGAAAGAGAAAATAATAATATATAAATTGATGAGTGTATGAACCTATATGTGTAAATTTCAAAGGCACATTCCAAGCACCACAACCACTACAGTGAGCTGATCTTAACCAATGGGTGTAGCTCAAAAGAACTAATGGAAGTAACCAGAGAAGAAGTCAGAACCCAGATAAGAAGTTAAATGTGGTTAAGCTAGTGACAATGGGGAAGGGGGAGGGTGCCAGAACACTTCTGCACCACAATAACTGAAACAAAATGTAGTAGTTATGGTTCTTTGAGTGTTCCTCAAAATATGAAAACCATGGGATATTATACAACAACATGTGTATATGGCTTAAAATTTCAAGTCTTAGTCTAATAGCCATGCCTTTTAAACTTTCTGCCACTGCAAGCTCACCAGAGCTAAATTATCACTCACCAATGGCTAGAGGAAGTTTTGATTCATACATTGAGGATATTCTGAAATGTATGTATACTGCTTTATTCGCTAGACTGTGAATTATTGAGAAATCACCATTAATATGCACATTTTAAACCAAAATAAATGTATGATAACATTTTTAAAAAATCCTCAACACAGCTATGTTTCAATCTCGGCTATGTTTTTCTAAAAAAATTAAAAAAGGAGTTCCCTGATCAATTCTCCACAATAGCCAGTTTAGTAAAGAATGCTGCTAATGTTTTCACAAAGTAATGATACAGATATGCCAGGAATAGACAATAGACAAAATTAACTTATTTTTTACCCTTGGACCTACAAAATTTCACCATTGGCAGTTTTTCTGTGTTTTCTTTTATCTCCACATATACAGATTATCTACAACCCGGACGGATCAACTCCTGAGGATTGTACTCATACCCTATCCATATACTAGTGAGACTGTTCTTATTTTATAGAATATTTTTTATCATTTTTTATTATAATTTTTCATTACTTGATTGAATAATTGGACGGACTCTATTTTTTACTACTCTTATACATACTGCAATTGTGATTATTATACCTAGATTTTACCACCTGTTGGTTTCTATCTCACTGTTCTTTGACCTAACAGCGCAGCCCTTAATTCCTTTGTTCTCTTTCTATCTCACAAAGGTTTTGAGGGATTCCCTTTTTAGGGTTGCTGCTTCCCTCTTTGTTATTAAGCGCAGACTCTTCCCATTTGTTTTTTAATACTTGGTTGTAGCCATTGAAAATAAATAATGACTTCTTACACTTTTCTTTTAGGCAAAAGAACCAAGGTGGAGGGTCATCATCTTCCAAAAACATTTCCTTCTTTTTTGGTTTAGATGCCCATGAATCCAGGTCAAATGACATCACAGATCTGAAATCAAGACAAAGACATTTTAAAGACACAAATCAAAGAATATTAATGCACTATATTGCTAATTAGATAGATGCAGATTCCATGTGAAACCTACACTGTCATGTTAACCGCAGGTTAATATATTAATATTGAAGATTTATACTGCAATGAGAATCCTGCTTTTTGTACAGTTAGATGTAAAACATTACGCCTGTTAAAATTAATATTGTTTATTTTTCACATTGCAGAATAAAAGTTTTTGCACTCTTTTATACACATTTTTATTTTTATTTTGGCCCAAATGTATCAGTAAATTCACAATATGCATCAAGTATCTCAAACATTGCCCCTTTGATATTGTTGACCTATGATGAGCTCTGTTAATTATCTGAAGGAAATAAATGTATATAAAATCATAAAAGGTGTACTTAATACTGGCATGCCAATGTTTGAGATGCCTGATGTACAATTGTCACGTATTCATCCGCTTATAAAAATGTGGGATTTGACATTTACTGTCCACACAGGAAAAGTTGTGCCGAGCAGCAACCAAATCCACAGAAGGGTTAATGCTGAGCAGCAATTATGCAAATGAAAACCTGATAACTGCCTTTGGGGTCAAAGGCCGGTTACAGCCTATCAGATCTAGGGGAGGGATATGTAGGCCCAGTTCTCATCCTGCTCAGTGCCCTGTCGTGGTGGCCCTTGTGGTTGTCCGAGAGCGTGTTATTGATTCTGGTAATTCTGGTTATTTGACTTTGGCATTGTTTTTGACTTCCCTGTTTTCTGGCATCCCTGACTCCTGGCTTTTCCTTATCATTGTGTCTCTTTCTGTTTCCCTTGACCTCAGCTATTCCTGACTATTCTTTGGTACGTTAGTCTGGCCATTCTAAGGTCTGGCATACGTTACCTATCAGTCCTCTGTGTTACACAATTCTACATGCTGTATCATTCTGTAATCCTGACAACAATGATCTGTGGCATTTAGGTGGTAGTTGATAACTTTCAGCATTTGTTTGTTAAGCCCCAATTCAGTCCATGTTGGATAACACGGTATTGCAATATCCAAACTTTTATGTAATGTCTACTGAAGGTTGAAGTAGGAAAGAAGCAGAGATGTATGATGTAGGTGCTGCTGGGTGTCGGAGAGTGACAGGAGCTGCAGGGTGTAGGAGGGTGTGAAAGAGGGAAATGGGCTTGCAGGGTGTTTGAGGCAGCAGGGTGTGAGAGAGGGATGTGGGGCACAAGGTGTGAGACGGGTCAGCAGAGTGTGTGAGCGGAATGGGGGAGCAAGCTAAAAAATAAAATGATAAATTATTTAAAAAAAAAAAAAGAAAACAGTTTCTGTTGCCTTACCTTGGGCCTTGACAGTGGGCATTTGTTTCCCTGGTGGTCCTGTGCTAAGAGGTACAGCACGTGTGCACTTGGCCAACACTGTGGAATGTACCGCAGCAACACTCTAAGGCTGAGGTACACTCTTCTTAACTTTGGGCTGGACTGTGAGGGAGATTTTTGATCTCCACACCAGCCACGGAGCACCCACTCTAGGCCTGCACTGAGGCAGCGTTAGCCCTGCAGGGGCCAGTCTGCGAGATCCTTTGATGTCCTCTGTCAGCCAACTGGGCATTTGCCTGGTATGATGGCCACTCCGGGTCTGGCATGTAGCATGCATTTAACAATTAAATGGAGTGCACTGACTGTAGAGTACAGCGTTTAATGCAATATTTATGTTATCTGATTTAATGTGTAATGCAATATTTAAATATTTTATTATTAGATTCTCGTCTTATATTGAAATACAGAATTTGATCTCAAAGATATATCTTTAGTGACAGTATGTTTAAATGTACAGAATGAACTAATTTATTATGTATTGGAGGAATCTGCTATTTTAGAGGGCAAACATGCAATAAAGTGATTCTATAGTGCCAGGAAAACAGAGCCGTTTTCCTGGCACTATAGCATCCTAAAGTGCCCCCTTCCCTTGCGTGGCGCTGAAGAAGTTTAAACCCCCCTCATACACTTACCTGAATCCAGTGCCAATGTCCCTCAGTGCTAGGTCAGGCCCCGCTCCTCTCCGCCATCGTCAGTCGTGGGGGAGACCTAATGCGCATGCGTGGTGCGCAATGGCCGCGCTCACATTAGGATTTTACCATAGGAAAGCATTAATCACTGCTTTCCTATGGGGAAAAATCTGACACTGGAAGTCCTCATGCAGATCATGAGTACATCCAGCATCAGAAAGGGAACAAAGGTCAGTTTTTACTTCAAAAAGTCCCTGTAGTGGCTGTCTGGTAGACAGCTACTAGAGGTGGAGTTAACCCACAGAGGTAATTATTGCAGTTGCTCAAAAACTGCAATAATTACCACTGTAGGGTTAAGGGGCATGGGACATTGCACCCAGACCACTTCAATGAGCTAAAGTGGTCTGGGTGCCTACAGTATCCCTTTAAAGTGCAGTCCTTTCCCATTGTAGAGTCTTACTTCTATGATCAGCAATATATACAAATTGACATATGAACATATAGAAGATTGTCATAATGAAAATATTTCAAACCAGTAAATGTTAACATTAACAATTTATTACAATTTTATAAACTAATACTTACTTAGATGGTTGGCCTAATCCATTTCTGAAACCTATAACAAACAGATTGCATATTAAACAAAATGAACATATAAAAAAACAAAACATTTGTGGACAATTTAATAAATAAATACAGAAAATTAATACAGGGCTGGTTTTGAAATAATATGGTGCATAAGGCAAATGTACATCATCCCCGTCAAGCCTGCAAAGTAGTGTAACTCAGAAAATTAAACTTTATTGTAAAGAGAGAAGACACCAAGATACAGTCCTTTATGGTACTGCATGGAACACAGAGGCAATAGCTCTAGAGTCATTGTTCTTATTGAGGCTTGTCTATTCCCAAGTCCCAATATGATATCCTTCCACTACTCACTTTCTACTCATTAAAGTGATAGAATATGCCAACTCCAAACCATTACCTCTAATTGGTATCCAACTATGCTCACCATACACTATCTCCCTCTATTCTTATAAATGTATCCATGTCACGGGAGTCGTACCCCAACAGGCAGGAAAGAGGAAACCCACAAAAGGTGAATTCGAAAGACACATTACCGAGCCTTAGAATAGCCGGACTTAACGTATTAATACAACAAGAAACAGGGTCAAGATAAATCAAGGACAGGAATAACAGAAATCCTCAGAGTCAAGACAAAGCCGGGGTCAGGATACCAGAAATCATGAGTCAAATACGAAGCTGGGGTCAGGATACCAGAAATCACGAGTCAAACACAGGAAATCACAAGGGAATCAGTAGGAGCACTAAACGAAGATCTAAACAGAAACCACGATAGGGCAAAGAATATGGGCCAAAGCAAGCCTTAAATAGGCTTTCCTGTGTACTGATTGATCCACGTCATCATTGCGACCAGGGGCGGACTGCCCAGTCGGGCAGATCGGTCATGGACCGAGGAGTCAGAGATCTCCTCAGCCAGAACAACATGATTTCTGCCATATTCCAGTGATATATTGCAGGCCCCCTGAAACATATCACTCTGTAGGTAATTCCCCCGTTCACCAGTTTCTCTTTTCTCAGGGAAACCTGGCAGTGATCATGCAGTTCTTGCTACCAGGTCTCCAGCACCTGTGCGGTGCTGTGTGAGGAGGAAGAGGTGGGCCCAGGAAGTGATATCACTTCCTGCCCTCGCCTGAAGAGCACTCGGAAGTTAAGGTGTTGCAGCAGCCTGGCAGAAAGCACAGGTAAGCTCCCTATACATTTTGTTTTTGTACAGCCTCATTGCACTCACCTCAGCACCCCCTGTCTCCCTGCACTCACCACAACTCCCTCTGCACCCACCACAACTCCCTCTGTACCCAACTCAGGCCCCCTCTGTACCCACCTCAGGCCCCCTCTCTACCCACCTCAGACTGCCTCTGTACCCACCTCAGCCCACTCTGTACTCACTTCAGCCCCTCTGTACCCAGGGGCGGGCTGGGCCGGGGGGCAATTGCCCCCCAGGCCGGTCCAAATCCTTTTAAGACCGGCCGCTGCAGGGCAGGTCCTAATGCTACAGCCGTCTTAGCGCTCTGTTAAGAGCCTCTGTCGGCTGCAGCACATCTTCTCACCTCCCCTTCCCTGTAGCATGGCCGAGCTCCTCTCCCCATCCGCAGTGCCCGGCCGGAGTGATATGAAGGTGCACACTGAGTGTGCACTTCCTGTCTGTCCAGCTGGGTATAGGAAATAGAAACTCCTGTTCCGTGCGGAGTTTCTGTTTCCTGTACCCGGCCAGACAGACAGGAAGTGCACACTCAGTGTGCACCTTCCTGTCACTCCGGCCGGGCACCGCGGATGGGGAGAGGAGCTCGGCCACGCTACAGGGGAGGTGAGGGGGGGGAAGAGATCACCAGAAGGGGAGAGAGCAACAAAAAGGGGAGAGATAAACAGAAGGGGGGAGACCAAGAAGGGGAGAGGATCAACAGAAGGAGGGAGATCAACAGAAGGGGAGGGAGAGAGCAACAGAAGGGGAGAGAGGCCCAGGTGAAGGGGGAGAGTAACAGAGGCAGGCGAGCAACAGAGTAATGAAGGGGAGAGTAACAGAGCAAACAGAAGGGGAGAGGAGCAACAGAAGGGGAGAGCAACAGAAGGAGGAGAGTAACAGAGGGGGAAGAGTAACAGAATGGGAGGGTAACAGAAGGAAGAAGGGGAAGAATAGAAGGAGGGGGTAACAGAAGGTGGGGAGTAACAGAAGGAGAGGGGGTGTAAGAAGAAAAAGAGGGGTAAGAAGAAAAATGGGGGGAGTAAGAAGAACAGGAGGGTAAGAAGAACACAAGGAGGAGGGGAGAGAGTAAGAACACAAGGAGGAGGGGAGAGAGTAAGGTGAGGAGAAGGGGAGATGAGGAGAAGGGGGACTGAGAAGAACACAGGAGGGGTGGTGGTGAGGAGAACACATAGAGGGAGGAGTGAGAAGAACACAGGGAGGGGGGGTGAGGAGATGGGGAGGCTGGAGGAAGCCATCACAGGGAGGAGAGGGGGGTAAGAAGATAACAGGAGGAGGAGGGGGGCAAGAAGAGCACAGGAGGAGAGAGGGCAAGAAGAGCACAGGGTGGAGAGGGGGTAAGAAGAACACACAGGAGGGGGAGGTAAGAAGAACAAGGGGTAAGAAGAACACAAGGAGGAGGAGAGAGCAAGGGTGAGGAGAAGGGGAGATGAGGAGAAGGGGGAGAAGAACACATGGAGGGGGGTGGTGGGTGAGGAGGACACAGGAGGAGAAGGAGGGAAGAAGAACACAGGAGGGGGGGTGGAGGAGAAGGGGAGATGAGGAGGACACAGGGGGAGAGTGGGTAAGAAGAACACAGGGAGGGGGTGAGGAGAAGGGGAGATGAGGAGGACACAGGGAGGAGAGGGGGAAAGAAGAGCACAGGGAGGAGAGGGGGTAAGAAGAACACATGGAGGGGGGAGGTGAGGAGAACACGTGGAGGGGGGGAGTGTGAGAGACCACTAAGGGACAGGGGAGAGTTCTAAGGGACAGCTCTATAGGACAGGGGGCAAGACAGGGAGCTCTTTCACACTATGCACACACACAATGCATCCCTATACACACAGAAACACATGCTTTCCTTACACACACAGAAACACATGCTTCCCTTACACACATAGAAACACACAATGCATTCTTTACACACACACACACACACACACACACACACACACACACACAATGCATCCCTTACACACAAAACAATGCATCCTTTGCACACATACACAGAAACACACAATGCAAACCCTTACACACACATGCAAACCCACACACTGCTTTTCTTATATGCACACAGAAACACAATGCATCTCTTACACACACTCAATGCACACACATACAGACACACACCTTGCATCCCTTATGCATACAAACACAGATTCACGCAATGCATCCCTTACACACAACCAGAAACACACAATACATCCCTTATACACAAACACACTGCATCACCTACACAAACTGGTATCCCTATAAACTACATACCATAAGCACACATATTAGAACCTCTACAATAACACATAACACATCCCTACACACTCCACTCCCTGTGAGCAGACTCATGGGTGGGTGGAACATATAAGTGGACTTATGAGTGGGCCTTGTGGGTATACTCACCGTCAGGCCCTGGGGCCCAGACCTTGAGCTGTGTAAATAGAGCTGCTTCCAATTCTCCCAGAACAATGAATTTTGTGACCACAGTTGCAAACAGCCTCCAGAGATCCTGTTCTACACCAGACCAGTGGAGCCAAACTGCAGCCCATCATCATCCTCATCTGGTTGTAAGTAGGCAATCTAGTATATTATTAGTGACACTAATCTATAATTTACTTCACATTAAAGGGACACTATAGTCACCAGAACCACTTCAGCTTTTTAATGTAAACACACACTGTGTGCAGTACTGGCGTTAGTTCGTATGGCAGCTCATATAGGTGGGGCATTGTGATGTCACATTGGGGCCGGCAAATTCAGATGTTCCCCATGCAGTCACAGGTGCCGCTCTGCTGGGAGATTGTGATTACTCTTCACTTCCTCCCAGCCTACAGAGCAGCGCATGGGAGAAAGAGAGGAGGAGGCATGATTTAATCTTACAACAAATCCAGTAAGCAAAACTTTATAAATTGGAGGGGATCAGCTCTGTTTGCACAGTTTATTGGTGTTTACTCTGATGTCTGTATTAATATTGAGGGATGTCTAAGTAGTAACGTCAGTGTGTGTCAGCAGGGCCAGCCGTTGGGCCAGCCGTTGACAACAGAGGCAACCGGCGGCCAACACAGCTCACAAGTTGGGGACACCAGCATATTCAATTTAAACGATTCGCTGGTGGTCCCCTGGTGCGCACCAGCAGTAGGTGCAGTCAGATCATATCCTCTCGCTCGTGGTTCCGGCGCTCAGTTAGTGAGTCAGAGCACAAGCTCAGAGATTCTCAGCCTGCGCTCTAACAACATTGAAAGTCAGAGCCACGAAGGAGTGGGTATGGCAAAGAGCTACTGATTAGCATAACATCAATATCCGTTATAAAACCAGGAAGAGGTGGGCATGGATGGTGAACTGATTTGGTGGTGCAATGGGCCACTTGACTGGTATTGCCCCCCAGGCCTAAGGCTGCTAGCCCTCCCCTGTCTGTACCCACCTCAGTCTCCCTATGTACCTACCTCAGTCTCCCTCTGTACCTACCTCAGTCTCGCTCTATAACCACCTCAGCCCCCCTCTGTACCCACCTCAGCCCCCCTCTGCACCCACCTCAGCCCCCCCTCTGCACCCACCTCAGCCCCCTCTGTACCCACCTCATTCTCCCTCTGCACTCATCTCAGCCACCATTCCCCCTACACCCACCCCAGGATTTACCTATCCCTGCACCCACCACAGCTCCTATGCCACCTCCACCTACCATAGCTCCTATGCCTTTCAGTACCCACCATAGCCCCTATGTCCCCTCCTGAGTTCACCCCAACCTCTATGTCCCACCTCATAATCTCATACCCAGCCTAGCGCCTACCTCGGTCCCCAGGCCTCCCCGTGCCCACCTTGGTCCCTGTGACTTTCAGTTTCTCATGTGTTGGTTTAACCCCTTAAAAGTAAATCTGCCCATTTTGGGGGGCTCTGCAAATGTGGGAGTCATGACTGTGTGGCTCTTACACAACCATTCTGTGTGTGGGGCAGCATACACATAATATCTGTGTGAAAGCAGCAGAAAGAATGGGGAGAAGAGAAGTGGGGGGCCAAAAAAGGTGAACGGGGGGGGGGGGCATGATTACCATGGGCCCTGTGAGTGGTCAGTCCTCCCCTAATTGCTACTCAAAATAGATTAGAATCGCAATGATGACGTGATCACTTTAAGAACAGGCGTGACGTCATACCTCCACACTATATAAGGAAGTCCTGCCGTGTGGATCTGCTGGACCTCGCGGCAGGAGGAGGGCTGCGCGGCTCGAGGAAGGTGAGTACCTTTCCCTATGCCATGCAGCCGCGTGGAGCAGTCAGATCGCAAGGCAACAGGGGGGCTATATGGAGGGAGGTAAGTACATGCCACAATCTCTACCCCCCTCCACTGTATTACTGCCATATGTGCTTTTTTACCACTAAATGGTTACTACATTTTTTTTATTACTAAAGCATTTTTTTTGCTTTACAATGCCCTATTGAGCATTACTAAGAGGTGTCCCCCTCAAAACCTGCAAGAAAACTTTTAAAACTTACCTGAATTCCAGTGCTGGGTGAAGCTCCTTGCTTGAACTCTACACCCCGCCTGACATAATCTCTGCACTTCCAAAAGCCTTTGATTGGACCATTTTGCCGGCTCGGAGTACATGTGCATGCTTATAGTCAGCGAAGGGAGGGAAAACTTTTTAAATTAAAAAACAAAATAAAACACTTTATTTATTTGAGGGAGTTGGGAGGGACTGACTGCATGGAGACTGCTCAATACATCCATTGCCAGAGTGTAATGAATTCTAAATGCATTTTATGCACAGAACTGAAGTGAAATACTTATAATTTATAAAACTAAAGAAGCGTACAGAAAAGTGAAGTCAAATCCCTTCTCAGTTCTCAAGATATTATTTAGTCTGGCACATATTACCTTGTATTTTATTTGTGCTGACTGAGGTTTTGGTGAAATCAGCTGATGAGTCACAAGTCACAAGTGATGGAAAATGTTCTTTCTGGTTATTTTTTGATTGTTCACTACAGCTGTAATAAAGAAAACATATTAAGGAATGGGCTGAAACATTGGTTCTTCCCTACACAGGCACACAGCTTGAAGAAGGCTTGACCTGCCAGGTGAAATCTTTTTCTGAATTAAGCCTCAGTGGCACCACTGGCATGACTGATCAAATTAAGAAGGCATTTCTTCCTCAGATAACTTGCACAGTTATTAATGGTATCTAATAATACAGATAGCTTAGCGATGCATCAAGATATTTAAAATATTAGTTAAAGGGGCCCTCCAGATGCCTGCAGAACGACCAGTCACTGGAATTGTAACTTCCTAAATTTTACAAGTGTTAATGAATACCTTAATTTCTTTTCAAACGGATCATCTCTCATCAGTTCTCTCACGTATGTTTGATCAAGACGTTTCTAAAAGATGAATATGTCAGTAAAAAACAAAATATTAAAATGTTACTTTTCATTCACACCTGGAAGATAATAATATTTTATTACCTCAGAATTATAGAATTCAGATAAATAAAAAAAAATAACTAGCTAATTTATCTAGAAATACAAAGGTGTTATATTATTACTTTGCACCAGTCATAATATAAATTGTACGAATATTTCTGATCTCCAGAATATATGGTTCATTAAACATTTTCAGATTCCTAATTGGCATTACCACTTACAGGACTCATTTACAAGCTTGTCGCTACTTTTTATCCACCAGCCCCATCTCTAAATGCCTGTGTAAAAGTAGCGGCTGGTTACGGACTGCAAAATTGTAACAGTAACGACAGAGAGTTACTAGTAGCTTGGCCTCGCTACATACAGTAACCAGCAGGAAGGGAGCACTGTCCTGTGTGCTCTCCTCCTGCAGGTCACCTGGCAATGGCATGCCCCTAAAAGTATGCCGGTTGCAGGGGTCAACAGGCAGCCAGGCCCCATTAAAGTGATGGGAGATCTGGGTACGCCACTGTTTGTGATACTTTAGCAGGGTTCTTTAAAAAAGGAAAAATTCAGAGTGAACGCAAATAATTAAAAATTTATGGCCAGGGTAGTTAAAGGGACACTCCAGGCAGCTAAACAAGTTGAGCTTAAATTAAATCTAATAAGCTCAAATACCAGTGTTTCTTTTCTTTCAGGTCTGTGTAGTTTTCTTGCAGTGCTGTAAAATGTTTTGCCGTTTTCAGCAGTGTAACTTAGCCTACTGATTCCCAGTCTCTGAAAGAAACATATCCTTTGCAGCCAATAAAAATAGAGCCATGTCTTCTGTAGTGTAAGGAATGTGCACAGCACAGACTGCACTGCAGAGACAAGGCTAGAGCACATCTATGATCCTCTCTCTCTCCATGTAATGCAAGTAATAAATTATCTTCCAGCCCCTATCAGCCAACCTCCCTACCACAGTTAACCCCTTCCCTGCCCGTCCCAGTCAGCCAACTTCCCTACCCACTGTTAAGCCCTTCCCTGTCATCGAACTTCACTATCACAGTTAACCCCATCCCTGCCAGTCCCCATAGGCGTGCGCAACGGGTGTGCGGGGTGTGCCTGGGCACACCCTAATCTCCGCTGCACGCGCTATTGCCTTCCTCCGTGGGCCAGTGAGGGAGATCAAAGCAGCATGGAGGGAGGCAGGAGAAGACCCGGGGAGCTCTAGCCAGCAGCTCCGCTGGGATCCTCTTGCAAGATCTGAGAGTGAACTCTAGCCCCGCAGGCTAGAGTTCACTCTCTACTGGACCACCAAGGATGGAAGCAGCACGGTCCCCCCTCCCTATAAAAAGGTAAGAAGGGAGGAGGGATATTTACTAAACGCTCCCCCCACCTCCACCCCACACAAACAGCACCCACACACACACAGCACACACACATACATCACCCTTACACATACACACACACTAACAGCACCCTCACACACAGCACCCTCACACATACACACACAGCACACACATACTAACAGCACCCTCACACTAACAGCCAGGGCCAGATTAAGAGCCCGGTGGGCCTGGTGCTGACAATTATGAGTACAGAATCTTATCAACCAAAAACACTAAAACAGTCATACCTCTCAAGTATTATGTATCTGGTGGAGATGTGGCCGGAGGGAAACTCATAGGATGCAGCTATAAAAAAAAACTCAGATTCTCTTAAAATATGCTAATCTCTCTCTAATTCATCGTTCAAGTAAATCCATACCCCCTAATAGCAGTGTCCAGAGAAGCAGGAAGTCAAAGGGCGTTGTAAAAGGGTGGGCCATTAATGTGGAACATATAACCAAAACTTCCAAAATGGATGAACATGCCCAAAAAGGAGGAGTGTCTGCCCAAAGAATTGGAAGGCTAGCCTGGCATGAATGCATGTCAGGCTGCCTGCCAATCATGTAGGCTAGCCAACTAAGGGCATACTATGCAGACAGGACCCTGAACTTGGCGTAAATGCGTCTAATGATGTGCTCGCCCCATGTTTTCTAAGGACTGTCCCCTAGCACTCACATGTCCACTTGTCTCCTTACCTTCTTCCTAGCAGACAGAAGCTCCTGGTATACAGTATGAGACAGAGAAAATATGGATGTAGTGAGTGTAGAAGAAAGGGAATATGCTACAGTGTTAGATAGACCAAAGTCAGCATTACCTTAACTAATTAATTTCAGCTAGTTTCCAGATATCCCTCTTAAATTTCCATACTTAAGCAAGAGTATGTGAAGAGTAGTTAGGGTTGACACCTTTCTTGGAAAAAAATACAGGCCTTACTAATTTGCATAACTAATTATGTATGAGTGACATCACATGATGTAAATCACAAGGAGTGACAGAGAAAATTCTGTGAAATCACCCAAAAAACTATTTAGTTTGATTCTGCTGTATAGATGGATTGCTGGATCTCTGAAAGAGTGTCCACATGTGTGTCTGGTTCCCCATGTCTCAATGTCCTCTCAGTGTCCCCTAGTGTCTCAGTGGCCCCATGTGTGTGTGTGTGTCCATGTCTAAGTGTCCCCATGTATGTCTGTGTCCTGTATCTCCAAGTGTCTCCAAGTGTCTCAGCGTCCCCAGAGGTCTCCATTTGTCCCCATGTCTCATAGTGTCCCCTAGTGTCTCAGTGTCCCCATGTCTCCCTACAGCCTTTACCCCATCCCTCACTTCTCTGAGCTGTAGGCTGTCTCTGCAGGATGGGAGCTGCTGTCTGGACTCTGTGCTGTGTAGCTGCTCCCCCAGGGATCAGTTAGTAGAGTGATGCAGGTTAATGCTGTATTTTCCTATCCCTGGCTCTCTCCACACACAAAGCGACCCCTACAGGCCGGTAATGGTATTGCAGAGCAATCTCTGTTTATTGCCGGTATTACTGTTTGTATTGCCGGTATTACTGCCAGGCAGCCTCAAATAATACCGGCCAGGTGAACAACCCTAAGAGTAGTGTGTAAAAAAGAAAATTCAATGGGCCTATTCCATGGGCCTGGGCTTGGAGATGCAGCTCCATCAGTCCCTATGTTAATCCGGCCCTGCTAACAGCACCCTCACACACACAGCACCCTCACACACACAGCACCCTTACACACACACTAACAGCCCCCACACACTAACAGCGCCCTCACACACACACCACCCTCACAAAGACACACACAGCGACCTCACACACAGCACCCTTACACATACACACACACACACACTAGCAGCACCCTCACACACACACAGTGCCCTCACACACACAACACTCTTACACACACACACCATCCTCACAAACAAACACACACAGCACCCTTACACACACAGCACCCTCACACACACACACACACACACACACACAGTGCCTACACAGTAGTGTGTGTGTGTGTGTGTATGTATGTATGTATATATATATATATATATGCGGTGTGTGTTTGTGCTTTAGGGTGCACACCCTTATGCAATGGGCTGCGCATGCCTATGCCAGTCCCATTTAGCCAACCTCCCTACCTACTGTTAACCCCTTTTCTGCCAGTCAACCTCACTATCCACTGTTAACCCCTCCTCTTCCAGTCCCTGTCAGCTAACCTCACTACCCACTGTTAGCCCCTTCCCCTCTAGCCAGGGCTCCATCAGTCCCTATGTTAATCCGGCCCTGCTAACAGCACCCTCACACACACAGCACCCTCACACACACAGCACCCTTACACACACACTAACAGCCCCCTCACACTAACAGCGCCCTCACACACACAGCACCCTTACACACACACACAGCGACCTCACACACAGCACCCTTACACATACACACACACACACACACACTAGCAGCACCCTCACACACACACAGTGCCCTCACACACACAACACCCTTACACACACACACCATCCTCACAAACAAACACACACAGCACCCTTACACACACAGCACCTTCACACACACACACACACACACACACACAGTGCCTACACAGTAGTGTGTGTGTGTATGTATGTATATATATATATAAATATATATATATGCGGCGTGTGTGTTTGTGCTTTAGGGTGCACACTCTTATGCAATGGGCTGTGCACGCCTATGCCAGTCCCATTTAGCCAACCTCCCTACCCACTGTTAACCCCTTTTCTGCCAGTCAACCTCACTATCCACTGTTAACCCCTCCTCTGCCAGTCCCTGTCAGCTAACCTCACTACCCACTGTTAGCCCCTTCCCCTCTAGCTGTAGCGTTACTTACCTTATCCAGCGGCCGGCCGCGGTCCTCTCTTCGAGCCGCGTGCGGTCCTGCTGCTACACGAGCCGCGCGCGGCTCATCCGACGGCTTCAATAGGAAGGCGGGCAGTGACCACGAGAAGCGGTCACGTGTCCCGCCTGAATCTAAGAGCGCGCCACGAGTCTCGGGCACGCTCTTAAAGAGACAGTGGGAGCCTAAATTGTCAAAAGGCTCCCATTGGCCCCTGACATGCCACACTCCCCATACACTTACCTTTTGGGTGTGTATATATGACAGGAGCCAATCACATTAGTTTAAAAGCTATTTAAACTTACCTCTCCCTTTACTCCCTGCCCTATCGTGGTTTCTGTTTCAGTTCCCTTTAGCACTTGTTGTGTTCAGTTGTGTTTTCTTCGTATTGACTTTGGCCTTTGTTTCTGACTACGTTTTCTCTTTATCCTTATCTGTTCTGGTTGCCGGCTTGCTGCTTACTGTGTACCAGACCCTGGCTAGTCCTAGTTTACGCTATCTCTCTGTGCCCTTGACTTCGGATCGTTCCTGACTCTGTCTCCTCTCATATACATCGAGTCCGGCCATTCTAAGGTCTGGTAGACGTATCTCTCCTATGTGTTGTCTTCTGTTTAGCTGAATCCTGTGTGTTGGGGTATATTCTCGTTACATTACGATAGGGCCATGGACCCCGCAGATTTGGCTCAGCAAATGGCTTCTCATGAGGCAAGGTTTGCAGAGCAGGATTACCGTATGGATCAGATAGCACAGGCTCTCCAGATGCTCTTGTCTAGAACCATTCCTGCAACCGCAGCTAACCCTCCTACACCTCTTCTTCCCGAAGTATCCAATTCACCTAATACTTCGCCCCATTTAACACCCCCTCCTAGGTATGCAGGGGAAGCTAAGACATGCAGAGGTTTTATTAATCAAATAGAATTCCACCTTGAGATGTATCCACATTCCTTTCCCACTGCTAGGTATAAAGTGGGGTTTTTGATGCATCAACTTACTGACAAAGCACTTGAGTGGGCAAATCCTATTTGGGAGGCCAATGGACCTATGGTGCATAATTTCAATAGCTTTCTTACGGCTTTTCGTAGAACTTTTGACACAACAAAAAGGTCAAAGAATGCCGCAAGAGCATTAATGAGAATTAAACAGAGATTTAGGTCTGTGGCTGATTATGCTATTCAGTTTCGTACCCTTGCTTCACAGGTAGATTGGACCAATAATGGGTTAACTACTGCGTTCATGGAAGGTTTATATTAGATGAGGTAGCGACAAGGGAGCTTCCTATTCCATTAGAGGACCTTATTGACTACCTCATTGATATAGATAATAGGATTCATGACAGGCTCTATACTAAGAACAGGAATAGACGTTTGGTCACACCTACTAACCCCAGAGTTGATACACCTGAGAGTGTTAAAGCAATTAGGGGTTGCCAAACTCTCGGATACTGAAAAATTACTTAGAAGAAGGAACGGAATCTGCCTATACTTTTGTAGGCGAGACCATATGGTAAAAGAATGTCCTTTGCTTCCGGAAAACTCTCGCACCTAAGACCTTATAGGGGACTGGCCTTGGGTGTGATATCTAAGTCTCCTAAATTGCCTCCTAACCGTTTGCTTCTCCCTGTTTTCCTTCATATGGGAGAGAGTTGTATGGCTGAAAGCATACTAGCCTTGGTTGATTCCGGGGCTGCTGAGACCTTCATTGATTCTGAGTTTGTTACGAAAAATAACATTCCCGTCAGAGAGAGGGAGATACCCTTGGCCATTGAGGCCATAGATGGTAGACCTTTAAGTACTCCAGTCGTTACCCATGAAACTGTACCATTATTCATGTACACAGGGGTTTTACACTTTGAGACCATTCGGTTTCAGGTTATCACCTCTCCCTCTTCTCATATCGTGTTAGGGTACCCATGGTTATGTTCTCACAATCCCATTTTCGACTGAGAATTTCGACTGGGACAATTAAAATCATGGGGCAAAACCTGCCACGACTCTTGTATGATTAAAGTCACCCCTTTAAATACCATTAATGTACCTACTACTCCTCCTTTGTCTACTGTTATACCTCCTCAGTACTTGTTTCTCAAAACTGTATTCGATAAAAGGGAAGCTGATTGTGCTATCGATTTATTGCCTGGCACTATACCTCCAAAGGGTAGGGTGTACCCTTTAGCTATTCAAGAAAACCGTATCATGGAGGAGTATGTTAAAGAATCGCTAGAAAAGGGGTTCATTAGGAGATCCTCTTCTCCGGCTGGAGCAGGGTTTTTCTTCGTATCTAAGAAAGAGGGTGATTTAAGACCGTGCATCGATTATAGAGGTCTAAACAAAATCACTATCAAAAATGCATACCCTATACCTTTAATTACAGAATTATTTGACAGGCTGAAACATGCTACTGTGTTCACCAAATTGGACCTTAGAGGTGCGTACAATTTAATATGCATAAAGGAAGGTCACGAATGGAAGACTGCATTCAACACTAGATCCGGTCATTACGAGTATACTGTTATGCCATTTGGTCTTTGCAATGCCCCAGGAATTTATTAATGACGTCCTAAGAGACTTTATTCACACATTTGTAATTGTATACTTGGACGACATACTGATATATTCTACAGATTTACACACTCATCACAGACATGTCACAACGGTCCTGAAGACCCTTCTTGCTAATGGTCTTTATTGTAAACTAGAAAAATGTTTATTTGACCAATCCGAAGTCCAGTTCTTGGGGTATTTGATTTCCGCCAAAGGGTTTCGTATGGATCCCCAGAAGCTTTCTGCTGTCATAGAGTGGCCCCTACCACAGGGTTTGAAAGCAATTCAGCGTTTTCTTGGTTTCTCTAACTATTATAGACGCTTTATTAAGGGTTTTTCTTCTATTGTAGCGCCTATCACCCGTATGACAAAAAAGGGTGGTAATACTCGTGTCTGGTCTCCCGAGGCACTTCAGGCTTTCAACTTTCTTAAAACTACATTCGCCTCTGCACCTATTTTACAGCACTCTATCCCCTCACTTCCTTATATTCTTGAAGTTGATGCTTCTGATATCGGGGTAGGTGCTGTTTTGTCCCAAAGAGAATCGCCTGAAAAGCCATTGCATCCTTGTGGCTTCTTTTCTAGACAAATGTCCAAAGCTGAAAGGAATTATGATGTGGGTAATCGTGAACTCCTTGCTATTATCTTAGCTCTTAAAGAATGGAGACACTTGTTAGAAGGAACTAAGAAACCTATCCTCATTTTTACGGATCACAAGAATCTATCCTACCTTGGTGAAGCTAAAAGATTATCTTCTAGGCAGGCTAGGTGGTCACTATTTTTGTCCTGTTTCAATTATATTATCACCTATAGGCCAGGTGATCGCAACATTAAAGCAGACGCTCTGTCCAGACAGTTCGAAACTACTGACAAACAGGAGATTGATGTTACTCCTGTCATTCCCCCAGACAGGATAATAGCTACAACTATTTCTTCATCCCTCTTGCAGACCATACAGGCGAAACAAAGTATGGCACCTAGCGAGAGGCCTATTGATAAATTGTTTGTTGATGTTCCCGAGAGACGGGAGATTCTGTCATTATATCATGATACTAAGACTGCTGGACATCCTGGTATTACCAAAACGATGTCGGCAGTTTCTCAATATTTTTGGTGGGGTTCCTTACGCAAGGATGTCACTGACTATGTAAGTGCTTGTACTACTTGTGCGTGTATGAAAACGTCTCGTAAAGTTCCTTGTGGGCTTTTGCATCCCTTACCTGTTCCCAAGAGACCTTGGTCTAACCTATCCATGGATTTTATTGTTGAATTACCCCCTTCAAATGGTAACACAGTCATCCTGATGATAGTAGATCGGTTTTCCAAGATGGCTCACTTTGTGTCTCTTCGCAAGTTGCCCACATCCAAGGAACTGGCTCTTATCTTCGCTAGAGAAGTATTTCGGTTACATGGTATTCCCGTATCTATTGTGTCCGATAGGGGTAGCCAATTTATTTCCAGGTTCTGGAAAGCCTTTTGTTCAGAAATGGGTATTTCTCTCTCATTTTCTTCTGCTTACCATCCCCAGTCTAATGGAGCTGCTGAACGTGCCAACCAGTCTCTGGAGCAGTACCTTCGTTGTTTTGTGTCTCACCATCAGGACAATTGGTCTGACCTGCTTCCTTGGGCTGAGTTTGCTCGGAATAACACCCCTCATGATTCTTCCGGCAAAAGCCCTTTTTACGTTGTCTATGGCCAGCATCCCGTTGTTCTTCCGGCTGCATTCTCCTCACAGGGCATGCCAGTTCTGGATGAGCATTTGGCTGGTTTGCGTAAGACTTGGGAGCAGATTCAGCGTTCTTTGGTGGATTCCGCTGCTCGCCAGAAGGCTCAGGCTGACAAGCATCGCAGAGCGGCTCCTTCTTATGTTGTGGGGGACAGTGTTTTGCTTTCCACGCGGAATATTCACCTGCGGGTGCCTTCTATGAAATTGTCTCCCCGCTTCATAGGTCCTTATCGTATTCTGCATAAGGTTAATCCTGTCTCATATGCCTTGGGTCTTCCTAGGAATCTGCGTATTCCTAATGTCTTTCACACCTCATTGTTGAAGCCTTACGTATGCAACCGCTATACCCGGCATTCTCCGCCTCCCCCTCCTGTCTCTGTGGAGGGTCATGAGGAATTCGAAGTTTCTGCTGTTCTTGACTCTCGTTACCTTAGGGGTCGACTTCAGTACTTGGTGCATTGGAAGGGTTATGTGCCTGAGGAGCGCAGTTGAATTTCAGCTGATGCTGTTCACGCTCCCCGCCTTGTGCGTTCTTACCATTCTCGTTTTCCTGCCAGGCCTGGCCCTACCCCCCCAGAGGGTGTGTCCTCGAGGGGGGGTACTGTAGCGTTACTTACCTTATCCAGGGGCCGGCCGCGGTCCTCTCTTCGAGCCGCGCGCGGTCCTGCTGCTGCACGAGCCGCACGCGACTCATCCGACGGCTTCAATAGGAAGGCGGGCAGTGACCCGCCTGAATTTAAGAGCACGCGCGAGTCTCGGGCGCGCTCTTAAAGAGACAGTGGGCGCCTAAATTGTCAAAAGGCTCCCATTGGCCCCTGTCATGCCACACTCCCCATAAATTAACCTTTTGGGGGTGTGGATATGACAGGAGCCAATCACATTAGTTTAAAAGCTATTTAAACTTACCTCTCCCTTTACTCCCTGCCCTATCGTGGTTTCTGTTTCAGTTCCCTTTAGCGCTTGTTGTGTTCAGTTGTGTTTTCTTTGTATTGACTTTGGCCTTTGTTTCTGACTACGTTTTTTTTTTATCCTTCCTGACTCTGTCTCCTCTCATATACGTCGAGTCCGGCCATTCTAAGGTCCGGTAGACGTATCTCTCCTCTGTGTTGTCTTCTGTTTAGCTGAATCCTGCGTGTTGGGGTATATAACTCGTTACACTAGCCAGGGCCGGATTAACATAGGGGCCGATGGAGCTTCAGCTTCAGGCCCAGGCCCATGGAATAGGCCCATTGAATTTTCTTTTTTACTTTTTTTTTTTTTTGCACACTACTCTTAGGGTTTTTCACCTGGACAGTATTTATTTGAGGCTGCCTGGCAGTTATAACGGCAATACAAATGCTGGTATTTTTCTCAGTATAAACAGAGATAGCTCTGCAATACCATTACCAGCCAGTAGGGGTCGCTTTGTGTGTGGAGAGAGGCAGGGATAGGAAAATGCAGCATTAACCTGCATCGCTCTACTCACTGATCCCCGGGGGAGCAGCTACACAGAGTCCAGACAGCAGCTCCCAGCCTGCAGAGACAGCCTACAGCTCAGAGAAGTGAGGGATGGGGTAAAGGCTGCAGGGAGATATGGGGACACTGAGACACTAGGGGACACTGAGAAGACATTAAGACATGGGGAACCAGACACACATGGGGACACTGAGACTTGGGGACACAGACACTAGGGACACAATGTCCCCAAGTGTCTCAGTGTCACCATGTCTCCCAGCCAGTGTCCCTGGTGTCTCAGTGTCCCTATGTCTCCCAGTGTCCCTAGTGTCTCAGTGTTCCCATGTCTCCCAGTGTCCCTAGAGTCTGTGTGCCCATGTCTCCCAGTGTCGCTAGTGTTTCAGTGTCCATGTCTCCCAGTGTCCCCAGTGTCTCAGTGTCCCTAGTCTCCCTAATGTCTCAATGTCTTCATGTCTCCCAGTGTCTGTGTCCCCATGTCTCTCAGTGTCCCTCTGTCTCTCAGTGTCCCCAGGAGACATGGGGATACTGGGAGTCATGGGGACACTGGGAGACATGAGGCACTGAGACACTGTGATACATAGTTTCAGTGTCCCAGTGTCCCCATGTCTCACAGTGTCCCCTAGTGACATGAGGACACTGGGAGACATGGGGACACAGACACTAGGGGACACTGGGTGACAGGGAGACACTGGGAGACAGGGAGACACTGGGAGCAATCCATCTATACAGCAGAATCAAACTAAGTAGTTTTTCGGTGATTTCACTGAATTTTCTCTCCTTGTGATTTACATCATGTGATGTCACACATACATAATTAGTTATGCAAATTACTAAGGCCTGTATTTTTTTTTTCAAGAAAGGTGGCAACCCTAACTACTCTTCACATACTCTTGCTTAAGTATGGAAATTTAAGAGGGATATCTGGATACAAAACTTGTGTGGACTAGCTGAAATTAAATTAGTTAAGGTAATGCTGACTTTGGTCTCTCTAACACTGTAGCATATTCCCTTTCTTCTACACTCACTACATCCATCTTTTCTCTGTCTCAGACTGTATACCAGGAGCTTCTGTCTGCTAGGAAGAAGATAAGGAGACAAGTGGACATGTGAGTGCTAGGGGACAGTCCTTAGAAAGCATGGGGCGAACACATCATTAGACGCATTTACGCCATGTTCAGGGTCTTGTCTGCATAGTATGCCCTTAGTTGGCTAGCCTACATGATTGGCAGGCAGCCTGACATGCATTCATGCCAGGCTAGCCTTCCAATTCTTTGGGCAGACACTCCTCCTTTTTGGGCATATTTGTCCATTTCGGAAGTTCTGGTTACATGATCCGCGTCAGTGGCCCACTCTTTTACACCGCCCATTGACTTCCTGCTTCATTGGACACTGCTGATGGGTGGTATGGATTTACTTGAAAGATGAAAGCATGAATTAGAGAGAGATTAGCATATTTTAAGAGAATAAGGCAGCATCTCCACCAGATACATGATACTTGAGAGGTATGAGTGTTTTTGGTCGATAAGATTTTTTACTCATAATTGTCAGCAACATGCCCACTGGGCTCTTAATCTGGCCCTGCCTCTAGCCTCTGATAATCAACCTCCCTAAGGGGAGAGAGGGAGACAGATGGGTAGAGATATATAGAGAGAGATAACAAAAAGCTCTATAGATATTTATAAGTTTATCTGTCTATTCATATTTATTCATAATAAATATATGACACTATATGATATCTAATGTGGTGAGGAAATGTTTGTGTGTGTATGATGTGGTATGTAAGTTCTACTGTATGAATGCTGAGGACTCCGAGGAGGCTTGAGCAGGCATTGTGGGCATGTGTTGAGCTGAGTAAAGCTCAGATACTCCCAGCAAGGTGTGTCATTACTGATTCTCATAGAGGATCACAGGAGCATGGCCACTGGTGGACAGTCCAGCTGAAATATAGGAAGAAGAGAGAAAGCAAAGGGTGAAATGACATGCAGGCAGAGAAGGAGCAGTGTCACGATTACGTTGGGGAACCCAACACTCACAGACCCTTAATAAGCTTAAGAGATATATACCACGTATTACTGGGCCTTAGAACGGCTGTATTTAAGGTATAAAATAGTGAGAGATAAAGCCTAGGTAAAGTGTAGGAGAAAGCAGGACAAACGATGAACAAGCCAAAGTCAAGAACACAGAAAGCAGAGAGACAATTAAACAGTTTAAAGTCGGTAACAAGAAATCCAAAACTACAATAAAGCACACTCTTGCGTCGGTAAAGTCAGTAACAAGAAATCAAAAACCACAAAAGGGCAACTTGATAGAATAAGCTCTGGATTTATATAGCCAGAGCACTAACACTATTGTGTGGCGTCACCTTGAAGCACCCGAAGACCCGAATTCGACCGAACGTAAAATTTGGGTACTTAGTCTGCTTGTTTGGGCCAAATTGGTACTTAGGGGGGTGCCTTTCTGACATCGGCACAGTGTCTAACACGCCGGATCAGGGAGCTCCAGAATGGGTAAGTATTAGAAGCAGAAAATCTGATCAACGTATAGATTAAAACAGGCTCTTCTAAAGCTCATTTTTACACTATTTATGGAGAAAAGCATTTACTGTTGGGGGGAGGAGGGGAGTGGATATGCATTTTTTTACCTATTGAGTTCCTATGAACTGAAAGCATATTTGACTTAGAGAAATTTGCCATTTGGGATATTCACCTTGAATTCTCACATAAGTGAATAACCCTGTAGGATTCACTTTTTTTTTTTTTTTTAAAGTTGAGTTTTATTGCACAGTGGCCAACAATCTAATTTTAAGCAGGACAGTCCCACTTTTTGTGTTCTTCTTCCAACATCTGTCCTGCTTTCAAAAATCTGCCCTTAAATTACAGGTATTATTAAATAATACTGATCAATAAATTATCAACCAGGTTGATTTCAGCATTATATACTCACTATAATGAAGGCCACAGCAGGAGGCATGTCCACAACCTTAAAGAGACACTATAGTCACCAAAACAACTTAAGCTTAATGAAACAGTTTTGGTGTATATATCATTCCCTTGCATGTTACTTCTCAATTCTCTGTCATTTATGAGTTACAGTGCCTTGCAAAAGTATTCACCCCCTTGGCATTTTTTTGTGTTTTGTTGCCTCACAACCTGGAATTAACATGGATTGTTTGAGGATTTGCATCATTTAATTTACAGAACATGCCACAACTTTGAAGATGTTTATTATTATTATTATTATTATTATTATTATTGTGAAGCAAACAACAAAGAGGACAAAATAACATAAAAGGTCAAAGTGCACAACTATTCACCCTCTAAAGTCAGTACTTTGTAGAGCCACGTTTTGCGGCAATCACAGCTCCAAGTCGCTTTGGATAAGTCTCTATGTGCTTGCAAACATCTTACCACTGGGATTTTTGCCCATTCCTCCTTGCAAATATGCTCCAGCTCATTCAAGTTGGCTGGTTTGCTCTTGTGAACAGCAATCTTTAAGTCTGACCACAGGTTTCTATTGGATTGAGGTCTGGGCTTTGACTAGGCCATTCCAACACATTTACATGTTTCCCCTTAACCCTTTAAGGACACATGACATGTGTGACATGTCATGATTCCCTTTTAGTCCAGATGTTTGGTCCTTAAGGGGTTAAACCACTCAAGTGTTGCTTTAGCAGTGTGTTTGGGGTCATTGTCCTGCTGGAAGGTGAACCTCTGTCCTAGCCTCAAATCATGCACAGAGTGGTACCCCAGGTTTTGCTCAAGAATATCCCTGTAATTAGCACCATCCATCTTTCCCTCAACTCTGACCAGTTTCCCAGTCCTGGCTGCTGAAAAACATCCCTGCATGTTTCACTGTGGGGATGGAGTTCTTTGAGGCATATGATGTTTTGGGTTTGTGCCAGACATAGCATTTTCTTTGATGGCCGAAAAGTTCACTTTTAGTCTCATCAGACCAGAGCACCTTCCTCCATACATTTTGGGAGTCTCCCACATGCCTTTTCGCAAACTCAAAACGTGCCATTTTGTTTTTTGCTGAAAGTAATGGCTTTCTTCTGGCCACTCTACCATAAAGCCCAACTCCATGGAGCGTACGGCTTATTGTCGTCCTATGTACAGATACTCCAGTCTCTGCTGTGGAACTCTGCAGCTCCTTCAGGGTTACCTTAGGTCTCTGTATTGCCTCTCCAATTAATGCTCTCGTTGCCTGGTCCGTGAGTTTTGGTGGGCGGCCATCTCTTGGCATGTTTGCTGTTGTGCAATGTTCTTTCCATTTGGTTATGATAGATTTGATGGTGCTCCTGGGGATCATCAAAGATTTGGATATTTTTTTATTACCTAACCCTGATTTGTACTTCTCAACAACATTGTCCCTTACTTGTTTGGAGAGTTCCTTGGTCTTCATGGCAGTGTTTGGTTAGTGGTGCCTCTTGCTTAGGTGTTGCAGCCTCTGGGGCCTTTCAAAAAAGGTGTGTATATGTAATGACAGATCATGTGACACTTAGGTTGCACACAGGTGGACATCATTTCACTAATTATGTGACTTCTGAATGTAATTGGTTGCACCAGAGCTTTTTATGGGCTTCATAACAAAGGGGTTGAATACATACGCACATGCCAATTTTCTGTTTTCTATTTCTAAAAAATAGTTTTATGTATATATTTTTCTCATTTCACTTCACCAACTTCGACTATTGTGTTCTGATCCATCACATAACATTCAGATTAATAAAACATTGAACTTAAGGCTGTAATGTAACAAATTGGTAAAAAGTCAAGGGGGTGAATACTTTTGCAAGGCACTGTAAATCACTTGGTCATGTAATGTTTACACTTCCTTTATGGCAAATTATGTTTAATTTCGAATTACTTATCTCTTGCTCTGTTAATAACTTTCTAGACCCTGCTGGAGCCTTCTGTATGTAATGAAAATTCAATTTACAGAGCAGGAGATAAAAAAATAAATATTAAAGTAAGTTACGTGTAATTGAAAATGAAACCATTTTGTTTTCATGCAGGCTGTGTCAGTTACAGTTAGGGGAGGTGTGGCTAGGACTGTGTAAACAGAAACAAAAGTGATTTAACTCATAAATGATAATTGAGCAGTAACATTTCAGAGGCATGATATATGCACTAAAACTGCTTCATTGCGCTAAAGTAGGTTTGGTGACTATAGTGTCCCTTTAAGTTTTTTGCACAGCTTTATAATTGCCAAAAAGTTTATGTTAAAGCGTTGGAGGGATGAGCAATACTAATAAACAATGCATATAACAGTTTTAGTGCTGTAAAGGTCTGTAAAATCCTCATACACTATGCATATTACTGTGAGTTATAGTGCTGTGGAACTCTGTGACACATTCAAAAACAATACATTTCACATAGTAATTTATATATAGCCAGAGATGGTATTGCAGGTTGACTTTATACACTACAAAAGACCATATATTGCTGGTATACATCCATGCAGATTATCACAGTTATATTATATAAATATACCATTGTGTTCAGATCTTTATTTTCCATCCGGGTTACTCCATTTATTAGTTGTATAGTGACATGGAGCTTGTCAGACATGTCGTCAACATTCAGTTTGTAAATCCTCCTAAATTAAATAAGACATAGAAAGTTCAAAACAAAGAATTAGGTTTGTAAACCAAACACAACTCAAAACACTACTTCTAAATTTATAACAACATGAATAAGGGTGCCAGTCCTTTATATAACCCGCAGTATATAGTAATAAGATTAACATTTAAAGTGAACTGTATGCCACTGTAATGTGTAAAAGTTATTTTTATTTAAACAAAAATACATTAAATTGATAAAGAAACAATACAAGCAATACCTGCTCTTCGTGTGATTACTACAGAAAAAAATTGACTCCCCCAATATTTCGGCATCAAACTGTGCCTTTATCAAAGATAAGGCCTTGTATAAAGTCAACAGTTTACCTTTCGTAAAAGCAACGGTTTAATGTCAAAACATTGGGGATGTCATTCTGCCATAAAGGAACAGTGCCACCTCCATATCAATTTAAACTCATCTGACCTTTAGGAATCAAACAATTTTGCAACAGTTTAACCCTGAAGTTGGGACTCTGACACCTGACCATACTGCCCACCTGGCTTCCTTACTCTCTGCCTCCAAATGATGAGAAAGGTTTATCCTGGCAGCAAATGATAAACTGAGAGCATCAGCTGATGCACCCACCCTATCACTGTCCACCCACTGAGAGACACCATATTTCTATTTCTCTCAGTTACCATCCACTGATAGTCTTTGAGAGCTATCTAATGGCCTATCACTGACCACCCGACTGAACCCTCCTCGTATTGCTGAGATAGCGTGTTAGGTAGCCAAGAGCAATAGTGTTGGGAACTAGAGCCACAACTTCAGGGTTAAACTGTTGCAAAGCGTTTTAATCCTTGAAGATAAGTCAGTGTCCGGCACTCTACCCCCCATAAATACTTAAATGAGTTCAAGTTATGGGGGTGGGAATGTTCCTTTAATCATGACAGGGATAGCTGGAATTGTGTTTGCTTATTGTTCTGCTCTCTTTGTCAGTTTAGTGTGCGTGAAGAGGATTTTTATATTTTCTTTGCAAACAAATTATTAAAAACTATTGTTATCTATTAAATTGACTTAGCAATTTATTATTATCTATTACATAAAGGGACAGATAGACTGGTCTGACACTCGACGTGGAGGGGCTGTGTGCTGGCGGGTGCAGCCCTTGATAATGACTGACTATCAGGCAAGCCATCAGGCAAGCCAGGAAGCTTGGTCTGCACCTTCGTTGGGCTCAGTCCAAGTCCAAGTTCTCTGTCAAGTTCTCTGTCAGCTGTATTAGAGCGTCTCTGCAGATTTCCACAGCAACCCTCCTATATATTCCCCAAGCTGTAAGGGATTGGAATTGTGCACTTATCAAATGTGCAGGCAAGTTGAATAACCTACTGTACAACCAGGGTACAGCATTCCCCTCCCAGGTCCCAGGTGAGCAAGAGAGAGGAGGAAATCATTTTAAACTGATTTTATTAATAAAATGTTTTTGTGCTTTTTGTAATACATTACCACACAATATGGACCCTACCCTACATACTGTATTCTATCTTCCACACATACTACAGCCCTATCCCCCATATAAACCAGGCCTTATACTCCCTAAACATTACAGCATCTATCCCACCCAAATACTACAGTCCTATCTCCTCCAAACACTACAATCCCTATCCCTCTACACACTAAAGCCCCACTCCCTCACAAACAGTTGCCTTCCTTCCTAACACACTACACTCTGTCCCCCATACACCACAGCCCCTATTCTCCAAACATAAACCACAGCCCCTAACCACTCACATATACACTACAGCACCTAACCCCACCCCCACACACAGACACACTACAATAGCGATCCCCAACATATGCTACAGTGTATACACACAAAAACAACATCAATAACAACACTCTCCACACAGATTACACTGCACACAGCCACATTCAGAGACACACAACCACATTCGCAGCATTCCCACACACATGCAAACCAAGAAAACCAGACTCCGCCCCCCCCCCCACACACACACACACCAACATAGCCAACATCATCATGCAACCCCACAGGCAGTCTCTCCACATACACGCAACCTCACAATCATCCTCCAAACTCACACAAAACCACAGACAACCTCCCCAAAAATACACTCACACAAAAAATCCTCTCTCACCACTGTCCCTCTTCTTTTGTATGGTATTCCATGTATGAAAACACCAGAGACAAGTCACCAGCAAATGTAGAGTGAGCATGTCCTTATATTTGCTTGAGAAGTAATTCAATTATCTCCCAAGACAAACACAAATCGCCATTATGCACGTGGGGATACTACAACACGAATTACTATTAAAATACACTATGTGAGACACATTACAATAAAACTATACATTTAACATATCCCCAGATAGCTCAGGTCTGATCGCACATTATTAAGCGAATGGCGCTCAAACCACATGAATACAGTGTAATCGCCATGGAGCCAAGGTCTCTACACAGTCAGTTTCTCATGCGAATGGGCTCCATGGGATTCCTATCTGGGGTATAATACATTCAAGCAAAACTACCGAACACCAGGCCTTTCGTGCACTTTCACCGAGCAAGAAGGGAGGTCGGCGGCTTCAGCAGTGTCCGCGCAAAACTGTGTCCGATTTCAGTTCCATGAATTAAGCGTCGAACACCGCTGTGCGTTCGCATGTTTAAAATGGCCACGACCTCGTGTTCGTGATACGAATGGCGGCCACCCAGCATTCGTCAATTAAGCTGCGGTTAACCGCAGCTTCAGGGAGGCTAATTGCCGGCACACTCCAGCTCCCAGGTGGTCCAGTCATTCGTGCGGTTGTTCGGTAGATTGAATCTACCGAACACCAGGCAGAAAAGAACAAACAAATCTTTGCTGCAAGTAAAAAAGATGTCTATTAACATGGGGCCATAGTCCAAAGGCAGCAGGTGAGCAACCAGGCTTCTCCAATGCAATGTGACGAGATTGCTCTCGTCACAGACATATCTTCAGCACAGCTCTGTGCATGGGCTGGCCTGAAGGGACATCATACTGACATGCCCACTTTGGGAGATGTACATGTGAATGGTGAGACTACTTGTGGTTTTCTAGGCATTTGGAGGCTGCTTGTGAGTTTTCATTTGTGGTGGATAAAACCTGTATGAAATATATATTTTTAAAAATATAATATTTAAAATGATTGTGAGAAATTTAATTATATACAAATTTATATTTTTTTTTATTTTAATATAAATATAATTATAACAATATGTAGTCTTGATAATGGTTTTAATGTATGGAACCGCTAGAATTCTTCTGGTATCTTAGTTGCCCCTGCATTAAAGACTACCGTACTCAATTCTCAGTTTGTTGTATTTTAGAAAATTGGTCCTGTTTTTACCATGCACCCACACAATAAAACTTATCAAAATACTTTCAGATACTTTCATAATGATACACAATTTTATATATACTTATATAATTTACCTTTCTCTCTCAATTTGCTCTTTTGTTTTGTCAATAGTAATAACCATCTCCCTTCGTGAAGACTTTTTCTTTCTGGAAGGTGGCCTTGGCCAAATCTTTTCTGGAAATCATATGATAATAAAGATAAAATTCAAACAAACAACTATTGGTAAACTTAAGCTAAAATGAGTGACTTCTTTGAATATGTGAATAGCGTAATTCTTTAGATAATTTTTCTTCAACATGTATTAAGCATCAATATTTATTTCTTCATTAAATCGTGCAATGTGTTCTCATTTATCTATTATCTATTATTATTGTTATCTGATGACATTTTTGATTTTTAATCAGCTAAGATGAATGAATGACTAATTCAAATCACTAAAGTGGTCATGGTGCTTGTGGTAAACCTATATGGTGAACTGAAAAATATTATTAATGGAGCTGAGCTACTGTACCAGAAGTTAATGACGGATCTGCAGGAACTATCCGGACAGATGACAACTGCGGCCTTAAATAAGATGGTGTTTTTGGCTATCAGAAAGAAAGAGGGTTTTTATTAACTATGTCAAATAATTAACCTCTAGAATTATAATTAGTGTTATCACATACATGTCTTTCTCTGCAGTTCTCGAATGACTAAAATGCCACACTGAAAGAGTCTAGGATACGTTATCAAATCTGCTTCTCCCATGATGGAAGATTTATCAAGAACTTGAGGAGAATTTAATAACGTAATATATATCAAGTATCAATGAAATTAACTTGAGATTTCATATACATATTATAACACGTAAGTCTTCACCTACCCCATCATCCAGGCATAATTTAAGTCGATGCCGTTCAGTCCGCAGTTCATCTAAATACCCCTGTATAAATACAGCTCCATTTGAAAATCCGGGGTGACGCTCACGTCCATACATTTTGATACACAATCTTAAAAACAAAACAAAAAAAAACCCAACATTAAATTAAGTTACAAAAAGCAGTGAATGTTTCCTAAGTATTAATTATTTTTAATTGGATTTGCACAGTGAAGTCAGTTTGGGCAATAATTTCCCTTTACCATAAAAGTGAAACATTATCACTGTCACATTAGCATCACTGGTAGCAAGCTTTAGGTACTGGGGAGAAACATTTTTATGGCAGACTTTTAGAAAATTATTCATTAAAATCCTATAGGCTGTAAGCTCATTTTGAGCAGGGTCCTCTTCAACTTATCGTTCCTGTAAGTTTTTTGTAATTGTCCTATTTATAGTTAAATTCCCCCCCTCTCATAATATTGTAAAGCGCTACGGAATCTGTTGGCGCTATATAAATGGTGATAATAATGATAACCAGAAGGACTGCATCTATAGTCTCGTTGTTTAATGGAGTCTCCTTCTAAGGGTCTTACAAATTATTTCTATTATATTAACACTTTTACTCACAATAACAAAACAGCAAACACATTTTCTTTCTTTGATTGTGAACTAGTGGTCAAGTCTCCCAATAATTAATTGTATTAGCTTGTTTCAGTTTAACAAAGGGGTCCTTTAAGCACCAGAGCCATCACAATGATTTATAGCAAATAGATGAGGTAAAAGTAGCTTTTAATTGACATCACCCATTTTTTTGTCCATTTTTAATCTAACAAAAACTTTAGATCCCCTGACATCCAAAGACTTAACCTTCAGCCATTTACTAGGAGAAGGGTCAGCAACCTATGGCACTCCAGCTGCCTTTGCACGGCACTCAAGGCTCTGGTCTATCAGAAGTCCCAGTGGGGCTTCAGATAACTGCTAGTGAAAACAGAGTGATGATTGCAGGTGGTGAGGGCCAATCCTCAATTTACGCATAGCAGCACTTAGAAGAAGCGATCTTAGATCCCGCATTTGTGAACGGAAATCCACATTGGAGCTCTTGCTTTTGACCTGTACCTGGCCAGCCCATTTCTCCCTGGACCCTAGGGAAGCCACCCACAGGGCCGGACTGGCCCACCGGGGTACTGGGAAATTTCCTGGGGTCTGCTGGCGGCCACTGGAGCAGGTCTGCTGGTGGCCGCTGGGGGAGGTCTGCTGGCGGCCACTGGGGGAGCTGTTCTATCTCTGCTCCCCAGCGCGCAGCTTAATGAGACCGGGGCCGGAATATGATGTCATATTCTGGCACCGGTCTCATTAAGCTGCGCGCAAGGCCAGGGGAGCAGAGACAGAACAGCCAGCTCCCCCTGCGGCCACCAGCAGACCTCCTCCAGCGGCCGCCAGCAGACCTCCCCAAGCGGCCGCCAGCAGACCTCCCTCTGCAGCTATCAGACCTCCCCCAGCGGCCACCAGCAGACCCAGTCGGTCACCCACAGGTAATATGTGTCATTCTGTCAGTGTGGGTGTATGTGTGTGTGTGTGTGTCTGTGTCATGGTGTGTGTGTCTGTGTCAGTCTGTGTCACGGTGTGTCTGTCAGGGACGTATTATCCGCGAGGCAAACAAGGCATTTGCCTTGGGTGGCATTTTTCAGGGGGTGGCAAAAAATGCCGCCCCCAAATGCCCAGGGCAAATGCCTAGTTAGCCTTGCGGCTAACTGACATGCTGGGCGCTGGGCGGGCGGCTGGCGAGGGAGCTCTTCCTCTGAGCGGTCTGCTCAGCTCCCTTGCGCGCCGCAGAGTGAGGCTGGGTGCCGGAATATGACTAGGGCAGCACAAAACCAGGATACACCACTGGTGTCTGTGTCATGGTGTGTGTCTGTCTGTAATATGGTGTGTCTGTGTCATGGTGTGTGTCTGTGTCATGGTGTGTCTGTGTCATGTGTGTGTCTGTGTCATGGTGTGTCTGTGTCATGGTGTGTGTCTGTGTCAGTCTGTGTCTGTGTCAGTCTGTGTCATGGTGTGTCTGTGTCATGGTGTGTCTGTGTCATGGTGTGTGTCTGTGTCAGTCTGTGTCATGGTGTCTGTGTCTGTGTCATGGTGTGTGTCTCTGTCTGTGTCATGGTGTGTGTCTGTGTCGTGTGTGTGTGTGTCTGTGTTTTGGTGTATGTGTGTGTCTGTTTGTATTTAAAAAAGTGTTTTTTACCTCCAGACGCTGTGTTGGTCTCCCCTCGACTGGCCCTGCCTCTATGGCTGAGATCATCAACCTAAGGGCAATCAGCTGTCGAGCACATCCTCTCCAATCTGCATTCGTGATTGGTGGTCAACACACAGATGGGGATATTTAAAGCACATAGAGCAGCAGGCACTTTACCGACTGAGAAAGCTGTTCTAACAAGGTGAAACACATTTTGGACCAAGAAAACCACCAGGACTTTCTTTATTGCATTAATTTAATAGTTTTTATTTGTATATATTTTTAAGAAATTTGGTTATACACATATAAAGTTGTCCAGTGGATCATCTCCTGATGCTGCTAAAATTAGGGTAGCATCCCCATTAATCCCTCAAGGAATGAGGTAATTGTATAAATTCTGATCAAAACAAAACCTGGAATTTGACTATATGTTTGTTCAAGCATAATCCATCTTTTTCATATTAAGTGCACCCACACATATTATATATAATTTTGTTCAGGAGAAACAGGGCTTTCATTTCACATCAAATATTTATTTATGAAACACATTTTATTTGAATATTATATAAAAAAAATTGTGAGAAATTAAGAAATGTTATTTTTCAGGTTCTGCGTGACATTTTAACTGTGAATGTCATAACAATTAACTTTTATTGCAATAAGACACACATATTTGTATTTAACAATGTCTCACAGGTATAACAGTACTCCCCATGTACAGGTTTTATGTGGGTTTCACCATTTCCATTTTAGCACATTGAAATTTGCCAGATTGTATATGTATATGTACAAAGATACACACACACACACACACACACCTGCAAAACTTAGTTCTTAATACTGTGTTTTGCCCCCTTAAGCATCAATGACAGTGTGCAGTCTTTTGTAATAGTTGTTTGAGGCCCCTAATTCTTGCAGGTGGTATAGCTGCCCATTTGGCTTTGTAAAATGCTTCCAGGTCATGCAATTCTTTGGTCATCTTGCAGCGCACGTTTGAGATCTCCCCAGAGTGGCTCGATGATATTAAGGTCAGGAGACTCTGATGGCCACTCCAGAACCTTCACCTTTTTCTGCTGTAACCACTGGAGGGTCAACTTGTCCTTGTGCTTAGGGTCATTGTCATTCTGGAAAATCCAAGAGCATCCCATGCGCAGCCTTCATGCAGAACAATGCAATTGTCTGCCAGTATTTTGTGGCTGCATTCATGTTGCCATTAATTTTTACAAGATTCCCCGTGCCTTTAGATGGTTATTCCATTTTACTTGTGAGTACTATTTTAGTTATTACATATACTGTTTTTTTTTATCCAGTGAGCACTATTAGTTGTCTCTTTTTACCCTCTTTCCTGAGTGTGGACCATACACCAGACAGAAGACACCCACAACATTTCCCATGAGTGGGGATTATACTGCTGTACGCCCTTCACACTAGAGCTAGCTATAACTCTACTAAATGTGAGTTTATTCCTGTTTATTTCATCTATATACATATTGAACCGTTCATATTGACCATTGATTCTTTTTATCTGTTTTTTGTCTTTCATATGAGTAGATTCATCCGGAAAAAGACACTGAGGATATTACTTCAGTTTAAGCACCTTATTCTATATTTGATCTAAGTAAGATCCCTTTTTATTGGACTTTTTGTTACTGATATTTTGATTTTTAACTTATTTTATGTGTTGTGATTTTTACTTATTTTATGTTGTGATTTTCACTGCTCATTATATTTTTTATATCAGTCATCATGATTTTATGACAACTTGTTCAAGAACTTTACCTTTTTATATTTTTATATTAGAAAGGTGATATATTTTTCACAACTTGTCCTTGTGCTTAGGGTCATTGTCATTCTGGAAAGTCCAAGAGCATCCCATGCGCAGCCTTCATGCAGAACCATGCAAATTGTTTGCCAGTATTTTGTGGCTGCATTCATCTTGCCATTAATTTTCACAAGATTTCCCGTGCCTTTAGAGCTCACCCCCCTCCCCCCCCAAAAAAAACATAAGTAAGCCACCACCATGCTTCACAGTGGGGATTGTATTCTATGTGTGTGTGTGTATATATATATATATATATATATATATATATATATATACACACACACACACACACACATACAATACACAAGATCCAGTGCACTCACTTATCCACTTAACAGCAACTTCAATGCTGACAGATTTTTTATTTTTTTTTAAACACCTAATCTAGGCAAAAATAATGGGGGGTTTAGTTATATTATATGATCATACATTACATAAGCCTACCACAAGTCAATGTACCCCACACACAGACAGCGCCCATACACCGCGCACAGACAGCGCCCATACAGCGCCCATACAGCACGCACACACACAGCACGCACACACATAGGTATACAGTGCACACATACAAATTTATACAGCACACACACACGTATACAGCACACACACAAACAAACGTATACAGCACATATATATATTTATATATACACATATATGTATATATATATATATATATATATATATATATATATATATTTGTGCTCGGAATTTAAATACGTGATGGATAGTAACTGTGAGCAAAGTTGGTTATGGTGTGCCGAAACCAACGTACGAGTGGGCCTGTAAATAAAAGAGGGCCCACCAAGGATAATGCAGTTAAAACAGGGTGTAGGTGGGTGGGGACAATCAGCTGAGCGGCAGCGGTGAGTAGGGGCTGGGAGCTTAAGTAGGGGACTTACTCCTCCCACAAATTCAGGCCTAATGGCCTTTCTACTTGTGCTCGGAATTTAAATACGTGATGGATAGTAACTGTGAGCAAAGTTGGTTGTGGTGTGCCGAAACCAACGTACGAGTGGGCCTGTAAATAAAAGAGGGCAAAAAGATAAATTCGAGAAAATACACACTTTATTGCATTTTACAAGACCAAGTTTCTGAAAGCTTGGCGAAGCTCTTTCTCTGGTTGCGGAATATATGCGTTATATATGGAGGATTTCCATCGCCCGAGCCTTTTGATGATGTGGACCGGTGCGTTTGTGCTTGAGGCTGCTGAGGCGGCTCCTATGCGGAAGGAGTGCCCGGAGAATGCAGCCGGATTGTGTCCGAGCTTAGATAACAGGGTTCTGACATGTGACATCAATTTTGCCGTGGTAAGCGGGTGCCCTTGTAATGTTAAGAGCGGAGAGTCTGGCAGGTGAGTGCGAAAAGTTGACCGTAGTTGGTCGAGAACTTTCACCGGACACCAGGCATTATCAGTAGGGAAGAGAGGAATTATTGTAGGATGTATTGACCGGTTGGTTTTAGTGGTAGGGATAGAAAGGAGGTAGTGATCCTCTACCTTGGTGAGGTGTGAAGTTTTAAGGCATCGTGCGATATCTCCTTGACAAATCACTGTGAACTCTCTAGGTCTGAGAAAACCGTAGAAAGCGAGATATATGGCAGATTTATCACCGTATTGGTGTAGCTATCAAATGGGGCTGTGTCAAGGAGATTGCTAAGAGACCTGAAGATAGGCCCGTCTATGGGTAATCTAGTGCTTGCGAGTGGTGGTGAAACCTTTGATATACCTTTCAAGACCTTTTTTATGGGGTATGAAGACAAAAAGGGGGTGCTGTTAGGAAAATTGGTGAGGCTGTGGTGCTGAACCCCGGTGAGGTAAAGTTTAATGGTGTTGTGTGACAGATTAAGGTGTAGGTGGCAGAAAGAGGCAAAAGACACCATGGTTTGGATAGAAAAGTCACCTTGTAGCCCGAATTCTGCAGTGAATTTGTTAAATATGTTAAGTGCCCTATTGTAAGTGATAGCAGTGTTGGGTGATAATGCTTGGTGAGTGAGTGATCTAGCGTGAAGCAAGAGTGTGCTTAATCCAATATTAGTTCGTGAAACCGTGGTGTCCTGGATGGCTGTTGGTGAGCCGTTGGGAGTGCCTGAGAAAATGCCTGGAATCGAGAACGAGAAAGAGCGTCAGCGGCGGTGTTGTGAATACCCGGGATGTGAGAACATACTAAGTGAAACTGATTGGATGCTGCCAGCCAGGTCAACTTGCGAATCAGCCGCATGATGGTCAGGGATGATGAGCGCCCTTTGTTAATAATATCGCAAGCTGCCGAGTTATCTGAGTAGCATTTTACTGCCTTGCCGGACCAGAGATGACCCCAGGTGTGTGCGGCCGCCACAATGGGGTAAATTTCAAATAGGGTTGAGGTCTCCCTGAATCCTGGCAAGGCATCCGTCTCAGTGGGCCAGTGGCCCCTAAACCAGTGGTTCCCGAAAATGGCTGCGAAACCGGTGTTGGCTGCTGCGTCTGTGTGGATGATGGGTGAAGAGGTGGAGAGAGGGGGGATAAACATGGAGATACCATTCCAGTCTTTCAAAAACTTCCCCCACATAGCCAAGTCAGCCTTGGCGTGGGGGTCCAAAGAAACTGTGCCGGAGTCCGGGACTCCATGGAGCAGGCAAAGAAGTCTGGAAATAAAAGACCTTCCCTGCGGAATGATGCGCATGGCGAAGTTCAGAGATCCAAGAAGGGACTGAAGTTCTCTCCTGGTGCAAACGTCATTCCGCAGGAACGTGTCTATCTCCCCTCTCAATCGTGAAAGTTTGTCGTGTGGAAGGCTAGCTCTGAGTTTGACAGAATCGAGCTCTATGCCTAAAAAGGTCAACTTTGTTGTGGGTCCTATAGTTTTGGCTGGGGACAAAGGGACTCCAAGTGTGGAAAAAAGTGCGGTAGTACTATTGATTGCTGTGGGTGTTGATGACCCTGGCTCTATCAGTAGAAAGTCATCTAGATAGTGAATAACGGAGTGACACCTGATGACATTCAGAAGCAGCCAGCATAGTGACTCAGCGAAAATGTCGAAAAGTTTGGGGCTGCTTCGGGAACCAAAAGTGAGTCGTGTTGAGAAGTAATAATACCCTCGCCATTTAACACCGTGTAAGTGCCAGAGTGAGGGGTGTATGGGCAGTAATTTAAAGGCGTTAGTGATGTCTGTTTTGCTGAGCCAGGGTCGATTACCAGATGTCATGATAGACTGTATGGCGTCGTCGATGGTGACGTACTGCAGAGAGAATTCGTCTGCTGGAATGAGTGCGTTTATGCTTGGAACAAAAGAGGAGTGCGGTGCCGATAAATCGATAATGAGACGTTTTTTATTAGAATATTTGTGAATAGCAATACCAATAGGGTTAGTGCGCCAGGAGGAAAACGGTGAAGAGGTGAAAGGACCGATCATGAAACCGCTTGTGGTTTCTGCGGAAATGAGAGTGTCTACAGCGACTGGGTCTAAACGTGCAGACTGGAGATTAGGACATTCTAGTGTACCTGGGGGAATGGCTATTATGCCTGTGTGAAACCCTTGTGAGAAACCTGTGGTGAGAAAATCCACTAAGTGCCTGCTGGGGTGACACCTTAGATAAAAAACCAGGTTGTCGATATTTATGTCGGTTAGTCATTTGTTTGGTGACAACCTGGCTGGACACATGGTCTTGGTATGTGCCCTGAAATATATGGAGCAGATGTGCAATAATCTACAGGCGCTGAAACTGCAGGAGCCTGCGTTGAAATTATTGCACACCTGTGCTTTACCTAAAAAGGAGATGGGCCTACCCAGCTTATCCCGGAGACCACCCGCTGGCTTGTGAGGGGTGAAAGAGGAGTGAGGTGTGAACGTGGGGTGAGAGTGGAGGTGGTGGGATCTGGTTCGACGGGACATAAGTCCGCCATGTGGGATGTGGAATTACAGATGGCACAAGCCGGGGGCCTGAGTCCGGCGAAGTGGCGACAGAAAAGTTCAGTGTCCATCTGACCCCAGTTCATTCTAATGTTGAACTGCTTGAGATGGGTCACCGCCTTCGCTGAGACTGACTTGTGGTAGTCATAGAAGGAAGAGCCCCCGTACTTGATGCCTAGATCCACTACCTTGTGGAGATAGAGATCTAGCTCTTCTCTCCTATGGGGATACACCGTGCAAATGACGTCGCGGTATATCCCGAAAGCTATCACAAACTGTGGGATAGACAATTTTTATTAAGCCTGGGATCCCTCGTTTTAAGCACAACAGAGATGTCACCATAATTGTATGCCTTGTTCTCGAGTACATCCTGAGAGGCTATGAGTAAAGACACCAGACACACATCCTTCCCGTCAAGGATATCTTTCCTGATAGAATCTGGGACGGAGTGTGCTGGTGACTCGAAAGGTGTGATGGCTGTGCCAGGTGCTGGAGGGGGGAGTATAGAGGGACATGAAGGTATGGCAGGTACAGCCGTGGTAGAGACTGGGACTACGGTGTTAGTACCTGAGGAGGAGATGGCGCTCTCCACCTTAGACAGCCTGCTATTGAGGGCCTGTAGATTGGCCAAGATATCTGCCAGGGTATCCTGGGTGGCCGTGCTGTTACTTGGTGGTTGTCCTTGAGAGCTAGTTCCCGGCCGAGGCTCGGGGACTTGGTGGGTAAGCAGCCTGTAAAGTTCTGCCTTTCTAGCTGTGGCCGGAAAGGGGATTCCCCTGAGCCTAAGCTCGGCTGTGATTTTGGGAATAGTCCATGCTCTCAAGGACGTGGGGGTTGAAAGAGTGAGTGATTCGCCTGGAGACACGGGTCTGATTGGCGTGAATGGTGCTTCTTCTGTCAGTTCTTCGGTTGGAATTGGTTCTTGGGACATTCTAAAAGGAATGATTATGTGAAAGATATATTAGAAGGGGAGTGAGGTAAGAAGGGGGGGGGGTATGGGGAGTGGTGTGTCTTGAAGAACTGGACTTTAATGCTAGATGCCGAGGCGAAAAACTTAACTATTGAATGACTGGATAGGTGAGGCCCTGCTAATGCCAAGTGGCGATGAGAGGCTCTACCTATGATTTGGCTTATGACGTAGGTGCCACAGACGTGGTGGCGGGATGTTGGCCTCTCGGTGACGATAAGAGAAATCAAAACGTGTGGCCGTGACAGGTGAGGCCCTAACTAGAGCCCTGTAGTAAGGCATGCGAGGCTTATAACTATGATTTGGGCGTGGGGCCGTACCTCCGTGTTGAGGTGGGGTGGGGGTGGTAGGCCTCGCGGGATCAGATTTCCTGATAGGGTGGGCTAAGGCATTAGCCTGTGCCGTATAGCCAGTTCGATAGTATGCTAAAGGGTAAAGTTAGAGGACTGGAATGGTGTGTGGATACTAACCTTGACTGGTCGCAAATGGTATCTGGAGCCTCCTGGTAAGTGTAGAGAGTCTTGTCTTAAATGTTGTCTTTGAGGAAGAATCCTGGGGGTTTAAGACAGATGTTGATGTGTTTATACGTATCGTGATGTCGTATGAATAGTATAGGGAGAAGGTTTGTTAGGGGCACGACGTGAGATCCTGCATTGAGGGATCTGGGAGGTTTAGGTGTAGGAATGGGATGATTTTGGATATGAGTGAGAAGGCAGAATGAGGCCTTGGGGTAGCGAATGGACGTACTTGAGTAAGGATGTAAGTACCTGAAGGTATGGCTGAGTACCGTGTCAGGTTTTTGGTGTCTTCTTGAGCCTGGTGGCCGTATGACCGAAAGTCTGTGTAGACAAGTAGTAAAGAGATAACGTATCCTGGGCGTAAGCCTGAGGGAAGGTAGTAATGGAGTTGAGACCGCGTGAGGTCTAGTATTGAAAAGAGAGTGAACTATACCTTTGTTTAAAGTACAGAGATTGTTTAATCGTGGCAGGTTAACTGCGTAGAAACGGTGGAATCTTAGATTAGTACAAGGATCTAAGGGTTTAACCAAGAAAAATACCATAGTTAGCAATAGATGTGAAGATAATTGATAAAACCTGATAACTCAAGGTGATAAAAACCATACCTGTTCCTGTAATAAAAGGACCTTGAAATAACAACTTTAATGCAGAAAAGCAAGAGACCGATGCAATCTGTAAAAGCCAAAAGATGTGACAGCGTGATTTATGTGCAAGGAATAGTACGGATTATGTGTAAAGGGTATAACTTGTAAATAGTGTTTAAAAAGACTTATCTGAGTGTTATTAGGAAAGAATGTTATAGCTTGAATTTAGACACGTATGAAGTTATGAACCGTGGTGAACATTATGTTTATAACAGAAAAATACTTTAAATGGTTTAACAAGGTAGAAAACACAGGGCTGGTAGTTAACCATATAATGTAACCGCAAACTCATATAAAGGAATAAATAATAGTAGGACTGTGATTAGAACTTATGCCAGCTTATCTTAAAAGAATAGAAATAACCGAATGTAAATTAGTAAGATGGTGTACGTGAATTAACCATACGAATAGGTTGGTGCTGAAATAACCGAACAGAAAAGTGAATACAAATAATAATGAGCTTAAACATGAAATATTTATTCGGTTGTTTCCGTACGAAAAAGAATAAAATGATAGCGAAATGAGCCGAACGTTCGTGCGTTTTTTGGCGCGAATGGAGATATAAACGAAAGCGTGTATTCGTGAAAATGCGAAAGAGGGAGCCTACCCCTACGTTTTTAGGCCCGAACGGCGGGGAAATAGCGAACGCTAATTCCCACGCCTTGCTTACGTGAACGCGCCGGTCTCGTGACCGGAAGTCGGGTACCTCGACCGGAGGAAAACGGAGTGGAAGGACCTCGGACGGACGGAGGATTGCACAGGGCGTCTGGCTGCTGGAAACAGGTACAGTTCTGGCGGGAAGCTGGACCGGAAGTGCTGGTTGCTAAGGACAATCAGCTGAGCGGCAGCGGTGAGTAGGGGCTGGGAGCTTAAGTAGGGGACTTACTCCTCCCACAAATTCAGGCCTAATGGCCTTTCTACATATATATATATTAACCTTCAGTGAGTTAACAGACAAAGAAAATTAGAAACAAAGAATGTGACGGCAGATAAGAACACCCTCACACACACAGCACCCCTCTTACGCACACACTGCACCCCTCGCACACACTTTTTCTCATGCTAGAGCTCTTCAGCGGGGCTCTGTGCATTGAACCAACATGTTCACTTTGAAAGGGGGTGTGCTTGTCATTAGTGATGACAAAACACACGCTCTCTGGCCCCACCTCATTCTCAGGGGGCCGCTGTGATTGGAAAAATGCCCGGGCCTAATTTATTTCCCAGTTGGGCCCTGCCTGAGACAGAGATTGGTCCGCAGCAAATTTACCACAGAACAGGAGCTCACACAGAATGGCACTGTACGATGCAACAAATCACTCTGCAAACTGTGTCAACATATATGTGGAAATAACACAGCCAGACACAATAACATCATACAACATTAAGGGATCATAATCGTGCACATCTGCAAATGTGGTGTACATTATACAGTGTACAGCGTGTGACATAGGTTGTTTTAAGTTTTCAGACCGGAGGAAGAGAGGAAAACTTTTGAAAGCTTGCCTTTGAAATATTATGTTAGTCCAATAAAAAAGGTATCATTGCATACTGCAATACTCTGGTATTTTGGCATCATATGTATTGGTATATATATATATATATATATATATATATACCAAATATACCAAACCAGTTGTGGTGGGGAAAAAAGTATGGATGAAAATCCCCTTACACCAGAAGTAAGTGGATAGTCAATACATTGCTAAACACAAATACACACGCCAGTCAAACCAAAAGACTTGCTTTTGCTCTCACTACTGCAAGGGGTTCTGAGTAGGTATATGCAAATTAGTTCAACAAAGAATTCCTTGCAGTAATGAGAGCACTGTTAAAGTGAAATTTCTGGGGGAAAAGCAAGTCTTATGGCTTGACTGGTATGTGTATTTGTGTTTAGCAATGTATTAACTATCCACTTACTTCAGATGGAAGAGGTTTTCATCCACACTTTTTCCCCTACCACAACTCTGTTGGTTTGTACTTTACAAGTAACGCCAAGCCTACATAGCAAACCAGTAACCAACTTCATGCTGATGAGTTGCATTAACAACGAAACAGCTGTCCATGAGTGGCTCACTGGCTTTGCTCCTCTTCCTGAGTTGTGTTTCAAAGCTGTTGTATACAGCAGACACATACTCCAAGGCATCCATGAATAAAGTGGAATTATGAGGCAAATAAGTCGTTCTTTGTTGAGTTGCACGTGCCTACCCAGAATCCCATACAGTAGTGCAAGCACTGTTAAAGTAAGATTTCGCGGGTAAAAGCAAGTCTTATGGCTTGACTGGTGTGTGTATTTTTGTTTAGCAATGTATTAACTCTATATATATAAATAACAAAAAGACTGGGAATCTGGCACTCTACCTTAATGTAACTACATTCTAATAAACCATTTGTGCTGGAGAGCGTAGGTAATATAGAAAATAGAAGAAATGAGAGCACACCGTGGATTTTCCAATTAAATAAATCGTGTTGTATTTTAAAATAAAAACTACGTTTTGACCTGCAGGTATTTATCAAGATCTTGAAATGTTGATTTTTTAAAATACAACACAATTTGTTTCTCTGAAGAATCCACGGAGTGCACTCATTTCTTCTATTTTCTATATATATATATATATATATATATATATTCATTCATTAAATTGTAGATTGGCAGATAATCAAATTGAATTTAGAGTGAGTTGCAAATTTTAGGTCAAGATAACCAGTCTTGAAACCCATTTAACTTAAAGGACCACTATAGTGCCAGGAAAACATACTCCCGCCCGGCTCTGGAAAGGGGAAAGGGGTTAAAACTTACCTTTTTCCAGCGCTGGGCGGAGAGCTCTCCTCCTCCGATCCTCCTCCCGGAAGCTGCGCGCGCATTCAGCCGGTCACATAGGAAAGCATTCATAATGCTTTCCTATGGACGCTGGCGTGCTCTCACTGTGAAAATCACAGTGAGAAGCACGCAAGCGCCTCTAGTGGTTGTCAATGAGACAGCCACTAGAGGAAATAGGGGAAGGCTTAACCCATTCATAAACATAGCAGTTTCTCTGAAACTGCTATGTTTATAAAAGAATGGGTTAACCCTAGCTGGACCTGGCACCCAGACCACTTCATTAAGCTGAAGTGGTCTGGGTGCCTAGAGTGGTTCTTTAAACATTTCCGATTTGGCTAGTTAGGCCTAAAATTTTAATTTGTGTTAAGTACACTGTTTAAAATTTCTGATCATTCACGCTTGTGAATAACACGAATAGACTGCTTGTTATGACTGTTTAAATATATTAATAAATGCATTATTTTGGCATAACAGTCCCATAACACAGAAACTGAACTATAATCTGTAATAAGCTGCCTCAAGGTTTATGATTTTATATTATGTGTTACTAACAGCAGGTGATTGTTGACTTCTATTAATATGTTGATTTCTATTAATATAGTCACCAGAACAACTACAGCTTAATGTATTTGTTCTGGTGACTATAAACATTGCCTTCAGGCAATTTTATGCATTTTTATGCAAACACTGCCTTTTCAGAGAAAAGGCAGTGTTTACATTGTCCCCAGGGACACCTCCAAGTGGCCACTCCTCACATGGCTACTAGAGGTGCTTCCTGGCTCAGTGCTGCATAGTATGCAGCACTTCCGTTCAGCGTCTCCACGCTCTGCATGGAGACACTGAATTTTCCTCATAGAGATGCATTGATTCAATGACCCTATAGTGTTCCTTTAACATAACATGGGTTATTGGTATGGATAGGGTTATTCACTATCAGAGTTAATCACTAAAGTGAGAATTCAAAGCCAATTAAAAGTGAAATTCACATTTGAGACCAAAATAGCCAAACCTGAAACATAGCAAACTGGGAGAATGTGACCAGTTTGGCCAATTTGTCCTAAAATTTGAAATTCAAATTGAGTTCTTACTTTAGTGAATAATACGGTTTATTTTGAATGCAGCTAAGAAAGGTAAGTCATTGAACTCTGTGTAGATGATCAGGTGTACAATCACATAATGTAGCGAACAAACGTCTTTTAAAGTGTATTCAAAACTAGCTTGTGTTCCTTTAATCACAGGTGAACACATACACACGGACACGGACTTAACCACTCCCATAACACACATCCAAACAGCTTCTACCACCCAAAACCAAATTATCACATTGTTCCCTTGTCAGGAATTTCTCTTCCTACCGCTTTCTCTCTAGCCTTGCTGAGAAGAAATAACTAATGTGTTGCTACAGATACACATCACACAATTCTGAGTGAATTATGACATCAGCACGTGAGACATTTTCCCAGAGTGCAATATGTTATTTATCTACCTAAGTAGATTTTTGTCAGTAGATAGCACACATAATTTTCACAAATTGTTTTGTGTAAATTAGACTGGTCTGGCTGAGATATGTTTCATTTAAATATAGTATTTATCACACCCCAAAATACCCTATCAAAGACAGTTTTACACTATTATATCTCAGAAAGGAAAGACAATATATTTGTCACTGTAACAACATATTTAGATTGCCCACTGAAGTGTTAATTATATGAAATTTAAAAGAAATTAAAATTCAAAGTGAGCCTGTAAGGCCAAAATAAACAAACAGAAAACATAGGTGACAATTTTTCCAACTTGACTTTTTAGGCCTAAAATGTAACATCGCTTTGTATACATTAGAATATTTGAGTTTCTGACAGTTCACACTTGATAACAACCCTAATGAATTCTGTGATATAAAATAAAAAGGACGTGTTAGCATTACTGTCCCTCTAACACAATCCTATGCACAGGACTAAGCTGCCTCCAAGTCTAGGTTTTTAATTTATGTGTAGCTAGGTCATAATGGTGGGCTATTAATTAATATGGTTGATCAACATGACTAAAGACTCCAAGCACCAGTGTGTTGTGGTGGCTATGGTGCAAGGAGTGGCTTGGTGACTCCCTCCATTGCTAGTAGTCCAACTATTTTAGAATAAATGCTGCTCCCTGACTCCATTACTACTCATCAGAAGTTAAAAGCTCCCTTTACTGTGTGTCTATTTCGTTCACACCCATAGTTAGCTCTGTAGCTAATCAGTGGAATCTTTAGTAATGTGATAGATAAGATTTTGCATCTTAACCTTTTATCAGTGACATCACTAACCTTTGAAATCTAGGGATTTGTTGATATCATGAATTATTTGAGGCTATACTATACTACCATCTTATTAGAGACAGACATCCCAAATCTCCCGGTAGGTCCGGGGGACTCCCGCATATTTAGCCATCCAAAGTCTCCCGGTAGTTTCGGGAGACTCCCACATGGTGAATGCTCCCTGACACATTTGCAAGTCCTACACAATATCCCGGAAATCACACACACAACCTGATGTGTGTGTGTGAATTCCATTATATTGTGTATGATTTGCACCCCCTAATACCCCCATACTACTTATTAAACAGGTGCCCGGTCGGGTGTCGTCCCTTTAAGAGCTGACTGAGCCCCTGTGATATCAGCTGCCAGGGAGTCACTTCCTCCCTGCTTCCCTGCTTCACAGAGAGCTGCCCGGGAGGACTGGAAGGAGCAGGAAGCAGAGAGCTGCATGGAGGTACAGGAGAGGCTGGGGTGAGGTTACTTAGTATTAGTAAATAATATGCCCCTACTCGCAATACCGCGAGTGGGGGCATGTCTGGTAAACATTGAGCAGCCTGTGGCTGCTCACTGTAAAACAAAAAAACAACTATTGGCCCCCACCCCTAAACGACGGGTGGGGGCCCTAAAGTAAAATAATGTCCCCCCCCGGCCCCCACCCCTGCGCGTTGGGTGGGGGTCATAATGATAATGGGGGGACCTACTGCCCCCCCCAGCCCCCACCCCTGGGCGGCAGGTGGGGGCCATAATGATAATGAGGGGGGGGGGGAACCTACTGTCCAACCCCCGTCCGGCCCCCACCCCTGGGCGGCGGGTGGGGGCCAAATGATAATGAGGGGGGGGACCTACTGTCCACCCCCCCTCCGGTCCCCACCCCTGGGCGGCGGGTGGGGGCCCCTAAGTCAATTCCCCCCCTCACCCACCCCCCCACCCAAATAAAAAGTCCCTACCTACCTCCCTCACCCTAAAAAATAGTGAGGGGGGAATAAAATAACTAACCTGTAAAATAAAATTAAACTTACCATTCGACGTCTTCTTTTTTCTCAAATCTTCATTTTTCAGCCCCCAAAAAGGCCAAATAAAAAACCATCATAACCGTCGAACTAAAAAAAAAAAAAGAAAAAAATCCCGAGCACAAAAAAAAAAAAACCTGACGAAAAAGAAAAAACCAGAGCGCAAAAAAATAATCCATCTTCACCCATGGAGGGCTCCACGTAGACTGTGCTCCGCAGGGCGGGGGAAGGCTTATAAAGCCTTGCCCCGCCCTGCAATTAGGCTCATTATCATTATCATTATGGCCCCCACCTGCCGCCCAGGGGTGGGGGCCGGGGGGGGGGTAGGACAGTAGGTCCCCCCCTCATTATCAATATGGCCCCCACCCGCTGAGACAATAGGTCTCCCCCCTTATTTTACTTTAGGGCCCCCACTCGTCGTTTAGGGGTGGGGACCAATATTTTTTATTTTATTTATTTTTTACAGTGAGCATCCATAGGCTGCTCACTGTTTAGTGGACATGCCCCTACTCGCGGTATATCGAGTAGGGGCATGTGGGAGATTTTAATCTCCCTTGTGCTATTATGGGGGTCATATTGACCCCCATAGAGTGAGGGGGGGCCTGGGGGGCTTATGAAGTGGTGGGGAGCTCCCTGCCACTTCTATAGTTACATATTACAAGGACTGAGCTGAGTGCCGGTAGCTCCCTCCTTGTAATAAACTCATCAAACAAACGAACACTGATACTCAGATACACAGTGTTAGTTTGTTCGGCTGACATTTCTATTCACTCATTCGTCTGTCTGATGAATAGATGAATAGATGAAATTCCCGTTCGCATGTCCAGGTGTTTCACTGGGCATGTGCGGAAATCTCAGTGCTATATAGTGTGGGCAGATGACGTGTCCCACAGGGACTTCATCTACCCACACAAAGATGGCTGCGCCCTGAATCAAGATCGGGGCAGAAAATGAAGATTAAAAAATAGGTAATGTGGGGGGCTTAGGGGCATTTGGGGGTGACTAGGGTGTCAGTTAGATGTAGTGGAGGCGGGAGGGGGTTTAAAAAAAAAAACAGGATTCGCTTTAGTCTGCTTGTCTTCAGTAAACTGTTTGCGGGCTTTTCTGTGCATCATCATTGGAAGAGGCTTCCTTCTGGGACGACAGCCATCCAGACCAATTTGATACAGTGTGTGGTGTATGGTGTGAGCACTGACAGGCTGCCCCCCCCCACACCTTCAACATCCTGCAGCATTGCTGGTAGCACTCATAAGTCTATTTCCCAAAGACAACATCTGGATATGACGCTGAGAACGTACACTTAACTTCTTTGGTCAACCATGGCAAGGCCTTTTCTGAGTGGAACCTGTCCTGTGAAACTGCTGTATGGTCTTGCCCACTGTGCTGCAGCTCAATTTCAGGATCTTGGCAATCTTCCTATAGCCTAGACAATCTTTATATAGAGCAACTTCAGGGACCAGTATGAGAGAGTGTGAGAGGGATAACGCCAAATTTAACACACCTGCTCCAGAGTCACACCTGATACCTTGCAACACTAGTGAGTCACATGACATCGGGGAGGGAAAACGGCTAATTGGGCGCAATTTGGACATTTCCACTTACATTTCCACAACATTTGTTGCCAAAGGTTTAGACATTAATGGCTGTGTTGAGTTATTTTGAGGGGACAGCACATTTACACTGTTATACAGACTATACACTTACTACATTACATTGTGTCATTTCTTCAGGGGTGTATTCACTTTTGTGAGGTACTGTTTGTGTATATGTGTTTCAAAGCTGTTGTATACAGCAAATAGACTCAAAGGAATCAATGTTTAAAATGGGATGAGACAAAAATGTGATTCTTTGTTAAACTAATTTGCATATGACCACCCAGAATCCTTTGCGGTAGAAACATCACTGCAAATTTGTGATTTCTGTGGGAAAAGCAAGTCTTATGACTTGACTTGTGTGCAGTGAGTGTATTGTTTCTATTTTTATAACATTGTTTAGATTAATGTGCATTTTATAACCAGTTGGCCATAATTTATTTCATTTATGAGCTTTAAATGAGCATAATGTGAGGCTCCTGTCTGAAATATAATTACCAGATTTTACAATTAGCATGATGTAAAGTCATAATTTTATTAATGACACGGATGCGAGTATTATGCTTTCTCTTTTTTTATTTTCCCTCAGCACCAAAGAAAAATATAAGAGAAAATCATCAGTAAAAAACATAACATAGTTTAGCAACACTGCAACCAATCAGGATCCAGTACAGTCCATAAAGGTGTGGTACTACTAGACTCCTCCTCTTTCCTGCGTAGTCACCTGAAGACCATTACCACTGGAACCAAATAAAACCAACAGAACAGGAACTCTTGAAACTAAAACACCTTTATCTGGAAGTTAATTAAGAATTGTATAATCCAACCAAAACTGGTGAAGATGTATTCAAGCTAAAAGAGAAGAAAAATATGATGATATTAAAAGTTCATGACTCAGATTTAATAATGATCTGACATCAGCAACATGTTTACATGAAACTAAACAAAAAAACATTAGTAGTTTTGCAGACCAAGCTTCCAAAAAACTGAAAATCACGTTAACATCCAAAAAGGAAGAATATTGAGCTTAAGGAGGTCGAGAAAAGTGAATGCCTTTGAGGAGCGGACATACAAAGGAATGTCTACTGATAGAGACACCACCCAAGCTCGTATGACCAGCTGAGATCACTCATCTGTAGAGCTTTATGGTACGAAAAGCCTTGCCCTCCTCAACGAGCTGAGTAAGAAAATGTAAAACTGCTTTTAGAGGAGCCGATACGGGATCCAACGATCATCCCACGCACCAATCAGCCAAATCGTAAAAGCGTCTAGTTACTGGTGCCCAAGCATCCGCCAGGAGACGGAGTGTTGTTTGCGAAACATCCTCGACAGCCCAGGGTCCCCAGAAATGAGTCATACTGTCAGATGAAGCAGGCCCTGCTCGATCAATTCATGACCCATCCCTTCTGGATTTGTCAGAAGGGAAGGCATGTCCGGTATTATGGAACGAAAATCTATTGACATTTCCAATAGATGTGGGAACCAAGGGTGAGACTTCCATAATGGAGTTATCAAAATCAGAGTCCCTTTGGAGCGTCGAAGAAATGCCAGGGTCTGGGTTATAAGATTGAATGGAAGAAAGGCGTAATTCCTTCCCGTGGTCCAGTCCTGTAGGAATCCGTATGTCGCCAGTGTTTCCGGGTCCGTTCTCCAACTGAAGAACCGAAGGAGCTGGGCGAAGAGATCTCTGTTGAGAGGTCCCCAAAGTCGAGAAAGATGTAGAAAAATTGATGTATGGTAGGACCAATCCTCTGCGTCTCATAGGTATCGAATATTCCAGTCTGCTGCAGTATTTTCCCGGCCCGGAATATGTTCCGCTATAACTGATATGTTGTGATGTAGGCAATAATAGCAAAACTCACGTGTCATAACTGCTAAAATCCCAAAAATCCTATACATTGGTAGGGTAGAAGGACAAATTTCTCCCAATTCACCAAAAATCCCAGGTTTTGGAGAACATGAGTTGTACAAGACAGGTGAACACGAAGCTGAGATTTTGACTGAGACAGGAGAAGGATGTCGTATAAGTATATAATTAAGCGTACGCCTCGCATGCATAGAAAGGCAATTACCGGCTTCTGAACTTTTGTGAAGCACCAGGGAGACATATGGGAGACATACAAACCTCCACCTGGTTCCTTGCCATTGAAACTGAAGGGAATTCTGATGAACCTGTGTGACAGGAATCGTTGGGTATGCAGTTTGTAAGTCCAGTTTGACCATCCAATCTGACTGTAACAGGATGTGCCAAAGGCAATGAATACCCTCTATCTTGAAATGGTGGTATTGGACGAATGTTATTAGAGGACTGAGATTAATGACTGGTCAGACTACACCTCCTTTCTTGGGGACCAGAAAAATGTTGCTTATAAAACCTGCTGTGTCCCAAGGGATTTGCTGAATAGCATTTTTTGATGCCAACTCTGCAATTTCTTGCGTAATTAAGGTTTTATGGTCGGGGGGCATTATCATCTCCCGAGGAGGGAGCACCTGTATGGCATGAGAACTAACTCCAACTGATACTCTTGTATTGTTTGCAAAAGCCACACATCTGAGGTAATAAAAGTCCATGCCTGGTAAACCAGTGCTAGTCTGCCCCCCACTTTTACATGGTAATAAGCGGTACTTACCATAAGATCATCTGCCGGAAACTGACCCCCGCGGTCCATGGGAGCTCCAGTGACATTCTCGAAAGGAAGAATGGGGTATAATTACGCTCCTGTATAGGTCTTTGCGTATTAAAGGAGCCTCTGCTGGCTCTGAATGAGCCCCGAAATCCACAGATGACTCCTACCTCTTCTGGCCCCTCCAAAAACCTTACGTGCAAACATTCTTTTTAGAGAAGTTTGCGCTTTGTCAAGTTCTAATCCTTGATAAGATATTCTCCAAAAAGCAGGCCCTTAGCAGCCAGTCCCGGCTCATTGGTCGCCATACTGACCAGTTTGAGCTAAATTTTTAACAGGATTGCCTTGCGGCGTTCAGTTGACATGGCTGTATTCGCGTTTCCCACCATGCAAACCAAATGTTGCAACCAACCCTTTGCCACCTCGAAATCAAAGGCCATCTAACTCGATTAGGCGGACTCAAGAAGCTTGTAAGGCTTAGCAATAGGGCCCAGGGTATCCAAGAACTTATCTTGGCAGTTTAAGTGAGAAATAATGGCATTTCCTTCGTTTATCTCCTGACTTGTTCAGTAACTGAACCAACTGCGGGTCAACATCTGGGCAAGATATTGAGCAATGTGCTCAGAAGGCTCCCACTCAACTGAACGAGGGTGGCGCATATCATCCAGGTCAAACAAGGGATTAGCCTGTGGGTCCCGGAGACCGCTGCCCTCGTCCATACGGATTCTTACAGGACTGGACCACGGGCAGGAATTACGCCTTTCTTCCATTCAATCTTATAATCCAGACCCTGGCATTTCTTCGATGCTCCAAAGGGACTCTGGTTTTGATAACCCCGTTATGGAAACCTTGGCTTTCTGTGCTAAAGTGGGCAGTTTCTAATCCGAGCTAAAGTCGGATCCGTCATCACTACAGTGGTCCATATAAGGATCCTTAAAGTACTCCTCCATGCTCTGGTCCAATTTGGATGAATTATCATGGGCACGTGCCAGTTACCACGATCTGGACGATGTTGCCTGGCCAGGGGCTGTATTGCGCAGTGGTAGCGCGCCATCATCGACAGCCTTATGCGTGCCATTCAAGATTGGACAAACCTGTTCATCTGGAGGGGAGATTTTTTTTTTTTGCACAGGGATTTGCGGCCTGGTTGTACTACAGTAGCGGCTAATGGGGCCTGATTACCCTGTGGGCCACAGCCCTGTGCCTGTATGAAGGCCTGGGTGATTGTGTAATGGAGGATGACATAACACCCATTGCGGAGGCTAGCGCCTTATTAATGGATTGTGCCATGGTGGAGTCGAGGAGTGACTGAAATTCCTCCAATGCCATCAGGCTGGTGTCATTACCAACAAGCCTGCAAGATGGGAAAACCCCAGGCAACGGAAAAGCAGAGCCAGAAGCCCCATCACCCTGAGATTGCATAGTCAGTATAGGTAGAAACACCTAATTAATATAAAGTACTAATACTTATGTGCTACTATATGGTAAACCAGGATCACAAGTCACAGTACTCGGCAAGTGCTACTAGTAAATAGACAAGGGCCAATGTGTCACCCTGTGCAAAAGTCTGTAGTATAAAGACCTAAGGAGAGAAATAAACTAATAAACAAAGGTGGTGACAGGATAGAGTAAGCCACACACCACAATTTACTCACTGTTGACAAAACAACCCACTATACAATCTGGGAGTGCACCAGGGAGAGGCTTTAGCAAAAAGGAACATAATTTTCACACTTTGCTGGTGCGCGCAAAATAAAATGGCCGCTGTGAGCACAACTGCGCATCCACGGTGACATAAACCAAAAAGATGGACACTGCGATGCAAACTGCCAAGCCAACACTGAAGTAGAGTGGCCGATCAAGGGGAGCGTGTAAGAGGCTGCGCGACCAGGGAGAGGGGGAGAAACCCAGCAAATACAGATAGGAAGGAAATGGCAGGGAAACAAGTCCTTGAAATACGAAAAGGGGTAGAGGCAGCACTCCCAGAAGCGCAGAAAAAACACAAATAAATAAAATACTGTACAAATGGCACCTAAAATCCAGTAAAACACACTCTCAAATGGCAGTTAGAAAAATGAATACTTAGCAGCAAAGAAGGAAGAGTCTAGGAGTACCACACCTTTATGGATTGTCCTGGATCCTGATTGGTTGCAGTGTTGCTATGTTGTTTTTTACTGATGATTTTCTAATTTTTCTGTGCTGCTGAGGCAAAATAATAAAATTGTAAAGATTTCCTTTACAATGTATTTGAAAGGGTGACTTATTAATAACAAGGCATGAATAGTGTACCACACAGGTATAAAGTGTCCCCCTGGACAGAATAAGGAAGGGGGAGCATGACTGCTGCCCAGGATAGTGGGATGGTACAATGGTAGCAACAATGTTGCAAAGATGGAAGGATTTATAAGGGGGTAACAGGGGAGGAGACTTACCAGTCAGAAGGAGACTGTCATTACCCTGGTTGAATTTCCCAGCGCGAAGATTGGCCAGTCGGAGGCGGAGAAGGGCCGGACAGGTGATTGTGGAGTCCGGGCCCCAAGATGGCGGCGATCAGGATGGCGGGAACCCGGCCGGAAGGTCGCGCAGCCCGCGCGCTTCTCTTCCGGCGCGGGTGAGTGGGACGTCATCACGCACGCAAGCCGGGGGTGGACAATGTCATTGCTGACTCTCTTTCTCGGTTTCAGTGGGACCGTTTTCGGGAGGCGGCTCCGGAGGCGGTGCCGACGGGAACCCCGTGTCCGCCTTACTTGTGGGACCTGGTTTTGGACAGCTAAGGCGATTGATCCGAGGGTCCTTATTGGAGTCTTCGTGGAAGGCATACTCCGCGGTATGGGATCGCTGGTGGGCCATGGTTAGGAACGGAGATGTGGCGTCAGACTCCGGCAGATTGACCCTTACGCTGTCGTTCCTGGAGTCTTTGTGTGCCGGAGGTAGGTCGTCTGCAGCAGCTGAGCAATCGCTGGCTGCTCTCTCTTTTTTTTTTCATTTTTTAGGGTGGTCGGATGTCACCAAGGCTTTCTGCGTTTCCCGTATTTTGAAAGGGTGGAAAAAGCGCCGCGTTCCTGACAAACGGCGACCGATCTCGGGGGACATGCTGTTCCAGCTGTTGGAAGTTCTTCCAGATGTGTGTAGCTCTGCGTATGAGGTACTTTTGTTTCGGGTGGCATTCTCCTTGTGCTTCTTTGGGGCGCTGCGTATCGGTGAGCTGGTTGCCCCCAGGGTGAGTTCAGTGTCACCCCTTAGGCTTTCCGACGTATCAGTGACACCAGAGGGCGTTACGCTGTTGATTCGTCGGTCCAAGATGGATCAAGCGGGTACGGGAGCGAGAGTCCGTATAGGGCTCACTGGGGGTGTATTTTGTCCGGGGTACTTGTTGCGGGCATACTTGGGCGCCAGGGGCGGCGCTGAAGGTTCGCTGCTGGTCCATTCTAATGGGGCCTCCCTGAGCCGCTTTCAATTTGCGAGCCTCTTGCGGAGTTGTATTGTTAGATTGGGAGGGGACCCCAGGTTATACTCCACGCATTCATTTAGAATTGGAGTGGCAACACAGGCGAGCGAACTGGGTTTTCCGAAGGAGGCGCTTATGCGCCTGGGGCGCTGGGAGTCGGGGCGATTTCAGCTTTACGTGCGCCCTCATTTGCTGTGATGGTATGCCTCTGTAAACAATTAAGTCTAACCGTTATTCCTTGTTTTGTAGGCCAAGTTCCTCGTTATGTCTGGATTCTGGGGCATTCTTATATTTACTGGGCAGCTAGGAGGGCGGAAGCAAGATCTCATGGCCGGAATTTGGGGTTCCCGTTTCAGGACGTTAGGGTACGTTGGCGGGGATTGAGGGGGTTACGTTGGGATCAAGTGTACGGCGAGTGCGAGCAGCTGAGTCGCTGCGTCACGGCCCCGTGACGCTGATATTGCACGCAGGCGGGAATGATGTTGGCCGACGGCGGTCGGTGGATCTCATTCACGACATGCGGCACGATTTAGCGCACTGTTTTGCGCTTTTTCGTGACTTGACGTTGATTTGGTCAGAGATAGTCCCCCGTCCAGTGTGGCAAGTGGGTGGTTATGGGAAGGCGTTTGAACGTTGTAGGCGCAAGATTAATGTTGCTATTTCGCGCTTTGTGCGTAGTTTGGGCGGAATAGTGGTACGGCACTTTGAGTTGGAGGGGAATAATTCAGATGTGATGCGTCCGGATGGGGTTCATTTGAATCCCATTGGGCTGGACATTTTTAATGTGGGGCTGCAGTCGGGCATTGAGATGGCGCTGTCTGCGGGGGGGCGCGAAGCCGGTGCAGGTCAGGCGGTGGCAGGTCGGCTTCGCGGTGGCGGTTTTCCCTGGACAGCGGAATCGAAAAGGAAAGGACTATGACGCAAGGTCACATTGGGGAGACGACAGTCGGCGCAAGGCTGATGGCTAGCGACGGCTGTGTTGGGCTCATGGACAACAAAGGAGGAGAACTGCCTGTTGGGTCCTCACCCAACAGCTGGCAGGAATTAACAATTAAGTTTACTGTTTAATAAAGCTGTGGCCGTTGCCCTTATCCACTAAAAGGTGTCCAGTGTATTATTTGGGGGCAACGGTGGGGATGGAATATGGGTCAGCAGTCATGACACTATATTTAATCTACCATAAAACATGTATATATATTTCTTATTCTGTTTTTCAGCATTTGGTCCTGAGTTAAAACCTTTTTTTTATCTACACCCTGTTCGAAATTATTATGCAAATTCTATTAAGTGTCACAAGTGTTTGTTTTTTTTCCAGTTTAACTCGTGGATTGCATTGTGTCTCAGGGCTCTTTTGATCACTGAAAACAATCTCTGACACCTGTGATAATTAGATTGCCAGGTGAGCCCAACTTAAGGAAAAACTACTAAAGGGGGGCGTTCCACATAATTAAGCAGAGCACCATTTTCATGCAATATGGGGAAGAAAAAGGATCTCTCTGCTTGTCACGTCTCTTTTACAGCACTGCTGTAACTTCACAAAATAGTGTCTAGTTCATACATTGGGCATATTGTTTTACTCATAATTTGCAGGGTTTGAACTTAGTGGCACATATGAAATATACAAAATGCCCAGCAAAAATGTAATGCGTAGGTAAAAAAAATAAAAAAAAAATGCCCCAAATTATTTTTTTACACATACTTTGGCATATATTGGTGAAAAAATGGGGGCATGTTAAGGCACAATATGCACCATATGAGATACCTTGGAGTGTCTTTTAGAAATGGTAGGCCTTTTGTGTTTCGTTTTTTTTTGAACAGTCAAACTGCTATACTATCCCAAATTGAAGCATAGGCCCATTAAATCCATCTTTCAAAATTCTACTGTAAATACTGAAAAGGACAGGTCTCCTATATGGCACTGTAGCTTCACGGTATAGTGCAAAAGACATACAGTGGGGGTATTGTTGTACTCAGTAGATGCAGCTAAACACAAAATGAAGTTTTGTACAGGAATAGCACACACCAACTTTACAAAATACACATGAGAAGTTCTTTGTGTTTTTTTGTTTTTTGGCACACAAACTTATAACAATTTTACTCCAATATTTAGCAGAGATTGGCAGTGAAATGACTACGTAGAAAGTGTCAAAACAACCGTAGGACAATAGCCTGTGATGTCTACTTTATATAAATATATACTTTTGTGTGGCAATTTTGTTTTCTGTTATGGCTATTAAGCTTACAAGACAAACATACCAAATTCTAATATCGCTCCAAATTAAGTTTATTTTACTCCTTGTGCTTTGTGACCTGTAACTACCAAAAAAATTTTAATATCCCAGCCACATTATATATTCTGTAAATCAGAACAACTAAATGAATTTATTTTTAATTACTTTCTTTAACCTGCACTAATTATGCACACATTATTGCAAAAACTGTAAAAAAAAAAACACCAAATGTTTATTTTATTTTTTGCATTTTTCTGTATTTTTTTAATAATAAATAGGGGGGGGTGTGTGTGTATATGTTTTTATAATATATATATATATATATATATATATATATATATATATATATATGTATGTGTTACATCAAATTAAAGCCCTTTCTGTCCTTTAGAAAACGTTATATAATATGTGTCGGTGCAATAAATTAGTAAAATGCAAATTGCAGTTGAATGTAAACAGCAAAAAATGCTGTTGTCATTAAGTGCAAGACAAGCTTCTGAAGCTCTGTCCTTAAGGGGTTAATACAATCCTTCTTTTCTACCACTTTTTGAATAATTGTAAAGCATTGCATTTAAAGGAATATTCCAAGCACCATCATTGCTACAGTGCACTATAGTGGTTATAGTGACAGGAGTGCCCCTCCCAATGTAAGTAATCAAACTGGTTGCTATTGTTTAGACAACTTACCTGGAGTGGGCCAGTCACCTGCTCTAAGCTAACCCAATAGAGCAAGACTTATGATCTGAAAATGATTAGGGGACTCTCTCAGCCAATAAAATAGCAGGGCTTAGCTTAGGGGAGAACTGACGGAAGCTCCATGCAGGAGCTTCCATCTCTCAGTGGTGATCTTTGTGCGGCATACCTCAGATAAGGTGTCATACCATTGGCATATGGCTTCACTATTTATATTAGAAGGGCACCAGGTCACTCCTGCCATCATAACCACTACAGCGTCCCCCCCCTCACCCCCCAGTGTAAGTAGGCAAACTGTTTTAGAATGGTTTAACTTCTTGCCTGTGGTCTGCCAGGGGCTGCTCTTGTCCTCCACTACAGCCTTCGGGGAGCCCCTGCTAGGTGTAGACCATGTGCACTGGGCCCACGCTGTGCTGGAGCATGTGTGTGCAGGCTGGTGAGGGAGATCTTTCATCTCCTCACTGACCATGAAGGAAGGGCCACAGAGCTCCCTCCATGGGCCGGAGGTAAGGCAGCATCAGCCCTAAAGGAGCCAACCAGGGAGATCCCTTGATCTCCCTGTCGGCCTTGGCCATTGCAGCCCATCAAGCGTTTGCCCAATAGCAAGTCCAGGCCTGTCTGGTGCCTGTCCAATATAAGTAGTGTGAGCTAAGCCCAGCAGTGCAGGGCTTAGTTCATTGGCTGAGAGTGATAAGCTGAAGTTCTCAGTCAAAGAGCTGGTTCTGCAAAGCAGCTGCAGAAAGGTGGTGTGGACTCCAGGCATGACGTCAAACTGTCTCAAAACGGTTTACTTAAAATGTGAGGATGCACATTTCTGGCTCCATAAGCACTACAGAAGGCTGCACAGGTTATGGAAGTGAAGGGCCCCCTAAGTGGGCAAGTAATGTATTAAGGGGGTGTCGCCTTGGAGGAAAGTATACTAAATACTTGCATAGCAGCCAAGGGGGGTGGGATTTCTCTTACCTTAGGACACTTCTAGCTTGTAATTTCATCTGTCTCCTGATACTCTATGTAGGTTTCCAGCATGAATCGAGCTCGGTGAACAGGTTGCCCTCAAGGACTCCTCTTCTTTTCTTCCTTGTTGCTCTGGAATGGAAAAAGAGGATTGATGTCTATCCATTCACACCTCTCTCTAACCTATTTGCTGTCCCTATCTCCACTATTTCTGTTCATCTTGTATCTGTCTCCTCTCTCCCTTCTGCTCCTGTTTAAATTCATTCCCCTCTTCTATCATCTTCCTCTATGTCTGTCTTCGATCCTACGTCTATTTAATCTCCTTCTCCCACTTATCTAATCTACCCTCTCCTTTATCTACTCCTTGTATCGAATTATTCTAACTATACTTTTTCTACTACTGACCTCAACTCTCCTGCACCCCCTTAAGCCTCCAGTTATCTCTGCACTAACCGTAGTTCCCCTGGAGATCATCAGCTGAAGGCGGATTTCTTTCGGTCTCCCCCTCTTTGCCGTAAATGCTATGGCAGCTTTAGTGCAGGCAGCTGCAGCTACTTCTGGGTCTACCTGTTGGTCTTCTTTTTTTGGATGCAATTTTTTTTCCCCAGATACCAAAGATGGCTGTGCAGGGGCTTCCCATATGGCCACATGGTTAGACCCAGGCTCACTCACCATTCCCTCAGTGTTTCGGCTGCTGTTGATTCTGCCAGCCTGGGTGGCTATTGTATTCCTTTCACATTGCGATGCCACTCATGCTGCAGGCTTGAGTCTGAGTCCACATGGGCTGCTGGAAATCTCTGTATCCTGCTTCTGGTGCTGCCCAGGCTGCTTCGTGTCCTCCTTGTTAATGTTCTACCAGCCTGTCGGACTACCCTTTTCTCTATCTGCCTTGGTTGGCTCTTCCAGAGCAAGGCTAGTTCATTGTACTCTAGGTCACTTGGTCTTTGCAATTTCCCCCAAATATGATGTGCAGAGAGTCTCCAACTGGTGTGCTCTCTCATCCTGTATCTTCTCCACCTTGTCAAAGTCAATGTGCTTTGGAATCTCCAGTGGAGACAATTGCAACTTCATTTGTTACCACTGCCACATGTAGCTCACCACTGTCGTTATCATCACCACCCTTTCCATTAGTATTAGTTAACATGCTTGTGTTGTGACAACTTCCACTGCCACTGCCACCAATGATAATCCACATGCATATTCAGCAGCTGTAAGCAAGGTTCTTGATCACTTTCAGTGTCTCCAAGAATTGTGTGGCAGGATTCTGGAATGTTGAGGATAGTGCCAGTAATCTACAGCGGTAGGCTGGACAGGAACAGTCAAACTCCATATTTGAGAGATGTGTTCACCAGACCCCTTTTTAACATTTTGTTGGAATTCATTGATAGAAGGGGAGTACTTTAACAGCTAATACAGGCCACTGCTCAACAATGTCATTCCTTTGCAATCCACTTCCATCAGAAACATAGTCCCATTTCTGTACAGCTTCTGCATGGTAGTATAATAGCTGGCTAAGGCTGTTTGTCAGTCAGAGTACTTTACCACAGGATTATGTAGTGCACCTCCTGGTCAGTAGGCCTTTTTCTCCATGACAGTACACTGATGGCAGCCAATGGTGCGCAGATATGGTGGTGGTAGTGGAGGTTCAACTTTAGCAGCATGACAGGATGGGAGTGGATCTGTATGGCAGCAAGACTGTTGGTCTTCCCTGCTACATGCTGAATCGATAGATCAAAATAACACTTCAAAAATCTTACAGGCAATCAGATGAATGATGACAAATTGGTTGAATCAATGTTCTCGTTGGGTTCATGGTCACTGTTAACCTGATTAAAGTTCCAGAAGATGGTTCTTTTGTAAGTGTGCCCTGTTCTGCACACACCTTTCATCTTGTAGTGGCTTTTGCCATTCAAAGGGGGCAACCATATTTAATCGTTGTAGGAGTATTGCCAGGCATTTCAACTTGAGTATAAAACCTGGCTAACTCTTGAGGCAGGTGCAAGAGAAAAGAGATATGTCAACAGTCATTATTTTTTTTTTTTTTTCAGGAAAAAGTGAGTGGATATCAATTCCATCCCAAGAAGAGCAAAGGTTTCCCACACAATCGGCCTGTAGCATTAGTGACTCTCCTTCAGGATTGGGGGAAAAAAACTGTTAAATAAAAAAAAAAAAAAAAAAATACTCCTGCTGCTCGTTCCCCTATTTGCAAATACATTTCATTGTAGTGGTTTCACCCTGTCTGGCTGAGTATTGTGGTGTGAGTATGCTTGTTATCCAAGGGATAAACAATCAAAAGTTATAAAAATAATCATAATTGAATATACAAAGTTAAAACCTTTAAATAAACCAGGGGGATGTTAAATAGCCACTTGTATATAAAATTACAATATCTGATACCAATACATTTTAACAATATGTGGCAATCAAATCAAATATACAAGGTGGCATTAATTCAAAGTTTAATGAATAAATCTGCAAAATGTTGTTATTGTACAGTTAAATAGGCAATCAGTAAGGCCAACTTACTGGGTAATACATGTGCATTTGTGAAAAATTAAGGATTTACAAAAATAGTATACTGTTATATTGACAATTTACAAGAGCTAATGTATTACTCTGTTTTCTTAACCTTTCAAATGCTTAGTGGGTGTATCACATCCCCCAGGCATTAATTCCCTTGACAACTTGGCTTCCCCCACCACAAGAAGACTCCTCCTTGAGTCTGTAAAACAATGCCATCTCAAAAGGTTTGTAAGTCTAGTTTAGAGAAAGCAGAGCAAAGGGTGAGATTCCAACAAACAACTGGAAAAACTCAAAGTTGAACAAAGTCACTGAAGTAGTTGGGTGAGTGTAGTCTGCTATTAAAAAGTGGTGTATATTGGCGAAGGAATTGTTCAAGACTATTTGTCTTTAGATCTTGAACATGGAATATTATAGATACAGACTAATGTATTGGTTTATTATTGGGGGACATTCATTTTCACATTTAGAACATGGGTTACCAGATCCACCATATTATCCTGGACATCAGCTGATGGGCTGTACACGAAAACTTCTGCCTTGCAGTATGTATTATTCATATGTTGCATTAAAGGAAATCATTTTATTAATAAAAAATGAATTCTGAATTGACTAACTTGATCATTAGTTTTCCTTTCTGGTGCCTAGAACTTCTTTATGCTATGGGATATAGTTTTGCACGTGTTGCCCATCAGTATAACAATGTGATATACATCCAAGAATGACAGATCTGATCCACAGAAAAGCTTTAAAAGTGTGACTTCCCGGAACTATATATACATAATATATTGCTATTATAATTTTTTTTTAATATTACATCAGTGTAGTTTTTAATGCATTTCTCTATATTTCATATCCATAGAGAGTCCATTTTAAAGACTGAATATGCCTACCTATCATTTTAATGTTGGTTGTTTAATTCTGTTAATAGCCGTTAGCATTTAGTCTCTTGGTAACACAAGTGTTGGTTGGTTAATTTTGTAATTTTCCCTCCTCCCTCTCCCAGGCCTTGTAGGTAAAGAGAGGTTTATCCAAATCCACTGACTCAACCATTTTAGTTCTGAGTGTTTAGTGAATAACCCTGAAAAAGTCACAGGGTTATCCACTAAAATAGGATTGTCAGAAAAGGACAATTAAATTGTAAATTTTAATATTCGGGATCCATTCTCACCGTCCCGCATTAGATCAGCAGAGACTAAGTAGTATAAAAAATGTTTTTTTTTTGTCTTTTTTTTGCTGTTTGCGCATTTACCAATATTATAATTTTTACAACTTTTTGTGGGACAGAAATGTTTTCCTGTATACAAATTAGGTGTTTGTTTACTCCATTATTTTAGTACTCCATAGTGTGGTTGAACTGGGGAGAAAAAGCAAAATTTGGAAAGTGTGATAATGGGTTTTATACATAAGAAGTTGACGTGCTCAAAGAACTGTGGCATAAAATTGAAAACTAGTTTTATATATATCCTCTGTGTACACATAAGGCACAGAACAAGCACATCATTAGAAGCAACCATGCTGTGCAAACTGCAAGTCTATATGCAGAGCATTTTAACAGCACTCTACGCATAAGCAGCCATCAGCGGGGCAGACCAGCGCTATTGTCGGACCGCCTTCATGTCAGACTGATATTCCCCATTTTCAAACAGGCTGAATCCTTGGTGGTCATCAATAATACACTTGCATCACTGGCAAGCCACCTTAGAGGCCCCCTTCCTCCAGACATTAAAGGTGATTAGGAAACTTTAGGTTTATCTCAATATTTGCAATTTATTAAGTACCTTTTTATAGTAATTTTTGATGAAATTCTGTAATTTACAAAACTTTGCAATGCAGATTTTTTGACTTTTTTTTTTTTTTATCTATTTTGCAATTCTGATTTCAATGTAGAATAATTCGTAGTGTATTGAATAAACCCCTGAGATGTCATTGTACAATAAAATGGGCAACCAGGTCAACATACTGGGTAATACAGGTGCATTTGTAAATGGGGGTGGAGGAAATGAAGGATGTATTCATTTTACAAAAATAGCATACTGTTATTGGCAATCTACTAGTGCAAATTACAAGGGCAAATGTATTACTGTTTTCTTAACTTTTCAAATGCTTAGTGGGTATATCACCTCCCCCAAGCATTAATTCCCATGGCAACCTGGCCTCCCCCACCACAAGAAGACTCCTCCTTGAGTCTGTTAAACAATACCATCTCCAAAGGATTAGTCAGTCCAGTTTGAAAAAAGCAGAGCAAAGGGTGGGATTGAATCATTCCAATAAACAGTTGCTGGAAGAACTCAAAGTTGAACAAAGTCTCTGAAACAGTTGGGTAAGTATGGTCTGCCTTTAAAAAAGAGGTGTATATTGGTGAGGGTATTGCTTAAGATTATTTATCTTTAGGTAGGACACAGAATATTATTGTAGATACAACATATTTTGTTTATTAGAGGGAGACCTTTATTTTCACATTTCACTTGGAACATGTTACCAGATCCACCATATTCTCCTAGACATCATTATCAGCTGATGGTCTGTACATGAAAAGTTCTGAATTGACTACCTTGATCATTAGATTTCCTTTGTGGTGCCTTTGAATAATTTGTTACAGGAAATCCAAGAATGTCAGATCTGATTAAAAAAGGAAAGCTTGAAAAGCGTGACTGTCAAAAAAAAAATAAAAAAAAAATAAATATATATATATATATATATATTATATATTTTACAATGTTAAAAAAAAATGCACCGCAGTTAAGCAAGTCTTATAGCTTGACTGGTGTGCAGATGTTTGTTTAACATTATATTAAAAAAAAAAAAAATATATATATATATATATATATATATATAATATTTAATCAATTTCAATGCCATAGTGAGGCTGAATATGCCTTCCTATCACTGTGATTTTGGTTTATGGAATAAGCATTAGGTCTCATGGTAACAAAAGTATCAGTTGTTATTTTTGTAATTTTCACCTCCCCCATCCCCAGGCCTTGTAGGTAAAGAGAGGTTTATCCAGTTTCACTGACTCAACCATTTTAGTTCTGAGATTGTGCTGCATAATCTCAGTTACCTTCAACTGTTTGGATATTCATACCTATTGGAATCAATTTAAGATTTAAATATTTTTAGCAAACACTTTTTAATTTTAGTGCTAAATCTGGAAAGAAAAAAAATATATATATATATTTAAAACAATATATATTTTTAAATGTATTATCATTGTCTTTTATAGACAATGTACTTTGTATGAATGACCAAATTCCAAACACATTTGATTTTAGTGAATGAGGAAGGAAATCTATAATCTCCCAGTGTTTAGTGAATAACCCTGAAAAAGTCACAGGGTTATGCACTAACGGTAGCATTGTCAGAACAGGACAATGAAATTGCAAATTGTAAGCTGAAAACCGTGCCAAACGTGGAGTCTCATAACCCTAGAGAGTCCATTTTAAACCCTGAATATGCCTACCTATCATTTTGATGTTGGTTGGTTAATTCTGTTTATGGCCATTAGCATTTAGAGTCTCTTGGTAACACAAGTGTTGATTGGTTGTGATTTTTGTAAATCCCCTCCCCCTCTCCCACGCCTTGTAGGTAAAGAGAGGTTTAACCCCTTAAGGACGGAGCCAAATGTACACATTGTGAACAAAACAAAATGTAAACAAAACCTGGCATTTGCGCTACATGTCTGTCCAACCGTAATACACCTCTTTCATAGTAAATGCACCCACCCTTATTATATATCATTTTATTCAGGGGAAGCAGGGCTTTCATTTAATATCAAATATTTAGCTATGAAACATAATTTAATATGAAAAAAAATGGGAGAAAATACGTTTTTTTTGGATTTTTTTAGTTCTACATTATATTTTAACGGTCAGTGTCATAATACTGTTTGCTTTTACTGCAATAAAATACACATATTTATATTCAGTAAAGTCTCACGTGTAAGACAGTACCTCCTATGTACAGGTTTTATGGCGTTTTGGGAAGTTACAGGGTCAAATATAGCACGTTACATTTGAAATTGAAATTTGCCAGATTGGTTACGCTGCCTTTGAGACTGTATAGTAGCCCGGGAATGAAATTTACACCCATAATGGCATACCATTTGCAATAGTAGACAACCCAAGGTATTGCAAATGGGGTATGTCCAGTTTTTAGTAGCCATTTGGTCACAAACACTGGCCAAAGCTAGCGTTAGTATTTGTTTGTGTGAAAATGCAAAAACCGCCAATTTTGGCCAGTGTTTGTGACTAAGTGGCTACTAAAAAAGACTGGACATACCCCATTTGCAATACCTTGGGTTGTCTACTATTGCAAATGGTATGCCATTATAGGGGTAATTTTCATTCTTGGCTACCATAGGGTCTCAAAGGCAACGTAACCAATCTGGCGAATTTTAATGTGAAAAAAATTAGCCTTATATTTGACGCTGTAACTTTGGAAAACACC